>OY821764.1:2372033-2972033 GCA_963682095.1 Potentilla sterilis
AATACCTGAACAAACCAAATTCTTCTGGAACTGAACATGATTAAAAATAATGTAATAATACATAAAGGGTGTATGAATAAACAATTCCTGAACATGAAACTCTAGACAAGATGCACTACAAATAACAAGCAATTTAGGAATTATAGTTCTCAACTAAGGGTTTAGGGTCTCTTAACCCTTGCCACTCGATACAATCTTGAAGACACGACACAAGCCCACATGGTATATTGGTGTACTTATAAGGAATCAATGCTCCTAGGAAGACCAATTAATACAACACACAAAATCCAGAGAAGATCAAAACTTGCATCTAAATCCGAGAGAAGCTGAATTGGTCAGCAATTGGACCTCTTACTACTCTTTGAAATCTTACAAGGCCTTCACTTCCTATGACCAAAGACTGGTCTTCATAAGGAAAATCAACTCCACTAGGATTTTGAATTGATTTTCTCTCAGTCAAAATTCATCTCTCTCTCAGCTTCATTCCCTCACTTTCTAAACATTCAAATACAAGCCTTTCCTTAAATCCCCATAACCATTAACCACCTCTCCTCCTTCCTCAAGTCATAGCCTTTACCAATTCGATCAAGAGCTCCACATTCTTAAACAGATCGAAAACACCATTCTCAGTAATCTGTCATACACTATAAAACACCATTCTCGAAAACACCATTCTCAGAAATTATACAAACAAATGATGCAACAAATAGGCAATCAAGGCCTCATAATCAATTAGTGAAGAGAAAGGCAAATAAGTTTCTCTGATGTGATGCATGTATTCAATTTCAACAGTCTTTTGAAGATTGCCAAGACATTTGTTGAAGGATGAGTAACTTTTCATCTTCTGGAATCCCAACATTCATCAGACACATATAGATCAGACAAGGAATTTCCAAATTAATTTGTGGCAGAGACAGAAATTTCCACTTTAGTCTTAGAATCCTAAAGTTCATATAGCACCAGAAAAGAGAGGCAGAGACAGAGAGAAAAGAGAGGCAGAGGCAGAGACAGAGAGAGATAGAACAATACCGAGATAGGCTGGCGAGGACGAGGCGGGGCTAGGGCGGAGAGGACGAGGCAGGGAGGTGGAGGCTGGGGCGGAGAGGACGAGGCAGGGACTGAGGCGGAGGAGGCGTCCAGAGCCGGGACTGAGGCGAAGGGTGGGGCGGCGTCCAGAGGCGGGACTAAGCCGGAGGGTGGGGCTGCAATGTACGAGATGGGGAGGCGGAGGCTGGGGGGGAGAGGACGACGCAGGGACTGAGGCGGAGGAGGCGGCAGCGTCCGAGGCGGGACTGAGGCGAAGGGTGGGGCGCCGTCCAGAGGCGGGACTGAGCTGGAGGGTGGGGCTGCAATGTACGAGGCGGGGAGGCGGAGGCTGGGGCGGAGAGGCCGACGCAGGGACTGAGGCGGAGGAGGCGGCGGCGTCCGAGGCGGGACTGAGGTGAAGGGTGGGGCGCCGTCCAGAGGCGGGACTAAGCCGGAGGGTGGGGCGGTGTGGGACACGAGGCGGTGCCGGTGACGGGGCCGTGGGCGGGGAGGGAAATCGCCCCAATTAGGGATTTCCTCAAAAACTGATGAATTAGGGATTTGTTTGCGATTTCAGAATTATAACATTCCCACTTAGGCGACAAAATAAGAAATTTCATCTTCTAAGAATTCAACTTAGTCGACGAAAAATAGATTTCGTGGTCTAAGTACTTGTTCTTAGGCGACGAACACCTATATTCGTCTCCTAAGAAAATTTAAATTTTTTGCCAAACTTTTTGGCCAAAAAAAAACCCGCCAATACAGAATTCCCAAAAAAATCAAAATAAACTTACGCGACGAAATCATATTTCGTGGCCTAAGTGTCTACTTGATAAGAGCATAATATGCGACATTCTTAATGTGTTTTATCCCCATTTATGTAATTGTTTAACTCTTATTGTTGTAATATAGAGTCGTTTAATCGAGTCAGGAGTCTTTGGCAGAGTTATTGATGAAAAGAGCTTAAAACGTGAAAGGTGTGCAATTCTTGAAGAATCGTAATTGAACTAGGAATCCTAATCAAACTAGGAGTCTAAAATATTTCGACGTTTCTAAAAACGTCGAAGTTGCAAAGAGTTTGATTGAAATTAGGAAACCTTATTCAACTAGGAAACTATGTCGAATGAAGAGTCCTAATGAAAGCAGGAATCCTTATCGAATCAGGACTTGTTCTTAAGATATTGTGCTACATTTTATCTTCTTTTATTAATATATTTTTCTCTATTATTTTCAGGAATTAAAGAGGAGATAAATGAAGAATTTTGGAAGCAAATTAAATGAAGAAATCGAAAAGGAAAAGAATTCAAATGCAACAAGGATAAGGAAAGATTTCAATGCTGAACCAAAAAAGGAATGCATGAATTGATGCTGAAACTTGTATGGGAAGAATCAAAGTGTTCTAAAAGCTATAAGGAAGGGAATTCACAGCAAAGAGAACAAAAAGGAAGGAGTTTGATGCTGAAATTAAAAGAGAACACTACTACAAAAAACTCAATACACAACGGTGCTGCACCGTTGTGTAAGTTCGAAAAAACCGTTGTATATCTCGAGCTTGTGTGATGAAACGTCCAACAACCAACTTATAATTTCTGTTGTACAACTTATATGCCATGCCATGGCTGGCTTGGCATTCGCTGCACTGACATATCTAGTTCATACAACAGAATATACATACTTTTATGTTGTGTTAGTTTTAAACATACAACAGAATATTACAATTTTATTCTGTTGTCTCATTCGCACAACAGATTTCATCTCCCACTTATTTAGTTGTCTGATTCAGACAACTGATTTCGTTTCATATTTATTGAGTTGTATGATTCTACAAATCAAACAACAGATTTGAGGATTTTGTGACACAGGTTTGATGTGGCTTTTAGTCATATTGTACAACATATGATATTTTTACAGTTGTATTATTCGACAACCAGACAACAGAATTGAGCAGTTTGTGACACTGGTTTGATTCGGCTTTTGGTCATATTGTACAACACATAATGCTGTTATAGTGTTGTATAAGTTTCTATCACACAATAGATTTAAGCATTTGGTCATATGACCACTTTGTTGTCTGAGCCTCAAATACACAAGAAATGAGGTCTCAAAAAGCATGTAAACTGTTGTACATTGAACCATTACCATTTCCAGAAGAGCAGTTTTTGCAGATACAATAATTATACATAAATTGAACCATTCTACATATCATTCAAGTGGCCGGAGCACACTAATGTACCACATAGATGCATAGAGCAAAAGCAAACTAAAACTTAACTAGCATTTCAGCTGAAACCATGAAAGGCACAAGCTGATATTGTTCAAAATTTGCTAGCAATAATCCGACATACCTAGCTAGCATTCAGCTGAAACCATGAAGGCACAAGCTGATATTGTTCAAAATTTGCTAGCAATAATCCTACGTACCTAGCTAGCATTTCAGCTGAAACCATGAAGGCACAAGCTGATATTGTTCAAAATCTGCCAGCATTAGTCCTATATATACATACATACGTAGCTAGCTTAAACCGATAAGTTTATAAAACATAAGCACATATAAACATCACTGCCAAACCCATTTCAGAAGCCCTATGAACATTCCTACACCAAATTGCTGACAATGAACTTCGCCCACTCATTCCTTACCACATCTATTTCATCTTGTGTGTACTGTAGGCCATTGTCTCTCCTGCCCCACTGAAAAAGAAATCGAATGTATAAAATATTAGACGTCAACATTATCCCAAAAAGTCATTCAAACACAAAGCAGCAGAAAGCAGCTGAAAATGACCAAGAATAAGCAGCATAATCGAAATGTAGAACAGCAGCATAACACACGAATAAGTGTAGAACAGAAGTCATTCAAATACCTAGTAGACAGATTTTCTGACTTGCATATTTAGTTATACCTCAAGAACAGCAGCATAACACAAGAATAAGTACATATACCTAAGACTGTGTGATTACAGAATTATTAGGAATGAACCAGCATCCTAAATTCCTAATACAAGCAATTCAATTAAACACAAAAGCAGCAGAAGGCAGTGATTGTACCTTAGTCACAAAAATAGATTGGTCCTTGTCCTCTATGATATCTCGCATGAACCGCATGACATAATAGCCGCACTCAATAGCCGCACTCGAGCCAACACTTCTACGAGACGAGAGTATACTGGGACTCGGCAGATCCTGCAAACAAAACAGAGCTCCACTCATTACAACGTGCCAGAACCAAAACAGTTAACAAAGGCGGAGTTTTTGAAAGGAAGGAAATGACTGAACTTTGATCGTTTCGGAGATACCAGTTTGGGGTCTGAGAATATGAGTTGGAGCTCTAGCTGGTTTGGACAGCAACAAGTAGGACACTGGTTTGGACAGCAACAAGTAGGACACTGGCCCAACAAGGACTGGAACTGTATCTACTCCAAGCTGCAGAAGATTGAAAAATTACAAACAGTTCTGAAAAAAAAATTGTATAATTGAAATGTGACATTAATCAGTAAAATTGCCTTTCACATATCCACCACACAGCTTATATAGTGAAACAAAACCCAATATTGCTCATCAGACATGCTGATATACATGTCAATTGACCACATGCAGAACAATGAATGAAGTAATATAAAAACATCATAAGCACGCACCGCTTTAGCCTCCTTGTATTCCTCAACAGCCTTGTGAGAAGAATATGAGAACTTGACATCAGGACCCAACTCAGGGACAATGAAATGGCTGTATCGATGCATTAGGCAAAGTCAGCATTGATCATTCCCATTCATAATATTAAAAAAACAAATATTCACAAGTGTAGAAAAGGATTAGATCACGTACTAGTTGGTATCGAACCACTTGGTTACTTGGCGTTGAGACTGATTTCACTCTCTTAGAGTCCCGCCAGGCCTGTGAAGGTAAAGAATGACATAGTGTTAATTCTTATAATCATTTATATGTTGCCAAGGATAATAAATATGGAAAACTACTATACATTGCAGCAAAACAGCAGTGGAACTAGAGTCTGTTTACACAAAGTAAGAGCAAGCAAGTTTATACTTGTTCAACAGAAGGCTATTGTATACCATTGAGCTGGCATAGAATTAAGCGGCTGAGTTAGGCTAGCCTACCCTACTAATGTATTGTCTAGTGGCGTACAGCAAATATCATACTTCATCAAGTTAAAGGTTGAGCTCAGAGCCTAACACTAATACATATGATAATACGATTGCAAACTGCATTCCTAAACTTAACATATGGCAAGCACAAAATCCAGTTCCGAGCACTATATACTCTCGAGGAAAACTAAACAAATGTAATCCACCAAACTTAAATCTGTGGTCGGATGGGCTTGACTGCCAAGAAAAAAAATGACACCTTAACCAATGTAACATGTGATGATGAGGTCTAACTTTTATCAGAATATGTAGAAAATAAACTATGTACAGATTAAAATAGAAATTGTATCACTGTGTTCTATATCAATAAAAAGAATTAAATGAGAGCACTCGAGGCATATTACCTAGAAGCTAGTTCCAAGTTTTGTTTAGCAAATAAATGCAGCCCAGAAACAGCATCCTGGACACCACTTTCACAGACATTGGAGACCGAAAAACGGAGTTCACCATTGAGAGGATTAAGAACCTCAATCTGTAACACATAGAATACACACGAAAATTATCAACTGGCAAACACACACCAAATAGACAACAACTTGTTTCTTCATAACCCAAAAGAAGTACTCACCACGCCATTCTTTCTCGCAACAGCTAGTAACTGCAACATTGAATAAAAACTGTCAAACATTTTAATAACCCAGAATTCGAGGGGGGTACCCAATTTATAACCAAATCACACATAAAACGGGTCAACATTGAACACATACCGGGTCGAACTTCCGGTCGTCCATGGAGGCGGCGAGCACGCATTTGGAGGCATCAGGGTCACCCCATCTCTCAACCATCTTGGGAACTCCACCTTGCTTACTCCGAGCTTCAGTAACTATTAAACCCACAAAAGAATTAGTCTTTTAGATTTTGAATCACAAGAATTAGCAGGTCATTGAATTTGAGGATTGGTTATTACCTTTGATGAGACCAAGCTCGTCGAAGGTCAAGGCACGAAGAGGAGGGCAACCTAAGCACTCAAGTGTGGTGGTGCGAGGCATCGTGACGACTCTGGTTTGGCTCAGACGCGATTGAACAAGGGAAGCCAAAAACCCAGAGAAGGAGTAGAGAAGAAAGCCCCAAATTAAGGATTGGCTCAGATGCATCGTTGGAGGATTACCGCCCAGCAAGCTTGCTCCTGCAAAAGTGAAACTGAGCTTCTGAAACGATCAACCAAACAAAGAAAGCCCCAAATTAAAAACCCTAAAATTGTGAGAGGCTGGGAGACAGAAAGAAAAGAGAGACAGAGAGAAATAGAGAAAGAGGGTGAGAAAGAGAGACAGAGAGAAAGAGGGAGAGAAAGAGAGAAAGAGAGAGAGAGATAGAGAGAAAGAGGGAGAGACAGAGAAAGAGAGACAGAGACAGAGAGAAAGAGGGAGACAGACAGATCGAGAGAAAGAGAGAGGGAGAGACAGAGAGAACGAGAGATAGTGAGAAAGAGGGAGAGAGAGAGAGAGAGACCTAGGCGGAGGGGCGGATGCCAAGAGGCGGAGGCGGGAGCGGCGACCGAGGCGGAGGGCGGGAGCGCGACTCAGAGAAGGCCACGAGGCGGCGGCTAGGGCAGGGGGCCGGCCATAAGGCGGAGCTTGGGGCAGGGGGCTAGGAGGCGGAGGACTGAAGCGGAGGCTGGGGACGGTTGTTGGAGAGGGATTCTGTTTGGGATTTTGAGAGAATCAGAGATTGGGATTTTGAGAGAATGAGAGATTGGTTTCGAGTGATGTGAGGCGAGGGTTTCTCTGGGTTTGTAAGACCGAGTGTTTCTCTGGGTTTGTAAGAGAGAGCTGTTGGTTTTTGTGAGAGTAATAGAGCTATGGGTTTTTGTGAAGAGAGGGAAATTTGCCGCCTCCCCTAAAATTTGGCAAGTTTGGCATGACCATATTAGGTTTACATTCACACAACTAAAAAATTTTAAACAGTTGTACCAACTTACTTTGCTCTATACTAGGTATTCCATAAGAGTGTCCTAGTAGAAGCAGCAAACCAATTGCACAACAGAATCAAAATACACTGTTGTGAGAATTGTAGCACATGTATGTTTTTCAAAATCAAAAAACCATGGAGGCAACTTTCCCGCTTTCAGAAATGCTGCCTCTGCCATTGGAGCCAAAATGAAAATGGGGCAATGACAAGCAAACCAACTCACACAACCAAACTATGAAACTCTGTTGTACAAGTATTTGTCACTTTGCACTTGGTGACACCTAATGCAGGATGTGACATTATCACACAACACAAAAAAATAACTTTGTTGTCTGTCCATCTAGACCTTGCCCAAATTTGAGTTTCAATGTCGGAGGGAATTCTGCCGCCCAGATTTTCATTAATCACACAACAGAAAATGTGTCTCAGAGTTGTGTGACAAAATCTGGAAATTTTTTTTTCAGAATATGAAAAATGTGTATCATCATACAACACAAATTATTCACTTTAGGTCGTCTGAAACAGTTAAGTGATTCACACAATATGTAACTTTCAAAGTGTTGTCTGATTTGTGTTGTGTATTGAGTTTTTTGTAGTAGTGGAAATTCAAGGATGAATGTGGACTTAATTCTCTCCACATTCATTTAGGTTTTGCCGAATTAAATAAGGGAGGAATATTCAGTAATTATACAAGAAATAATTCGGCAAACAAAAGAAGGGAAAAGAGAAGGCTTACCAAGCAAGAAAACAAGAAGAAGAATTCGGCAATAACTCTATGTTGCCGAAACCCTAATGCCCCCCTTTACTGAAATTAAGAGATAAAACCCTTGTTCCTCTCTCTCCTCTATAAATAGCACGGCACAGCCCTTGAATAAGGATCCTCTCTCTCACTTTTACTTAGAAAAAGCTCTGCCGAATTAGCACCACAAAACCTGTACATAAATTCCATAGCCGAACCACCACCAACTCTTGAAATCGCACCACCAATCATCACCACCGAATCCACCCTTTGCCGAAAGCTTCTTTGAAAGTTTTACAAAGTGTGATTCACTCATCTCTCATGGCTTTGTATTTTCTGTATTTTTATAATACTTTGTCTATGAAGATTATAAGGTTTTGTGTTTTTCGAATTGGTTGTAATAATTCTACTTTGGATTTCCGAATTTGCTACTTGGATCTTTGATGTTTCTGAATTATGTACTTAATATGTTTCGATTTTTTATCAGGGTTTTGATATAGTTAAATCGCATGTATGCTTGATTATGTTTTGGTTTATTTTCTGAATTCGTATGCACAACAAGTTGTATATTTGAGGGCAGCCATGGCCATGGCTGATTCTTGGGTGTATGCTTCATGTTGCCAAATTTGTATGAGGTAAATTATATATGGTTTATCTTGTATGAATTCCAAGGGAAGGGTAGAGTAATTCTGAAAATATGCATGTTAATGGGGTGAGGTGACGCCATACTTGTTACTTGTTTCCAATTTGGCTTTTGTGCTTATGTGCTCTTCGTGTTTATTTTCTACGCCAAGTGTTCTTAAACCGATTAGTACCATGTTTAGGATTAAGCGCAAAGATAATTCTAAATACTTGAGAAGTCTTAATGATTAGATGAGCCGCCAAGGACTCTAATTAAAATTGGAACTAGAACTGATCTTGAATGTGCCGATTTGCTATGTCATAACTTTGTGAGAAATTGTTACATGTTATGTGAGTTTTGTGTGAATTGTATTGTGTGAAAGATCAAGATCATATGTATATAATTAATTAGGATTTATTTTCGTAAATTTTCAGTAGGTTAAATACAGATTTCCAATCCCCCTTTTTATTATGTAATATTGCATGAAATTAAATGCCCTTGATTTCTCCGGATAGAACGATCCCTACTTGTCAATACTACACTCGACACAAGAAGGGTAATATATTTGTATGATATTGTTTTGCAGGTATTTATGCTTGATAATGTTCCCATCACTACTTAGGCGACGAAATAATTTGTTCATCTCCTAAGTGTATAGTTAGTCAACGAAAACATATATTTTTTCGCCTAGGAATATTCTTAGGCGACGAAATTTATTTTCGTCGCATAAGTTTATTTCGATTTTTTTACAAAATCTATACTGCGGGCTTAATTAAAATGAGTTAAAACTTTTGCGACGAGTTAATAAGTGCATTTCGTCGACTCCAACTCTAAATATACATATATACATATATATATATTATGTAATTAATACAAAAAACAAATAACTTATAACATTAACGCATAAAACTTGTTTTTAAATCGAAGAAGTACGTACGTACATACCCATAATTGGAATCCTTGTAATTATACATGACAAACAAATTTATTGAATTTAAAAACATAATTTAAATCATCATGGTTCTCCATCATAATCGTCATCGTCTGTATCGTCTGCATCTTCAATCATATCAGTGAAGTCATCACTAGAATCCTCATAATCTTCTTATTCCTCATCATCCTCGTCATTAATAAAGTCGTCATTGACTCTGTTTTGAGATGTAGATGCATTTGGGACTGCAATGAATTCATCAGAAGTGACGAAATGTAAGCAGTTGTTGTCGCGAATAGCGTCTATATTATGGATTTGAGAAGGCGAATGCTCTTGATATGGTTCCTCAGTGTCGTCCTCATCTTCATCACCATGTTCTACGGCCCCTTCAATTGTAGACGCACTCCATATATTCTATGTGACATCGGGTTAACCACTTTCCAAAATCCACCAGCCTTGGATCATCAAGATAAAACACTTGTTTTGCCATGCTGGCAAGAATGAAAAGCTCATTTTCATACCAGCTTGTGTTCATGTTCACTGATAACATGCCGTAATCCATTTTTGTATTCCTAGGAACACTTGGATCAATATTGAACCATCTACACTTGAACAAGACAACGCTCATTTTTCCATATAGTAGTTCGACAATGGCAAGTAGCACTCCGTAGTAGGTTGAGTCGTCACCATCTACCATGACCCCGCAATTTTGTGTTTTGCGGTTTGCATCTCGTTCAAGTGTCACAAACTTGACGCCGTTGACAAAACACATCGCTCGCACACTGTGGGAAATCGGCGTTCTAGACAAATGGTGCAATTCTGGCGAGTACCAATCACTGTTCTGTTTTTGGAGATTTTCCACCTGTCAATTTGTGATAAATTATTTAAATTGAATTGACCATAATACTAATATTGAAATGGAGATATTCTAACACAAAAAATGTTGTCACGTACCCATTTGCGAAAGTAATCAAGAAATGTTCTTTTGTGCGTCTCTTTCGGCCTTCTGTCTCTACGATTTCCTTCAATGAGTTTCAAATGCTCACTCATGAAATATTGTGTTTCGTCACAGTGTTGTAGTACGCACCAATGAGCTTCAATTAGCTCAGCATCTGTCAATCTATGTGAACTTGGTAAATTACCAAACGGACGTACAACACTAGAAACGACTGAAAGATTGAACTCAAGTACTGTAGAGGCCGCTGTAGAAGATTCAGCTTCGTCACTGTTACGGAGATATAAGTTGCAGTATGTTACACATTCATGTGCAATGTACGACTCCGCTATCGATCCTTCAGGGTGACTCTTGCTTTTACATAATCGTTTGTATTGAAACAGTTGCCTGAAATTACACAGTTATTAGTGAAGTATATATATATATATATATATATATATATATATATATAAGACAATATAACAATGAATGGGGAAATACAAATAATAAATAGTACCTTTCTTAGGGATACATCCAGGTGGTCTGAATTGGCCCAGTAAGCAGTACTTGATCTGGAAGATGGATCATCAGATGAATCATACTGTCAAAGAAAGCAGGGGGGGAAATCCTTTCCAATTTGCACAAAATGTAGATGATGTCTTCTTTGAGAATGAGAACATCTGACTTCTTCAGCTCTTTAGCGCATAACTTTTGAAAGAACCTACACAACGCTATTATAGGTTCCACCACATCTCGATGCAAATAGGGTCGGATAACCACTGGAATAAGACGTTGTAGCAAAACATGACAATCATGACTCTTCAATCCGTTAAACGTGTTCAGCCCCAAGTTAATGCACCGAGATATATTTCCTGCATACCCATGAGGATACTTTACTCCTTTAAACCATATGAAAATTTCCTTCTTGAAAGCCGGTTTAACTGTGTAAGGTGCAACAGGTATGATCATCCCTGACGCAGTCTGCACTGGCCACAAGTGTTTTCGTATTTTCTTTTCCTTCAGATATTGATGTGATTTCACAGTGTCCTTACTCTTTCCCTTAATATCAAGAATTGTTCCCACAAGACTGTCACTTACTCTCTTTTCTATGTGCATGACATCTAGGGTGTACCTAAGAATGGATTTCGACCAGTAAGGCAAATCATAGAATCTACTCTTGTGTGTAAAACACCTGTACTCATCAGGGCGCTCTGGAACTGGTATAGATAAATCACCACTCAACACGCCGAAATCAAAAGAGTTCAACTTCTCTACAATTTCATCACCACTCCAGGGACGGGGTTTAGAACGAAGCTCTATTTTTCTGTCAAATTCTAGCTCGTCATATCGCCACGGGTGGTTAGCTGGAAGCCATCTACGGTGACCCAAGTAACACACCTTCCCATTGCACCAAACAGAATGGACTTCGTTCAAGCAAACAGGACAAGCTTTGTATCCTTTAGTGGCCTGAGATGACAACATCCCGTAACCAGGAAAATCGCTTATGGTAAACATCGTAATTGCTCTCATCACGAATGATCTTCCACTGTTCCTGTCAAAAGTAAGAGCTCCATTTTGCCATAAATCTAATAGCTCGTCGATCAAAGGTTGTAGATACACATCCAAACACTTTCCTGGAGACTTTGGACCGGGAATTAACAGAGACATCATACTAAATTCCTTCTTCATACACATCCAAGGAGGTAGGTTGTACGGCACAAGAATAATAGGCCATGTACTATGACTCAAACTCATATTTCCATGGGGTTTGAATCCATCTGAGGCAAGCCCAAGTCTTACATTTCGACCATCTCTTGCAAAATTTGGGAATGATCTGTCAAATGACTTTTAGGCCTCGCCATCTGCAGGGTGTCTGAGGGTATCATCATCTGTCCTTCTCTCTCCATGCCATCTCATTTCTTTTGCTGTGTGTAAAGACATGTAAAGACGCTTCAATCTAGGAATTAAAGGGAAATGACGAAGCAACTTCACAGGAACACTGTTTTCCTTAACTGTGTCTTGCTCCCACCTTGACGCGTGGCATATGGGACATTCATCAAGCTTGGCTTTATCTTTGTAAAACAAAACACAATTATTCTTGCAGGCGTGAATTTTGTTATAACTGAGACCGAGATCTTCCAATATCTTGTGTACCCTGTAATAACTATCAGGTAGATAGTTAGGTTGTGGAAGAGTTTCCTTACACTGTTTTAGCATACCATCAAAAGAGTCATTTGTCCACCTACTCTTGACTTTCAACTGCATCTGTGAGATGATGGTCCCTAAAACAGTGTGAGGACTACCCTCGAATAATGGGATCTGCACTTGAGGAAGGAGTCTGGTATACTTATCATAATCACCACTGTCAACAAGAGGAATTGTGCCATCCTCAAATACTGTCTCTTGGAATTGCTCTTCCTCGCGTACTGGAGCAAATGTAGGAAAAGTGTAGTGTAGAATGTTCATAACCGGCTCTTCATAAGGCTCGAAAGCACCACTAGATGTCCGATCATGGTATCCCGCTTGGATTTCGGCAACCGTAGGTTCATAATCTGCTGCTTCACCGTGTTTACTCCATGTTGTATAATTCTGCATAATACCTTTGTTACACAGGTGATCGTAGATTCTGATTATCGTCTTGCACTTTGTATTCATACAACTTAAGCAGGGACACTTGTGTGTTTTATTTCCTCCACCATGTTCACGTATAAAATTTATAAAAATTCCTACTCCTTGTTGGTATTCAATGCTCCCCCTTAGGTACTGCATCCAACTCTTGTCTGTATACATCGATCACCTGTCATATATATATAAGAGAAACAATAAATAATCACAAATTAACAAATAAACAATTTATATGCATGTTTCTTCTCGACCTTATGCCTCCGGTTAGGGTCCTAATCTCATTCAGGAGTACAAGACTTTGTTTCACAGTTTGTATAGGTCTTGTGTATTCGTTTTCAGTCGTTGGACAATTTCGGCAGCATCTCCCCACAGTTCCTCATATGCTGATTCTCAAACGGGATTTGTAAAGATATAAATGCATGTACATCAATGAATAAAAGAATGATTTATTCTTTCATTCACCGCTAATTATATATAAATCATATAACAATGATTTTCTTAAAATAATAACAACTATTAATTAAATTAATTAAGGCATTTTTTTAATATATATAATTAATTCAATAATTTCACAAAAACCAATAATTAATTGAGTATGTATATATGGATAAACAAAAGGAATACTATCACCTCACAATATATATACACACACAACAAATTAAATGGAAATATTTCAATGGAAAAAATTGAAATTTTTGTTGAAAAAGATGAAGAAAGAGATCATACCAAGTTAAAAATCGATGGGTAGTAGTGGACAAGGCTTAGGAAGACTCGATTAGAAGCTTTTCATATCCAAAAATGAAAATCGGTGGAAAACATTTTGGGGGAGGAAAAATTTTCAGATTTTTTCCTCTTCTTCCCGATCTGGAAAACCAGTTCAGTATATATAGTCTGGATTAACTTAGGAGACGAAACAAATACTTTCCTCGCTTAAGAGTTTCACTTAGGCGACGAAAAAGATACTTTCGTCTCCTAAGTTAAACACTAACGCGACGAAACACTACTTTCGTCGTCTTAGTTAAGAACCCTAACGTCAAATTGGCGTTGGCGTTTCTGAATTTTCTTAGGCGACGAATGAAATTTTTCGTCTCCTAAGTGAAAACTTAGGCGATGAAATATATTTATTTCGTCGTCTAAGTAAAGAACTTAGACGGCGAAAAAAAAATTCATCGTTTAAGTATACAACTTAGACGACGAATTTTTTTTTCGTCGCCTTAGAAAATACCTAGACAACGAAAAAATATTTCGTCGGCAGACTCTTCTCTTAGATGACGAAAATTTTATTTCGTCGTCTAAGAATCTACTTAGGCGACGAAAATTCTTTCTTAGAGGACGAATTTTTTTTCGTCTCTTAAGACTTCTTAGACGACGAAAATTTAAAAAATTCGTCGCCTAAGGTTTTTTTTCCTTGTAGTGCTTCTCTCTCTCTCTCTCTCTCTCTCTCTCTCTCACAGTAGTAATAGACCTCTGGAAACCTATATCAAAATACAGAATACGCTGCCTATTTATAGTGTTTGGGAAGGGGATAAAACGTGGTGATGAAGCAAAGATTGAAGGAAGTAAAATTGAATTGTACAATCGAAATCTTACCCAAATAGGTGCTAGACCTTCCACCTTCATGTTTCTAGGTTTCCACCTCCTGCTTCTAGCTTTGGAGAGTCATCAGGTGAGAAACTTGTTCTCCACCCTTTTGACACCTCCTACAAAATCATGGCGGTTCCTCTTATTTTGGCTTTTCCAAGGCAGAAGTTGACTTGTGTAAGGTGGTAGGAAGATATTTTCAGATTGAGGAATTGCAGAAGAAGAAGAAGAAGAAGAAGAAGGCGGTGAAGGAGATGGTGGTTTGAGTTCAGCGTCGTTCTCTTTTTCCTACGACAACAGGTTTCTGTCTTTTTTGTTCTTTTTTTTTAAGTTGTTTCAAATTTAGGCTTGGGTAACAGGTCATGGACTTGAGCTAACACTCTCCAACTTAAATCAAATAACAAACATAACAAAATAAAACAAAAAAAGAAAACAAACTAAAAAAAACATTTATTTTCGCATTGAACTAAGTATATATATATACACACACACACACACACACACACACACGCACACATATAAAACACATACTAAAAGTATTCAAAATAAAACAAAATAAATTTTCTAATTTAAATAAAAATTTTGAGTCGTTACATGTGACCAGCCTTGTCACAGTTGTAGCACTTGCCTTCAAACCTCTTCTTCTTGGAGACACTGCCTTTTGGTCCCAGCTTGAACCGTTGATTCTTCATCTTTTTGTTCTTGGAACTCTGGCCATGTTCCAATACATTAGCCTTAGCAGAATACCCACTGCCCCATGCCTTCTTCTTAGATCCTCGGTTGTATTCTTCAATTCGAAGCCTGACCCCCAGATCTTCCATGCTCATTTCCTTTCGGTTGTGCTTCAGGTAGTTCTTGAAGTCTTTCCAAGCAGGTGGCAGCTTCTCAATAGCACATGCCACTTGAAAGCTCTCACCTAGCACCATCCCTTCAGCATGAATCTCATACATGATCAGCTGAATTTCTGAGAATTGACTCATCACAGTCTTAGAAACCACCATCTTATAATCAAGGAAGCGGCCCACGATAAATTTCTTGGCACCAGCATCCTCTGTTTTATACTTCTTTTCAAGGGATTCTCATAGCTCCTTAGCCGTTCCCATATTGATGTACACATTGTACAAGCAGTCTGCCAGACCGTTCATGATATAGTTCATGCACAGATAGTCAAAGCTATTCCATGCATTAACAGCAATAATTTTTGCTTGATCATTTTGGTCACCTTCGTTGAATTCAAGAGCATTCTCTGTCAGGAACTTAGCCAGGTTCATAGTGGTCAGATAGAACATCATCTTTTGTTGCCACCTCTTAAAGTGCAGCCCGTTAAACTTCTCAGGCTTCTCCTCGTGGCAAACTGAGACGGGTATAGCCTCAGCATGTGCTTGCATGGCCTGCATGGTTGGCACTTCAGCTGGTCCCTTACCAGCATTCACAGGATCAAAATTTTCGTTAGTCATGTTTTCTCAAACTGAAACACACACACAAAGTGTAAGAATATTGAAGCTCGAAGGTAGCGAGTATTCGCAAATTATATAAGCAATATCAAATTAATTATCTTAAGATTGTAAAATATAATGGATATGATATCGCATATACAAATTGAAATAGACCTTAACTTGAAATTAGAAGTTAAAATTTAAGAATTAAAAAATAAAGTATGATGATATATTCAACCAATACCAAAGGAGTTTCAAATCGGATTGGGAAGAGTCGAGTCGTGTGTGTCACACAGTGTCCTTAAGACAATTATGCCGCCTCTACCGGTGCAACATGTCTGTTGGGGCTCGTCTCCCAGGATACCACTGACGTGAGCTGAAGCTCGCATACAATAATAAACCCTGCAATCATTAGTAGTATAGACATAAGTAGGGATCGTTCTAAGCCGGGGATTAAGGGTACCTGAAATATGAAATTGTTAGACAAACACATATGCACATATATACATTGAAAACATCACAATTGGGGGGATAGGTGGTACGGCAGCAAGGCTGCCACTAATGCTAGGCACGAAATAAATTGCTGAAAAATAAATCCTAAGTCTAATATTTACAAGTTTGGTCGACACTCTTCCACAAAGCACTAACACAAAACCAGTCAAAACACATAATAAACAAGCAAGTAAGATTCACGGCAAAGCATTAAAGCGTTCTAGACTCAACTTAACTCCGACCTAGTTAGCTCCCTATAGGTATTACTAACCGATAGATTTCATAAGTATTCAAGATTAACTTTACGTCTAACCCTAAAATTGTACTAAACATATTTGAGAACTCCTATAGATGAAAACAAACATGCATAGTAATTGAGCACGAAATCTTTTTAGTTGGAAACAAGTTAATGGAGTAAGGTTGTCAATCATCTCCTCAACAAGCATGTTCTTTAAATTACTCTAGCCCTTGTGAAAAACAACACAAACAAAGTAACTCGTTGATTACTTTAATCCATATTAAATTTCGGCTAATGAGATTAATAATCTAAGTACTGCAGTTACATAGGCTACCAATCTTTAAGCACACGAATTTAAAGAACAAGTCAAGAAAACCCTAAAATCAATTTAACACATGTTCTTGCCGAAAATCCTAATTACTAATTCATCATATATTTTCCTTACTCTTTAGCATGCAATCCATATTCTTACGTCTAAAACATTACTTAAAGAGACAGAAAATAAATTGACATGCAAATCATAAAACCAAATTTCAATCCAATTCATACATAGACATAAAAATTGAAACCAAGAATTCATGCTAACTTCATAGACAAAGTTTAACATAGCTACAACAAAAATTACAAAGCCAAGAGTAGGGAGTGGATCACACATTAGAAACCTTGAAGACTTCAACTTGTATGGATCCGGCGATTGGTGGTGATCGGATGGAGGCTGCTCGGCAGTAATGATATCGGCAGCAAAGAAGCAAGGTTTCGGCAGGAAACTTTGGTGTGGTGGAGGTGGTTTTGGCTAGGGTTTTTGTGTAGGATTCTTGGGGAAATTTAGGTAGAGCTTTGGCTAGATTTTTGCTTTGGAATGTGACCAGTTTTTCTGTGTAAAAGTTGGGTATTTATAGGGAGAAACTAGGGTATTGCCGGCAGCCTCTTCATGTACACGGAAAAAGAAAACCAAATGGGAATAGGATTTGAAACCTTCCTTTCATAGTTCAATTAGGTTTTCTTTTTCTGAATTTTTCTTCAAGGCTTGGGCTTCACATCTTCATGGACTTCTTGTATGATCTTGGACTTCATTTGATATGTCTTGGTCCATCGAAAAATGCCCCAAGCCGTGAGCTCTTCACTTTGGCAGAAATCTGCCCCATTCGGCCGCTTCTCCTAGTTTGACTAGGAGAACTTCTTTCTTCGATTTCTTCTTCAATGCCATGGCTTGGTGTCTTCCTCTTCCCTTCTTAAAGCTTGAACCATCTTCAAAAATTCATTTGTGCACCATTTGGTCCATTAAAAACAGAAAACACAAAAAGGGGGCTGTAGGTTCCTGGAATCGGCAGATTTGACCTTGTTGTAGTAATTCCGGCATATCTCCATCCGTGGAGCTCCGATTGATGCGATTCTAAGTCTCAGATAAACTAGACACATATGGTCATCTCCCCATAAAACAGTTCGATCAAACTCCTTGTGAGTCGTCGGGAATGATTTTTCGAAGTTAGGTCAAAGTCCCAGGAAAATCCTGGAAGCCCCTGGATTGAAATGCTCGGACTGCCGTTTTGCAGCCAACGTTTGGGTGGCTTCCCGAACTCCGATTGATCTGAAATTGTAACACAACATTCCTCAGAATATGAATATTAAGCACACCAAATTTCATAGAATTCGGACAAGGATAGATCATATTTGTACTCGTCACAAAATCGCGAAAAAGACATGTTTTGCACTATTTTCCAGATTTCTCATACTTAGTCATTTTTCGGACAATTAAACACATTTCACCAAAACTCTACCAAAACTGACACTAACTATATTATGACTCTATCTTAGACAAATAAGGGTTAAACAAAGCATAAACGAGGGCATAAACATATAATATGGTCGCATATTGTGCTCCTATCAACTACCCCACACTTATCCTTTGCTAGTCCCTTAGCAAACTAAATTAAACTAAGACTCAAAACAACTATTGCCCCTAACAATTTGTCTCAGGCTCGTATGTACACATAGCTTTCAAGTTAATGCATAAGAATGCTAAGCACGAAAATTCCAAGCTTCATGAACATGTGACATCAATATGAACATATAAGAGCAAAAGGTAAGCATGTAAACATGTTAAAGCTAATTCAAATCACCTCACAAGGCATACTCTCTTCTTTTTTCGCTCGAAGCATGGTCATTCACACATAAGTATATGCAAGCGAAAGATAATGAATTACAAAGAGTGACTTGCATAAATCAAAGAAACGAAAAGCACTTTGTGAATTTTGATGGAAAAACCTCATATGATAACTATATGCACCAATGAACCAAAACCATAAGCTTACTCTTGAAATAATCTCCACAATCAATTTTAACCATCTTAAGAATCATGAAAAAGATCAATAAAAGGGTTGTAATGGGGCTAGGCTCAGAGGTATTCGATATTTGGATAAGGAGGCTTAAACGTCACCATGCGCTTTAGCAAAGCTCGAATCTCCTTATGTCTTCTCGCCGAAAGGGTCAAATTTCATCTTGTTGGACCCATACTTCATTCTTTACTTCCCATAACATTACAACAATACTCAAGACAATAGCCATGCACAAAATTTTTATTTTCTATGCCGTGCCTTGCACATTTTTTTCTTTTTCTTGCTCTCGGTATTTTTCTCTCTTTTTCATTTGGTCCGAGCACATTATTTTTTTTTTCTTTTCAATTTTCTAAGGCACGGCATACATACTTCTCAATTAGATTCATGGCTAAGTCTACCCCACACTTGTTCTTCTTCATCACACACGCGAAAACGCTTTCAAAAATCAAGCTTTTCCAATACTTTGATCAAGGAAAAACTATACTAAGCTCATGGAAAGTGTTTAAGGGTGATGAAAGAAAAGGTTTAACATAGGCTCAAAGGGGTTTACTAAGGTGTCCCACGACGGGCTCCAATAGGGCTCATGCTTTATTTGGCAATGGTGGTAAACCTAAATGATCTTTATTCAATCACATTCAAAATCAAGGTATTTTATGATTAAAAACGTTTCGAAAATCAACAAGAGTAAGTTCTAGCATACTAGAGTTCATTAAAAGCTATGACATATAGTCATCGAATATGTAAAGAATTATGAGGTTTCATGCTTCCTACAAATCTATCGAATTTTTTTCTTTTATCGCTCAAGAAGAAAGCAAATTGGCTCTAAAACTCACATAGGTTATTATCGAAATAAATTAGCTAAAACATGCATGCTTAATAATCAACACATCCTACCTGCTCCTACCAATGCACATAATCCATGAAACTCACAATTTTAATTGTATGCACAACTATCATCTATGTATGCAAAGAGGAGAAAAACATCATTGACATATTAGGGGCATCCTAAGACTCGAAACAAACAAATTAAAACACTCTATTTTTGTGGAACAATTTTCTGAATTTTTCTTTTCTACACTAAGCACACAAAAACATAAACGGAATACGTTAGCCCACCCCACACTTAGAAAATTACATTGTCCTCAATGTAAGCACAAAACAATATCAACGAATTTCCGAAGCATGCAATTGACTAACATATTCCAACAAATCATCACAAATCAAAGTAGAAGAGAAGGGTTAAGAAAATTCAAACTCTCGGTGATGGCTCCTTCACTTTACTTTGATCGACATGGGTTGCCTCCCAAGTAGCGCTTTGTGTTTATAGTCCATAGCCTAGACTTTTCACCATTGCATATTGCATGTGTTCATCTTGTTCCAAAGTAACTCAAATCGGCATGAAGTAGTTCAAGAAGTAGCTTGTTGCATGTTGCATCCGATTGGGCACTTGTAGAGGGCAGCGTATCCGGCTTTTGCATCGTGTCCGGCATGATATCCGGCGTATCCGGCTTATCCTTGAGGTCAGCTAGGTTGTGCTGCACCTCATGCATCATATCATCAATCCTGCCGGCGATGGCAGGTCCGGCAGGATGTTCGGTTGCAGCTGGAATGAAGGATGGTCGTTCGGCAGGGTTGTTTGTAAGCTGCTGGCAATGGCAGGTCCGGCAGCTCCTTGGTCTTGGCATTGGGGTGCTTGTGGAGGCTGCAGCTCGGCAGGGACTTGTGGTGGAGGATCATGGACAAAAGTTTCATCGTTTAGAGGCTCGAATGGTTTGTAGTAGATCTTGAGTCTATGTCCATTTACCTTGAATATATTCCCCGTGACTTCATTCCGAATTTCTATTGCTCCATGGTGAAAGATACGAGTAATGGTGAATGGCCCCATCCATCTTGAGCGAAGTTTTCCAGGAAAAAGTCTAAGCCGAGCATTAAATAGAAGCACTTGTTGGCCAACTTCAAACTTCTTCCCTCGAATCATCTTGTCATGAGCAACTTTGGTCTTTTGCTTGTAAATCCATGCGGCTTCATAAGCTTCATTCCGTATTTCTTCAAGTTCGTTGAGTTGAAGCTTCCTATGAAGGCCGGCCTCATCAATGCTCATGTTGAAAGCCTTAACCGCCCACCATGCTTTATGCTCAAGTTCAACCGGTAAGTGACATGCTTTGCCATATGTTAACCGAAAAGGTGACATATCTATCGTTGTCTTGTATGCCGTCCTATATGCCCACAAAGCATCATCGAGACGATCACTCCAATCCTTCCTTGAAGGTCCAACGGTTTTCTCAAGTATTTGCTTGATCTCTCGATTACTTACCTCGGCCATACCACTTGTTTGGGGATGATAAGGTGTAGAAACCTTATGTGTGACTCCATACTTCTTCAATAAGGCTTCGATGGTGCGGTTACAAAAATGGGATCCTCCATCACTAATCAAGACTCTTGGAACTCCAAAACGTGAAAAGATGTTGGTCTTGAGAAACTTGGCTACCACCTTGGCATCGTTGGTGCGTGTAGCCTTGGCTTCGATCCACTTTGACACATAATCAACCGCAAGCAAAATGTAGAGAAAGCCCTTACTCGAAGGAAACGGTCCCATGAAGTCAATCCCCCAAAGATCATGAATCTCAATGGCGTTGATAGAAGTGAGCGGCATTTGATCTCTAGCTCCAATGTTCCCCATTCTTTGACATCGGTCACATGACTTACAAAACATGTAAGCATCTTTAAAAATTGTAGGCCAAAAGAAACCACAAGTAAGTACCTTCAATGTCGTTTTCATAGCTCCAAAATGCCCACCACAAGCTTCGCTATGACAAAAAGCAAGGATGGAGCGATGCTCATTCTCCGGCACACATCTTCGAATAACTTGATCACCACATTGCTTCCATAAATACGGATCATCCCACAAGAAGTGTCGAGCTTGCTTCCTTATTCTCTTTTGTTGGTGGCTCGGCAACTCCTTGGGAAATCGGCGTGTGGCTAGAAAATTTGCAATGTCGGCATACCAAGGCTCATGTACTTCAAGTCGAAAGAGTTGCTCATCCGGAAAGGTCTCACATAGGGGCAGCCGATCCTCATCCTTGACAAGTCTACTCAAATGATCGGCCACAACATTCTCAACTCCTTTCTTGTCTTTAATCTCAATGTCGAACTCTTGAAGCAAAAGAATCCATCGAATGAGCCTCGGCTTAGCATCCTTCTTTGTCATAAGATATCTCAAAGCGGCATGATCACTATAAACAATAACTTTGGAATTCAAAAGATATGATCGAAACTTTTCCAAAGCAAAAATTACCGCTAAGAGTTCTTTCTCCGTTGTTGTGTAGTTGAGTTGAGCATCGTTGAGAGTCCTTGAAGCATAGTAAATGGCGCATGGCTTCTTCTCAATTCGTTGTCCAAGTACCGCTCCAAGTGCATAATCACTAGCATCACACATCAACTCAAATGGCTCATCCCAATTTGGTGACACCAAAACCGGCGCCGTACATAAAAGTTCCTTCAATCGGCAAAATGCTCTCTCACATGCCTCCGACCACTCAAACGTCACCTCCTTTTGTAACAAGTTGCTCAATGGCTTGGCAATTGAAGAGAAGTCCTTGATAAATCTTCGATAAAACCCCGCATGGCCAAGAAAACTTCTCACATCCTTCACACACCTAGGGCTCGGCAATGCTTGTATTAGCTCCACTTTTGCTTTGTCAACCTCTAAGCCTTTTGCCGAAATAATGTGCCCTAGAACAATGCCTTGCGTGACCATGAAGTGACACTTCTCCCAATTGAGCACAAGATTTGTCTCTACACACCTCTCAAGTATCTTCTCCAAGTTCCCCAAACATGCATCGAAGGTGCTCCCATACACACTAAAATCATCCATAAACACTTCGATAATGTCTTCAATAAAATCCGAGAAGATAGCATACATACATCTTTGAAAAGTGCCGGGTGCGTTGCATAGTCCGAATGGCATCCGCCGATAAGCAAACGTGCCAAATGGACAAGTAAAAGTGGTCTTCTCTTGATCATCCGGGTGTATCATGATTTGATTGTAGCCACTATATCCATCAAGAAAACAATAGTAAGAATGGCCGGCTAGCCTCTCTAGCATTTGATCCATAAACGGCAAAGGCATGTGATCCTTCCTCGTTGTAGCATTGAGCTTCCTATAGTCGATGCACATCCGATGACCGGTTACAAGTCTTTGTGGCACAAGCTCATTCTTCTCATTCTTGACAACCGTTACACCACTCTTCTTAGGCACTACTTGCACGGGAGATATCCACTTACTATCCGAAATTGGGTAAATCACCCCACAATCAAGCAACTTGATAATCTCATCTTTCACAACTTTCATCATGGGAGGGTGAAGTTCGTTGAGCTTCTTTTGTCGGCTTAGCTCCTTCTTCTAACAAGATGCGATGAACACAAGTAGTAGGGCTTATTCCCTTGATATCCGCTAAGGTCCATCCTATGGCGGTCTTGTACTTCTTGAGCACTCTTATCAAATCAACCTCTTGCTTCTCACTAAGCATTGAAGACACAATAACCGGTAGTGTATCTTCTTCTCCAAGATAAACATACTTCAAGTGACTAGGGAGTTCTTTAAGTTCTAACTTTGGGGCCTCTTCCACACTTGGTCGAAATTTTGTTGCGGCACTTGGAATTGACAAGAACGAGTTCTTCGTGTAACTAGGAGTGGCGTCGAGCTCGGCAACCACACTTTGGATGTTCGGCAATATAGTGTAAGGCTCGGCATCTCCTTGCTCGGCATTGCTTGGCTCGGCCTCTTCTTTAATTCGTTTTCCCCTCTTGTCAAATCCGACCCCGTGCTCAATCGCTAATTGCTATGCGTCGAGCGAGGTCGACATAACTTGCTCGACCTCCTCCAAAACATCAATGGCACAACCCTCCTTCAAATCAACATTAGGGAATTTCATGGCATCAAACACATTGAACTTTATTACCTCACCATCAAACTCCATAGTTAGGTTGCCCTCGGCCACATCTATCTTTGTGCGCGCCGTCCTCATGAATGGTCGCCCTAGTAGCAATTGAGTGTTATTAACCGGCGAATCCTCCATCTCAACCACATAGAAATCGGCGGGGAATATCAATTGGTTGACTTGCACCAACACATCCTCCACATAATCTTCCGGATACTTACTTGAGCGATCCGCTAGTTGAATGATGACATTGTCTTTCTTGAGAGGCCCTATACTCAACGTTTGATACACATTGAGTGGCATGACATTGATCGATGCTCCCAAGTCCAACATCACATCCTCAAAACGAGTGTTGCCTATCACACAAGGCACATTGAAGCTTCCCGGATCCTTCATCTTTGGTGGCATCTTCCTTTGAATAACAGCCGACACCGTCTCGCTCATAGTCACCACACGAGTCTCCCTCGTATGCCTTCTAGCCGTGCAAAGCTCCTTCAAAAACTTAGCATACTTTGGTACTTGCTTAATGCACTCCAACAAAGGGATGTTGACTTGCACTTTCCGGAAAATCTCCAACACCTCCTCATCGGACTTATTCTTCTTTGATCTAGCAAAGCGAGAAGGGAATGGAATGCTTGATGTCGGCACCCCTCCCTTGCTTGCTTGATTCGGCACTAACTCATTCTTTGATGTTGCGGGATCATACTCAAGCTCATTGCGCAGCCCCTTGTTTGTCACATGGTTGCCGGCCTCACCTTGCTTCTCGGCAAAATGGTTCTTCTCGGCAGCAGCCCTGCCAGCAGCATTATGCTCGGTAGTGTGTCTCTCGGCTCCCTCAATATGGCTGCTGGCAATGACAGGTCCGGTAGCCATCTCATCATCCTCAATGACATTGAAAGTTACTCTCTTCTTCTTTGGACTTGTCGGAGGAAACAACTCTCTTCCACTACGAGTTTGGATCACTTTAGCTTGCTCGTTCCTTGGATTGGGAATCGTATTGCTTGGCAACTTCCCTTGCTCATTAAATCTTCCCATGAAATCTACAACTTGGCCCATTTGAGTCTTGAGCTCACCAATGTCCTTTTGATGATTTTGTTGCCCCGCGAGTAGTGCTTGAGTAGCACTTGGCAATGATTGAATCAAAGCATCATAGTTTGGGTTGCTCGGTGCGGCTTGGCCTTGGCTCGGCCCTCCTTGAGTTTGGTTCGGCAATGCCCCATACGGCCCTTGGTTCGGCTGAAAATGTTGCCGAGGCACAAAGGGTGCTCTTGGTGCAAATGGTGCTCCTCCCTCTCTCGGTTGCATAGGTGCCCTAAGCACATTGTCATTGTTCGCCCATCGAAAGTTAGGATGATCATTGAACCTCGGGTTGAAGTTCCCAAAACGTTGGCCTCCTTGAAAACCAATAGCATTGCACTCCTCTACTCCCTCATTCGATCCAAATTGAGGGCATTGTTCGGTCTCATGGCCCTCGGTGCAAATTCCACAAACAATAGCACGCTTCTTCATCAAATTACTCACCAAGTCGGTAAGCTTGTTAACTTTCTCCTCTAATTTTGAGCTCGAAGATGTCTCATGCACTTTCTAATTCCTTTGCACATTGCCTCGTGCCATGCCAAATTGTTGGTTGTTCAAGGCACGAACTTCCAACAAACTTCTTGCCGCACCGGCATTTAACTCCAAAAAGCTACCTCCCGCGGCCGAGTCAAGAAACTCTCTCTCCATGACACGCAATCCCTCATAGAAATATTGCAACAAGAGTCCATCGCTAATGTCATGCGATGGACACAAAGAAACTAGGGACTTGAACCTCTTGTAATAGTCGAAGAAAGTCTCATCTCCGGCTTACTTCACACTAGTAATTTGCTTCCTCAGATCAGTGATACGTGAAGCAGGAAAGTACTTGAGCAAAAACTCATCCATCATAGTACTCCACGAAACGATACGACCACTAGGCACCTCAAACAACCACTCCTTTGCTTGATCTTCTAAAGAAAACAGAAATGCCTTCATTTTGAAGTGTTGCAAATCGGTCCCTCTTGGACACATAGACTCCGTGGTGAAGTTAAACCATTGTAGATGCTTGTTAGGATCCTCACTTGGCATCCCATAAAACGATTTCAGCTTATGGAGGAATCCACTCCTCAATTCAATCTCTCCCGTCTTGTTAGCTTCCAAGGGAGGATAAGTGATATTCGAAGGAGCAACCCCAGCTCCAGCAACATGACCATTCTGTGATCTGATTGAAGCCATTATCTCTTCTTCTTCTTCTGATTCGGCAAAAGCTTCAAATTCTGGATTCTGAAGATCACACGATGACGAAACAATGGAGGGTGAACTCGGCAAAGAATCTGAAACGGACGGCACAATTGGTGATGACGGCAATGATGATGAAACTGATGAATTGGTTGGTGACGATGGCGATAATGGCACAAAACGAGCAATAGCGAGTTCTTGATCTAAACGTTGCAAACGGCCTTGAAGATCTCTTGTCCAAATATTAGATTCGGACATGCATTATTTCTGAAATTTGCAACATTTAAACAAGTTAGAACATCGTAAAAAAAAATAGAAAGCAAGAATATACATCATTACAAGCCACGGCATTGGCGATTACACAACATATTTCAAACAATATCACACAAAACCACATTCGGCAAAGGCAAACAAATTTCGGCAAAGCACAATATACATTCGGCAATAAGAGATCAAAAATTGGAACATTCATGATCATGTAATCGCTAAGTCTAATTCCTTTTAAATTTGTTCTAACTCTCGAAGTACGTGGAGCAGAGGAGATAACGGTGCAATGGACTGATACAGTCCCCGGTAGTATCATGCTTAACTCGATATACCTCAAGAGTTTGAACCACACAACATGTTTTATCTTCGAAGAAAATAGGCCACATATGTCAAGTTATGTTCTAGCGTCTAAAGTGAGGTGATGCTTCGGCACAAGCTGTCGACTAGGTCGTGTGGATTTTACGTTTCAAAGGTCATTAAAATCACGGAGGGCGAACCCCCTACAGGAACCAGGCAGGACTCGTTGTTGGACACCACGGAGGGCGAACCCCTTATCGACTCACTCACCGAGAATGAACATCAGTCTATGGGCCTTGAGATCCAGTTAAACAAACCTGAGAACCATATCTATGAAAATAACTTCCCCATACTTTGTAAAACAAACACGGATCCCTAGCAGTCTACAAGTGTTGATTAAAACCGCCCTCAACCTCATAGAAGTAATACTATTACCGAAGAAACGCTTATATGCGTGGGGGGGAAGTATCCCGCGTTTCCCAATCTACATAGAAACGGCCTCCGATATAGCACCATTCACATGAAGGGTTTTGGTTATGATCAACAAAAGTGGCTTCACCTACATGTTACACTTTAGAAACTACAATAAACTCAAACATACACAACACTATCAACTCCCTAGAAATTAAACTAAGTGATTACCAACAAACATCAATATACATCATGCAACTTCCAAAATTTAAACTCTACATGTCGAAGCATATTTCTACTTTACAAAATCCCAAAATAAAATTGAAATTACAACTTTACACATTCACAACAAAAATTTCCAGCAACATTATATACACAACAATAACACAAAACAAGGTTTTATAATCCCCGGCAACGGCGCCAAAAATTGACGTGAGCTGAAGCTCACATGCAATAATAAACCCTGCAATCATTAGTAATATAGACACTACCAGATTTGACAGAATAGCCGACGAAATTTTTTTCGTCGGCTATTCCAAAATTTCGTCGGCTATTCCCTCTACCGACGAAATTTTCGTCGGCTATTCTTCGTCAGTAAAACGCCGTCGGTAATACCAATGGCCGACGAAATTTTTGAAATCGTCGGCCATTCTGAAGTATAGCCGACGAAAATTGATTTCGTCGACCAAACCTTTGAAAAATAACCGACGAAATTCGTCGGAAATTTTCGAGTTTAGCCGACGATTTTGCCAACTATAGCCGACGAAATTAGTCTGTTTCGTCGGCTATACTTCATAAATACCCGACGATTTGTTAATTTCGTCGGTTATTTTCTCCGAATATATTAATATTTTAAAGAATAGCCGACGAAATTTGGTAAAAATCGTCGGCTATACCTGTTATAGCCGACGAAATTTGGTCAATTTCGTCGGCTATTCTTTAATTTTGGGAAAAAAAAAATTAAATTAAATTAAATTAAATTAATTACATTTTGGAGGAGGAGGAGGAGGGGAAGGAGGAGAAGGAGGAGGAGGAGGGGAAGGAAGCTAGAGAAGGAGGAGGAGGAGGAGGCTAGGAGGGGAAGGAGGAGAAGGAGGAGGAGGAGGAGGGGAAGGAGGAGGAGGAGGAGGCCGGAGGAGGGGAAGGAGGAGGAGGAGGAGAAGGAGGAGGAGGGGAAGGAGGAGGGGAAGGAGGAGGAGGAGGAGGCCGGAGGAGGGGAAAGAGGAAGAGGAGGCCGGAGGAGGGGGGGAAGGAGGAGGAGGAGGCCGGAGGAGGGGAAGGAGGAGGAGGAGGGGAAGGAGGAGGGGAAGGAGGAGGAGGAGGAGGCCGGAGGAGGGGAAAGAGGAACAGGAGGCCGGAGGAGGGGGGGAAGGAGGAGGAGGAGGCCGGAGGAGGGGAAGGAGGAGGAGGAGGAGAAGGAGGAGGAGGCCGGAGGAGGGGAAAGAGGAAGAGGAGGCCGGAGGAGGAGGAGGCCGGAGGAGGGGAAAGAGGAAGAGGAGGCCGGAGGAGGGGGGGAAGGAGGAGAGAAAAAAGGCGGGAGGATTTAAAAGATTTAGAAGGAGTATAGCCGACGAAATAAAAGATTTCGTCGGCTATACTTAGAGAATGGCCGACGAAATATTTTAATTTCGTCGGCTATACTTAGAGAATAGCCGACGAAATAAAATATTTCGTCGGCCATTCTCTAAGTATAGCCGACGAAATCTTTTATTTTCGTCGGCTATACTTAGAGAATAGCCGACGAAAATCTTTTATTTCGTCGGCTATACTTTGGAAAATCAACAGCCGTCGGATCTGAGCCATCCAACGGCGGACAATAAAAAGGCGCGGATCAAGAGTTTAGCCGACGAAAAATAGAATTCGTCGGCTATACTTATAGAATAGCCGACGAAATTTAAATGTTTCGTCGGCTATTCTATGAAAACATACTAAAATGCCGTTTTGAGGCCCTAAACGAACTCGAAAGCCCGAAAAAGCCCACACGTCGTGGCGAGTTTTGTTCCTGGCGTCGTTCCCTTTCCGGAATGGTATCACAATCATCATTCGGACGCCGGACGCCAAATCTACAGTAAACCGGGTTTTGACTGATTTCATTCTTTCGGCACGCGGATTTTATCGGAATCTTGTCATTTTTCAACCGTAGACGTATTTCATTATTTCGGTCATATCTTATTTGACGACATATTTGCATTTGAAGAGCCTACGTATAGTAACTATTTGAAACTATACATTCACTTAAACACTTAGTAAACAAGTTAAGGAACATTAGTGCATATGTTCCGATTTTGAATCTAAAAGTTTGGAAAATCTATTCCAACCGTCAGATATCACCGTTAAGATTAAATACATGTATGAAAAAAAATCCAACTACATCTGACAACGTTAAAGGCTCGATCGGGACGGTCAACCGGGTGAGTCAACCCTTCAAACGCTTAGAAATGGAAATTGGCCCGTCTAAATGACGTTTTTTGGCCTGACGTTCAACAGAGAATAGTTTCAGATCGATGAGACGCAACCAATCGTATAAAAATTTTCCTCAAAATATTTACCGACCGTCAGGCTACCCATAGGAAAACGGAAGTAAAAAACAGCTAACCGCAACATTCGGCACACAGATTTTGTCGGAATCTTCTCATTTTTCAACAGTAGACGTATTTCATTATTTCGGTCATATCTTATTTCACGACACATTTGCATTTGAAGGACGAAGCAATGGTTTGTCGATAGTGATAGAAAATGGAAGCTGTTTTTTTTTTTTTTTTTTTTTAAATCATAGCCGACGAAATCAAACCTAGTACTCGTCGGCCATACTTCCAAAAATTTTCGTCGGCTAAAGTTTTAGAGAAAGGCCGACGAAAATTCAAATCGTCGGCTATTCCCCTAGAATGACCGACGAAAAAAAAATTCGTCGGCCATTCTAGGGGAATAGCCGACGATTTTTTTTTTTAGCGACGAAAAAAAATTTCGTCGGCCATTCTAGGGGAATAGCCGACGATTTTTTAATTTTTAGCGACGAAAAAAATTTTCGTCGGCCATTATTGAGAATAGCCGACGAAAATTGGTTTCGTCGGCCGTTTTTTTTTTTTTTTCGTCGGCAAAAGTTTTTTTTCTGGTAGTGAGACATAAGTAGGGATCGTTCTAAGCCGGGGATTAAGGGTACCTGAAATATGAAATTGTTAGACAAACACATATGCACATATATACATTGAAAACATCACAATTGGGGGGATAGGTGGTACGGCAGCAAGGCTGCCACTAATGCTAGGCACGAAATAAATTGCTGAAAAATAAATCCTAAGTCTAATATTTACAAGTTTGGTCGACACTCTTCCACAAAGCACTAACACAAAAGCAGTCAAAACACATAATAAACAAGCAAGTAAGATTCACGGCAAAGCATTAAAGCGTTCTAGACTCAACTTAACTCCGACCTAGTTAGCTCCCTATAGGTATTACTAACCGATAGATTTCATAAGTATTCAAGATTAACTTTACGTCTAACCCTAAAATTGTACTAAACATATTTGAGAACTCCTATAGATGAAAACAAACATGCATAGTAATTGAGCACGAAATCTTTTTAGTTGGAAACAAGTTAATGGAGTAAGGTTGTCAATCATCTCCTCAACAAGCATGTTCTTTAAATTACTCTAGCCCTTGTGAAAAACAACACAAACAAAGTAACTCGTTGATTACTTTAATCCATATTAAATTTCGGCTAATGAGATTAATAATCTAAGTACTGCAGTTACATAGGCTACCAATCTTTAAGCACACGAATTTAAAGAACAAGTCAAGAAAACCCTAAAATCAATTTAACACATGTTCTTGCCGAAAATCCTAATTACTAATTCATCATATATTTTCCTTACTCTTTAGCATGCAATCCATATTCTTACGTCTAAAACATTACTTAAAGAGACAGAAAATAAATTGACATGCAAATCATAAAACCAAATTTCAATCCAATTCATACATAGACATAAAAATTGAAACCAAGAATTCATGCTAACTTCATAGACAAAGTTTAACATAGCTACAACAAAAATTACAAAGCCAAGAGTAGGGAGTGGATCACACATTAGAAACCTTGAAGACTTCAACTTGTATGGATCCGGCGATTGGTGGTGATCGGATGGAGGCTGCTCGGCAGTAATGATATCGGCAGCAAAGAAGCAAGGTTTCGGCAGGAAACTTTGGTGTGGTGGAGGTGGTTTTGGCTAGGGTTTTTGTGTAGGATTCTTGGGGAAATTTAGGTAGAGCTTTGGCTAGATTTTTGCTTTGGAATGTGACCAGTTTTTCTGTGTAAAAGTTGGGTATTTATAGGGAGAAACTAGGGTATTGCCGGCAGCCTCTTCATGTACACGGAAAAAGAAAACCAAATGGGAATAGGATTTGAAACCTTCCTTTCATAGTTCAATTAGGTTTTCTTTTTCTGAATTTTTTTTCAAGGCTTGGGCTTCACATCTTCATGGACTTCTTGTATGATCTTGGACTTCATTTGATATGTCTTGGTCCATCGAAAAATGCCCCAAACCGTGAGCTCTTCACTTTGGCAGAAATCTGCCCCATTCGGCAGCTTCTCCTAGTTTGACTAGGAGAACTTCTTTCTTCGATTTCTTCTTCAATGCCATGGCTTGGTGTCTTCCTCTTCCCTTCTTAAAGCTTGAACCATCTTCAAAAATTCATTTGTGCACCATTTGGTCCATTAAAAACAGAAAACACAAAAAGGGGGCAGTAGGTTCCTGGAATCGGTAGATTTGACCTTGTTGCAGTAATTCCGGCATATCTCCATCCGTGGAGCTCCGATTGATGCGATTCCAAGTCTCAGATAAACTAGACACATATGGTCATCTCCCCATAAAACAGTTCGATCAAACTCTTTGTGAGTCGTCGGGAATGATATTTCGAAGTTAGGTCAAAGTCCCAGGAAAATCCTGGAAGCCCCTGGATTGAAATGCTCGGACTGCCGTTTTGCACCCAACGTTTGGGTGGCTTCCCGAACTCCGATTGATCTGAAATTTTAACACAGCATTCCTCAGAATATGAATATTAAGCACACCAAATTTCATAGAATTCGGACAAGGATAGATCATATTTGTACTCGTCACAAAATCGCGAAAAAGACATGTTTTGCACTATTTTCCAGATTTCTCATACTTAGTCATTTTTCGGACAATTAAACACATTTCACCAAAACTCTACCAAAACTGACACTAACTATATTATGACTCTATCTTAGACAAATAAGGGTTAAACAAAGCATAAACGAGGGCATAAACATATAATATCGTCGCTCATTGTGCTCCTATCAACAACGACTAATGAATTCTTGAAGCTGCACTGCAACAAGAAAGCCTGCGAACCGGAAAGCACCTTTTTCTATTCCTCAGTCTAAAACATACAATAAAGCATTCAGCTCTTCTCCTTTCAAAATCATTCTCTCCTCTGCTCTTGTGATCCTGTTTTATTCTGGTGATAGAAAGATGTGTTTTCCGGTTCACAGGCTTTCTTGTTGCAGTGCAGCTTCAAGAATTCATTAGTCGTTGTATCATGGGAGACGAGCACCAACAAACCTGTTGCACCGGTAGAGGCGACGTAATTTTCTTAAGGACAGTTTGTGACACACACGACTTGAGTCTTCGCAATCCGATTTGAAACTCATTTGGTATTGGTTGAATATATCATCATACTTTATTTTTTGGGAAATTTTAATTTACACTCATTTTTTAAGAGGCTTTTTAAATAAAACCCACTAAATAATCCTATATAATAGGTATATAAAACGTGTCAACTCTACTGTATATTATATCCTATTTTTTGTAAAATTTACCCAAATTGCCACCATTCAATTAACATTAACACAATAAATAAGCTTAATTGACTCTATGTATTAAATACATTAATTATGGGTTTTTCTTCAATACTAACCATTTGGTTTTTCAATCAATTTCATAATTATTGCAAAAATCATGAAAATTTTCTACATCTTACGAAAAAGTTTGGTGAATGGAAATTCATTCTCTATGCATAAGGTAGAATCATAAAATAGATACATAATTGGTTGTATGTATAAGATATCTAACTATTAGAGTACTATTCTAGTGAACTTAAGCATCTAATATATATGAAGTTTATTTCCGTATGACACCTCTATATTAGATTCTAATTTTAATTATACCTCTTTGTTAGGTTTGCTACTACATTATACCTATGATTGTAGAATACACACACACACACAGACACATATATACTGCAATCAATCTTTGGTTTAGTTTAAAGGTTATGTTATGTACTTAAACTCTACTTAATAGGTACATTAGAAATAATTTAACAAAAAAGTGTGATCTCTCGATCATAATAATATACCTAAGAAGAAGAGAAAAATTATTCGAAGGACAAGATCACCATGTACCTTACAATTAGATATCATTCGAGTATGTAGAGAGACACCAAATGTGAACTCTTTCTCTCATTTCTTCCCCTTCTCCATCCTTTTTTTTTTTTTTTCTTTCAGAGTAGTTCTTCGATCAGGCTGTTAGGACACATGCAAGAATACTATCCCTACATGTCTTCTTCCCTTTCTTTGATGCAAGAAGAAAATTCTTTCTCAAGATTCAAACCAAAATTTCATTTCATCTCATGAAAGAAATTCTGAAATTTTATCTGAAAGTACACCTATACATTATGGAATAAAAATCTATTACAAATGGAATACTTTTATAAAGAGCATATATACACTCAAGGTATGAAATTAAGAATGTAATTAATTATGATAAATTTAAATCGAGCTAAATTTTAGTTTGGTATTTGAAATTCATATTCATGCTAAGATTGAGAATATACTAAATTTAGCTTTCTACAATCTAAAGGGTAAAAATGTGAAGTCAGACAAAAATGAAAAATAATAATATGGAAATATGCTGACAATTGGGTGTAGAAAAAAAAGGATGTGGGTTTATCTTAAAAGAGAGCTATTTATTTGGGTTTTTATCTAATTTTCTCTTATTTTTTTAATTCTTAAATTTTAATTTCTAATTTCAAGTTAAGGTTTATTTCAATTTATATATGCAATATCATATCAATTATATTTTAGAGAACTATGGTCATATTAATTTCATTTTAGCCAATATTGGCTTCTGAAAGTCTGCTTTGTTTCCAACAATCATGTCAACATGCGCGATCTCTTGGATTGGATAAATTTCATCATTGGTAGCATTGTAGTAAGTATTTTCTAACCCAATAAGTTGACCACGTACCATTTCAAAATTGAGATCTAGTAGCCCAGACTCGTTTGAGTCAGCTTTGTCTCCAACAACCATATCAATATGCATGATCTCGTTGTGTGTATGCTCCATTATACGATGATCTTTTTACTCAATCTTTTGTGAATTTTGGCCAACTATATTTTCCTCTAAGTCAGGGGGACACACCAATAAGTGGCCAAGTTTTTGCTTGATCATCAATGAGTGCCTCTCACGAATTTGTATAGACTTGCACGTCAACAATCTGAGTGTTTGCAAAAAACTCATCAAGATACATTTGATGCTGATAGGAGCACAATGTGCGACGATATTATATGCTTATGCACTCATTTATGCTTTGTTTAACCCTTATTTATCTAAGATTGAGTCATAATTTAGTTTAGCGTTAATTTGGTAGAGTTTGGCGAAAAGTTGGTTAAGAATCCGAAAAATGACTAAGTTTGAGAAATCTGGAAAATAATGCATAATTTAGTTAATGAAATTTGGTGTGTGTATTATTCATATACTGAGGAATATTGTGTTAAAATTTCAGATCAATCGGAGTTCGGGAAGTCGCCCAAAAGATGGCTGCAAAACAGCAGTTCGAGCAAACCAATCCAGGGACTTCCAGGATTTTCCTGAGACTGTGTCCCAACTTCGAAAAATCATTCCCGACGACTCACAAGGAATTTGATCAAACTGTTTTATCTGAGACTTGGAATCGCATCAATTGGAGCTTCGAGGAGAGAGATATGCTGGAGTTACTACAACAAGGTCGTTTCTGCCGATTCCAAGAAGCTACTGCCTCCTTTTCACAATTACTGTTTTCAATGGACCATATGGTGTACAAATGCATATGTGAAGATGGTCCAAGCTTAAGGAAGAAAGGAGGATGACACCAAGCCAAGGCATTGAAGAAAAATATGAAGAAGAAGTTTTCCTAGTCAAGCTAGGAGAAGCTGCCGGAAAAGGGCAGATTTGTGCCAATTCTGTGAATGGCCGGCTGGGGCATTTTTCCATGGATCAAGCTCACGAAATGAAGATGTCAAGACCACATTTGAAGTCCATAAAGATGTGAAGCCCAAGCCTTGAAGAAAAATCAGAAAAAGAAAACCTAATTAGACTTTGAAAAGGAAGGTTTCAAATCCTTAACCAACTTGGTTTTTTGAATTCCTCTTGCACTAGGGTTGCCGGCAGCCTCTCATCTATATAAAGCCTCACTTCTTCATTCTGAAAAGCATCTCATCTCTCAAGCATAAACACAAGGCCTAAACTCTACCAAAATTCCCCAAAGATCCTACACAAAAACCTAAACCGAAAACCATCTCCACCTCACTTCAACCAAGTTTCTGCTCTTGCTGAAACCTTGGATTTTCTGCCTCCATAACCTACTGCCGACGTGACTCACTGCCGTGCAGCCTCACCCCAGCCTCCATACTTCGCCGGATCCACATGACGTGAAGCTCTCAAGGTGTCTCAAAGTGTGATCCACTCCCTTCTTCGGTTTTGTAATTTTTGTTTAGTTATGTTTAGTTTTGTCTATGAAACACTCATGTATGTTTGGTGTTGGTTTATATGTCTATGTATAAATCGATTTTGGTTTTATAAATTGTATGTTAAAGATTTGTTTGAACCGATGCTTAGATTTAAGTTTAGGTTTCGACAAGAACAATGATTTTGCATGCTAATTTGTAATATGGAACTTGTGGATTTTTATGTTTGATAATTAGGACAATAGGTATGCGATGCTTGTTTGAGAATTTAATTCGATTAGTAATCTAAGGTTAGGGCATTAAATCGACACACTAGTTTTGTTTAAAGCATTTGTTGTTTAAAGCATGTAATTCTAAGTGCTAGGTTTCATGAGCTAGAGTAATTGGTTGAGTCATACTCGTAGTTTTCTTAATCACTTACTCACCTAGAGTAATAACCTTAGAACTTGCAAGATAATAATAGGATTGACAACCCTACTTATTCGCTTGTCTTCGATTTGTGATTCATGTGCTTAATTGTTAATCATGTAAAATCGGTTAGCATAACCTTAGGATTATACCCGTGGTTAATCTTAAGAACTCTAGTAATCAAACGATTAGATGACCTCGTAGGCTCTAATTGGGATCGAAATTGGTTAAGTCAAAATGGCATCAATACTTGTTCCTTACCTTCTTGCATATTAGTCTACATGTTAAAGAGTCTTTGGTGCTAAATGTTTTGTGAGAGATGATGATCAAACTTGTAAATAGTAGTCTAGAAATTATTTTCAGCCTTATTTTCGTATTCTTAGTCTTAGGGGCAGCCTTGCTGCCGATGCTTATACCTCCCCCATATGACGTTTTCTAATGTGAATTTGTGAATATTTTTGACTAACAATCTCATATTTCAGGTACCCTTAATCCCCGGCTTAGAACGATCCCTACTTGCTCATACTACTAACGATCTTTTGTAGGGTTATTATTGCATGCGAGCTTAGGCTCACGTCAATTTTTGGCGCCGTTGCCGGGGATAACGTATTCCGTTTATGTTTTCGTGTGCTTAGTTTAGAAAAGAAAATTCAAAAAAATGTTCCACAAAAATAGAGTGTTTAAATTTGTTTGTTTCGAGTCTTAGGATGCCCCTAATATGTCAATGATGTTTTTCTCCTCTTTGCATACATAGATGATGGTTGTGCATACAATTAAAATTGTGAGTTTCATGGATTTTGTGCATTGGTAAGAGCATGTAGAACTTGTTGATTAACGAAGCATGCATGTTTTAGCTAGTTTGTTTCCATAATAACCTGTGTGAGCTTTAGAGCCAATTTGCTTTCTTCTTGAGTGATAAAAAGATAAAATTCAATAGATTCGTAGGAAGCATGAAACCTCATAATTCTTTGATTATTCGATGACTATGTGCCATAGCTTTTTAATGAACTCTAGTATGCTAGAACTTACTCTTGTTGATTTTCAAAACATTTTTAATCCTAAAATACCTTGATTTTGAATGTGATTGAATAAAGATCATTTAGGTTTACCACCATTGCCAAATAAAGCATGAGCCCTATTGGAGCCCGTCGTGGGACACCTTAGTAAACCCCCTTTGAGCCTACAATTAGCCTTTTCTTTCATCACCCTTAAACACTTTCCGTGAACTTAGTATAGTGATGCCTTTACCTTGTGTGTCGGCAAAGCTTGATTTTTGAAAGCGTTTTTGCGTGAAGTGATGAAGAAGAACGAGTGTGGGGTCGACTTAGCTAGAAAATTGTATGAAAATTGTAATTGTGCCGTGCCTAGTAAAAAGAAAACAGAAAATATGTGATTCGGACAGAAAAAAAAAAAAAAAAAAAAACTCAAGTCCGAAATAAAAGAAAAAGTGTAGGCATGGTTTAAAAAGAAAATTGCTAAGTCTAGTATTGAAAAAAAAAGTGTTATGAATTTAGAGTTTTGTTTGCATGTGAAGGTCTAGCATTGTTATATTTTGACCTTTGTTCATATTCACTATGTTGTGGGGAAGTAAAGAATGAAGGAAGGGTCCAACAAAGATGAAATTCGGCCCTTGATGAGAAGACATAAGGAGATTCGAGCTTTGCTAAAGCGCACGGTGACGTTTTGAGCCTCCTTATCCAAATATCGAATACCTCTTAGCCTAGCCCCATTACATCCCTTTTATTGATCTTTTCATGATTCTTAAGATGGTTAAATTTGATTTGTGGAGATTATCTCAGGAGTAAGCATATAGTTTTGGTTCATTAGTGCACATAGTTGTTAAATGAGGTTCTTCTTGAAATTCACAAAGTGCTTTCGATTTTCACGACATATGCAAGTTACTCTTCGTAATTCATTATCTTTCGCTTGCATATAATTATGAGTGAATACCATGCTTCGAGAGAAAAGAAGAGAGTATGCCTGGTGAGGAGGATTGAATTAGCTTTACATGTCTACATGCTTACTTTTGTTCTTGTATGTTCTTATTGATGTTACATGTTCATGAAGCTCGGAATTTTCGTGCCTAGCATTCTCATGCATAACTTGAAAGCTATGTGTATATATGAGCCTGAGACAAATTGTTAGGGGCAATAGTTTGTTTAGAGTCTAGTTTAGTTTAGTTTGCTAAGGGACTAGCAAAGGATAATCTTCAGACGCGACTCCTTTTGCAGTTTAGAAGTTGTGAATTGCGAGACTATATATCTTATCTCATTTTGAAATGACGGCAATAAAGCATTACAAATATAAATATCAGATGAGTATTATACAAGTATAAGCCATTCTTTAATCAACATAGAATACATATGTAAATCATATTTGATTTTGTACACTTGACTTCTGAAAATATACGTAGAGCCATCTATGCTTTGTTTATCTAATTCAGGTTTTTGGTAGTGTTAGCTTCCAGCTAGTTGCTGCTTTGTCTTATAATTTAAGATTGTTTAGCTTGCTCCCATTTTCAAGGTTGTATTTGACATATTCACTATTTAAACTTTGTCATATAGGTACGTAGTACTCTAGAGCATCTATTGAAGCTTGGCGAGTAGCTTGTGTTTCATTGTTGAAGAAGAGAGATTGTGATGATTACTTATCTTGTAAACTTGAATCTTCATTCCTCTTGGAGTGTTGGAACATTATGAAGATAATTAATATGTAATATTCTCTTCAGCATTTTGTTTATTCGTATGGTTTTTAAGTTAAATAACAAAATTGGCATGCACAATATTTTTTTTTATTCATAAATAGCTCATTTGCCACGGTACTGTTACCGTTGCAAATGGTATTTGCGACATCAAGTGCAGTGTAGCATCTTCTTACAATGGCATAGGTTTTCCGTAGTCAATACTCTAACCACATCGTAATTGGCGTCGCCAATGCTGTGTCGTAGTCAATACTCTAACCACGTCGTAATTGTCGTCGCAAAAAGCATTGGCGACGCCTGTTTTTGCAACGGACGTGTTTCCATCGCCTCGTCGTCGCAAATACTCTTTTGCTACAGAAAATTATCCTTTTGCAACAACGGTAACGCGCCACGGCCGAAGAAGAATTTTTCTGTAAATTTACCAATTTATTTTCTAATACTGATAAAACTCAAAAGTTCTACAAATCAAAACAAAATTTCTTAAGGAAAGGAAAACAAAAAGCCTACGTATTTCAAATTTTAAATATTAAGATAGAAATTATAAGCGTTCACTGCAGCAACAAGAGTCCCTGACTCCAATGTCTAGAAGCCCAAAAATTAGAATTAAATGATTCTTTGAATTTAGCTTCTTTGATCAATGTATCAAATATTGTAACGCCCAAATTCATGGTATTTCCTATATCATTCGCTTATGCGTCGCGCTAACTCATCCCTGAGTTCTCTCTATAATCATTTTCACATTATGACGAAAGATGTGCAATATTGAAAGTTGCATGAACACCATAGTTTGCAGGAAATTCATTCTTGACTTGTGAGGAACACCAAATAACCCAAAAGTCTTACCGCCATTCTTTATGAGATTAAGAGTATCAACAATGGCAGACACACCATGGGGCCAGTGCCCCCACTCAATTTTTGACATTTGGTTTTTTTTTTTTTTTTTTTAAACTTTTAATCCTTGATAGTTCAATGTTTAATATAATTGAATAGAGAATGAGAGGAAGAGGGAGAAATAGTTCTAGACGTAGTCACTACTAGAGGTATTGCCCAAGGAAATTTACATAAAAACATATTGACCTATGTGTGTATATAAGTCTAACTGATAATATATGCAAAATTATACAAGTCTTTGTTCAGTAGTCTCCTTGAGTTGTTGTCTTTATATTAATCTCATACTCTAATTAGTTAATCCTAGTACCACTCTTGCTGTTATGAGTCCTCCAATCAACCTACCGCTTTTCGACTCCCTAAGAACCTCAAGAACTTGGCCTCGCATTCATTTGCACCATTTTTATGACAAATCTCAACACGTACACATATTTTAAGAAAAGTAGAGAGTTATATTAATATCCACAAAAAAAAAATTGCGCGAACTCTATTTTTTTTTTTTGCCCCCACTCACATAATATTCTGCGTCCACCACTGAGTATCAACTACTATCTTAGGAATGTAAAAATTGAAAACATCGAACCCAACAAAATCAACAAAGTTGTGAATTTCTTTCGTCTAGGTAATTCTTCCAAAACCCGGCCACATTTTGTATCATCATCATCAAATCATGCTCGATCATACCTTATTCTTGAAAATCCATGATTGACACCAACATTGTCATCACCAATAAAACCATAGAAACAAGCCTCATAGCAACATCATAAAATTGTGGCTTACTAAAATACACAATACTCTTATTTTCTTCTTTTTCTAGATTTTCATTGACAGTGTGTTTGGATGAGAACGTTATGAAATCTATGGGAATTTATAATTGCTGGCATCTTGAATTCCATCAATTTGAAATCCATCAATTGCAAATTCTATTGTTTGATTATATTTATATGGAATTTGAAGTGTGTTATATATTAAAAAAGTTTTTAAAAAATTAATAAAAAATAAAATATAAAAAGCCTTATTTTAGAAAGATAATTAAACATTGCAAATGAATATGTAAATGACACCTATTTTTGTCAGGAATTAAACAGAAGAATTTAAACAATGAATTCCTTCATTTTCTTTTCCACAGAAATTTAGAATTTCCTATTTCAGAATGTAAAAAGACGGAATTGACTTTTTAGGAATTACGAAATCCTCACTTTCAATTAAATTCCTCCATATTTTCCCTCATCCAAACACACTCTGAGTGAAACAGTAAATATAGAATTTGAACCTGCATAGTCAAAACGAACTTGTTCTTCTCTCCCGTCTGACTCACACCGATCTTGTTCACGTACAGCCATCAGCTGCTCTGATACCAAAACTGATACTGTCAGGACCCGCCCCGGATTTCACCCTAAAATCAGGATAAGGTCCTGTGGGGACCACCTTAAGACTAACTCTATCGACAAATCGATAAGTCAATCTTAGGATGGACAGCCCTGAAACCAGCAACAACCAAAAACACTTCTAAATCCAGTTCCATCCTTAACACCTGAAGCCATCTGCTCCCCAAATCACAACAATCCGCCACAAATAAACACAGAGTCAAACTCAACTTATACTCAACTGGCTCACAGATAATCAGAGCCATCTAATACAATGAACTGGAACTACAAATGGAAATAGAAGGGTAAAGGATCAACAGATCTCACTAAGCGTAAGTAAGGACAATGACGACTATGCCTTGACTCCGAGTACTCTTGATCTCTTATAAACTAATCTGCACAATGGGCAATTTAAATCGAAGAGCCCAGGGGAAAGTAACTTTAAAACGTTAGAGTGAGTGGATAAAAATAAATTGCATATGATACCTTAAATAAGAGTATTATATTACTTTCCCAACATTTTATAAATGAAAAAAAACCACTATGCATGCATTTTAATAAAACGTCCCACATTTCAGAAAACTCATAATTATAAATCAGCCCCGCTGATGTATCAAATGAACAAATAATACTTTGTTTATACTTTCAAAAAGAAATACTTTTGAAAATCAAATAATAACATATCATGAGACCAATCCCATTGGTCATATAAAAACCTAGCCTCGCTTGTTCAGGAATTTATTAAATAAATAAAGGTATCATAAAAGAAAATGTTCTCGAAAACCAAGTAAAGACGAAAAGCCAATCTCATTGGCCCAACAACGAAACAATGGGGAAGTGGTTACACCATAAATAGGAGAGTCCCAGGCTCGGGTCGGAACCTACCAGCGCTTCTGAAGTAGCATCTAACGCTAAGGCTAGCTAGCAGATATGATGACCGAATAAGTGGTGTAAAAACAAGTCAAAATCAAATATGAAAACACGCTTCCCCCCATTTGATAAAAAATTCGTACAGTCCCTGACCGCATATTTGAGGCTTATAAATATAATCAATTAAAATAGCAACACGCCTCGAAGTAAATAAATTTACATAATCGACATGTCTCACATGTCATGAAATTCATAAATTATGAAATCATAAAATCCTCGGAAATCTCATTTCCGGTCTTTTAAATATAAATACATTCAAAATGATCAAATATGATTTATCAAATCATACTATTTCTATTTCCGGAAATCTTATTTCCGGGTAAAATTACATACTATTTAGAATAACAGTAAACATATACCCCAAATCCAGATTTTTTTAAAAAAAATTAAATGAATAAATATCAAAATCATATATGAATTATCGGCTTTCGATAATTCATACCAAGCTCAAGAAATCATTTAATTAAAATAAACTTCATTTTAATAAAATATTTATGCATGCAATATGTATTTAAAATAAAATTCACTCACAGTACAGCCGAGTTTGCCGCTATTTCGAGCTCTCGTCACGTCAAGTAACCTCTTGACCTGTAACAGAGACGTATTTATAAATATTGCAGAACTCGGAATTAATTTATAAACGTTAAATCTACAAAAGTCCTCACTCGCCCGAAACATTCCAATTTCTTTTCTTGTTATCGGTGTAGGAATCACGCCTCAAATACCGAAACACTTTACGTCTAAAATTATTCACGACACCCATCCCGAGTCCGATCAATTTTTTACCGGTTTAATTCCTCGTAAATCCCTTTTTAACCAGCTTTTATCTTTTTACGACAAGTCAACAGTAATATTCAATGGTCAAACAGTGATTATATAGTCAAACAGTAAATAGTCAAAGTCTAATGACTATTTACCATTTACTTTTACTTTTTACTCTTTACTTTTATTGTGTTACTAATTACTTTTCACCTTTTACCGTTTACTATTCACCCTTCTTTAACCTTCCGCCGCCACCTCTGCCGGCAGCTCCGCCACAGGGGCCAAAAACATCACCAATCACCTCCAAATTAACCCAATACCATCGTCATCACCTCAGAACCACATCCCCACTGCCTCCGTCGTAAAAAAATCCACACAACGGCTAGAACGGCGGCCGACACGGCGTCAGATTCTCCCCAATTTCAAAATTCACTAAAATTCAACCAATCAAACATTAAACCACCCTTAATCGACTCCAAACAACAACCTAAACACGAATTCAACCTCGAAATCCACCAAAAACATTATCTCCACCAAATTCACTAAAAATCCTAGAATTTCAAATTCAAGGTTCTCTTTACCTGGGTTGAATTGGTTCAATTCCTTTCGTGGAGTAGTTGTGTGGGTCGAGACCTTTGATTCCCGACCAGAATTGGGCCGAACCATGGCCGGATGAGGAAGCTCCGGTTCGACTGTGTCTAACTTCCTCGTGCTTCATACTCCTAAAAGGTGTCGATTCGCCTTGAAGCACCACCGCAGACTTGAAGAGGGGTGAGAGACGAGTCGAACGTGACCGATGGTGCGCCGATTTATTGGCCGGACAGCGGGGAACCGAGGGCGGCAACTCGGTCGGTGGAGTCGGGCCGATCGGGGGAGAGGACAAAGAGAAGAAAACGAAAGAAAAGAAAAAGAAATGGGGGATTTCCCTATCGTAACTTTTTCATACGAATTCCAAATTAAATGTTCTATGTGTCCACGTACTCGTTTTAACGTCCTTCATCTCATCATGAAATAAAATCCTTGGTCGGGTCAACTTATAAAAAGTCAACCTTTAGAATTTCTGAATCGTAAAAACAACTCCCGAAACGTAAAAGTAAAAGTAAAACGGTCAAGAGGTAATTCGAGGTTCGGGCTGTGACAGATACCCGAATATATTACTGCGGTCACAGCTTACAATCAAACAGTTACAGCGGGGAAGATAAAGTAGAGATTGATGCGGGGAGCACATCTCTGATAGAATACGCTGACCACTCCAAGGAATCCACCAAGGAGATAAGAGCAAAACTCAAGACTCGAGGAATTCACCTAGGAGATAAGAGTTTGAATGATACTTGGGAAGAACTCCCTCACCAATTTGCATTCTATACTGATAAAAGTCAAAACTTCTACAAATGAAAACATAACTTCCTTTTATAGGATAAGGAAGGGAAAAAAAACTAAAAAGCCTACGTATTCAAAACTTAAACATAAAGATAAAAATTATAAGCACTCACGTACTACAGATTCACCAAGGGTCCCTAACTCCAATGTCTAGAAGCCCAAAAATCAGAATTAAATGATTCTTTGAATTTAGCTTCTTTGATCAACGCCCAAGTTCATGGTCTTTTCCGGTATTATCTAATAAGGTTAGAAACAACATGCTCAATTCATATAAAGCAATAGCTAATAAAAACATAAACTAATTGACACAATTAAATTTGTATAGTTTAAAACATTGAAAAATCATCATGTCATATCAGGTCATACACATCAATATATTTGTGTACTGATGCGTCTCAAATAAGCTCTTTGAGAGTTTTAAGTCATTCATAACGTCTCGAAAATTATAAAATGTTGCAACATAATGATCATAATTCGAATAGGATTATGTAATCTTATCATATTATTCATTGACACAACTTTAGGCTGCGTTAACTATAACAAAATGAGTATTCCTGTCACGCCCCGATCCCAAAATTAAATATGGGGTCTCAAACTTTTCCACAAATACCACAAGAGAAAGGTAGAAGAAGGTAAATAAATTTTATAATAACCAATAAATAACCTTAACATAGTTTTAGCTTAAATCAAATGAAACTGTAAAATATACTATTTACAAGTACCGCAAAAATTACAATAAAAGGAAACGAGTTCAACCAAAGTTTCAGAGCCACCACCCTTACTACCACGAAATCTGCAAACACAAATCACGCTGAGGGATGAGCAAAATAGGCTCAGTGAGTGACTCAAAAGTCAAACACAATACACAATACTGAACTCGATGATCACACTAACAAGATTCATAAATCAAAACAACAAAGGACACTACACAAGTACACATTGTCATTCAACAAACATCTCACAACAAAGCACCAAGAACACAATAACCAAATCACCCACATGAAGCATGATCAACACAATGATCAAAGAAATCATCGAAAAGGTCAAGCTGTCATTACCAACTCATAAGTCGTTTCAAGACGTCACTGCATTCCACAATTTATATATCATATGGTGATGCCTCTGCAAATCTGTTCACTAAGATAATAATAGGAATGCCACCGCAAACCTGTTAGCTATGTCTTGTCTTTATTTAGCCCGAGCTACCTAAGCTTAATAATCACGCCACCTTATATGGTCACGTTAGAAGTAATGTGAACATTGCCAACACCCCCTCTCTTGTTGGCTAGAGATAACTAAATAAATATATATATAACTTTAGTGCTCTCTTGGCACTAAATAGAGTCTGCAACCCACATCAATCAAACTCACAAAGCAAAAACATTGCAAGTTAACACCACAATTATCAATTCCAAGACAAGTACCACATAAGCACACCAAAACCTACATCCTGCTCATGTGGTCAAATATCAAACATCATAGATTCACATATATTCAATTTACTGTTATACAACACAAACCATATCATAGAACCATGAATAAGAATCTAAGTAATCAAAATTAATAGACAGATAGACAGAAATTCAGACATAATATACTCATAAGAATCACTCATAGTAAACACTTGAATAACAGATAACCTGTTAGCTATGTCTTGTCTTTATTTAGCCCGAGCTACCTAAGCTCAATGATCGCGCCACCTTATATGGTCACGTCATAAGTAATGTGCACATTGCCAACACCCCCTCTCTTGTTGGCTAGAGATAACTAAATAAATATATATATAACTTTAGTGCTCTCTTGGCACTAAATAGAGTATGCAACCCACATCAATCAAACTCACAAAGCAAAAACATTGCAAGTTAACACCACAATTATCAATTCCAAGACAAGTACCACATAAGCACACCAAAACCTACATCCTGCTCATGTGGTCAAATATCAAACATCATAGATTCACATATATTCAATTTACTGTTATACAACACAAACCATATCATAGAACCATGAATAAGAATCTAAGTAATCAAAATTAATAGACAGATAGACAGAAATTCAGACATAATATACTCATAAGAATCACTCATAGTAAACACTTGAATAACAGATAACCCGTAGCCTCCCCTAAAATTTCCAGAACAATTAATTAGAGAAAACAAATTCAACTATGCAAAGAAGTCACTCACAATTAAATCAGTCCAACATCATAGTCCACAAGAAAGAAATCGACAAAAGAAAGTGTTTGGGCCGAAACTGACATTTGTCCGAGACTGTGGATCGAGGCCCATGAGGTTATTCAGTAAAAGATAATCTAATACACATTTAATCTTTTCCTTTTCTCGGAAGTATTTGGGGTTCCTTTAGGAATCCGAATTGGGGTTGGTTACCATAAATTGAATCCTGATCGATCTCTAAATCCGATGCTACTTGATACACACGTATTGGGGTTTGGCATCCTCTATATAAAGAGCTTTTGTACAATGTAAAAGGGATCCCCGATCAATCAAACAAACACACAAGCTTTTGCTCATTGCAAACCTTGCAAACCCTCTCCAGAGCATCTTACGCGCACAGCCTCCACAAACTGCAAACAACCACCGTCCAACCTCCCTGCAACCTTACGCCCGCCACCGGTCGCTGTATCCTTGCACGGTTATTGAAAGGTGCCTTGCACTCGTGTCGAGAGTCGCTAAGACCTATCGCTTCCAGCACATCCGCACATCGTAGTCGCATCCTGCCTCCATACGTACAGAGCCGCACCTCGCCGCCATACGTACATAGTCGCTCGTTCGCCTCGTGTTCGTGTTCGCTGAAGCACCCAGTGTCAGTCGCTACGCCGTAGCCAATCGAGTCGTTACTCAGGTAACAAAACACAGACCAATCTATCGTAGGTTGGAAAAGGATCGTTTCCTGCGGTCTTGAATTATTGCTCTGCTTTGCGTCTCAGGATCAAAGTAAGATTACTCGATCTGCAATAGGTTGAGAGAAAAATCCTAATATACTTTTGTTAGGTCTTGTTCGAGCCTCTTACGTCGGCCTTGTCAACGCCCGCGTAATAGTCGTTTGATCAAGAAGTCAGGAATTGGGAGCAGACAGACACGCTGGCCAGAGATCGTACACTTGCCAGAAGTACGCTCGCCAGAGGTCGTCCGCATCGAAGTTGTACCTAACTCAAAGGTACTGGCATGCTCGCACACATCACAACAGGACTGAGATTAACGTCTGCCACCACACGTGTTGACTGTTCGCCGGATACTAAATCAGCCACGAACATTTTGGCACGCCCAGTGGGACGAGTGTCAAGATTGCGGGATCTAATCCTTATCGACGAATCATGCCTTCATGCAATAAGCCAGAACACAGGTTGTTCGCTAAGCACAACTCTGCTGACTGCAGAGGTTTATCAGAGAACGAGATAGGCCTCAAGTACGGAGGTGTGGCGGCTAGCATTGAGGACCTTTCTGGGGTCACCAAGGTTAGCCAAGAGGTTCCTGAAATAACAATGACTGCTGGTAGCCAGGAGGAACCCGCCAGCATTCTAACTAAGAATGTTGCAGATGCCTCGGAATCTTTAGAGGTTTCTGAGATGAACAGTGCAGCGGTCCTTACCATCCCATCTCCCGAAGATGTAATGGAATCTCGGAACCTTGTATTAGCAAAGTCAGAAAGGACAGATGATGTCCTTCAAAGGATCGAAGCTAATTTGGCAGAGCTAAGGACGGAACAGATTGGAAGTACATCCAGCATGAGGTGTTTGGCGCAACAGCAGGATAGAATCAACAACCGGATGGCTGCAGATCAGACAACAAAATCCTCGGCTGCTATTGAGCAGTTATCATTACTGTTCGAACAGAGGTTGGACTTTGAGTTTCCAGAGTCGGAGGAACCGAACCAACAGAAAGTAATCGGAAAAAGACAAGGAAGGGGTCCTTCCAGCACGACGAGGCCTCCTAATCAGTCTCGCACAAATAGAGGTATAGACTCTTCTGAAACTACAAAACGTAGAAGAGGAGGTGGAGGAAAGTTCACTGTCCTTCAATCTGAGGATGATGAAGAGGCCGACGAGCCCGAGAAGGAGGAAGGCTTGAGTCTAACTGTCGACGATGTGCATCGGCTATTTGAAGAAAGAATGAAGGTTATGCATGGTTTGCCAGACACAAACCGAACATATGCTAATCTGTTTCCCTCAGAGGTGAATATGATCCCATGACCACAGAACTTCAAGCACGTCCGGTTCACCCAGTTCTCCGGAGACTCCTCCGAGGATGCTGAGACTCATATCACTCGCTTTAACAACGAGTGTGTTCCCTATGCGAACAATCCTATACTTAAGTTGCGAGTGTTCGGTACATCACTAACAGGGTCGGCATTGGCATGGTACAAGGATTTAGCTCCAGGTTCAGTTCTAGACTGGAGGACTATGGAAATCCTATTTAACACCATGTTTGGGGTTGTTGAGGCAAAGGTTACTGTGAAAATCTTAGCCGAGACAGAACAACAATCTGGCGAATCAGCCATGGATTTTCTGAAACGCTTCAAGCTGTTAATAACCATGTGCAAGGACAAGCTCTCAGAGGACACTATAGTAGATTTAGCTATTGCTGGGTTAGAGGAGGAAGTCCAAGCTGGCTTTCAACAGGTTCATGTTGCCAACATGGCCAATCTGACCAATAGGTTGGCCAATCAACAACACTGGATTGATCGAATGAAGGAGAAGAGAGAAAGAAAGAAGGGCATCCCTATGTCTTATTTCCCTGGCTCTCTGAAGCCTAAAATGGGTGTCCCTTCTGGCTCAAAGACAGTTGCAACTGTAAATACTGAGTATCCCCAAACCTGACTTGGGTTGAGGAGGAAGACGACGAAGGAATCGCGGTTGTAGAAGTGGTTGGTCGCCAACAACTACAATCAAAGAGTTTGAGAATGGCCAAGGAGCCAATCAAGATTACGACTTCTGTGCCAACTAAGTCTGCCTTTGAGACGTATACTTATAATGCGCACAAGGCTCCAGAGATCTTGCAGGAACTATTCAACCTCGGTCGGCTTAAACATGATGGCGGTTTTATTCCCAAACCCGACTACATGGCGGGTAAGAAGTATTGTAGCTACCATAACATGAGTAACCATTACACTAAAGATTGTGTCAAGCTCAAGGATCAGATCCAGGTATGGGTTAATGATAAGGTCATGAAGGTAGATGCTCCTAAGGAGCCTACGTGGACAGAAACTAAGCCATTCCACTAGGTAAATGGCGTGTCGCCTAAGCGCGCATCAAGCAATAATAACCCTACAATCATTAGTAGTATAGACATAAGTAGGGATCGTTCTAAGCCGGGGATTAAGGGTACCTGGAACATGAAATTGTTAACACAAAATATTCACAAACACATATGCACACAATTGTCACACTTAAATACATATATACATATTCACACGAAATCAAGGGGGATAAAAGGCTTGGCAGCAAAGCTGCTTCTAAATTCCTAGACATGAATTTAAGACATGAAATTAAATCCTAAGTTACTATATACAAGGTTGGTCGACATCTTTCACACAAAGCACTCCACACTCAACTCTTTAACAAATAAGATTCGCACACAAGAAAGTAAGGAACAAGTATTTAACATGCATTGAACTTAAACAAGTTTCGACCTACAACTAGAACGTTTCTGATTTTTACCTAGTTGAGAGACTTTCTAATGTCTTAAGATCGAGCTTTCGCGAGGTGATCCTAAAAGTTATGCTACCGTTATACAACTCGTAACATTGAAGCACAAAAGTCTATAGTCGAAGACAAGCAAACAAGTAAGGTCGTCAATCTTCTTATTTAACATGCAAGTCCTAAGGTTAACCACTCTAGGTGAGCACAACAAATCAAAGTGATCATACGTCTACTTAGTTCATTATAACTCAAGAGAATTAAACCTAATACCTTGATCATGTTCAAAGACAACACTAGGGGTGGATTCGGTTCCATTCGGTTCGGTTTTTTACCAAAACCAAGAACCAAACCGAACTAAAAATTCAGTTCGGTTCGGTTCGGTTTTTTATTTTTGGAGGGAGTGAACTGAAAACCGAACCAAACCAAACGGTTCGGTTCGGTTCGGTTTTTTTTTCGGTTTTTTTTTTTGCAAAAAATGTAATATTAAATATTTGTATTTTAAAAAAACTTTGTGAAAAATTCAAAATTCGCTAATTCGACAATTCAAGTAGTTGAGTTTTTTTTTGTTCATGATAGTTCCTTATTTTTATAAGCATACGCATACAATCTATTGGTAATATTTATGACAACAAATCATCAATCTACAAAAATTGTAACCACCAATGTCTTAACTCTTAAAAATTCAAACTATGACATCATAATTTAATATTTTTAAATTAATAAAATATGGCCTTGGATTTTTTTAGGCAACACAACACTCTTAATATTTTACCTAGAGTCTTACACGGACATTTTGAATATTTTGACATGCACACAACCTCACACAAAAATAAAATAAAATATAAAATATTAATAAAAAAGTAAAATATATAATCATAAAACCTAAAATCACATTAATCAAATCAAATATTTAATAATAAAATACAAAACGACATCGCTTTAACGAGAATTCGGTTTTTTGGTTCGGTTCGGTTTTTCACAAGGTAAAACCAAAAACCAAACCGAATTGATTCGGTTCGGTTCGGTTTTTTCCTTTCGATTCGGTTTTTTTTCGGTTCGGTTTTTTTCGGTTTCGGTTTGGATTTTGGCTCGGTTTTTTTCGGTTTTCGGTTTCGGATGTCCACCCCTAGACAACACTAAGTATCGATTATAAGCCCTCACCTTAGTTCTAACCGGTTTAAATTATCAACATGCATCAATACCACTGTCCTAATTATCTAAGTGTACTCATCATACAGATTTTATATTACAAATTAGCATGCAAATTCATTGTTGCCGAAACTTAAACCTAAATCTAAGCATCGAATTCAACAAATCATTAACATACAAATTATAAAACCAATCTCCAATTCGGTTCATACATAGACATATAATCCAAAACCAAAAATACATGCAAGTTTCATAAACAAAACTAAACATAACTACATAAACTTTACTAAACTGAGAGAAGGGAGTGGATCACACTTTTGTAAACACCTTGATGACTTCGACTCGTGTGAATCCGGCGGAGTATGGAGGCTGTATGGAGGGGCTGCTCGGCAAAAAGGGTATGTGTGCAGAAAATCCAAGTTTCGGCAGAAACTTGGGTGGTAGCGAAGGTTGATTTTCGGCTAGGGTTTTTGTAGGATCTTTGGGGAGAATTTGGTAGAGCTTTAGCTTTGTGTTTTGGCTTGAGATGTGACACTTTTCTTCATGGTGCCGGCCTCTATTTATAGGAGAAGGGAAAAGCTGATTTGGGAGAGTTTTCCTTGCTCAAAACGGGACAGAAATCTTCAATAAATAAGGTTTCCCAATTCGAGTTGGAATAGGCTTTTCTCTCCTTATTAAACAAAGAAACTCTTGCTTTGCCGGCTTATGATTTCTTCTTGGACGTTGCAAAGATCTTTGGAATGATTTGGCACGCTTGCAGCCACTTGAAGATATTACCGGAAATTCCTCTCTGCTCGCGAGTACAGACTTTGCTAGTATCGGGTACTGGCGAGGCTTCTTGGTGACGAGTCTGGTGCTGGCCAGTATAGGCTTCTGGCGGGTAGCGTGAACATGCATGCTGGCATGCGTAGATGATTGGCGAGCGGATCTGTGCAAGCTGGCGAGCTAGTGTTGGCGGCTGATCTTCTGGCGAGCAAGGTTGTTTGGCGAACAAACAAGCGCTTGGCGAGCGAACAAGGACTTGGCGAGCAAGGTTGTTGGCGAGCGAACAAGGACTTGGCGAGCAAGGTTGTTGGCAAGCGAACAAGGGCTTGGCGAGCGAGATCTGGCGAGCATAAGCGAAGCTGATTTTCTTCCTTCTTCTCAGCAGATCTGACCATTGTGACTTTACCTGAATATAACTTTTTCCTCAGTACTCCGATTGATCTGTATTTTTGATACAAAACTCTTTAGCAAGCCAACAAAATGCATACCAAATTTCAGCAAATTTGTAAAAGGATAGGTCACAATTCATTCATCTCAGAATCACGAAAAAGACACATTTTGCACTATTTTCCAGAATTCTATAAACTTAGTCATTTTTCAGATTCTAAACCATATTTTATCAAAACTCTACCAAAATGACACTAAACTATATTATGACTCTATCTTAGATAAATAAGGGTTAAACAAAGCATAAATGAGGGCGTAAACACATTAATATCGTCGCACATTGTGCTCCTATCAACTACCCCACACTTATCCTTTGCTAGTCCCTTAGCAAACTAAATAAAAACTAGACTCAAACTACTATTGCCCCTAACAATTTGTCTCAGGCTCGTATGTACACATAGCTTTCAAGTTAATGCATGAGAATGCTAGGCACGAAAATTCCGAGCTTCATGAACATGTAACATCAATAAAAACATATACGAGCAAAAGTAAGCATGTAGACATGTAAAGCTAATTCACTCCACCTCACTAGACATACTCTCTTCTTTTCTCTCAAAGCATGGTTATTCACACATAAGTATATGCAAGTGAAAGATAATGAATTACGAAGAGTAACTTGCATATGTTCAAAGAAACAAAAGCACTTTGTGAAATTTTTATGGAAAAACCTCATATGATAACTATGTGCACCAATGAACCAAAACCATATGCTTACTCTTGAGATAATCTCCACAAATCAAATTTAACCATCTTAAGAATCATGAAAAGATCAATAAAAGGGTTGTAATGAGGCTAGGCTAAGAGGTATTCGATATTTGGATAAGGAGGTTCAAAACGTCACCGTGGCCTTTGGTAAAGCTCAAATCTCCTCATGTCTTCTTACCAAGGGTCAGATTGTTTCTTATTGGACCCATACTTCATTATTTTCCTCCCAAAAACATTACAACAAAATTCAAGACTCATGCCATGCACAATTTTCTTTTTCTTGCCTATGTCGTGCCCTACTTTCTTTTCTTGCTCTCGGCATTGTTCTTTTATTTTGGTCCGAGCAATACTTTTCTTTCTCTTTTCTTTTCTAAGGCATGGTACAAACATATATTTTCATACATATTGATGGCTAAGTCTACCTCACACTTGTTCTTCTTCATCACGTCACGCGAAAACGCCTTCAAAAATCAAGCTTTACCAAATCATTGATCAAGGATAAAGATATCACTTATACTAAGCTCATGGAAAGTGTTTAAGGGTGATGAAAGAAAAGGCTAATCATAGGCTCAAAGGGGTTTACTAAGGTGTCTCACGATGGGCACAAATAGGCAAATGCTTTATTTGGCAATGGTGGTAAACCTAAGAGATCTTTTCAATCACTTTCAAAATCAAGGTATTTTATGACAAAAACGTTTTGAAAATCAACAAGAGTAAGTTCTAACACTTCTAGAGTCCATGAAAAGCTATTGCATATAGTCATCGAATAATCAAAGAATTATGAGGTTTCATGCTTCCTACGAATCTATCGAATTTTATCTTTTATCACTCAAGAAGAAAACAAATTGGCTCTAAAGCTCACATAGGTTATTTGGAAATAAACTAGCTAAAACATGCATGCTTCGTTAATCAACAAGTCGTACATGCTCATACCAATGCACATAATCCATGAATCTCACAATTTTAATTGTATGCATAACCATCATCTATGTATGCAAAGAGGAGAAAAACATCATTGACACATTAGGGGCATCCTAAGACTCAAAACAAACAATTTAAACAGTCTATTTTTGGTGTTACATTTTTCTGAATATTTTTTTTTAAAGTAAGCACACGGAAACATAAACGGAATACGTTATCCCACCCCATACTTAGAAAATTACATTGTCCTCAATGTAAGCACAAATTTATATCAACGAATTTCCTAAGCATGCAATTGTTTAACATATACCAACATATCATCACAAATCAAAGAAAAAGAGAAGGGTTAAGAAATTGCAAACTCTCGGTGATGGCTCCTTCGTTTTTCTTTGATCGAATTGGGTTGCCTCCCAAGTAGCGCTTTGTATTTATAGTCCATTGCTTAGAATTTTCACCATTATATCATATATGTGTTCATCACGAGCTAAAGTAGCTCAAATCGGTACGAAGTAGTTCAACGAGGTGCTCGTTGCACCATGTGCTTGTCTCGGCGTCAAAATGGGGAGTGCCGGCATGAGTTTGTGGAGAGGGCTGCGTATCGGCAGCAAGTTGCTGCTCGGCAGCAGGAGATGTATCCGGGTGCTGCTGCGTATCCGACGTCGTATCTGTGATGGTGGCTGCAGCTGGCTCGGCAGTAGGTTTCATCTCGGCAGCACTGCCGGCAATGGCAGGTCCGGCAGTTGGTGATGTGGCTGCTGCATTGGTAGTCTGCCTCTCGGCAGTGGCAAGTGTGGCCTGTACTACTTGTGGTGCGTCATCCAATGGTAGGGAGGCTATGGTGTGTTCTTGGAATGAATCATAGTAAAGCTTTAAGCGATGGCCATTGACCTTGAACACTTTGTTGGTGCTTGGATTGAGAATTTCGATGGCGCCATGAGAAAATACTTTAGTGACTATGAAAGGTCCAACCCATCGAGAACGAAGCTTACCCGGAAAGAGTCGAAGTCGAGTGTTGAATAAGAGAACTTTTTGACCAACCTCGAATTTCTTTCCTCGTATCAACTTGTCATGGTAAGCTCGAGTCTTCTCCTTATAAATCCATGCGGCATCATAGGCTTCATTGCGTATTTCTTCAAGTTTGTTGAGTTGAAGCTTCCTATGAAGGCCGGTGTTGTCAATGTCCATGTTGAAAGCCTTGATTGCCCACCATGCTTTGTGCTCTAGCTCAACCGGTAAGTGACATGCTTTGCCATAAATTAACCGAAAAGGTGACATACCTATCGGTGTCATGTATGCAGTCCTATATGCCCACAAAGCATCATCGAGACGATCACACCAATCCTTCCTTGAAGGTCCAACCGATTTCTCTAATACTTGCTTGATCTCTCGATTGCTCACTTCCGCCATTCCACTTGTCTGGGGATGATAGGGTGTAGATACCTTGTGTGTGACCCCATATTTCTTCAATAAGGCCTCAATGATGCGGTTACAAAAATGGGATCCTCCATCGCTAATCAAGACTCTTGGAACTCCAAACGTGAGAATATGTTTGTCTTGAGAAATTCGGCCACCACCTTTGAATCATTGGTGCGTGTGGCCTTGGCTTCAATCCATTTTGACACATAATCAACCTTTAGCAATATGTAAAGAAAGCCTTTGCTTGAAGGAAATGGCCCCATGAAATCAATTCCCCATAAGTCGAAAATTTCTACCTCAATGATTGGTTGTAGAGGCATTTGATCTCGGGCTCCTATGTTGCCAGTTCTTTGGCACCGGTCACATGTCACACACGCCATATATGAATCTTTAAACAAAGTTGGCCAAAAGAACCCACACCCAAGTACCTTCAATGCCGTCCTCTTTGGCCGGAAGTGACCACCACACGCCTCGGAGTGACAAAAAGAAAGAATGGATTGATGCTCTTCTTTCGGAACACATCGTCTTACTATTTGATCACTACATTGCTTCCACAAATATGGCTCATCCCAAAAGAAGTGCCGAGCTTGCTTCTTGATCCTATTCTTGATGTGCCTCGGCATATCCGGTCCCTTGGAAATTGGTGCGTTGCAAGATAATTGGCAATATCGGCGTACCAAGGTTTACTCGTTGCATCGATCCGAAATAGTTGCTCATCCGGGAAATTCTCCACTAAGGGCAGCCGATCCGCCTCCTTGAGAATCCTACTCAAGTAGTCGGCAACAACATTATCACTTCCCTTCTTGTCTTTAATTTCAATGTCGAACTCTTGTAGCAAAAGAATCCAACGTATGAGCCTTGGCTTTGCATCCTTCTTCGTCATAAGATATCTCAAGGCGGCATGATCACTATAAACAATTACTTTGGAATTCAAAAGATATGATCGAAACTTTTCCAAAGCAAAAATTACCGCCAAGAGTACTTTCTCCGTTGTGGTGTAATTGAGTTGAGCATCATTGAGGGTCCTTGAGGCATAATAAATCGTGTGAGGCTTCTTCTCCTTCCTTTGGCCAAGCACTGCCCCCATGGCATAGTCTGAGGCGTCGCACATGAGATCGAATGGGAGCTCCCAATCCGGCGGCACCATGATCGGCGCCGTGCACAAGCACTCCTTCAATCGGCCAAATGCTTCTTCACAAGCATTTGTCCACTCAAACGTCACCTCCTTTTGTAGCAAGTTGCTCAATGGCTTGGCTATTGATGAGAAGTCCTTGATAAATCGTCTATAAAATCCGGCATGACCAAGGAAGCTTCTCACATCTCTAACATTCGTAGGGCTCGGAAATTGTTGAATTAACTCCACTTTGGCTTTGTCGACTTCAATCCCCTTCTCGGATATAATATGGCCTAGTACAATGCCTTGGTTCACCATAAAGTGACACTTTTCCCAATTTAGCACAAGGTTGGTCTCTACACACCTCTCAAGTATCTCCCCCAAATTCTCCAAACATGTTTTGAAGTTGCGTCCATATACGCTAAAGTCATCCATGAAAACTTCGATCTTACTTTCAATAAAGTCGGAGAAGATGTTGTACATGCATCGTTGAAACGTACCGGGTGCGTTGCATAGTCCGAATAGCATCCTCCTATAAGCAAAAGTACCAAAGGGACATGTGAAAGTAGTTTTCTCTTGGTCATCCGGGTGTATGGCAATTTGGTTGTATCCACTATAGCCATCGAGAAAGCAATAGAACTTGTGACCAGCTAGCCTCTCTAACATTTGATCCATGAATGGCAACGGCATGTGATCCTTCCTCGTTGTTGCATTGAGCTTCCTATAGTCGATACACATGCGATGACCGGTCACTAGCCTTTGTGGTACAAGCTCATTCTTCTCATTCTTCACAACCGTTACACCACTCTTCTTGGGAACTACTTGCACCGGTGAGACCCACTTGCTATCCGAGATAGGGTAAATAACTCCACAATCAAGTAGCTTAATAATCTCATCTTTTACCACCTTCATCATTGGGGGATGTAGTCGACGTTGTCCTTCTCTTGTAGGCTTCGCTCCTTCTTCAAGTAATATCTGATGAACACATGTTGTAGAGCTTATTCCCTTGATATCCGCTAAGGTCCAACCTATGGTGGTTTTATGCTTCTCAAGCACACGAACTAACTCTTCTTCTTGCTTCTCATTAAGCGATGAAGACATAATAACCGGTAAGGTATCTTCCTTTCCAAGATATACATACTTCAAAGTACTAGGGAGCTCTTTGAGTTCTAACTTTGGGGCCTCTTCCACACTTGGTCGAAACTTGTTTGTGGCACTATGGATAGACAAAAATGAATGCTTTGCATAGATTGGGGCTGCATCAAGCTCGGCAACAACTTCTCTCAAACTTGGCTCAGCAACCACTTCTTTGATCTCCACTCGTGCTCCCTTCTTGTCAAATCTCACCCCTTTCTCAATTGCTAATTGCTATGCATCAAGGGTGGCCGACATGACTTGCTCGGCTTCCCCAATAACTTCCAAAAATTGACAATCCTCCTCCTTAGCAATAGGGAACTTCATGGCTTTAAAAACATTAAACTTGATTACCTCGCCATCAAATTCCATCGTTAAATTGCCCGCGGCAACATCAATCTTTGTCCTCACCGTCCTCATGAATGGCCGGCCAAGCAATAGTTGTGTGCATTGCTCCGGCGAATCCTCCATCTTAATAATATAGAAATCGGCCGGAAAGATCAATTCATTAACTTGCACAAGCACATCCTCCACATAACCTTCCGGATACTTGTTAGAACGATCCGCTAGTTGTATGATGACATTATCCTTCTTGAGAGGTCCAAGGTTCAACGTTTCATAAACATTGAGTGGCATCACATTAATCGACGCTCCCGAATCCAAATAACATCCTCAAATTTTGTGTTGCCGATCACACATGGAACATTGAAGCTTCCGGGATCCTTCATCTTTGGTGGTAGCTTTCTTTGTATAACGGCCGACACCGTCTCACTCATTCTTACCACTTGTGTCTCCCTTGTATGTTTTTTGTGTAGTGCATAGCTCCGTGAGGAATTTTGCATACTTTGGTACTTGTCTAATGCACTCCAACAATGGAATGTTCACTTCAACCTTCTGAAATACCTCGAACACTTCTTCGTCAGATTTTTCCTTCTTGGATTTTGCAAAACGTGAAGGGAAGGGCATGCATGAATTAGGCACACCTCCCTTCGTTGGATTGCTCGGCACACTCTCTTTCTTTGAAGTCGCGGGATCTCGCTCCATGTCATTTTTGCTTAAGGATCGGCTAGGCTTCTCCGCAGCAACTTTCTTCTCGGCAGCAGCCCCTTGTATCTCCGGTGTTTCCGCTGGCAGTAGCAGTGGCTCGGCTGCAGCTTCCTCCTGCTACTCGGCAGCAAGGCTGCCAGTTGTGGTTCCAAATGGTTGCTCGGCATCAATGTTACTGCCGGCAGCTTTTCCTCCTCTACTCTTGGCTTGTGGCTCAGCTAAGGTCTTACCACTTCGAGTAACGATGGCTTGAGCTTGCTCATTCCTCAGATTCTTTACTACTCCTCCTGGTAACTTCTCTTGCTCGGTAAACTTCCCCATAAAGTCCACGACTTGCCCCATTTGGGTTTTAAGTTCCCCAATATCCTTTGAGTGAGTTTGTTGTCCCACAAGTAATGCTTGAGTAGCACTCGAAAGAGACTGAATCAATGCCTCGTAGTTGGGGTTGCTTGTTGCTCCTTGAGATTGGTTTGGCAAAGGTTGGAAGGTGGCATGGCTTGGTTGCCCTTGGTGTGGTTGGTAGGGCTGCCGTGGCACAAATGGTGCCCTAGGTTGAAAGGGTGCGGTAGCCCCTTGGTTTGGCTGCACTGGTGCTCTAAATACGTTGTCATTGTTCGCCCACCGAAAGTTCGGATGATCAATGAACCTCGGATTAAAGTTCCCGTACCTTTGGCCTCCTTGGAAACCAATAGCATTGCACTCCTCTACTCCCTCACTTGATCCAAATTGAGGGCGTTGTTCGGTCTCACGGCCCTTAGTACAAATGCCGCACACAATGGCACATTTCCCTTCATCATGCTACTCACCAAGTCGGCAAGCTTATCAACCTTCTCCTCTAACTTCGAACTTGAGGACGTCTCATGCACTTTCTCATTCCTTGGCACATTACTGTGTGCCATACCAAATTGTTGGTTGTTCAATGCACGAACTTCCAACAAACTTCTTGCCGCTCCGGCATTCAATTCAAAGAAACTTTCTCCCGCGGCCGAATCAAGAAACTCTCTCTCCATAACACGCAATCCCTCATAGAAATATTGCAACAAGAGTCCATCGCTAATACCATGCGACGGACATAAAGAAACTAGGGACTTGAATCTCTTATAATAATCAAAGAAAGTCTCATCTCCGGCTTGCTTCACACTTGTTATCTGCTTTCTCAAATCCGTGATACGTGAAGTGGGAAAATACTTGAGCAAAAACTCATCCATCATTGAATTCCATGAAACAATGCGACCACTAGGCACCTCAAACAACCACTCCTTCGCTTGATCTTCCAATGAGAACGGAAAAGCTTTCATCTTGAAGTGTTGCAAATCAGTCCCTCTTGGACACACAGACTCCGTGGTAAAGTTAAATGATAGGAGCACAATGTGCGACGATATTATATGCTTATGCCCTCATTTATGCTTTGTTTAACCCTTATTTGTCTAAGATTGAGTCATTATATAGTTAGTGTCATTTTGGTAGAGTTTTTGTAAAATGTGTTTAATTGTCCGAAAAATGACTAAGTTTGAGAAATCTGGAAAATAGTGCAAAAGTTGTCTTTTTCGTGATTTTGAGATGAGTAAAACTATGATCTATCATTGTCCGAATTCAATAAAATGTGGTGTGCCTAAAATTCATATACTGAGGAATGTTGTGTTAAAATTTCAGATCAATCGGAGTTCGGGAAGTCACCCAAAAGATGGCTGCAAAACAGCAGTTCGAGCAAACCAATCCAGGGACTTCCAGGATTTTCCTGGGACTGTGTCCCAACTTCGAAAAATCATTCCCGACGGCTCACAAGGAATTTGATCACACTATTTTATATGGAGGTTTCTCTGTGTGTCTAGTTTATCTGAGACTTGGAATCGCATCAATCAGAGCTCCAAGGAGGGAGATATGCCGGAGTTACTACAACAAGGTCGTTTCTGCCGATTCCAAGAAGTTACTGCCTCTTTTTCACAATTACTGTTTTCAATGGACCATATGGTGTACGAATGCATATGTGAAGATGGTCCAAGATTAAGGAAGGAAGGAGGATGACACGAAGACAAGGCATTGAAGAAGAATATGAAGAAAGAAGTTCTCCTAGTCAAACTAGGAGAAGCTGCCGGAAGAGGCAGATTTGTGCCAAAATGAAGAGCTGCCGGTTGAGGACATTTTCGGTGGATCAAGACCTATCAAATGAAGTCCAGTGATTATACAAAAAGTCCATGAAGATTTGAAGTCCAAGCCTTGAAGAAAAATTCAGAAAAAGAAAACCTAATTAGACAATGAAAGGAAGGTTTCAAATCCTTAACCAACTTGGTTTTCTGATTTCCTTAAGCAACAAGGGCAGCCGGCAATACCTAGCTTTTCCGCTATAAATAGCCAGCTTTTACACAGAAAAACTTGTCACATTCCAAAGCAAAAATCTAGCCAAAGCTCTACCTAAATTTCCCCAATAGTCCTACACAAAAACCCTAGCCTAAACCACCTCCACCACACCCAAAGTTTCTGCCGAAACCTTGGTACCTTGCTGCCGACACCACCACCTGCCGAGCAGCAATTCCATCCGACACCATAAGCCACCGGATCCATACAAGACGAAGTCTCCAAGGTTTCTAATGTGTGATCCACTCCCTTCTCTTGGCTTTGTAATTTTTTGACGTAGTTATGTTAAACTTTGTCTATGAAGTTAACATGTATTCTTGGTTTCAAATTTTATGTCTATGTATGAATTGGATGGAGATTTGGTTTTATGATTTGTATGTTCAATTCGTTTTCTTTATCTTTAGTTGGTGTTTGGGTGTAAGAATATGAGTTGCATGCTAATTTTTAAGGGAAATATGTAACAAGATAGTAATAGGATAATCGGCAAAAGCATGTTAATTTAGTTGTAGTTTCGTACTTGGTCAGTTCTTTGAATTCGTGTGCTTCAAAGGTCAGCGTTTTACACAAGAGCTATGTGTGAGACATTGATCTCATCAGCCGAAAATAATATGGATGGGGTAAACAATGATTTGCTTTATTTGTGTTGCTTTCACGAGGGCTAGGGTAGTTTAAAGAACTTGCATGTTTAATATGAAGAGTGACGCCTTATGTGTTAACTTGTTTCCAATCAAAAGACTTTGTGCGTATTTGCTAGCTAGTTCATGTATCGACGCTACGTGTCATGTAAACCGGTTAGTAACAAGATTAGGATTATACGCTGAGTTAATTCTAAGTACATGAGAAGTCTAGTAACAATTAGATGACCGCTGCGGCTCTAATTAGAATTGGAACTAAGTCGAGTCTACATCAGCTTAATGTGATTGCCGGGAGTCCTGTTTATTATTTGGTTATGTGTTTTGATTGCTTTCGTGTTAGTGCTCTGTGGAAGAATGTCGACCAAACTTGTAAATAATAGACTTAGGATTTATTTTTCAGCAATTTATTTTCGTGCCTAGCATTAGTGGCAGCCTTGCTGCCGATCCATATCAATTCCCCCATTGTGACGTTTTGTATATATGTGTATATGTTTTTGTCTAACAATCTCATATTTCAGGTACCCTTAATCCCTGGCTTAGAACGATCCCTACTTGCTTATACTACTAACGATATTTTGTAGGGTTTATTATTGTGTGCGAGCTTAGGCTTACATCAATTTTTGGCGCCGTTGCCGGGGATTATAAAAGTTTGATTTGTGTTATTGTTGTGTATATATGTTGCTGGAAATTTTTGTTGTAAAGTTGTAAAGTTGTAATTTTTAATTTTATTTTGGGATTTTGTAAAGTAGAAATATGCTTCGGCATGTAGAGTTTAAATTTTGGAAGTTGCATGATGTATGTTGATGTATGTTGGTAATCACTTAGTTTAATTTCTAGGAAGTTGATAGTGTTGTGTATGTTTGAGTTTATTGTAGTTTCAAAAGTGTAACATGTAGGTGAAGCCACTTTTGTTGATCATAACCAAAACCCTTCATTTGAATGGTGCTTTGTTGAATCTGTTTTTATGTAGATTGGGAAACGCGGGATACTTCCCCCCCACGCATACCAGCAACATTTCGGCAATAGTATCACTTCTATGAGGTTGAGGGCGGTTTTAATCAACACTTGTAGACCGCTAGGGATCCGTTGTTTGTTTTACAAAGTATGGGGAAGTTATTATCATAGATATGGTTCTCAGGTTTGTCTAACTGGATCTCAAGGTTCACAGACTGATGTTCATTTTCGGTGAGTGAGTCGATAGGGGGTTCGCCCTCCGTGGTGTCCAACAACGAGTCCTGCCTGGTTCCTGTAGGGGGTTCGCCCTCCGTGATTTTAATGACCTTTGAAACGTAAAATCCGCACGACCTAGTCGACAGCTTGTGCCGAAGCATCACCTCACTTTAGACGCTAGAACATAACTTGACATATGTGGCCTATTTTCTTCGAAAATAAAACAAGTTGTGTGGTTCGAACTCTTGAGGTATATCGGGAAAAGCATGATACTACCGGGGGCTGTATCAGTCCATTGCACCGTTATCTCCTTTGCTCCACGTACTTCGAGAGTTAGAACAAATTTTAAAATAAATTAGACTTAGCGATTACATGATCATGAACGTTCCAATTTTTCTTCCCTTATTGTCGAGTGTTTTTTGTGCTTTGCCGAATGTGATCATGTGTGTGCCATTGTTTGAAAGATGTTGTGTAATTGCCAATGCCGTGGCTTGTAATGATGTATATTCTTGCTTCATATTTCTTTATGATGTTCTAACTTGTTTAAATGTTGCAAATTTCAGAAATAATGCATGTCCGAATCTAATATTTGGACAAGAGATCTTCAAGGCCGTTTGCAACGTTTAGATCAAGAACTCGCTATTGCTCGTTTTGAGCCATTACCGCCATCGTCACCAACCAGTTCATCAGTACCATCACCAACCTTGCTGTCATCACCATCATCACCGTCCAGATTGCCATCTTTGTCATCCGGTTCTACTAGCTTGCCGAGCTCACCCTCTATTGTTTCGTCGTCGTGTGATCTTGGAAATCCAGAGTTTGAAGCTTTTGCCGAATCAGAGGAAGAAGAAGAGATAATGGCTTCAATCCGATCACAGAATGGTCATGTTGCTGGAGCTGGTGTTGCTCCTTCTAATATTACTTATCCTCCCTTGGAAGCTGACAAGACGGGAGAGATTGAATTGAGGAGTGGATTCCTCCATAAGCTGAAATCGTTTTATGGGATGCCAAGTGAGGACCCTAACAAGCATCTACAATGGTTTAACTTCACCACGGAGTCTATGTGTCCGAGAGGGACTGATTTACAACACTTCAATATGAAGGCTTTTCCGTTCTCGTTATAAGATCAAGCGAAGGAGTGGTTGTTTGAGGTGCCTAGTGGTCGCATCGTTTCGTGGAGTTCTATGATGGACGAGTTTTTGCTCAAGTACTTTCCTGCTTCACGTATCACTAATCTGAGAAAACAAATTACTAGTGTGAAGCAAGCCGGAGATGAGACTTTCTTCGACTACTACAAGAGGTTCAAGTCCCTAGTTTCTTTGTGTCCATCGCATGACATTAGCGATGGGCTCTTGCTACAATATTTCTATGAGGGATTGCGTGTCATGGAGAGAGAGTTTCTTGATTCAGCCACGGGAGGTAGTTTTTTGGAGTTGAATGCCGGTGCGGCAAGAAGTTTGTTGGAAGTTCGTGCCTTGAACAACCAACAATTTGGCATGGCACGAGGCAATGTGCAAAGGAATGAAAAAGTGCATGAGACGTCTTCGAGCTCAAAGTTAGAGGAGAAAGTGGACAAGCTTACCGACTTGGTGAGTAATATTATGAAGAAGCGTGCCATGGTTTGTGGAATATGCACCGAGGGCCATGAGACCGAACAATGCCCTCAATTTGGAGTTAACGAGGGGGTAGAGGAGTGCAATGCTATTGGTTTTCAAGGAGGCCAACGGTTTGGGAACTTCAATCCGAGGTTCAATGATCATCCTAACTTTCGATGGGCGAACAATGACAACGTGCTTAGGGCACCTATGCAACCAAGAGAGGGAGGAGCACCATTTGCACCAAGGGCACCGTTTGTGACTCGGCAGCCGTTTCAACCAAACCATGGCAACTACAATGCCATGCCGAGCAACCAGCAAACCGTGCCACACCAAGGAGGGCCGAGCCAAGGCCAAGCTGCACCGAGCAATCCGAACTATGATGCTTTGCTCCAATCTTTGTCAAGTGCTACTCAAGCATTGCTCGCGGGGCAACAAAATCATCAAAAGGACATTGGGGAGCTCAAGACTCAAATGGGCCAAGTTGTAGACTTTATGGGAAGATTTAATGAGCAAGGGAAGTTGCCAAGCAATACGATTCCCAATCCGAGAAACGAGCAAGCCAAAGTAGTTCAAACTTGTAGTGGAAGAGAGTTGTTTCCTCCAACAAATCCAAAGAAGAAACGAGTAACATTTGATGTAGTTGATGAAGCTGAGAGGGCCGCCGGACCTGCAATTGCCGGCAGCCATGGAGTTGGAAACGAAGGGGCTGCAGCCGGCAACCATGCTGCAGCCGAGAGTGAGCACAATGCAGCCGGCAGAGATATTGCTGCCGAGAAGGGCAGGTATGCCGCGAAGGGAGATGATGCCGGCAATAATGTGAAGAACAAGGGGCTGTGCAATGAGCTTGAGTATGATCCCGCAACGTCGAAGAATGAGTTAGTGCCGAGCCAAGCAAGCAAGGGAGGGGTGCCAACATCAAGCATTCCATTCCCTTCTCGCTTTGCTAGAACGAAGAAGGATAAGTCCGATGAGGAGGTGTTGGAGATTTTTCGGAAAGTGCAAGTCAACATCCCTTTGTTGGAATGCATTAAGCAAGTACCAAAGTATGCTAAGTTTTTGAAGGAGCTTTGCACAGCTAGAAGGCATACGAGGGAGACTCGTGTGGTGACTATGAGTGAGACGGTATCGGCCGTTATTCAAAGGAAGTTGCCACCAAAGATGAAGGATCCGGGAAGCTTCAATGTGCCTTGTGTGATTGGCAACACTCGTTTTGAGGATGTGATGTTAGATTTGGGAGCATCGATCAATGTCATGCCACTCAATGTGTATCAAACATTGAGTATAAGGCCTCTCAAGAAGGACAATGTCATCATTCAACTTGCGGATCGCTCAAGTAAATATCCGGAGGGTTATGTGGAGGATGTGCTTGTGCAAGTCAACCAATTGATATTCCCTGCCGATTTCTATGTGGTTGAGATGGAGGATTCGCCGGTCAATAGCACTCAATTGCTACTTGGTCGGCCATTTATGAGGACGGCACGCACGAAGATAGATGTGGCCGAGGGCAACCTAACCATGGAGTTTGATGGTGAGGTAATCAAGTTTAATGTATTTGATGCCATGAAATTCCCCAATGTTGATTTGAAGGATGGTTGTGCCATTGATGTTTTGGAGGAGGTCAAGCAAGTTATGTCGACCTCGCTCGACGCATAGCAATTAGCGATTGAGCAAGGGGTCGGATTTGACAAGAAGGGAGAACGAGTCACGTTTGAACAAGAGAAGGGCTGCGTTACCGAGCCAAGCATTGCCGAGCCTTACACCATGTCACCGAATTGGGATGAGCCATTTGAGTTGATGTGTGATGCTAGTGACTATGCACTTGGAGCGGTACTTGGACAACGAATTGAGAAGAAGCCATGTGCCATTTATTATGCTTCAAGGACTCTCAACGATGCTCAATTCAACTACACAACAACGGAGAAGGAACTCTTAGCGGTAATCTTTGCTTTGGAAAAGTTTCGATCATATCTTTTGAATTCCAAAGTTATTGTTTATAGTGATCATGCTGCTTTGAGATATCTTATGACGAAGAAGGATGCTAAGCCGAGGCTCATTCGATGGATTCTTTTGCTTCAAGAGTTCGACATTGAGATTAAAGACAAGAAAGGAGTAGAGAATGTTGTAGCCGATAACTTGAGTCGTCTTGTTCATGAAGAGGATCGGCTGCCCCTATGTGAGACCTTTCCGGATGAGCAACTTTTTCGACTTGAAGCACATGAGCCTTGGTATGCCGACATTGCAAATTTTCTTGCTACACGCCAATTCCCCCAAGAGATGCCGAGCCACCAACAAAAGAGGATAAGGAAGCAATCTCGACACTTCTTGTGGGATGATCCGTACTTGTGGAAGCAATGTGGTGATCAAGTTATTCGAAGATGTGTGCCGGAGAATGAACATCGCTCCATTCTTGCTTTTTGTCATAGTGAAGCTTGTGGTGGGCACTTTGGACCAAGGAAAACGGCATTGAAGGTACTTACTTGTGGTTTCTTTTGGCCTACGATTTTCAAAGATGCATTCATGTTTTGCAAAGCATGTGATAGATGCCAAAGAATGGGGAACATTGGAGCTAGAGACCAAATGCCGCTCACGCCTATCATGGAGGTATAAATTTTTGATCTTTGGGGTATTGACTTCATGGGACCGTTTCCTTCAAGTAAGGGCTTTCTCTACATATTGCTTGCAGTTGATTATGTGTCAAAGTGGATCGAAGCAAGGGCTACACGCACCAACGATGCCAAGGTGGTAGCCGAGTTTCTCAAGACCAACATATTTTCACGTTTTGGAGTTCCAAGAGTCTTGATTAGCGATGGATGATCCCATTTTTGTAACCGCACCATTGAAGCTTTATTGAAAAAGTATGGAGTCACTCATAAGGTTTCTACACCTTATCACCCCCAAACAAGGGGTATGGCCGAGGTGAGTAATCGAGAGATCAAGCAAATACTTGAGAAAACCGTTGGACCTTCAAGAAAGGATTGGAGTGATCGTCTCAATGATGCTTTGTGGGCTTATAGGACTGCGTACAAAACACCGATAGGTATGTCTCCTTTTCGGTTAGTTTATGGCAAAGCATGTCACTTACCGGTTGAGCTAGAACACAAGACATGGTGGGCAATCAAGGCCTTCAACATGAACATTGATGATGCCGGTCTTCATAGAAAGCTTCAACTCAACGAACTTGAAGAAATCCGTAATGAAGCCTATGATGTTGCATGGATTTACAAGGAGAAGACACGTGCCTACCATGACAAGATGCTTCGATTGAAGAAGTTTGAAGTTGGCCAAAAAGTTCTCTTGTATCATTCACGACTCAAACTTTTTCCGAGTAAGTTGCGCTCTCGTTGGCTTGGACCATTCATTGTTCTTCAAGTATTTCCGCATGGAGCCATAGAGATTCGGAATGAAGTTACGGGAAACACATTTAAGGTAAATTGACATCGTCTCAAGCCTTACTACTCTTCCTTTCAAGAACACACGGTGGAGGAGGCTTGCGTACTCACTGTCCCACAATTACCACCACAAGCTGCCGAAAGACCTTTCTCTGTCCGTTCACCAGCTGCAGCAGTTTCTGCCGTGTCCCCCATTGTTCTGGACACAATAGCCGCACCAGATACGCTGGACCTGCCATCAGACACGCTGATTCTTGCTGCCGAGGAGCAGCAATCCCATTCAGCTGCAACCGCACCACCTGCCGGACCTGCCATCGCCGGTAGGATTGATGACCTGATACAAGAAGCAAAGAACAATGCAGCTGCGCCCCCAGATACGCCGGATACGCCTGAAGTAGTGCCGGACACGCTGCATGAGTCCGATACTCAGAAAGAGGTCCAATCGGATACCACATGCCAGGATCTTCTTGTTGCCCTTCTTCATGCCCATTTGAGTTACTTTGGAGCGAGATGAACACATGCAACACACGTTGAAAAGTCTAGGCTATGGACTATAAACACAAAGCGCTACTTGGGAGGCAACCCAATTCGATCAAAGAAAAGTGAAGGAGCCATCACCGAGAGTTTGAAATTTCTTAACCCTTCTCTCTTTCTTTGATTTGTGATGATATGTTGGCTTATGTTAGACTATTGCATGTTTAGGAAATTCGTTGATATATATTTGTGCTTACATTGAGGACAATGTAATTTTTTAAGTGTGGGGTAGGATAACATATTCCGTTTTTGTTTTTGTGTGCTTAGTTTAGAAAAAGAAAATTTCAGAAATTGTTCCACAAAAATAGAGTGTTTAATTTGTTTGTTTCGAGTCTTAGGATGCCCCTAATATGTCAATGATGTTTTTCTCCTCTTTGCATACATAGATGATAGTTGTGCATACAATTTAAATTGTGAGTTTCATGGATTATGTGCATTGGTAGGAGCATGTAGAACTTGTTGATTATGAAGCATGCATGTTTTAGCTAGTTTATTTCAATAACAACCTATGTGAGCTTTAGAGCCAATTTGCTTTCTTCTTGAGTGATAAAAAGATAAACACTACTACAAAAAACTCAATACACAACGGTGTATACCCGTTGTGTAAGTTCGGAAAAACCGTTGTATATCTCGGGCTTGTGTGATGAAACGTCCAACAACCAACTTATAATTTCTGTTGTACAACTTATATGCCATGCCATGGCTGGCTTGGCATTCGCTGCACTGACATGTCTAGTTCATACAACAGAATATACATACTTTTATGTTGTGTAAGTTTTAAACATACAACAGAATATTGTAATTTTATTCTGTTGTCTCATTCGCACAACAGATTTCATCTCCCACTTATTTAGTTGTCTGATTCAGACAACTGGTTTCGTTTCATATTTATTGAGTTGTATGATTCTACAAATCAAACAACAGATTTGAGGATTTTGTGACACAGGTTTGATGTGGCTTTTAGTCATATTGTACAACATATGATATTTTTACAGTTGTATGATTCGACAACCAGACAACAGAATTGAGCAGCTTGTGACACTGGTTTGATTCGGCTTTTGGTCATATTGTACAACACATAATGCTGTTATAGTGTTGTATAAGTTTCTATCACACAATAGATTTAAGCATTTGGTCATATGACCACTTTGTTGTCTGAGCTTCAAATACACAAGAAATGAGGTCTCAAAAAGCATGTAAACTGTTGTACATTGAACCATTACCATTTCCAGAAGAGCAGTTTTTGCAGATACAATAATTATACATAAATTGAACCATTCTACATATCATTCAAGTGGCCGGAGCACACTAATGTACCACATAGATGCATAGAGCAAAAGCAAACTAGAACTTAACTAGCATTTCAGCTGAAACCATGAAAGGCACAAGCTGATATTGTTCAAAATTTGCTAGCAATAATCCGACGTACCTAGCTAGCATTTCAGCTGAAACCATGAAGGCACAAGCTGATATTGTTCAAAATTTGTTAGCAATAATCCTACGTACCTAGCTAGCATTTCAGCTGAAACCATGAAGGCACAAGCTGATATTGTTCAAAATCTGCCAGCATTAGTCCTATATATACATACATACGTAGCTAGCTTAAACCAATAAGTTTATAAAACATAAGCACATATAAACATCACTGCCAAACCCATTTCAGAAGCCCTATGAACATTCCTACACCAAATTGCTGACAATGAACTTCGCCCACTCATTCCTTACCACATCTATTTCATCTTGTGTGTACTGTAGGCCATTGTCTCTCCTGCCCCACTGAAAAAGAAATCGAATGTATAAAATATTAGACGTCAACATTATCCCAAAAAGTCATTCAAACACAAAGCAGCAGAAAGCAGCTGAAAATGACCAAGAATAAGCAGCATAATCGAAATGTAGAACAGCAGCATAACACAAGAATAAGTGTAGAACAGAAGTCATTCAAATACCTAGTAGACAGATTTTCTGACATGCATATTTAGTTATACCACAAGAACAGCAGCATAACACAAGAATAAGTGCAATGTATTCATTATATTTGGCCATAGCACTAAAACAAAACAATAGTCAATAAGTTCACAACTGAACCCATATTAAGAACAATTTGAAAAACAAATTTAAACCATATATACAACTGTTAGAAAACTGAAATTTGAAAGCAGAATATATATCATAATTTCAATGGCTCACCGAGTTCAATGTGTGATCCAACCGATACACGGGAAAACCAAGAAAATACATCCCAGCAGATGTAACCTTTCCTGTTTTTGCACTGTCCTCCTATATCAATAATAATTACAAATGAGCAGCATAAACCAAACATAATAAACAGGCGCATTCCCAAAACAACTATACTGACATGAGAGAGTGGTAATTAGACCATTTTGATCTAAAACTGAAAAGAATGGTGTTCTGCAACCATAATTACTATGCATGTCGGGGGTCCATACTGAAAGAAAGTATTAACACTGTAAGCCCTTTTTTGTTCTTCCTTCCACACTCCCCATCCCTATCCAAAGCAAAGTAAATTAGGAAAGAAGAAGCAAGACTAGCATGCAAGTCTTGATCAACTAAATCATTTGTGCATACACTTGCAAGATAATTATTTTCTCAACAATTCAGAAAAAAAAAATGATACTCTCTAGTCTCTTCACATGTAGACACATCTGCCTTGTAAAGACAGAAGGTAGAATTCAGATTCAGAAAATTGTCCTATTCTTTAATTCTGATCTGCTAGGCAGAGTAACATGTATGGATGAAAGCTCATGGGAAGGGCTAAGGAACTCATTGTATGATTCCTGGATACCCAATACATAATAACTGTAAATATAATTGAAGATGACAACTCTTGTACCTGTAGGCAAAGGCCAAATCCACCATTGTCTTCCCGATCAAAATATAATTGAAGGAAAACAGGCTCTGCACGGGTCAAAGATGCAATGCATTCCTACAAACGAGAATGCAGGCTGTTCACCCCGTCGACGTGGCCGGTCAGTATCACTAGTAGTCGAGCCAACACTTCTACGAGACGAGAGTATACTGGGACTCGGCAGATCCTGCAAACAAAACAGAGCTCCACTCATTACAACGTGCCAGAACCAAAACAGTTAACAAAGGCGGAGTTTTTGAAAGGAAGGAAATGACTGAACTTTGATCGTTTCGGAGATACCAGTTTGGGGTCTGAGAATATGAGTTGGAGCTCTAGCTGGTTTGGACAGCAACAAGTAGGACACTGGTTTGGACAGCAACAAGTAGGACACTGGCCCAACAAGGACTGGAACTGTATCTACTCCAAGCTGCAGAAGATTGAAAAATTACAAACAGTTCTGAAAAAAAAATTGTATAATTGAAATGTGACATTAATCAGTAAAATTGCCTTTCACATATCCACCACACAGCTTATATAGTGAAACAAAACCCAATATTGCTCATCAGACATGCTGATATACATGTCAATTGACCACATGCAGAACAATGAATGAAGTAATATAAAAACATCATAAGCACGCACCGCTTTAGCCTCCTTGTATTCCTCAACAGCCTTGTGAGAAGAATATGAGAACTTGACATCAGGACCCAACTCAGGGACAATGAAATGGTTGTATCGATGCATTAGGCAAAGTCAGCATTGATCATTCCCATTCATAATATTAAAAAAACAAATATTCACAAGTGTAGAAAAGGATTATATCACGTACTAGTTGGTATCGAACCACTTGGTCACTTGGCGTTGAGACTGATTTCACTCTCTTGGAGTCCCGCCAGGCCTGTGAAGGTAAAGAATGACATAGTATTAATTCTTATAATCATTTATATGTTGCCAAGGATAATAAATATGGAAAACCACTATACATTGCAGCAAAACAGCAGTGGAACTAGTCTGTAAAACAGCAAAACAGCAAAACAGCACTCGAGGCATATTACCTAGAAGCTAGTTCCAAGTTTTGTTTAGCAAATAAATGCAGCCCAGAAACAGCATCCTGGACACCACTTTCACAGACATTGGAGACCGAAAAACGGAGTTCACCATTGAGAGGATTAAGAACCTCAATCTGTAACACATAGAATACACACGAAAATTATCAGCTGGCAAACACACACCAAATAGACAACAACTTGTTTCTTCATAACCCAAAAGAAGTACTCACCACGCCATTCTTTCTCGCAACAGCTAGTAACTGCAACATTGAATAAAAACTGTCAAACATTTTAATAACCCAGAATTCGAGGGGGGTACCCAATTTATAACCAAATCACACATAAAACGGGTCAACATTGAACACATACCAAATGAAAATCCAAATGAAAATCCAACCAGCTGATGCATCAACAAATGAAAATCCAACTGTAAAAGCATTAACAAATGCTAGAAAGCCCAAAAACAAACCTTTATGTTTTCTGGAATGTCGTGACGACTCTGGTTTGGCTCTGGTTTGGCTCAGACGCGATTGAACAAGGGAAGCCAAAAACCCAGAGAAGGAGTAGAGAAGAAAGCCCCAAATTAAGGATTGGCTCAGATGCATCGTTGGAGGATTACCGCCCAGCAAGCTTGCTCCTGCAAAAGCGAAACTGAGCTTCTGAAACGATCAACCAAACAAAGAAAGCCCCAAATTAAAAACCCTAAAATTGTGAGAGGCTGGGAGACAGAAAGAAAAGAGAGACAGAGAGAAATAGAGAAAGAGGGTGAGAAAGAGAGACAGAGAGAAAGAGGGAGAGAAAGAGAGAGAGAGATAGAGAGAAAGAGGGAGAGACAGAGAGAAAGAGACACAGAGAGAGAGAAAGAGGGAGACAGACAGATCGAGAGAAAGAGAGAGGGAGAGACAGACACTACTACAAAAAACTCAATACACAACGGTGCTGCACCGTTGTGTAAGTTCGCAAAAACCGTTGTATATCTCGAGCTTGTGTGATGAAACGTCCAACAACCAACTTATAATTTCTGTTGTACAACTTATATGCCATGCCATGGCTGGCTTGGCATTCGCTGCACTGACATGTCTAGTTCATACAACAGAATATACATACTTTTATGTTGTGTAAGTTTTAAACATACAACAGAATATTGCAATTTTATTCTGTTGTCTCATTCGCACAACAGATTTCATCTCCCACTTATTTAGTTGTCTGATTCAGACAACTGATTTCGTTTCATATTTATTGAGTTGTATGATTCTACAAATCAAACAACAGATTTGAGGATTTTGTGACACAGGTTTGATGTGGCTTTTAGTCATATTGTACAACATATGATATTTTTACAGTTGTATTATTCGACAACCAGACAACAGAATTGAGCAGCTTGTGACACTGGTTTGATTCGGCTTTTGGTCATATTGTACAACACATAATGCTGTTATAGTGTTGTATAAGTTTCTATCACACAATAGATTTAAGCATTTGGTCATATGACCACTTTGTTGTCTGAGCCTCAAATACACAAGAAATGAGGTCTCAAAAAGCATGTAAACTGTTGTACATTGAACCATTACCATTTCCAGAAGAGCAGTTTTTGCAGATACAATAATTATACATAAATTGAACCATTCTACATATCATTCAAGTGGCCGGAGCACACTAATGTACCACATAGATGCATAGAGCAAAAGCAAACTAAAACTTAACTAGCATTTCAGCTGAAACCATGAAAGGCACAAGCTGATATTGTTCAAAATTTGCTAGCAATAATCCGACGTACCTAGCTAGCATTCAGCTGAAACCATGAAGGCACAAGCTGATATTGTTCAAAATTTGCTAGCAATAATCCTACGTGCCTTGCTAGCATTTCAGCTGAAACCATGAAGGCACAAGCTGATATTGTTCAAAATCTGCCAGCATTAGTCCTATATATACATACATACGTAGCTAGCTTAAACCGATAAGTTTATAAAACATAAGCACATATAAACATCACTGCCAAACCCATTTCAGAAGCCCTATGAACATTCCTACACCAAATTGCTGACAATGAACTTCGCCCACTCATTCCTTACCACATCTATTTCATCTTGTGTGTACTGTAGGCCATTGTCTCTCCTGCCCCACTGAAAAAGAAATCGAATGTATAAAATATTAGACGTCAACATTATCCCAAAAAGTCATTCAAACACAAAGCAGCAGAAAGCAGCTGAAAATGACCAAGAATAAGCAGCATAATCGAAATGTAGAACAGCAGCATAACACACGAATAAGTGTAGAACAGAAGTCATTCAAATACCTAGTAGACAGATTTTCTGACTTGCATATTTAGTTATACCACAAGAACAGCAGCATAACACAAGAATAAGTGCATATACCTAAGACTGTGTGATTACAGAATTATTAGGAATGAACCAGCATCCTAAATTCCTAATACAAGCAATTCAATTAAACACAAAAGCAGCAGAAGGCAGTGATTGTACCTTAGTCACAAAAATAGATTGGTCCTTGTCCTCTATGATATCTCGCATGAACCGCATGACATAATAGCCGCACTCAATAGCCGCACTCGAGCCAACACTTCTACGAGACGAGAGTATACTGGGACTCGGCAGATCCTGCAAACAAAACAGAGCTCCACTCATTACAACGTGCCAGAACCAAAACAGTTAACAAAGGCGGAGTTTTTGAAAGGAAGGAAATGACTGAACTTTGATCGTTTCGGAGATACCAGTTTGGTGTCTGAGAATATGAGTTGGAGCTCTAGTTGGTTTGGACAGCAACAAGTAGGACACTGGTTTGGACAGCAACAAGTAGGACACTGGCCCAACAAGGACTGGAACTGTATCTACTCCAAGTTGCAGAAGATTGAAAAATTACAAACAGTTATGAAAAAAAAAATTGTATAATTGAAATGTGACATTAATCAGTAAAATTGCCTTTCACATATCCACCACACAGCTTATATAGTGAAACAAAACCCAATATTGCTCATTAGACATGCTGATATACATGTCAATTGACCACATGCAGAACAATGAATGAAGTAATATAAAAACATCATAAGCACGCACCGCTTTAGCCTCCTTGTATTCCTCAACAGCCTTGTGAGAAGAATATGAGAACTTGACATCAAGACCCAACTCAGGGACAATGAAATGGCTGTATCGATGCATTAGGCAAAGTCAGCATTGATCATTCCCATTCATAATATTAAAAAAACAAATATTCACAAGTGTAGAAAAGGATTAGATCACGTACTAGTTGGTATCGAACCACTTGGTTACTTGGCGTTGAGACTGATTTCACTCTCTTAGAGTCCCGCCAGGCCTGTGAAGGTAAAGAATGACATAGTGTTAATTCTTATAATCATTTATATGTTGCCAAGGATAATAAATATGGAAAACTACTATACATTGCAGCAAAACAGCAGTGGAACTAGAGTCTGTTTACACAAAGTAAGAGCAAGCAAGTTTATACTTGTTCAACAGAAGGCTATTGTATACCATTGAGCTGGCATAGAATTAAGCGGCTGAGTTAGGCTAGCCTACCCTACTAATGTATTGTCTAGTGGCGTACAGCAAATATCATACTTCATCAAGTTAAAGGTTGAGCTCAGAGCCTAACACTAATACATATGATAATACGATTGCAAACTGCATTCCTAAACTTAACATATGGCAAGCACAAAATCCAGTTCCGAGCACTATATACTCTCGAGGAAAACTAAACAAATGTAATCCACCAAACTTAAATCTGTGGTCGGATGGGCTTGACTGCCAAGAAAAAAAATGACACCTTAACCAATGTAACATGTGATGATGAGGTCTAACTTTTATCAGAATATGTAGAAAATAAACTATGTACAGATTAAAATAGAAATTGTATCACTGTGTTCTATATCAATAAAAAGAATTAAATGAGAGCACTCGAGGCATATTACCTAGAAGCTAGTTCCAAGTTTTGTTTAGCAAATAAATGCAGCCCAGAAACAGCATCCTGGACACCACTTTCACAGACATTGGAGACCGAAAAACGGAGTTCACCATTGAGAGGATTAAGAACCTCAATCTGTAACACATAGAATACACACGAAAATTATCAGCTGGCAAACACACACCAAATAGACAACAACTTGTTTCTTCATAACCCAAAAGAAGTACTCACCACGCCATTCTTTCTCGCAACAGCTAGTAACTGCAACATTGAATAAAAACTGTCAAACATTTTAATAACCCAGAATTCGAGGGGGGTACCCAATTTATAACCAAATCACACATAAAACGGGTCAACATTGAACACATACCGGGTCGAACTTCCGGTCGTCCATGGAGGCGGCGAGCACGCATTTGGAGGCATCAGGGTCACCCCATCTCTCAACCATCTTGGGAACTCCACCTTGCTTACTCCGAGCTTCAGTAACTATTAAACCCACAAAAGAATTAGTCTTTTAGATTTTGAATCACAAGAATTAGCAGGTCATTGAATTTGAGGATTGGTTATTACCTTTGATGAGACCAAGCTCGTCGAAGGTCAAGGCACGAAGAGGAGGGCAACCTAAGCACTCAAGTGTGGTGGTGCGAGGCATCGTGACGACTCTGGTTTGGCTCAGACGCGATTGAACAAGGGAAGCCAAAAACCCAGAGAAGGAGTAGAGAAGAAAGCCCCAAATTAAGGATTGGCTCAGATGCATCGTTGGAGGATTACCGCCCAGCAAGCTTGCTCCTGCAAAAGCGAAACTGAGCTTCTGAAACGATCAACCAAACAAAGAAAGCCCCAAATTAAAAACCCTAAAATTGTGAGAGGCTGGGAGACAGAAAGAAAAGAGAGACAGAGAGAAATAGAGAAAGAGGGTGAGAAAGAGAGACAGAGAGAAAGAGGGAGAGAAAGAGAGAAAGAGAGAGAGAGATAGAGAGAAAGAGGGAGAGACAGAGAAAGAGAGACAGAGACAGAGAGAAAGAGGGAGACAGACAGATCGAGAGAAAGAGAGAGGGAGAGACAGAGAGAACGAGAGACAGTGAGAAAGAGGGAGAGAGAGAGAGAGAGAGAGACCTAGGCGGAGGGGCGGATGCCAAGAGGCGGAGGCGGGAGCGGCGACCGAGGCGGAGGGCGGGAGCGCGACTCAGAGAAGGCCACGAGGCGGCGGCTAGGGCAGGGGGCCGGCCATAAGGCGGAGCTTGGGGCAGGGGGCTAGGAGGCGGAGGACTGAAGCGGAGGCTGGGGACGGTTGTTGGAGAGGGATTCTGTTTGGGATTTTGAGAGAATCAGAGATTGGGATTTTGAGAGAATGAGAGATTGGTTTCGAGTGATGTGAGGCGAGGGTTTCTCTGGGTTTGTAAGACCGAGTGTTTCTCTGGGTTTGTAAGAGAGAGCTGTTGGTTTTTGTGAGAGTAATAGAGCTATGGGTTTTTGTGAAGAGAGGGGGTTTTTGTGAGTAATAGAGCTATGGGTTTTTGTGAAGAGAGGGAAATTTGCCGCCTCCCCTAAAATTTGGCAAGTTTGGCATGACCATATTAGGTTTACATTCACACAACTAAAAACTTTTAAACAGTTGTACCAACTTACTTTGCTCTATACTAGGTATTCCATAAGAGTGTCCTAGTAGAAGCAGCAAACCAATTGCACAACAGAATCAAAATACACTGTTGTGAGAATTGTAGCACATGTATGTTTTTCAAAATCAAAAAACCATGGAGGCAACTTTCCCGCTTTCAGAAATGCTGCCTCTGCCATTGGAGCCAAAATGAAAATGGGGCAATGACAAGCAAACCAACTCACACAACCAAACTATGAAACTCTGTTGTACAAGTATTTGTCACTTTGCACTTGGTGACACCTAATGCAGGATGTGACATTATCACACAACACAAAAAAATAACTTTGTTGTCTGTCCATCTAGACCTTGCCCAAATTTGAGTTTCAATGTCGGAGGGAATTCTGCCGCCCAGATTTTCATTAATCACACAACAGAAAATGTGTCTCAGAGTTGTGTGACAAAATCTGGAAATTTTTTTTTCAGAATATGAAAAATGTGTATCATCATACAACACAAATTATTCACTTTAGGTCGTCTGAAACAGTTAAGTGATTCACACAATATGTAACTTTCAAAGTGTTGTCTGATTTGTGTTGTGTATTGAGTTTTTTGTAGTAGTGAGAGAGAACGAGAGACTGAGAAAGAGGGAGAGAGAGAGAGAGAGACCTAGTCGGAGGGGCGGATGCCAAGAGGCGGAGGGCGGGAGCGGCGACTCAGAGAAGGCCACGAGGCGGCGGCAGGGGGCTAGGAGGCGGAGGACTGAAGCGGAGGCTGGGGAAGGGGCGGAGGCTGGGGACAGTTGTTGGAGAGGGATTCTGTTTGGGATTTTGAGAGAATCAGAGATTGGGATTTTGAGAGAATGAGAGATTGGTTTCGAGTGATGTGAGGCGAGGGTTTCTCTGGGTTTGTAAGACCGAGTGTTTCTCTGGGTTTGTAAGAGAGAGCTGTTGGTTTTTGTGAGAGTAATAGAGCTATGGGTTTTTGTGAAGAGAGGGGGTTTTTGTGAGAGTAATAGAGCTATGGGTTTTTGTGAAGAGAGGGAAATTTGCCGCTCCCCTAAAATTTGGTAAGTTAGGCATGACCTTATTAGGTTTACATTCACACAACTAAACACTTTTAAACAGTTGTACCAACTTACTTTGCTTTATACTAGGTATTCCATAAGAGTGTTCTTGTAGAAGCAGCAAAACAATTGCACAACAGAACCAAAATACACTGTTGTGAGAATTGTAGCACATGTATGTTTTTCAAAAACAAAAAACCATGGAGGCAACTTTCCCGCTTTCAGAAATGCTACCTCTGCCGTTGGAGCCAAAATGAAAATGGGGCAATGACAAGCAAACCAACTCATACAACAAAACTACGAAATTCTGTTGTACAAGTATTTGTCACTTTGCACTTGGTGACACCTAATGCAGGATGTGACATTATCACACAACACAAAAAAATAACTTTGTTGTCTGTCCATCTAGACCTTGCCCAAATTTGAGTTTCAATGTCGGAGGGAATTCCGCCGCCCAGATTTTCATTAATCATACAACAGAAAATGTGTCTCAGAGTTGTGTGACAAAATCTGGAATTTTTTTTTTCAGAATATGAAAAATGTGTACCATCATACAACACAAATTATTCACTTTAGGTCGTCTGAAACAGTTAAGTGATTCACACAACATGTAACTTTCAAAGTGTTGTCTGATTTGTGTTGTGTATTGAGTTTTTTGTAGTAGTGAAAATTCGATAGATTCGTAGGAAGCATGAAACCTCATAATTATTTGCGTATTCGATGACTATGTGCCATATCTTTTTAATGAACTCTAGTATGCTAGAACTTACTCTTGTTGATTTTCGAAACGTTTATATCAAAAAATACCTTGATTTTGAACGTGATTGAATAAAGATCATTTAGGTTTACCACTAAAGCCAAAGAAAGCATGAGCCCTATTGGAGCCCATCGTGGGACACCTTAGTAAACCCCTTTGAGCCTACGTTGAACCTTTTCTTTCATCACCCTTAAACACTTTCCATGAGCTTAGTATAGTTGTGCCTTTACCCTTGATCTAAGTATTGGAAAAGCTGGAATTTTGAAAGCGTTTTCGCGTGTGTGATGAAGAAGAACAAGTGTGGGGTAGACTTAGCCATGAATCTATATGAGAAGTCTATATGTATGCCGTGCCTTAGAAAAAGAAAGAATGAAAAATTTTTGCTCGGACCAAAAGAAAAAGAAAAAGAAAACCGAGAGCAAGAAAAATGTAGGGCACGGCTTGAAAAAGAAAAGAAAAATTTTGTGCATGGCTATTGTCATGAATTTTGTTGTAATGTTTTATGGGAAGAAAAGAATGAAGTATGGGTCCAACAAGATGAAATTTGACCCTTGGCGAGAAGACATAAGGAGATTTGAGCTTTGCCAAAGGCCGTGGTGACGTTTTTAAGCCTCCTTATCCAAATATCGAATACCTCTTAGCCTAGCCCCATTACAACCCTTTTTTATTGATCTTTTTCATGATTCTTAAGATGGTTAAATTTGATTGTGGAGATTATCTCTAGAGTAAGCATATGGTTTTGGTTCATTGGTGCATATAGTTATCATATGAGGTTTTTCCATAAAAATTCACAAAGTGCTTTCGTTTCTTTGATATATGCAAGTCACTCTTTCTAATTCATGATATTTCGTTTGCATATACTTATGAGTGAATACCATGCTTCGAGAGAAAAGAAGAGAGTATGCCTAGTGAGGAGGATTGAACTAGCTTAACATGTCTACATGCTTACTTTTGTTCTTACATGTTCTTATTGATGTCACATGTTCATGAATCTCGGAATTTTTGTGCTTAGCATTCTCATGCATTAACTTTAAAGCTATGTATACATACGAGCCTGAGACAAATTGTTAGGGGAAATAGTTTGTTTTGAGTCTTAGTTTTATTTAGTTTGCTAAGGGACTAGCAAATGATAAGTGTGGGGTAGTTGATAGGAGCACAATGTGTGACGATATTATATGCTTATGCCCTCATTTATGCTTTGTTTAACCCTTATTTGTCTAAGATTGAGTCATAATATAGTTAGTGTCATTTTGGTAGAGTTTTGGTAAAATGTGCTTAATTGTCCCAAAAATGACTAAGTTTGAGAAATCTGGAAAATAGTGCAAAAGTTGTCTTTTTTGTGATTTTGAGATGAGTAAAAATATGATCTATCCTTGTCCGAATTCAATGAAATTTGGTGTGCCTAAAATTCATATACTGAGGAATGTGCTGTTAAAATTTCAGATCAATCAGAGTTCGGGAAGTCACCCAAAAGATGGCTGCAAAACAGCAGTTCGAGCAAACCAATCCAGGGACTTCCAGGATTTTCCTGGGACTGTGTCCCAACTTCGAAAAATCATTCCCGACGGCTCACAAGGAATTTGATCACACTATTTTATATGGAGGTTTCTCTGTGTGTCTAGTTTATCTGAGACTTGGAATCGCATCAATCAGAGCTCCAAGGAGGGAGATATGCCGGAGTTACTACAACAAGGTCGTTTCTGCCGATTCCAAGAAGTTACTGCCTCTTTTTCACAATTACTGTTTTCAATGGACCATATGGTGTACGAATGCATATGTGAAGATGGTCCAAGATTAAGGAAGGAAGGAGGATGACACGAAGACAAGGCATTGAAGAAGAATATGAAGAAAGAAGTTCTCCTAGTCAAACTAGGAGAAGCTGCCGGAAGAGGCAGATTTGTGCCAAAATGAAGAGCTGCCGGTTGAGGACATTTTCGGAGGATCAGGACCTATCAAATGAAGTCCAGTGATTATACAAGAAGTCCATGAAGATGTGAAGCCCAAGCCTTGAAGAAAAATTCAGAAAAAGAAAACCTAATTAGACAATGAAAGGAAGGTTTCAAATCCTTAACCAACTTGGTTTTCTGATTTCCTTAAGCAACAAGGGCAGCCGGCAATACCTAGCTTTTCCTCTATAAATAGCCAGCTTTTACACAGAAAAACTTGTCATATTCCAAAGCAAAAATCTAGCCAAAGTTCTACCTAAATTTCCCCAAGAGTCCTACACAAAAACCCTAGCCTAAACCACCTCCACCACACCCAAAGTTTCTGCCGAAACCTTGGTACCTTGCTGCCGACACCACCAACTACCGAGCAGCAATTCCATCCGACACCATAAGCCACCGGATCCATACAAGACGAAGTCTCTAAGGTTTCTAATGTGTGATCCACTCCCTTCTCTTGGCTTTGTAATTTTTTGTCGTAGTTATGTTAAACTCTGTCTATGAAGTTAGCATGTATTCTTGGTTTCAATTTTTATGTCTATGTATGAATTGGATGGAGATTTGGTTTTTTGATTTGTATGTTCAATTCGTTTTCTTTATCTTTAGTTGGTGTTTGGGTGTAAGAATATAAGTTGTATGCTAATTTGTAAGGGAAATATGTAACAAGATAGTAATAGGATAATCGGCAAAAGCATGTTAATTTAGTTATAGTTTCGTACTTGGTTAGTTCTTTGAATTCGTGTGCTTCAAAGGTCAGCGTTTTACACAAGAGCTATGTGTGAGACATTGATCTCATCAGCCGAAAATAATATGGATGGGGTAAACAATGATTTGCTTTATTTGTGTTGCTTTCACGAGGGCTAGGGTAGTTTGAAGAACTTGCATGTTTAATATGAAGAGTGACGCCTTATGTGTTAACTTGTTTCCAATTAAAAGACTTTGTGCGTATTTGCTAGCTAGTTTATGTGTCGAGGCTACGTGTCATGTAAACCGGTTAGTAACAAGATTAGGATTATACGCTGAGTTAATTCTAAGTACATGAGAAGTCTAGTAACAATTAGATGACCGCTGCGGCTCTAATTAGAATTGGAACTAAGTCGAGTCTACATCAGCTTAATGTGATTGCCGGGAGTCCTGTTTATTATTTGGTTATGTGTTTTGATTGCTTTCGTGTTAGTGCTTTGTGGAAGAATGTCGACCAAACTTGTAAATAATAGACTTAGGATTTATTTTTCAGCAATTTATTTTAGTGCCTAGCATTAATGGCAGCCTTGCTGCCGATCCATATCAATTCCCCCATTGTGACGTTTTGTATATATGTGTATATGTTTTTGTCTAATAATCTCATATTTTAGGTACCCTTAATCCCCGGCTTAGAACGATCCCTACTTGCTTATACTACTAACGATATTTTGTAGGGTTTATTATTGTGTGCGAGCTTAGGCTTACATCAAGTTGCAATCTCGTTGGTTTGGACCATTCATTGTTAAAAGAATTTTTCCTCATGGTGCCATCGAGATCCAAAGTGAAGTTTCGGGAGATGCATTTAAAGTTAATGGGCATCGTTTGAAGCCATATTATGAACCTTTCCTCAACTTTACGATCGAGGAACAACTTGTGCATGACACACAGCCCTCCAGCCAGCCTGCTGCCGCAGCCTCCTGCTCCACAAGCACTGCTACCGAGCCACAACCTGCTGCCAAGGGACAGTTTTCTGTATTGCTGGCGGATACTCTAGCTACTGCCGATACTTGCACGTATCCTGCTGCCGACACGGGTACAATATAGCTCTCGGATACAAGCCCAACTGCCAGACAACAACTATACACTACCGAGACAGACACATGGTGCAACGATCACCTTGTTGATCTCCTTTTTGCTGAATTGAGCTACCTTGAAAGACGCTGAACACATGCAATTTATAACGGTGAAAAGTCCAAGCTATGGACTTTAAAATTAAAGTGCTACTTGGGAGGCAACCCAAGTCAATCAAAGAAAAGTGAAGGAGCCATCACTGAGCGTTTGAAATTTCTTAACCCTTGTGTTTTTCTTTGGTTTGTGATGATATGATGGAATATGTTAGACTATTGCATGCTTAGGAAATTCGTTGATATATATTTGTGCTTACATTGAGGACAATGTAATTTTCTAAGTGTGGGGTGGGATAACGTATTCCGTTTATGTTTTTGTGTGCTTAGTATAGAAAAGAAAAATTCATGAAATTTTTCCACAAAAATTGAGTGTTTGAATTGATTGTTTCGAGTCTTAGGATGCCCCTAAAGTAGTCAATGATGTTTTTCTCCTCTTTGCATACATAGATGATGGTTGTGCATACAATTAAAATTGAGAGTTTCATGGATAATGTGCATTGGTAGGAGCATGTGTAGGACTTGTCGATTAATAAAGCATACATGTTTTAGCTAGTTTTGTTTCGATATAACCTTGTGAGCTTTAGAGCCAAATAGCTTTCTTCATGAGTGTAAATTTCTTAAAATTTCCAGCATGCTTAGTTTAGAACCTCATTATTCTTTGCATATTCAACGATTATGTGCCATAGATTTTTAATGAACTCTAGATTGCTAGAACTTACTCTTGTTGATTTTCAAAGCGTTTTATCATAAAAATACCTTGATTTTGAAAGTGATTGCAAAAGATCTCTTAGGTTTACCACCATAGCCAAATAAAGCATACGCCCTATTTGTACCCGTCATGGGACACCTTAGTTAAACCCCTTTGAGCCGACATTTAGCCTTTTCTTTCATCACCCTTAAACACTTTCTATGAGCTTAGTATAGTTATGCCTTTATGATAGGAGCACAATGTGCGACGATATTAAAATGCTTATGCCCTCATTTATGCTTCGTTTAACCCTTATGTACCTAAGATAGAGTCATAATTTAGTTTAGTGTCAATTTAGTAGAGTTTTGGAGAAAGTGTACTTAATTGTCAGAAAAACGACCAAGTATAGAAATCTGAGGAAAAAGTGAAAAATATGTTGTTTTCGTGATTTTGAGGCCTGTGTTTGACTGACGTATTATTTTTCAAATTTGATGAAATTTGGCAACCACATAACTGACAAGCTGGAGTGTATTGTGTTACAATTTCAGATCAATTGGAGTTTGGGAAGTCACCCAAAAGATGGCTGCAACTTGGCAGTTTGAACAAAGATCACCAGGGACTACCAGGATTTTCCTGGGACTGTGTCCTGAATTCCGGAATTTCTGTACGACGCATCACTTGGAACTAGAAACTGTGCCATACACCGTTTGAAAGATCTATGTTTCTAGTTTCATATGCAACTAGAATCGCAGCAAAAGCGTTCCTGAGAAACAAGTTATGCCAGTTTGAATGCACAAAGGTCAAGTCTGCCGAAAGAAGAAAACCTAAACCGAGTTCTACATGGATTTGGCTTACGAATGTGGACTAAATTCCATCCTTTGTGCAAGATTTTTGGCTCAATTAATTCATGGAAAACCTAAAGAGATATTGCTCAATTATTCAGTCATTATCTTGGGAATGTTCGGCAGAAAATAGAGGAAGAAAATCGCAACAAATCCTGATTAATTTCGGGAAAACTCCTGTGCATGTCATCCAACTTCCACGGACTCTCCCGGATAGCTCACTTTGAATCAGAGTTCTAACCTTATATGAATAGAAAGCTACGGGAGTCTAGTTTCCAAATCAGTTAGAATCACCTCAATAGCTATTTTGTATAGAGAGTTATGATATAATCAATACACGGAGGTCATTCTGCCGAATTCAGAAATTCAAGGAAAACCTAAACCAATTCGGTTTTGGTTTGTGGCCGGCTTCTCTAGGTAACTTCCTCTATAAATACCAAGGCTTTTGGAAAGAAAAAAATATCTCCTCTCTCTCACTTTTCACAAGCCAAAACTCTGTCCAAATAGCACCACACTTCCATAGAAAAATACTAGCCGATTCCACCATCAACATACATCAAGATCGCACCATTCCATCTTCCATCAAATCCACCTTTGCCGAAGCTTCTTCAAGGTTCTTCAAAGTGTGATTCAATCATTTCTCATGGCTTTTATTTTTTCTGTATAATTACAAGACTTTGTCTATGAAGGTTGTAAAGATTGTGGATGCTTATTTGGTTTATGTAATTCTATTTTGGATTTTCTGATTTCTTGTTTGATTATCTAAGTGCCGATTTATGTATCATAGTATGTGACGATTTTTATACAGGATTTAAGGGTAGTAGGTTTCGACATGATGCATGATTCTTTGTGGTTTATTTTCTGAATTCGTATGCACAACAAATTTAATGCTTAAGGGCTGCCTAAGGCCTAGGTTGTTCTTTATGTGTTAATTTCATGTTGCCGAATGAGTATAGATTTAATCATACGCTGAGTTGGTTTAATTTATATCTATTCCAAGGGTTAGAGTAATTCATGAAAGTATGCATGTTGAAGCAAGGTGAGGTGACGCCATACTTGTTGCATGTCTCTGATTCGACTCATTGTGCTTATGTGTCTCTTTGTTTAATTTCTACGCTGAGTGTCTTTAAACTGATTAGCACCATGTTTAGGATTATACGCTGAGTTAATTCTAAATACTTATGAAGTCTTTACGATTAGATGAACCGCTGAGGGCTCTAATTAGAATTGGAACTACATGAATCTTGAAGAGTATCGAACTTTGCTGCCATGTTTCCTTACACGAAATTGTTATGTGTTTTGTGAGTTTTGTGTGATGTGTATTGTGTGAAAGATGTTGATCATATGTATATTTTTAATTTAGGATTTATTTTCGTAATTTTCAGTAGTATAGAATCAAATTTCAAACCCCCAATATGATTTTGTAATGCTTTATGTGATTGAACACCCTTGATTTCCCCGGATTGAACGATCCCTATTTGTCCTATACTAACGATGACACAAGAGGGTAATATTTGTATGAAGTTGTTTTACAGGCACAATGTGCTTGGATAATAGCTCCATCAATTTTTGGCACCGTTGCCGGGGAAATTATAATGTTTTGATTCATGAAGTGTTACTTTGTAACTTTGTATCAATTTTTGGATGTGTATAATTTTTCCTTAGTTTTGGGATATGTATAATAGGTTTTTCGGAAGTGTAATATTAATTAGGTATTTTTCGATTTCGGTTTTTGGTTTTTATGAGTTGCCGAGTATGTGATATATTATGTGTGTGTGATTGTTTGTAACACTTAGATAAATTTCTAGGAAGTTGAAAGTTTTATGTATGCTTGAGTTTATTGTAGATTCTAAAGTGTAATATGTAGGGAGAAGTCGCATTTGTTGGCCTTAGCCTTAACCCTTCATACGAATGATGCCATGTTAGGTATGTTTTTGTGTAGACTGGGAAACGTGGGAAAGGTCCCCCCCACTCATAAAGACGCTAACTTGGTATTATTTTTATGAGGTTGAGGGCGGCTTTGATCAACATTTGTAGACCGCTAGTGATCCGAGTTTGTTTTACAAAGTATGAGGCAAGTTATTTTCATTGATTGGTTCTCAGGTTTGTAAAACTGGTTCTCAAGGCCCACAGACTGATGTTCATTCTCGGTGAGTGAGTCGATAGGGAGTTCGCTCTCCGTGGTTACCAATAATGAGACCTGCTTGGTTCCTAAAGAGAGTTCGCTCTCCATTAATCTTAACGACACCGCCTTAGAAAAGTGAAATACGCTCGAACTAGTCGATAACTTGGGCCGAAGCATCACCTCACTTTAGAAGCTAGAAAATAACTTGACATATGTGATCTATTTTCTTCAACCCAATTTGTCTTTAATTTTTGAGGTATATCGGATTAAGCATGATACTAATAGGGGCTGTATCAGTCCATTGCATTGTTAACTCCACTGCTCCACGTACCTCGAATTTTAAAGTTGTTTGAATAAAAAGAAATAGACCTAGTTTCGGCAATCTCATACCATTTACTCGACAGATTTGTAAAACTAGGACTGAATTCTTGTGTGATACTTGTGAAATTGCTTGAAAGCTTGAAAATTTCGTGTGATACTTATACAAATTTCGTAGGGTATACTTATGCTAACATTACACAAATTCTAACTACACAAATACTTTTATTTTTCATTTGAATTCCTTGCCTAAACACTTGATTTTCGAATAATTTCAGGTTCATGAATGTCCAGTTGGTCACGCGACATTAGAGGTCGTTTGTATCGAATTGGAGAGATATATGATCTAGAGTTGCCAGCAACCCTACGTCAAGCACGTTCACCATCACGAGAACATCAGTTTGTATACATCAGTTTGTATCTCCCACCTCATCACTCTTTGATAGAAATTTCGTTACACCACCATCACCATTTCCTTTTGAAGCTTCGTGTGAACTTAACCCTTTGTTTCACGAAGAGCCAGAGTTCGAGCTACTTCAGAGTCCCTTTCCAATTAACTTTTTGAACTTTGATTTATCTGATCCGACTTTCAAGATGACTTCATTAAGAGAAGAAAATGGCCAAGTTGATGCGCCACAAGGAGGAGCGGCAAGACCTAGCAATGTCACATATCCGGCCGTTGCAACTGGCAAGTCGGCTGAATTTGAGTTGAAGGGTGGATTTATTCACCAATTTCTGAAATTCTATGGACTCAGTGGAGAGGATCCAAATCGCCATATTCAGAAATTTGAGTTCAAATGTGAAACCATGTATCCAACTGGTGCAGATTTGCAACATGTGAGGATGAAAGCTTTTCCATTCTCACTTGAAGATAGGGCAGCCGAGTGGTTCTTTGCTATTCCACCTGGCAAGATGACGTCGTGGGACACAATGGTGAAGGAATTTCTCACTAAGTATTTTCCTTCATCAAGGGTGACACAGATTAGGAAGGAGATCACTTCAATCAGACAAGAACGAGATGAAGCTTTTGATGTGTACTATGACAGGTACAAGTCATTGGTAGCAACGTGTCCTAATCATGGGATACGTGAGAGACTTTTGTTACAATACTTTTATGAGGGCTTGCGCCCAATGGAGCGTCGATTTCTTGATTCAGCTGCCGGAGGGTCACTAATGGAGAAGAGCAAAGAGGAGGTTAAGAATTTTTTGGAGATGCATTTCACTAACCAACAACAATTCAGGTCTACTTCTTCTAAGCGTGTAAGTGAGGCTAGTGGATTTGAGGAGTCAAGAGCTATCAAGGAGCTTCGTGAAGACATGGAGAAGATCACTCAGATGATGAAGCCCAAGCTAGCTCAAGTTTGTGGTGTGTGTCGCATAGAGGGACATGCAACTGATTTATGTCCTCAACTAGGAGCGGATGAGCACTTTGAGGAGGCCAACGCATTAGGCTTTCCTCAACAACAAGGAGGGCAGTGGTTTGGGAATTTTAACCCAAGGTTCAACGATCATCCTAATTTTCGTTGGGTCAACAACAACAATGTTCAGAATCCTCAACCGTTGGCACCAGCACAAGCAAACCAAGGAGGTGTGGCTTATCAACCAAGACCTCAAGGGCAATTTCAAGGATTTGCAAGACCTCAGCAACAATTCTACAACAATAATGCTCAAGCATCATCAAATCCAAATTATGACGCTATGTTGAAATCTCTGAATGATGCAACTCATACTTTGTTGCAATCTACAACCACAAACACAAAAGATATTTCTGAGTTAAAGAATCAGATGGGGAAGGTTGTAGATTTTATGGGGCAGATCCAAGAGCAAGGTAGGCTACCTGGAGGAGTGATTCCAAACCCCAAGAATGAGCATGCAAAATCCATCACAACGAGGAGTGGAAGAGTCTTGGAGGGGCCGAAAGTAACAAGGAAATATGAAGCCGTGATTGTGCATGAAGAGGACGACGATGAGGCTGCTCACGGCAAAGAGACCGATGCCAATAATTTGGCCAAGCAAGAACCGAGCAAGGATGAGCTCAGTACCATGAAGAAGAGAGATTTAGAGAAAGATCCCGCCACCTCAGAAGCACAAAAGATAAATAAATCTAACTCAAGTGGTTTAGTTAATACTAACCAATCTTCGTGTTTACCTTTTCCATCTAGATTTGCTAAATCAAAGAAGGAGAAATCGGATGAGGAAGTGCTAGATATTTTTAGACGTGTGGAGGTGAATATTCTATTGCTTGAGTGTATCAAGTAAATTCCAAAGTATGCCAAATTTCTGAAAGAACTTTGCACAACAAGAAAACATACACGTGAGGAGCAGGTTGTGAAGATGAGTGAGACGGTTTCTGCCGTCATACAAAGAAAGTTACCTCCCAAAATGAAAGATCCTGGCAGTTTTACAATTCCGTGTATTATTGGTCAATGTTATTTTTCTAATGTTTTGCTAGACTTAGGAGCGTCAATTAATGTGATGCCTTACAATGTTTACAAGTCTCTAGGTCTAGGAGAATTGAAGAGAGACAATGTGATTATTCAGTTAGCTGACAGATCTAATAAGTATCATGAGGGATATGTTGAGGATGTTCTTGTGCAGGTTAATAATCTGATATTTCCTGTAGATTTTTATGTTCTTCACATGGAGGAATCGCCTCACAATTCAACTCAATTACTTTTGGGGCGACCATTTATGAGAACCGCAAGAACTAAGATAGATGTTGCAGAAGGCAACCTCACCATGGAATTTGATGGTGAAGTAATCAGCTTCAACGTGTTTGAAGCTGTGAGGTATCCGGTTTCTTATTTAAAACCTTGTTATGCTATTGATGTAGTTGATTCTTTTGCACAGGTTTTATCAGAAACTATGGATCAATAGCAATTAGCTATTGAGATGGGAGCCGGAATTGACAACCAAAAAGAGGAGGAGACGATTTTGAAAGAGGAGGCTCGGCGTGAACTTGAGCCGAGCATTGCATGCATTTTTGCTGAACTAGAGGCAGCCCCTCCTTTAAGGTTTGATCGCTTTACGTCAATTCCAATTAGCACTAATAAATTGTTACCATCTGTGGAACTAAAATTAGAGTTTAAGGCTCTACCTGATAATTTGAAGTACGCATATCTTGGAAACGATGATACTTTACCAGTGATTGTGTCATCAAGGCTGAATGAGCAGCAAGAACAGAGATTGATCGATATGCTTAAGAGGAACAAAACCGCCATAGGTTGGACATTGGCGGATATCAAGGGAATAAGCCCAACCACTTGTGTTCATAGGATCTTGTTGGAAGAAGGAGCAAAACCCACAAGAGAAGGTCAGAGACGTCTTCACCCTCCAATGATGAAGATTGTGAAGGACGAGGTGATCAAACTTTTAGATTGTGGCGTCATATATCCTATCTCGGATAGCCAATGGATTTCACCTGTCCACGTTGTACCCAAAAAGAGTGGAGTTACTGTGGTAAAGAATGAGAAGAATGAGCTTGTACCTCAGAGATTGATAACAGGTCATAGGATGTGTATTGACTACAGAAAGTTGAATGCTACTACACGCAAAGATCACATGCCTTTACCTTTTATGGATCAGATGCTTGAGAGACAAGCTGGTCACAAGTTCTATTGCTTTTTGGATGGGTATAGTGGTTACAATCAGATTTGCATCCACCCAGATGACTAAGAAAAGACAACGTTCACATGTCCCTTTGGTACGGTTGCTTATCGACGCATGCCTTTTGGTTTATGCAACGCACCAGGTACGTTCCAACGTTATATGTACTCCATATTTTCGGATTTTATTGAAAATATTATTGAAGTCTTTATGGATGATTTTAGTGTTTATGGGAAAGACTTTGATACATGTTTGGAAAATTTGGAATTGATTTTGGAAAGGTGTGTTGAAACTAACATTGTTTTAAATTGGGAAAAATGTCATTTTATGGTTAATCAAGGGATAGTTTTAGGTCACATAATTTCTGCAAAGGGAATAGAGGTTGATGATAGGAGCAAAATGTGCGACGATATTACATGCTTATGCCCTCGTTTATGCTTTGTTTAACCCTTATTTATCTAAGACAGAGTCATAATATAGTTAGTGTCAATTTTGGTAGAGTTTTGGTGAAATGTGCTTAATTGTCCGAAAAATGACTAAGTATGAGAAATCTGGAAAATAGTGCAAAATATGTCTTTTTCGCGATTTTGAGACGAGTAAAAATATGATCTATCCTTGTCCGAATTATATGAAATTTGGTGTGCTTAATATTCATATACTGAGGAATGTTGTGTTAAAATTTCAAATCAATTGGAGTTTGGGAAGTCACCGAAAAGTTGGCTGCAAAACGGCAGTCCGAGCATTCCAATCCAGGGGCTTCAAGGATTTTCCTGGGACTTTGTCCCAACTTCGAAAACTCATTCCCAACGACTCACAAGTAATTTGATCGAACTTTTTTATGGGGAGATGTCCATATGTGTCTAGTTTATCTGAGACTTGGAATCACATCAATCGGAGCTGCGAGGATGGAGATATGGCGGAGTTACTACAGCAACATCAAATCTGCCGATTCCAGGAACCTACTGCCCCCTTTTTGTGTTTTCTGTTTTTGATGGACCAAATGGTGCACAAGTGCATTTATGAAGTTGGTTCAAGCTTAAAGAAGGGAAGAGGAAGACACCAAGCCATGGCAATGAAGAAGAAATCGAAGAGAGAAGTTCTCCTAGTCAAACTAGGAGAAGCTGCCGAATGAGGCAGATTGTGTGCATTGATGTGCTGCCGGCAATTGGGGCATTTTCGATGGACCAAGACATATCAAATGAAGTCCAAGATCATACAAGAAGTCCATGAAGATGTGAAGCCCAAGCCTTGAAGAAAAATTCAGAAAAAGAAAACCTAATTGAACTATGAAAGGAAGGTTTCAAACCTTATCCCACTAGGTTTTCTGAAATCCTTATGCATGAAGGGCTGCCGGCAATACCCTAGTTTTTCCCTATAAATAGCCAACTTTTACACAGAAAAACTTGTCACATTCTAAAGCAAAAAACCCTAGCCAAAGCTCTACCAATTTTCAGCCAAAGATCCTACATAAAAACACAAACCAAAAACCACCACCACCACCATAAAATCCTGCCGATTCTTCACCCTTCATCCAGCCACCACCGAACCACATCCCATTGGATCCACACGACTTGAAGCCATCAAAGGTGTTTGCAAAAGTGTGATCTACTCCCTACTCTTGGTTTGTAATAGTTTTTATGTAGTTATGTGTAGTTTTGTCTATGAAACTCATATGTATGTTTGGTTATTGTGTTTTCATGTCTATGTGAAAAACGATTGTGAATTTGGTTTTATAATGATGCATGTTAATTTAATTCTTATGGTATTAATAAAGAATTTCAAAGATAAGTTTCGAATTGCATGCTAAATTGTAATGAAAATATTAAGTAAAGAGATAAGATTAGATAGGCAAGCATGTTCACTCTGATTCTAGTAATTTGTTCTTGGTTTAGTCTTTTAAATCCGTGTGCCTCAAAGATTGGTACTTAGCATATTCGCGATGTGTTTTGGGTATTGGTCTTGTATCTGTCAACATAAATAGGACTAGAGTGGTTTAAATGACTATGCATGTTAACAAGAAGTGGTGACGCCTTGCTTGATTGATGTGTTTCCAATTAAAAGGATTTCGTACTTCATTGGTTAATTGATTATCTTCGACGCTGCGTGTTTATAGTCGGTTAGCTAAAGATTAGGGTTATGCGCAGAGCTAATTTTAAATACCTTCGTGAAGTCTGAAACAACTTAGATAACCGCTGAGGCCCTAGCTGGGTTGGAACTAAATCGGATCTAGGATATTGTGTGCTCTTGCCGTGTCTTGTTTTATCAATTTGCTATGTGTTTTGAGTGCTTTTGTGTTAGTAATTTGTGGAAGAATGTCGACCAAACTTGTATATAGTAATTTAGGATTTTAAATTGCTGTTTTTATGCATGATTTAGAGGCAGCCTATTGCTGCCGAACCTAGGATCTTTCTGTTTCATATTCCTTTTCTTTCAATTTTGTGCCGAACCTAGTTTAGGGCAGCCTAGCTGCCGATCCATTCCATTCCCCATATGTGACGTTTATAAGTATATATGTATATATTTGTCTAACAATTTCATATCTCAGGTACTCTTAATCCCCGGCTTAGAACGATCCCTACTTGCTCATACTACTAACGATATTTTGTAGGGTTTATTATTGTGTGCGAGCTTAGGCTCACATCAATTTTTGGCGCCGTTGCCGGGGATTATAAAAGCTTGTTTTATGTTATTGTTGTGTATATATGTTGCTGGAAATTTTTGTTGTAAAGTTGTAAAGTTGTAATTTTTAATTTTATTTTGGGATTTTGTAAAGTAGAAATATGCTTCGGCATGTAGAGTTTAAATTTCGGAAGTTGCATGGTGTATAATGATGTATGTTGGTAATCACTTAGTTTAATTTCTAGGGAGTTGATAGTGTTGTGTATGTTTGAGTTTATTGTAGTTTCTAAAGTGTAACATGTAGGTGAAGCCACTTTTGTTGATCATAACCAAAACCCTTCATGTGAATGGTGCTATGTCGGAGGCCGTTTCTATGTAGATTGGGAAACGCGGGATACTTCCCCCCCACGCATATAAGCGTCTTTTCGGCAATAGTATTACTTCTATGAGGTTGAGGGCAGTTTTAATCAACACTTGTAGACTGCTAAGGATCCGTGTTTGTTTTACAAAGTATGGGGAAATTATTATCATAGATATGGTTCTCAGGTTTGTCTAACTGGATCTCAAGGCCCACAGACTGATGTTCATTTTCGGTGAGTGAGTCGATAGGGGGTTCGCCCTCCGTGGTGTCCAACAACGAGTCCTGCCTAGTTCCTGTAGGGGGTTCGCCCTCCGTGATTTTAATGACCTTTGAAACGTAAAATCCGCACGACCTAGTCGACAGCTTGTGCCGAAGCATCACCTCACTTTAGACGCTAGAACATAACTTGACATATGTGGCCTATTTTCTTCAAAGATAAAACATGTTGTGTGGTTCAAACTCTTGAGGTATATCGGGTAAAGCATGATACTACCGGGGGCTGTATCAGTCCATTGCACCGTTATCTCCTCTGCTCCACGTACTTCGAGAGTTAGAACAAATTTTAAAATAAATTAGACTTAGCGATTACATAATCATGGACGTTTTGATTTTTGCCCTCTATTGCCGAATGTATGTATGCTTTGCCGAAATCTTTGTGTTGCCGAATGTTTATATGTGAATCATTGTTGAAATATATTGTGTAATCGCCAATGCCGTGGCTTGTAATGATGTATATTCTTGCTTTCTGTTTTCTTTACGAGGTTCTAACTTGTTTAAATGTTGCAAATTTCAGAAATAATGCATGTCCGAATCTAATATTTGGACAAGAGATCTTCAAGGCCGTTTGCAACGTTTAGATCAAGAACTCGCTATTGCTCGTTTTGTGCCATTACCGCCATCGTCACCAACCAGTTCATCAGTTTCATCATCATTGCCGTCATCACCATTAGTGCCGTCCATTTCTTACAGTTTGCCGAGTTCCCCTTCAGTTGTTTCGTCATCGTGTGATCTTCAGAATCCAGAATTTGAAGCCTTTGCCGAATCTGAAGAAGAAGAAGAGATAATGGCTTCAATCCGATCACAGAATGGTCATGTTGCTGGAGCTGGAGTTGCTCCTTCAAATATTACTTATCCTCCCTTGGAAGCTGACAAGACTGGAGAGATTGAATTGAGGAGTGGATTCCTCCATAAGCTGAAATCGTTTTATGGGATGCCGAGTGAGGATCCTAACAAGCATCTACAGTGGTTTAACTTCACCACGGAGTCCATGTGTCCAAGAGGGACCGATTTGCAACACTTCAAAATGAAGGCTTTTCCGTTTTCTTTAGAAGATCAAGCGAAGGAGTGGTTGTTTGAGGTGCCTAGTGGTCGCATCGTTTCGTGGAGTACTATGATGGATGAGTTTTTGCTCAACTACTTTCCTGCTTCACGTATCACTGATCTAAGGAAGCAAATTACTAGTGTGAAGAAAGCCGGAGATGAGACTTTCTTCGATTATTACAAGAGGTTCAAGTCCCTAGTTTCTTTGTGTCCATCGCATGGCATTAGCGATGGGCTCTTGCTACAATATTTTTATGAGGGATTGCGCGTCATGGAGAGAGAGTTTCTTGACTCGGCCGCGGGAGGTAGATTTTTGGAGTTAAATGCCGGTGCGGCGAGAAGTTTGTTGGAAGTTCGTGCCTTGAACAACCAACAATTTGGCATGGCACGAGGCAATGTGCAAAGGAATGAGAAGGTGCACGAGACGTCTTCGAGCTCAAAATTAGAGGAGAAAGTGGACAAGCTTACCGACTTGGTGAGTAATTTGATGAAGAAGCGTGCCATGGTATGTGGAATTTGCACCGAGGGCCATGAGACCGAACAATGCCCTCAATTTGGAGTTAGTGAGGGAGTAGAGGAGTGCAATGCTATTGGTTTTCAAGGAGGCCAACGTTTTGGAAATTTCAATCCGAGGTTCAATGATCATCCGAACTTTCGATGGGCGAATAATGACAATGTGCTTAGGGCACCTATACAACCGAGAGAGGGAGGAGCACCGTTTGAACCGAGGGCACCCTTTGTGCCTCGGCAGCAATTTCAGCCGAACCAAGGGCCGTATGGGGCATTGCCGAACCAAACTCAAGGAGGGCCGAGCCTAGGCCAAGCTGCACCGAGCAATCCAAACTATGATGCTTTGCTTCAATCATTGTCAAGTGCTACTCAAGCATTACTCGCGGGGCAACAAAATCATCAAAAGGACATTGGAGAGCTCAAGACTCAAATGGGCCAAGTTGTGGATTTCATGGGAAGATTTAATGAGCAAGGGAAGTTGCCAAGCAATACGATTCCCAATCCGAGAAACGAGCAAGCCAAAGTGATTCAAACTCGTAGTGGAAGAGAATTGTTTCCTCCAACAAGTCCAAAGAAGAAGCGAGTAACTTTCAAAGTCTTTGAGGATGATGAGATGGCTACCGGACCTGCAATTGCCGGTAGCCATGATGGGAATTATGACCATGCTGCTGAGATGGAGGACACAACCGAGAGCTATGATGCAACCAGCAGGGTAGCTGCCGAGAAGGAGAATTCTGCCGAGCAAGGTAGAGGGGCCGGCAACAACAATGTGAGAGATGGGGGGGGCTGCGCAACGAACTTGAGTATGATCCCGCAACATCGAAGAATGAGTTAGTGCCGAGTCAAGCAAGCAAGGGAGGGGTGCCAACATCAAGCATTCCATTCCCTTCTCACTTTGCTAGAACGAAGAAGGATAAGTCCGATGAGGAGGTGTTGGAGATTTTCCGGAAAGTGCAAGTCAACATCCCTTTGTTGGAATGCATTAAGCAAGTACCAAAGTATGCTAAGTTTTTGAAGGAGCTTTGCACAGCTAGAAGGCATACGAGGGAGACTCGTGTGGTGACTATGAGCGAGACGGTATCGGCCGTTATTCAAAGGAAGTTGCCACCAAAGATGAAGGATCCGGGAAGCTTCAATGTGCCTTGTGTCATAGGCAACACTCGTTTTGAGAATGTGATGTTAGATTTGGGAGCATCGATCAATGTCATGCCACTCAATGTGTATCAAACGTTGAGTATAGGGCCTCTCAAGAAGGATAATGTCATCATTCAACTTGCGGTTCGCTCAAGTAAGTATCCAAAGGGTTATGTGGAGGATGTGTTGGTGCAAGTCAACCAATTGATATTCCCTGCCGATTTCTATGTGGTTGAGATGGAGGATTCGCCGGTCAATAACACTCAATTGCTACTAGGGCGACCATTTATGAGGACGGCGCGCACAAAGATAGATGTGGCCGAGGGCAACCTAACTATGGAGTTTGATGGTGAGGTGATCAAGTTTAATGTGTTTGATGCCATGAAATTCCCCAATGTTGATTTGAAGGAGGGTTGCGCCATTGATGTTTTGGAGGAGGTCGAGCAAGTTATGTCGACCTCGCTCGAAGCATAGCAATTAGCGATCGAGCAAGGGGTCGGATTTGACAAGAGGGGAGAACGAATCATGCATAAGAATGAGGAAGAGGTGCTGGCCGAGCCAAGCATTGCCGAGCCTTTCATGATGAAGCCGAGCCTAATAAAGATTTGTGCCGAGCTAGAGGCTCGGCCCTATGCCCAAACTTTTAATTCGTTCTTGTCAATTCCAAGTGCCACAACAAAATTTCGACCAAGTGTGGAAGAGGCCCCAAAGTTAGAACTAAAAGAGCTCCCTAGTCACTTGAAGTATGCTTATCTTAGAGAAGGAGATACACTACCGGTTATTGTGTCTTCAATGCTTAGTGAGAAGCAAGAGGTTGATTTGATACGTGTGCTTAAGAAGTACAAGACCGCCATAGGTTGGACCTTGGCGGACATCAAGGGAATAAGCCCTACTACTTGTGTTCATCGCATCTTATTAGAAGAAGGAGCTAAGCCGACAAAAGAAGCTCAACGTCGACTTCACCCTCCCATGATGAAAGTTGTGAAAGAAGAAATTATCAAGATGCTTGATTGTGGGGTGATCTACCCAATTTCGGATAGTAAGTGGATATCTCCCGTGCAAGTAGTGCCGAAGAAGAGTGGTGTAACGGTTGTCAAGAATGAGAAGAATGAGCTTGTGCCACAAAGACTTGTAACCGGTCATCGGATGTGCATAGATTATAGGAAGCTAAACGCTACAACGAGGAAGGATCACATGCCTTTGCCGTTTATGGATCAAATGCTAGAGAGGTTAGCCGGCCATTCTTTCTATTGCTTTCTTGATGGTTATAGTGGCTACAATCAAATCATGATACACCCGGATGATCAAGAGAAGACCACTTTTACTTGTCCATTTGGCACGTTTGCTTATCGGCGGATGCCATTCGGACTATGCAACGCACCCGGCACGTTTCAAAGATGTATGTATGCTATCTTCTCGGATTTTATTGAAGACATTATCGAAGTGTTTATGGATGATTTTAGTGTGTATGGAGGCACCTTCGATGCATGTTTGGGGAACTTGGAGAAGATACTTGAGAGGTGTGTAGAGACAAATCTTGTGCTCAATTGGGAGAAGTGTCACTTCATGGTCACGCAAGGCATTGTTTTAGGGCACATTATTTCGGCAAGAGGCTTAGAGGTTGACAAAGCCAAGGTGGAGCTAATACAAGCATTGCGGAGCCCTAGGTGTGTGAAGGATGTGAGAAGCTTTCTTGGCCATGCGGGGTTCTATCGACGATTTATCAAAGACTTCTCTTCAATTGCCAAGCCATTGAGCAACTTGTTACAAAAGGAGGTGACGTTTGAGTGGTCGGAGGCATGTGAGGCAAGCTTTTGCCGATTGAAGAAATTATTGTGTACGGCGCCGATTCTTGTGTCCCCTAATTGGGACGAGCCATTTGAGTTGATGTGTGATGCTAGTGATTATGCACTTGGAGCGGTACTTGGACAACGAATTGAGAAGAAGCCATGCGCCATTTACTATGCTTCAAGGACTCTCAACGATGCCCAACTCAACTACACAACAACGGAGAAGGAACTCTTAGCGGTAATTTTTGTTTTGGAAAAATTTCGATCATATCTTTTGAATTCCAAAGTTATTGTTTATAGTGATCATGCCGCTTTGAGATATCTTATGACGAAGAAGGATGCTAAGCCGAGGCTCATTCGATGGATTCTTTTGCTTCAAGAGTTCGATATAGAGATTAAAGACAAGAAAGGAGTAGAGAATGTTGTAGCCGATCATTTAAGTCGCCTTGTTCATGAGGAGAATCGCCTGCCCCTATGTGAAACCTTTCCGGATGAGCAACTTTTTCGACTTGAAGTACATGAGCCTTGGTATGCCGACATTGCCAACTATCTAGCCACACGGCGATTTCCCAAGGAGTTGCCGAACCACCAACAAAAGAGAATAAGGAAGCAAGCTCGACACTTCTTGTGGGATGATCCGTACTTATGGAAGCAATGTGGTGATCAAGTTATTCGAAGATGTGTGCCGGAGAATGAGCATCGCTCCATCCTTGCTTTTTGTCATGGCGAAGCTTGTGGTGGGCATTTTGGACCAAGGAAAACGGCATTGAAGGTACTTAATTGTGGTTTCTTTTGGCCTACGATTTTCAAAGATGCATTCATGTTTTGCAAAGCATGTGATAGATGCCAAAGAATGGGGAACATTGGAGCTAGAGACCAAATGCCGCTCACGCCTATCATTGAGGTAGAAATTTTTGATCTTTGGGGGATTGATTTCATGGGACCGTTTCCTTTAAGTAAGGGTTTTCTCTACATATTGCTTGCGGTTGATTATGTGTCAAAGTGGATCGAAGCAAGGGCTACACGCACCAACGATGCCAAGGTGGTAGCCGAGTTTCTCAAGACCAACATCTTTTCACGTTTTGGAGTTCCAAGAGTCTTGATTAGCGATGGAGGATCCCATTTTTGTAACCGCACCATTGCAGCCTTATTGAGGAAGTATGGAGTCACACATAAAGTTTCTACACCGTATCATCCCCAAACGAGTGGTATGGCCGAGGTGAGTAATCGAGAGATCAAGCACATTTTGGAGAAATCGGTTGGACCTTCAAGGAAGGATTGGAGTGATCGTCTCGATGATGCTTTGTGGGCTTATAGGACTGCGTACAAGACACCGATAGGTATGTCTCCTTTTCGGTTAGTTTATGGAAAAGCATGTCACTTACCGGTTGAGCTAGAGCACAAGGCATGGTGGGCAATCAAAGCTTTCAACATGAACATTGATGATGCCGGTCTTCATAGAAAGCTTCAACTCAACGAACTTGAAGAAATCCATAATGAAGCCTATGATGCCACATGGATTTACAAGGAGAAGGCATGTGCCTACCATGACAAGATGCTTCGTTTGAAGAAGTTTGAAGTTGGCCAAAAAGTTCTATTGTATCATTCACGACTCAAACTTTTTCCGGGGAAGTTGCGCTCTCGTTGGCTTGGACCATTCATTGTTCTTCAAGTGTTTCCTCATGGAGCCATAGAGATTCGGAATGAAGTTACGGGAAACACATTCAAGGTAAATGGCCATCGTCTCAAGCCTTACTACTCTTCCTTTCAAGAACACACCGTGGAGGAAGCTTTCATATCACCTACCCCTCAATTGCCGGCCACAAACCCTGCTGCCGAACAGCAGCGCCCCACAAGAGCCGGACCACCACCACCCCCTGCCGGACCTGCCATTGCCGGCAGGGTTGACACACTCACACAAGAGGCTGGATACAAGGCTGCTACGCCACAGGATACGTTGGATACTCAGCCGGACACGCAGCTTCTACTGCCGGATACGCTGCCCTCTACAAGTGCCCAATCGGATGCAACATGCAACAAGCTACTTCTTGAACTACTTCACGCCGATTTGAGTTACTTTGGAACAAGATGAACACATGCAATATGCAATGGTGAAAAGTCTAGGCTATGGAATTTAAACACAAAGCGCTACTTGGGAGGCAACCCATGTCGATCAAAGTAAAGTGAATGAGCCATCACCGAGAGTTTGAATTTTCTTAACCCTTCTCTTCTACTTTGATTTGTGATGATTTGTTGGAATATGTTAGTCAATGGCATGCTTAGGAAATTCGTTGATATCGTTTTGTGCTTACATTGAGGACAATGTAATTTTCTAAGTGTGGGGTGGGATAATGTATTCCGTTTATATTTTCGTGTGCTTAGTTTAGAAAAGAAAATTCTGAAAATTGTTCCACAAAAATAGAGTGTTTAAATTGTTTGTTTCGAGTCTTAGGATGCCCCTAATATGTCAATAATGTTTTTCTCCTCTTTGCATACATAGATGATAGTTGTGCATACAATTAAAATTGTGAGTTTCATGGATTATGTGCATTGGTAGGAGCATATAGGACTTGTTGATTAACGAAGCATGCATGTTTTAGCTAATTTATTTCGATTATAACTTATGTGAGCTTTAGTGCCAATTTGCTTTCTTCTTGAGCGATAAAAAGACAAAATTTGATAGATTTGTAGGAAGTATGAAACCTCATAATTCTTTGCATATTCCATGACTATGTGCCATAGCTTTTTAATGAACTCTAGTATGCTAGAACTTACTCTTGTTGATTTTCGAAACGTTTATATCATAAAATACCTTGATTTTGAATATGATTGAATAAAGATCTTTTAGGTTTACCACCATTGCCAAATAAAGCATGTGCCCTATTGGAGCCCGTCGTGGGACACCTTAGTAAACCCCCTTTGAGCCTACAATTAGCCTTTTCTTTCATCACCCTTAAACACTTTCCATGAGCTTAGTATAGTTGTGCCTTTACCCTTGATCAAAGTGTTGGCAAAGCTTGATTTTTGAAAGCGTTTCCTCGTGTGTGATGAAGAAGAACAAGTGTGGGGTAGACTTAGCCATAAATCTATATGAAAAATGTATGTATGCCGTGCCTTAGAAAAAGAAAAAAGAAAAAAGTGCTCGGACCAAAAGAAAGAAAAATGCCGAGAGAAAGAAAGAAAATATGAGATTGAAGGGCACGGCATAGGCTTGAAAAATAAAAAAAAATTTACATGGCTATTGTCTAGATTGTTGTTGTAATGTTTTATGGGAAGAAAAGAATGAAGTATGGGTCCAACAAGATGAAATTTGACCCTTTCGGCGAGAAGACATAAGGAGATTTGAGCTTTGCCAAAGGCCATGGTGACGTTTTTGAGCCTCCTTATCCAAATATCGAATACCTCTTAGCCTAGCCCCATTACAACCCTTTTATTGATCTTTTTCATGATTCTTAAGATGGTTAAATTTGATTGTGGAGATATCTCAAGAGTAAGCATATGGTTTTGGTTCATTGGTGCATATAGTTATCATTTGAGGTTTTTCCATCAAAATTCACAAAGTGCTTTCGTTTCTTCGATATATGCAAGTCACTCTTTGTAATTCATTATCTTTCGCTTGCATATACTTATGAGTGAATACCATGCTTCGAGAGAAAAGAAGAGAGTATGCCTAGTGAGGAGGATTGGATTAGCTTTAACATGTTTACATGCTTACCTTTTGCTCTTATATGTTCATATTGATGTCACATGTTCATGAAGCTTGGAATTTTCGTGCCTAACATTCTCATGTATTAACTTGAAAGCTATGTGTGCATACGAGCCTGAGACAAATTGTTAGGGGCAATAGTTTGTTTAGAGTCTAGTTTAATTTAGTTTGCTAAGGGACTAGCAAAGGGTAAGTGTGGGGTAGTTGATAGGAGCAAAATGTGCGACGATATTACATGCTTATGCCCTCGTTTATGTTTTGTTTAACCCTTATTTATCTAAGATAGAGTCATAATATAGTTAGTGTCAATTTTGGTAGAGTTTTGGTGAAATGTGCTTAATTGTCCGAAAAATGACTAAGTATGAGAAATCTGGAAAATATTGCAAAATATGTCTTTTTCGCGATTTTGAGACGAGTAAAGATATGATCTATCCTTGTCCGAATTCTATGAAATTTGGTGTGCTTAATATTCATATACTGAGGAATGTTGTGTTAAAATTTCAGATCAATTCGAGTTCGGGAAGTCACCGAAACGTTGGCTGCAAAACGGCAGTCCGAGCATTCCAATCCAGGGGCTTCCAGGATTTTCCTGGGACTTTGTCCCAACTTCGAAAAATGATTCCCAACGACTCACAAGGAATTTGATCGAACTGTTTTATGGGGAGATGTCCATATGTGTCTAGTTTATCTGAGACTTGGAATCACATCAATCGGAGCTGCGAGGATGGAGATATGGCGGAGTTACTACAGCAACATCAAATCTGCCGATTCCAGGAACCTACTGCCCCCTTTTTGTGTTTTCTGTTTTTGATGGACCAAATGGTGCACAAGTGCATTTATGAAGTTGGTTCAAGCTTAAAGAAGGGAAGAGGAAGACACCAAGCCATGGCAATGAAGAAGAAATCGAAGAGAGAAGTTCTCCTAGTCAAACTAGGAGAAGCTGCCGAATGAGGCAGATTGTGTGCATTGATGTGCTGCCGGCAATTGGGGCATTTTCGATGGACCAAGACATATCAAATGAAGTCCAAGATCATACAAGAAGTCCATGAAGATGTGAAGCCCAAGCCTTGAAGAAAAATTCAGAAAAAGAAAACATAATTGAACTATGAAAGGAAGGTTTCAAACCTTATCCCACTAGGTTTTCTGAAATCCTTATGCATGAAGGGCTGCCAGCAATACCCTAGTTTTTCCCTATAAATAGCCAACTTTTACACAGAAAAACTTGTCACATTCTAAAGCAAAAAACCCTAGCCAAAGCTCTACCAATTTTCAGCCAAAGATCCTACATAAAAACACAAACCAAAAACCACCACCACCACCATAAAATCCTGCCGATTCTTCACCCTTCATCCAGCCACCACCGAACCACATCCCATTGGATCCACACGACTTGAAGCCATCAAAGGTGTTTGCAAAAGTGTGATCTACTCCCTACTCTTGGTTTGTAATAGTTTTTATGTAGTTATGTGTAGTTTTGTCTATGAAACTCATATGTATGTTTGGTTATTGTGTTTTCATGTCTATGTGAAAAACGATTGTGAATTTGGTTTTATAATGATGCATGTTAATTTAATTCTTATGGTATTAATAAAGAATTTCAAAGATAAGTTTCGAATTGCATGTTAAATTGTAATGAAAATATGAAGTAAAGAGATAAGATTAGATAGGCAAGCATGTTCACTCTGATTCTAGTAATTTGTTCTTGGTTTAGTCTTTTAAATCCGTGTGCCTCAAAGATTGGTACTTAGCATATTCGCGATGTGTTTTGGGTATTGGTCTTGTATCTGTCAACATAAATAGGACTAGAGTGGTTTAAATGACTATGCATGTTAACAAGAAGTGGTGACGCCTTGCTTGATTGATGTGTTTCCAATTAAAAGGATTTCGTACTTCATTGGTTAATTGATTATCTTCGACGCTGCGTGTTTATAGTCAATTAGCAAAAGATTAGGGTTATGCGCTGAGCTAATTTTAAATACCTTCGTGAAGTCTGAAACAACTTAGATAACCGCTGAGGCCCTAGTTGGGTTGGAACTAAATCGGATCTAGGATATTGTGTGCTCTTGCCGTGTCTTGTTTTATCAATTTGCTATGTGTTTTGAGTGCTTTTGTGTTAGTAATTTGTGGAAGAATGTCGACCAAACTTGTATATAGTAATTTAGGATTTTAAATTGCTGTTTTTATGCATGATTTAGAGGCAGCCTATTGCTGCCGAACCTAGGATCTTTCTGTTTCATATTCCTTTTCTTTCAATTTTGTGCCGAACCTAGTTTAGGGCAGCCTAGCTGCCGATCCATTCCATTCCCCATATGTGACGTGTATAAGTATATATGTATATATTTGTCTAACAATTTCATATCTCAGGTACCCTTAATTCCCGGCTTAGAACGATCCCTACTTGCTCATACTACTAACGATATTTTGTAGGGTTTATTATTGTGTGCGAGCTTAGGCTCACATCAGTTGATAAGGCTAAGATTTATATTATGCTTCACTTACCCGCCCCCACAACTGTGAGGGAAGTACGTTCGTTTCTTGGCCATGCAGGTTTTTATAGGAGGTTCATCAAGGATTTCTCTTTGGTGGCCAAGCCTTTGTGTTCCCTATTACAGAAGGATGTTCCATTCATTTGGGATGAGAAGTGTGAGGATGCATTTGTGAAGTTAAAGGATCTTTTAACGTCGGCCCCTATCATGGTGCCACCTGATTGGAATCTTCCATTTGAGCTTATGTGCGATGCATCAGACTATGCCGTTGGAGCAGTTCTTGGACAACGAAAAGAGAAGAGGCCGAATGCCATATACTATGCCTCTAAGACTTTGAATGATACTCAATTGAATTATTCCACCACAGAGAAAGAGCTATTGGCTGTTATTTTTGCTTTAGAAAAATTTTGTGCATATCTATTGAATTCTAAAGTAATTGTTTATTCTGACCATGCAGCCCTTAGGTACTTAATGAAGAAGAAAGATGCCAAGCCACGTTTGATTCGATGGATTCTCTTACTTCAAGAGTTTGATATCGAAATCAAGGACAAAAAGGGAAGTGAAAACGTTGTAGCAGATCATTTTGATAGGAGCACAATGTGCATCGTTCTTAATATGTTTTTACCCCCATTTATCCAATGCTTAACCCTTATTTTTGTAAGATAGAGTCATATTTTAGTTTAGTGTCCCTTTGGTAGAGTTTTGGAGAAAATGTGCTTAATTGTCAGAAAAATGACTAAGTAAAGAAATCTGAGCAAAAAGTGAAAAATATGTTGTTTTCGTGATATTGAGGCCTGTGCTAAACTGATCTATCCTTTTCCAAATTTGATGAAATTTGGTATGCATATAATTGGCAATCTAAAGTATATTGTGTCAAAATTTCAGATCAATCGAAGTTCGGGAAGTCACCCAAATGAAGGCTGCAACTTGGCAGTTTGAGCAAACCTATCCAAGGACTACCAGGATTTTCCTGGGACTGTATCCTGACTTCCGGAATTTCTGTGAGACACATAGCTTGGAACCAGAGAACGAGCCATAAGATGTTGGAAAGCTCTACGAGTCTAGTTTCTCTGGGACTTGGAATCGCAGCAAAATCTTTCCTGAGCAAAAAGTTATGCTGGTTTGAATGCACGAAGGTCAAGTCTGCCGAAAGAAGAAAACCTAAACCGAGTTCTACATGGATTTGGCTTACGAATGTGGACTGAATTCCATCCTTTGTGCAAGATTTTTGGCTGAATTAATTCATGGAAAACCTAAAGAGATATTGCTCAATTATTCAGCCATTATCTTGGGAATTTTCGGCAGAAAATAGAGGAAGAAAATCGCAACAAATCCTGATCAAATTCGGCAGAATTCCTGTGCACGTCATCCAACTTCCATGGACTCTCCCGGACAGCTCACAATGAATCAGAGTTCGAGCCTTATATGGATAGAAAGCTACGGGAGTCTAGTTTCCAACCCAACTGGAATCACCTCAATATCTATTTTCGAGAGAAAGATATTCCATAATCTTCACTCGAAGGTCAAATCTGCCAGCAGGATAAGTTTGAGAAAAACTAGGTTTTGTGAACCCTAGTTGCAGCCACCCTTTGGCCTCTATATATTTGACGATTTTCACACAGAAAATATCTTCTCTTCCCCTCAAAATCCTTGCCGAACCTCTGCCCAAATAAATTCAGAAATTCCACCAAGAAGCTTTGCCGAATCCACCTTCCATCTTTCACAAAAATCCAACCTCCACCAATCCTTGCCGAATCTTCATAAGGTTGTAACATGGATTGTACTTTATTGGCTTTTGATTCTTTGTATTTAAACATACTTTTGTCTATGAAATATGTTTTGGTTTCTGGATTTATTTTCGGTATTGATAATTATATATGGGATCTTCGGATTTTTGTTATAAATGTTTGGGAATTTTGTATATGATTGCCGAATTTTATATGCGATGTGATTAAATTTGTATTATGGGCAGTAGCTTTAGCATGTATTCTTGATTTAATTAGGTTTATTTTCATAATTCGTGTGCAACCGAAGGAGATGTCTAGATGCAATCGTAGGCCATGGTTGTTATCTAGATGTTGAATTCATATGCCGATTTAATATATGTTGGATCTCACGCGTTGTGGATTTTAATATGTATTAATCTAAGGGCTAGAGTAATTATGGAAATTTACATGTCGATGTGGGATGAGTGACGCCATACCTGCTAACATGTTTCTAATTCGACATATTGTGCTTTTGTGCTATTTGTGTTTAATTTCTACGCGTTGTGTTATTAAACCGATTAGTACCATGTTTAGGATTACACGCGTTGTGGATTCTAAAAACTTGTGATGTCTTGAATAATTAGAATAACCACGTTGGCTCTAATTAAATTGGAACTTAGTTGATCTTGAATCCGATATTTGCTGCTGCCCCTATTACTTGTTTTAATTTTGTTGCATGTATAATGAGATTTGTGTTTGGTGATTGTGTGGAAGATGTTGATCAAATGTAAATAATAATGTAGGATTTAAAATTTTCGTAAAAATTCAGTAGGTAATTAGTAAAAAAAAAAAAATCGTTACCCCCTTTTTATGCAATACTTTATGTAATTGAAAGCCTTTGATTTCCCCGGATAGAACGATCCCTACTTGTCAATACTACAATCGACACAAGAAGGGTATTATTTGTATGTAGTTGTTTTGCAGGTATTTTGTGCTTGGATAACACCTCCATCACATTTGAGCAGAATTGTGAAAGGGGAGGAGACGTTGCCTTTACAAGAGTCATTTCCGGATGAGCAACTATTTCGTTTGGAGGCACACGCACCTTGGTATGCTGATATTGTGAATTATTTAGCTACTAAAACTTTTCCTAGTACATTTTCGCAGGCTACCAAGATAAGGATCAAAAAGATGGCAAGACACTACATTTGGGATGATCCATACCTTTGGAAGCATTGTAGTGATCAAATCATTCGACGTTGCGTCCCACAAGAAGAGCATAGGCCGATCCTTGTTTTTTGTCACTCTGAGGCGTGTGGAGGACACTTTGGACCAAGGAGGACAGCCCTTAAGGTATTAGATTGTGGATTCTATTGGCCAACACTTTTCAAAGATGCTTATACATTTTGTATGACATGCGATAGATGCCAAAGAACAGGTAATATTGGTCCAAAAGATCAAATGCCCCTTTCTCCTATTATAGAGGTCGAAATTTTTGATGTATGGGGTATTAATTTTATGGGACCTTTTCCCTCATCCAAAGACTTTCTATATATCTTATTGGCTGTTGATTATGTGTCTAAATGGGTTGAGGCGAGAGCACAAGGACTAATGATTCTAAAGTTGTTGCAGGATTTTTGAGAACTAACATATTTTCTAGGTTTGGAGTACCACGTGTGCTTATAAGCGATGGAGGTTCTCACTTCTGCAACAGAACTATAGAGGCATTGCTCAAGAAATATGGAGTCACTCATAAGGTTTCTACCCCATATCACCCTCAGACAAGTGGAATGGCAGAAGTATCAAATAGGGAGATCAAGACGATATTGGAGAAGACTGTTGGCTCAACAAGGAAGGATTGGAGTGACAGACTTGATGATGCTTTGTGGGCGTATAGGACAGCCTACAAGACACCTATTGGGATGTCTCCCTTTAGGCTTACATACGGCAAAGCATGCCATCTCCCAGTGGAAATTGAACACAGGGCATGGTGGGCGGTTAAAGAATTTAACATGAACTTAGATGATGCATGTTTTCACAGGAATTTGCAATTGAGCGAGCTTGAAGAAATCAGGAATGATGCTCATGATTCTGCTTGGATCTACAAAGAGAAGACGAAGAAATTTCATGACAAAATGCTAAGGAGAACACTACCAGAAAAGGGGTTATAGCCGACGATATGGGAAAAAACGGCCGACGAAATAGTACTTCGTCGGCTATAAGGGGTCATAGCCGACGAATTACTATTTCGTCGGCCACATCGTCAGCTATAATATTATAGCCGACGAGTTGTCGGCCGTCGTCGGCTATAACTATAGCCGACGAAAAGTTTTTGGTTATAGCCGACGAGGAGGGTATTCGTCGGCTATAACTCTTATATCAGATCTATTCTGCAGCAGCGAGCTCATTCGTCGAAAATATTTCGAAAACGCTCTGAAATCGTCCAAAACCTCGGCCATAAGCTTGAAAGGTACGTATATTGCTATGTGTGTTGATTTAGTTGGTTATATGCAGAGGTGTGTTAATTTAGAGTTTAATTAGAATAAATGTGTGATTAATTTGATATATATATATATATATATATATATGTGTTGAGATGAGATTATTAATGGGTTGATATGTTGGTTAGATAGAATTGAAGTTTTGTTGAAGATTAGTGATTGATTGTTGATTTATAGGTGATTTTAGATGAATTTGATGAAAAAATGTATATATATATTAATTAATTTAATTGTAATTAAAAATATATTGTTGGTATATATAAAAAATACATTGTGTTTAATTAATTAGGGAGATTGCACTACCAGAAAAGGGGTTATAGCCGACGATATGGGAAAAAACGGCCGACGAAATAGTACCTCGTCGGCTATAACCCCTTATAGCCGACGAACTACTATTTCGTCGGCCACATCGTCGGCTATAATATTATAGCCGACGACTGCCGACAACTCGTCGGCTATAACTATAGCCGACGAAACGTTTTTAGTTATAGCCGACGAGGATGGTATTCGTCGGCTATAAGAGTTATAGCCGACGAAAAGTTTTTGTTATAGCCGACGAGGGGGGTATTCGTCGGCTATAACTCTTATATCAGATCGACCTTCTGCATCAGGGAGCTCATTCGTCGATGAAATCGTCCAAAACGCTATGAAATCGTCCAAAACCTCGGCCATAAGCTTGAAAGGTACGTATATTGCTGTGTGTGTTGATTTAGTTGGTTATATGCAGAGGTGTATTAATTTAGAGTTTAATTAGAATAAATGTGTGATTAATTTGATATATATATATATATATATATGTGTGTTGAGATGAGATTATTAATGGGTTGATATATATGTTGTATTGGTTAGATAGAATTGAAGTTTTGTTGAAGATTAGTGATTGATTGTTGATTTATAGGTGATTTTAGATGAATTTGATGAAAAAATGTATATATATTAATTAATTTAATTGTAATTAAAAATATATTGTTGGTATATATAAAAAATACATTGTGTTTAATTAATTAGGGAGATTGACGATGTTTTAATTAATTTAGGGATGCATGTGTATATATATATATATATATGTGTGTGTGTAATGATGAATTTTTTAATTAATTAGTACGTACGTAGTACGTGCATATATACATATCTATATATAGCTATATTTATTTCTTGAATTTACAGGATGGACAAGAGTTGGATTACCCTTGGAAGATGGGATCAGGCGTATCATGATGGAGTTAGGAGTTTCCTGGATTTTGTGATGGCTAACTGTGGAGACACTACACTTCATTATTGTCCGTGTAAAAAGTGCAAGTGTGCCACCCCACGACACCGGTTTTCCATAGAGACAGTGGAGCTACACCTGGCTAGATATGGATTTTGGGTCCTATACACTAATTGGATTTATCACGGTGAACCAGAGTTTGCGGGTCGTCATGATCATGGACAATTTGCCGAGAGAGGGAGTTCCTCCAATGATCCGACAACGAACTGGATCAACGATATGTTTCCTCGTGAGAGCGGTGTCTTTGAGGAAGCACCAGATGTGCAACTCCCACCTCCGGAGATGGAGTGTTTCCCTGATATTGAGCCACTCGAGCCATTACCCCGATCTCCGGTCAACACAAGTGGTATGGAAAAGTACAACAACCTGATCGCATTGCAACAGACTCCGTTGTACCCCGGATGCAGTAAGACTGTCCTTGAATCTGTCATGGGAGTGATGAAGATCAAAACGGAGAACAAAGGCACTGTCAAATCGGTTGATGATTGGCTTCGGCTATGGGGTGGGGCGATGCCCCCAGGACATCGGCTTCCTACCAGTCATCATAAGGTGCGACATATCCTTAAAGATCTCGGCCTTTCCTACATCAAGATTCATGCATGCAGATACGATTGCGTTCTGTTTTACGGGGAAGGACTTGCAGATCTTGAATACTGCCCATTATGCAATACAGAGCGGTATAAGTTCACTCCTAAAGGGAACAAGAAAGCTGTGAAGATACTTCGGTACTTCCCGCTGATTGATAGGCTTGAGCGGTTGTTCATGTGTGCTTTCACGGCCGAAGCTATGAGATGGTGGGCTGAGAGGAATGTGCCTGACGATGACACCCTTAGACATCCCGCCGACGGAGAGGCTTGGAAGAAGAACGTGTTGGAGTTTCCCGAATTTGCATCAGAGGTTCGAAATGTTTGGCTAGGGCTATCATCCGACGGTTTCAACCCTTTTGGCAAGAAAGAGCTTCAGTACAGTGTGTGGCCAGTTATTTTGATTCCGTACAACTTTCCACCGTGGATGTGCATGAAGAAGGAATATAACATGCTCACATTGTTGATTCCAGGCCCAGGTTATCCGGGAAAGTGTCTCGATGTGTATTTGAGACCCGTAATTGAGGAGCTTCGGTACTTGAGTCTGAACGGCCACCTGGTCTACGACCGGTTCAAAAATGAGATGTTCCGGATGCATGCCATGCTTGTTGGCACGATCAGTGACTTTCCTGGGAGGGGTATGTTGTCGGGCAGCGTCACCAGGGGTTACAGGGCTTGTTCAGAGTGCATGACTGTTAATTGCTCCAGTCCTCATTGCAGCAAGATTGTCCAGATGCGTCACCGTCGTTGGCTTCCGCATGACCATCCATTTAGGGACGATGCACAGGCTTTTGATGGGACTGAAGAAAGGGGCTGGGCACCGGAGCAATGGACAGGGGAGGAAATATTGGCAGTGTTGAATGAGTATGACTTTGGTCCGCTTAGCAATCATCCCGATGTGTTGCGCACGATTCCAGAGAGGCCGGATCGGTATAGGTTCTGGTCACACAAGAGCATCTTATGGGAACTTCCTTATTGGGCCAGGTTGGCTACCAGATACTACCTGGATGTCATGCATATAGAGAAGAACGTGGGTGAAGCCGTGGTTGGCACAGTTTTGAATTGGGAGAAGAAAACAAAAGACACCCCCAAGGCACGCGTTGATCTGAAAAATATGGGACTGCGGGACCATTTGTGGTTGAGAGAGGGCAGGAGCAAAATGCCCCAAGCTCCTTACACCGTCACCAGGGACCAGAAACATGAAATCTTTGGATGGCTGAGTAATGTCAGGTAACTTTTTATTAATTAGGCATGTATTCCCTAAAGAATCCATCTGTTGTTGGACGACTATATATGCATGAAATCTAATTGTTGTTAATGGCTATGCAGGTATCCTTATGGCTATGCGGGTAACATAAGCAAGTGTGTTAACTACCGAGACAACAAGATGTACGGATTGAAGAGTCACGACTGCCATGTACTGCTTCAACGCCTCTTCCCTATTTTCATTCGAGCGTACTTGGAGGATGAAGTGGTTGAGCCGTTGGTGGCGTTGTCAAGATTCTTCCAGAAGTTATGCGCTAGAGAAGTTAGAAAATCAGACCTCATGAGAATGCATGAGGAAATCGTTTTTATCTTGTGCAAGTTCGAGAGGATATTTCCCCCAAACTTCTTTGACATCATGCCTCACCTGATGATCCATCTTCCCCAACAATTGTTGCTTACCGGTCCCGTACACTACACTTGGATGTATCCCATCGAAAGGTACATGTTATTCATAAATTTGATTTATACATGTTTTTAAATAAAAGTTGCATGCTCTTAACACGCACTTGTTAACCTTGCAGACAACTTGGAGACTACAAGAAATATGTGCACAATAAATCTGCGCCTGAGGGGTGTATTGCTGAAGCTTACATTGCGCATGAGTGTGTAACGTACGCCAAGTTGTACTTGGGAGCGATGGAGGACCCCCCACAACATCCAAGTCGAGATGACCCCGAGTTCAACCTATCTATCGTCGCCAACTCTGTTGTACCATACGGAAGCTTCAAGAAAAAGGGTGTGGACAAGTTGCCTGACCATGAGGTAGGGATTGCCCACTGGTGGGTTCTAATAAACTGTCCGGAGGTACAATATTGGAAACGTCACCATCTTCACAGCAAGGAAGTTCGCGGTGATGTCGAGTACCACAACACGACGTTTGCAGACTATTTTCCACAATGGGTAAGTGTATAAATATATATATTAGATGGCTTTCTTTTACAGTTCCCTATTCTTTAATCATAAACACACCGAGTGATTTGAGTTATATTTTTCAGCTGATGCAAGTGGCTGCGAGGGGTGGTCATACAAATTACTCAGAGGAATTGAGGCTGTTGTGGATGAAGCCGATATCTTCCACAGTCCGCCCAATGTGTGATGTCAACGGCGTTAAGTATATATGTGAAGCTAGAGACGGGGAACGCAAAACACAGAATTGTGGGGTGATGGTCGATGGTGCAGAGGGGGGCGTGGATTTTTACGGTGTCCTACAGTCAGTTGTTGAACTCATTTATGGGAACCGCATGAAAGTCCACTTGTTCAAGTGTCGATGGTTTGATACTAGGCCGCACCGCATACGGATCGATCAGTACGGCATACTTTCGGTGAATACCGCTACTAGTGTGTATGAAGATGACCCCTTTGTTTTCGCCACAGCGGCCAAAAAGGTCTTTTATATTGACGATCCATTGAACAAAGGCACGTGGAAGGTAGTTAACCATGTGTCTCAGCGAGACATATACAGTGCTACCACACTTGGTGTGAGCACAGAGTGTCAAGAAGCGACCGCATACCAAGAGCCGGACGCCGGCGACATTCCGGAATCCTCCACCATCCGCGATAATAATGTGACGCCGGGCAGAGTGGTTCGACTTCCTAGGGGTTAGGTGCCCATGTATGATGTTAATCCGAATCGTCTATATCAGGCAGACGATGACTCAGACGACGAGTACGAGCATCGGTTGCCAGATATTAACTACTATACTACGTCTGACTCAAGTGATGAGGATGATTATGATTATCATCCTTAGTATACTGTTTATGTATGTATTTGTGTACGATGGTGCATGCATGTATGAATACATTTTTCGTCCTTAATTACCGTTTTCCGAGTTTATGGGAAATTGTATTGAATTGTTTGTGCGATGTTCTAGAATTTATCAGGTGAAATAGGCAATTTTCAGGCACAAAATGTTGCCGGCGTCGGCTCACGACAAAATGTTGCCGAATGTTGCGGTTAGCTGTTTTTTACTTCCGTTTTCCTATGGGTAGCCTGACGGTCGGTAAAAATTTCGAGGAAAATTTTTATACGATTAGTTGCGTCTTATCGATCTGAAACTATTCTCTGTTGAAGGTCAGGCCAAAAAACGTCATTTAGACGGGCCAATTTCCGTTTTAAAGCGTTTAGAGGTTTGACTTTGCAGTTTGACCGTACCGATCGAGCCTTTAACGTTGTTAGATGTAGTTGGAATTTTTTTCATACATGTATTTAATCTTAACGGTGATATCTGACGGTTGGAATAGATTTTCCAAACTTTTAGATTCGAAATCGGAACATATGCACTAATGTTCCTTAACCTGTTTACTAAGTGTTTAAGTGAATGTATAGTTTTAAATAGTTACTATACGTAGACCCTTCAAATGCAAAAGTGTCGTGAAATAAGATACGACCGAAATATTGAAATACGTCTACGGTTGAAAAATGAGAAGATTCCGACAAAATCTGTGTGCCGAATGTTGCGGTTAGCTGTTTTTTACTTCCGTTTTCCTATGGGTAGCCTGACGGTCGGTAAAAATTTTGAGGAAAATTTTTATACGAGTAGTTGCGTCTCATCGATCTGAAACTATTCTCTGTTGAAGGTCAGGCCAAAAAACGTCATTTAGACGGGCCAATTGCCGTTTTAAATCGTTTAGAGGTTTGACTTTGTAGTTTGACCAAAGAATAGCCGACGACATACTTAACTTCGTCGGCTAAACTCTTGCGATCCGCGCCGTTTCATTGTCCGCCGTTGGATGGGCGAGATCTGACGGCTGCTGAGAGCGTGAAGTATAGCCGACGAGATTCATATTATAGCCGACGAGATTCATATTATAGGCGACGAAATCCATACTTCGTCGGCTATAACCGGCCCGCAAAGCCCAACTTCGGCCCGGCCCGGATTTCGGGTCAGAGTATAGCCGACGAAATTCGTCGGCTATGATTATAGCCGACGAATTAAAATTAAATTGTCGGCTATAGTCCTTCGATTTAAACCGAAACAGAGGCGCCTCTCCCTCATTTTCCCGAGTTCAACCGAAATCCCTAATCGCCTAAACCCCTCCCCGACGCCGACCGACCACCACCTAGCCTCCCCGACGCCGACCGACCCTCCCCGGCCCTACCCGACCCCTCCCCGCCCCGTCCCCGTGCTTCCCGACCCCTCCCCGACCCGAACCGCATACGGATCGATCCCCTCTAGCAGCCGCCCCTAGCCGCCGTCGCCGCCGCACCGCACCACCGGTCCTCGTTCAGACTGCACCACCATGTCAGGTAGTTCCGATCGAGCCTCATTTAGGGTTTTTATTAATTTTGTGGAATTTTGTGTTTTTGTGAAATTTAGGGTTTTTGTGAAATTTATGGAATTGTGTGGATTTTTTGTTAATTTTGTGGAATTTATATACTAATTTTGTGGATTTTTTGTTAAAATTAGGGTTTTTATATACTAATTGTGGAATTTTGTGGAATTTATATACTAGTATACTAATTTATATACTAATTTATATATAATTAGGTATAAATATATTTAGGTATATATATAATTAGGTATATATATATTTAATGAAGTTTTTTATTTTTGTGTAAAATTTATGGAATTTTGTGGAATTTTATTTAATTTTGTGGAATTAACAAGAATTTTTAGGAGGATATATATATATCTATATATATATATATTTCGGAATATATATATATATATATATATATAATTAGGTATAAATATATTTAGGTATATATATAATTAGGTATATATATATATTTAATGAAGTTTTTTATTTTTTTGTGAAATTTAAGGAATTTTGTGGAATTTTTTTTTATTTTGTGGAATTAACAAGATTTTTTAGGAGGATATACATATATATATATATATATATATATCTATATATATATATATATATATTTCGGAATATATATATATATATATAATTAGGTATAAATATATTTAGGTATATATATAATTAAGTATATATACATTGAAAGAAGTTTTTAATTTTTTTGTGGAATTTTTGTGAAATTTATGGAATTTATATACTAATTGTGCAGGAAACCGCCGCGCTGTAGACCGATGACTTGCCAGACCGACCGAGAGCAACCCGGACACTCAGGCAGGACCCAGCCTTGGGGGGAGCGGATCAAGCGATCGTCGGGGCCTACGCCGGCCTATGAGTCGACGAGAGGAGACCTTGATGGGATTGACTCCGAGCGATCCACGTGGGGGCTCCTCGTATGAGTCGACGGGAGCGGGCCCAACCTCGAGTGTCGGAGGAGGACGCAGAGCCGCATCCTCCAGACCCCAGTGCACTTCAGCACTGTTCCAGGATCGGCAGCCGACCCCACCGCGCGCCGATCTGGCCCCTCCAGACATGCTCCCTGTCCCCCCACAGCGACAGGGCCCACCGTCAGGGGGATCAGGCCCCTCAGGGTCCACGCCCCGTATGTCTCCGCCATCGGGGATGTACATGGTCCAGTTCCTCCCTGCCATCCCCGAGTAGGACGCTAGGGGGAGGCAGATTTGGCGGCACGACCGGCCGCACGAGATTCCCTGGGAGGAGGCCTACGTCTACAGGCCTTTCGACTCAGAGGACTGCCGCGGCCTGTGGTGTGTTCGTGAGAAGGACAAGCAGTACAACGACGCAGGTAATTGGTTAGTTTAATTAATTATTTAGATTGTTTAATTAATTATTTAATTAGTTAGTTTAAATAATTATTTAACTATGTATTCATTTTAATTATGAAACAGGCGTCCTCGTAAATAAACCCGCGGGGACGAGACGGACCAGAGGGCCAGCGAACATGTCGACCCTAGAGAGGGAGCTCGCCGGTGGGATCAGGGAGATCCTGCCCGGTCCCGGTGAGGATGGACGCCCGATCGAGAGGAGAGACACCACCACCAAGTATATCAACGCGACGGGCATGCTCGTGCGGGACAGGGTCCCACTGTTGTGGCCCGACTGGGGCTCTGTGCCCGATGACATCATGGCGCGAGTGTACAATGCACTGTCGGTGAGTTAAATCATATTTTTATTATAGAAAATAAACATTTATGAATTCAGTCCTTATAACTATATAAAAATATTTTCTAATTAATTTATAATATTGCAGCAATGGTTTAGAGTCCATCCTACCTTGGACTGGTGGAGAGACGAGCAGCTGAAGAACAGGTTATGTGTTTCGCGTTATTTTACTATCATACTATTTATTGGCAGTGTACGAATATATCTAACAGTTGTGTTTTGTTAATATAGGTACTCCGAGTGGAAGAACGAGCTGTCGACGCACTACAGGACGTACCATGTGGAGCAGGGCTTGGGGCGAGGTGCAACCCCCCACGAGTTCCGGTACAGGGAGTATGAGTGGCTATGGCTGGTAGCCTACTTCGGAAGCGACAGGGTCTCGGTAAGAAAATTTAGCCTGCTAGTATATAACTTTTTACTGTTATTTAATAATTAAATTATGTAGTTACTTAATTAAATTAATTAGTTAGTTAGTTATTAGTTATTAAATTAAGTTAGTTAGTTAGTTACATAGTTAGTTAGTTCGTTACTAAATTAAATTAAATTAAATTAAATTAGGTAGTTAGTAAGTTAGTTAGTTACTAAATTAAATTAGTTAGTTAAGTAGTTACTAATTAAATTAAATTAGTTAGTAACTAACTTAGTTAATAATTTTATTTTGGTTAGTTCCTAATATTTTAATTTAGTTACTAATTTATATTTGCGTTTATATGTTCGTTCTTATAATACAGAAAATCTCGAAGACGAACAGCGACAACCGCAAGAGGAACGAGCACCCCCACCACGGCGGCGCCCGCTCCTGGAGGCAGTGGGCAGAGATTGCGAGGAGGGACCGACCGCTGAGGCCGTTGTCGTGGATTCATGCGCAGATGTATCCGGGGCGTCCCGACCAAGTGGTAAGTATTCGCCCATCTTCAATAAAAGTGTTTCATTAAATTAATTTATATATATATTTTTTATTAATTCGTTTATTATATTTTCGTGTCAATTAGGCGGAAATAGATGCGGAGACCGACGCGATCACCTTCGGGATCGCGCGAGACACCCTGGGGGAAGGGGCGTCCGACGAGGCGATCGCGGAGTTTGCCTCCACGATCGACACCCTTGAGCCCTGCTTGGCCTCTCAGATCATGCACGCGGCGGTAGGGACGGGCAACAACTACTTCTACCAGAGAGGCCTAGGCGCGGCGGGAGATGGGGTTCTCAAGTACACGTCGGCCAATCCCAGCACGCAGCGTGCGGCTTCAACGAGAGGAGACTTGCAGACACAGCTGCAGAGGACGCAGGCGGAGTTGGCGAGGGCGGTGGAGGCGCTCCAGCAGGCGGAGTTGGCGAGGGCCGCGGAGGCTTCGGCGCAGCAGGCCAGAGACGCATTTGTGGCGGAGATGTACCGATGGATGCAGCAATCTTGGGAGGCCCAGCAGGCTGGACTCCAGCCCCCGCCTCCGCCACAGATGCCCCAGTTCGTCGTCCCCACTCCCCCCCCCCCGCATCGGAGTACGCCAGGCGATCAGGGTAGCCATAGCCACCGGAACTCGAACGATCCCGTCGACTACGCTACGCGTTTAGGGGGTGATGATGAGTAGATGACTAGTTAGGGGGTTAATTTGTACAGTAGGTAGGATATTAGGGATGGATTGATGTGGATATTTGTTGGATATTTGGATGTTTGTTCGTGGATTTTCTGCAGCCAAACCGAAGACGAAGTGAAATTGGGCCCGAGTTAAATTTTTAATTTTTTTTAAATATTTAGGGGTTATAGCCGACGAAATGGACCATATTTCGTCGGCTATACCCTCCCGGCTTCCGGCAAAAAAAAGCCGTTCCTGGTACCGGCGATTGTTATGGCCGACGATTAATTCGTCGGCTATGCCGGACCTATAGCCGACGATAGTGTCGTCGGCTATACTTCAGGGTTAGGGGCAATTACGTAATTGTTGAAGCCGACGATTCTGTCGTCGGCAATGTTCGAAGTATAGCCGACGACGCTTTATTCGTCGGCTATACCGCGTGTTTTATAAGCCGACGACTTACCCTGAGTGTCGTCGGCTATACTATAGCCGACGGAGCAGTCCCGACGAGACAATAGCCGATGATACTTCGTCGGCTATGAGTATAGCCGACGATTTAATGAAAACGGCCGACGAGATGGCGTCGTCGGCTATAACCCCTTTTCTGGTAGTGGAAAGACGTTTCAAATTGGGCAAAAAGTTTTGTTATTTCATTCTCGTCTTAGATTATTTCCTGGAAAATTACGTTCTCGTTGGGTTGGACCATTTATTGTTACTAACGTTTTTCCTCATGGTGCTATTAAAATCAAAAGTGATGTTACAGGAAAAGAATTTAAGATGAATGGTCAAAGACTCAAGCCTTATTTCGAACCATTTGAAGAACAACTTGAGGAAATTGAACTTGCAGATGCCCCAAGATCCGAATGAACAAATGAAGAGTCTAGGCTAAAGGACTATAAACAGTTAAGCGCTGCATGGGAGGCAACCCATTTCAACCAAAATTGTGAAGGAGCCATCAACGAGAGTTTGAATTTTCTAAATCCCTAAACTCTTTTTGGTTGAATTGTATAAATGTGGAACTTGTGAATTTTATCATATGCTTAGAAATTACAACATTATTTCTGGTTTACATTGAGGACAATGTAATTTCCTAACTGTGGGGTAGTGGTACATGTTTCACATGTTTGTTTTTGTTTTGAGTCTTTTGTTTGAGTCATTAAAAGAAACAGAAAATAAAAAATCGGAAAATTCAGAAAATTAAAAAAAATTTCGTTGCTTTTATTTGATTTTTGTTTTGTTTGAGTCTTACGACGCCCCTAAAGTCTATGATAATTATATCTTTGAATGCATAGATGATGGTTTTGCATGATCATAAGATTAAATTGTGAGTTTCATGGATATTATGATTGGTATGAATTTGTGAGATTTTGATTGATATATGAGAAGCATACTTGTTTGAGTTGATTTTATTCCATAACATCCTATGTAAGCTTTAGAGCCTATATGCTTTCTTCATGAGTTATTATAAATGAGCATAAAATTTTCAAATCTCACTATTCTTTACCTAATCAATGACTATGTGCTATAGCTTTTTGATGGACTCTAGAATGCTAGAACTTGCTCTTGTTGAATTTTGAGACTACTATTCATGACTATACTATGATTTTGAATATGATTGAAAAGATCTTGTTATGATTACCACCAAAGCCAAATAAAGCATGTGCCTAATTTGTACCCGTCGTGGGACTCCTTAGTTTTAACCACATTGAGCCTACATTTAGCCATTTTCTTTCATCACCATGAAGCACATTCCTTCAACTTAGAATAGTTTTAACCCTTTCCATTGTTATCAAGACTTGGTAAAGCTGAATTTTAATGTGGAATTGTGATTTGAAGTGATGATTGGAAGCAAGTGTGGGGTGAGCCAATCCAAAATTATAAAAAGAAATATATGTGTTGCCGAAACAAAAAGAAATTAAAGAGATATCGGACAGAAAAGAAATGAATTTGGCAGTTTGAACAAAGATCACTAGGGACTACCAGGATTTTCCTGGGACTGTGTCCTGACTTCCGAAATTTCTATATGACTCATCACTTGGAACTAGAAACTGTGCCATACACCATTTGAAAGCTCTGTGTGTCTAGTTTCATATGCAACTCGAATTGCAGCAAAAGCTTTCCTGAGAAAAATGTTATGCTGGTTTGAATGCACGAAGGTCAAGTCTGCCGAAAGAAGAAAACCTAAACCGAGTTCTACATGGATTTGGCTTACGAATGTGGACTGAATTCCATCCTTTGTGCAAGATTTTTGGCTGAATTAATTCATGGAAAACCTAAAGAGATATTGCTCAATTATTCAATCATTATCTTGGGAATTTTCGGCAGAAAATAGAGGAAGAAAATCGCAACAAGTCCTGATTAATTTCGGGAAAACTCATGTGCATGTCATCCAACTTCCACAGACTCTCCCGGATAGCTCACTTTGATTCAGAGTTCGAGCCTTATATGGATAGAAAGCTACGGGAGTCTAGTTTCAAAATCAGTTAGAATCACCTCAATAGCTATTTTGTAGAGAGAGTTATGATATAATCAATGCACGGAGGTCATTCTGCCGAATTCAGAAATTCAAGGAAAACCTAAACCAATTCGGTTTTGGTTTCTGGCCGGCTTCTCTAGGTTAATTCCTCTAGGTTGTGAGTTTTGTGTGATGTGTATTGTGTGAAAGATGTTGATCATATGTATATTTTTAATTTAGGATTTATTTTCGTAATTTGTAGTAGAATAGAATCAAATTTCAAACCCCCAATATGATTTTGTAATGCTTTATGTGATTGAACGCCCTTGATTTCTCCGGATTGAACGATCCCTACTTGTCCTATACTAACGATGACACAAGAGGGTAATATTTGTATGAAGTTGTTTTGCAGGTACAATGTGCTTGGATAATAGCTCCATCAATTTACCCTTGATCAAAGTTTTGTCAAAGCTTGAATTTCGAAGGAGTTTTCGCGTGAAGTGATGTAGAAAAATAAGTGTGGGGTAAGAGACTTATCCATAATGAAGAAAAGAATGTTTGTGCCGTGCCTAGGAGAAAAGAAAAAGAAAAATTTTCGGAATCAAAAGAAAAATCAAAAGAAGATCCGAACCAAAATCAAAAGAAAAAATGAGGCACGGCTTGAAAAGGACAAAAGTATGGATTTAGTCTTGTGAAAAATTGATGTGAATTTGGAGTTTTGTATTTATTTGAAGGTTTAGCATTGTAAAATTTTGACCTTTGTTCGTATTCACTATGTTTTGGAGAGTTAAGAATGAAGTATGGGTCCAAAAAGAAGAAATTCGACCCTTGGTGAGAAGACATAAGGAGAATCGAGATTTGCCAAAGGCCTCGGTGAAGTTTTGAGCCTCCTTATCTAAATTTCGAATACCTCTTAGCCAAGCCCCATTACATGCCTTTTATTGATCTTTTTCATGATTCTTAAGATGGTTAAAATTGATTTGTGGAGATTATCTCAAGAGTAAGCATATGGTTTTGGTTCATTGGTGCATATAGTTGTTAAATGAGGTTCTTCTTGAAAATTCACAAAGTGCTTTCGATTTTCATGACATATGCAAGTTACTCTTCGTAATTCATTATCTTTCGCTTGCATATGCTTATGAGTGAATGCCGTGCTTCGAGTGAAAAGAAGAGAGTATGCCTAGTGAGGAGGATTTGATTAGCTATACATGTTTACATGCTTATGTGTTGCTCTTACATGTTCATATTGATGTCATGATAGGAGAACAATGTGCGACGATATTAATGTGTTTACGCCCTCATTTATGCTTCGTTTAACCCTTATTTATCTAAGATAGAGTCATAATATAGTTTAGTGTCATTTTGGTAGAGTTTTGATAAAATATGCTTTAGAATCCGAAAAATGACTAAGTTTAAGAATTCTGGAAAATAGTGAAAAATATGTCTTTTTCGTGATTCTGAGATGAATAGAATTGTGACTTATCCTTTTCTAAATTTGATGAAATTCGGTATGCATATTATTTGCTTGCTAAAGGGTCTTGTGTCAAAAATGCAGATCAATCGGAGTTCGGGAAGTCACCCAACCGATGGCTGCAAATCAGCAGTCCGAGCAACAAATCCAGGGACTTCCAGGAATTTTCCTGGGACTGTGTCCCAACTTCAAAAATTCAGTCCGGACGTTTCACAAGGAATTTGGTCAAGCCCTTTTACATGGAGGAAGGTCTATGTGTCTAGTTTATCTGAGACTTGGAATCGCATCAATTGGAGCTCTGACGAGGGAGTTATGCCGGTTTTACCGGAGCAAGGTCATTCCAGTGGATTCCAGCAAGTTTCTGCCTCGTTTCCTTTGTTTCTGTTTTCGATTGACATTTTGGCGTGCCATTGCATATTTGAAGATTGTCCATGCTTATTTAAGGATGGAGGAAGACATTGAGCCAAGGCAATGGAGGAAAAAGTGAAGAAAAGACGCAATCCTAGTCGGGATAGGATTGCATTGCCGATCGGCAAGCATGATGCTGCCGGTTGTGTTCTTGGCGGGCTTCGGGCATTTTTCGATTGACCAAGGTCACCAAATGGAGTTGTCAAGCCCATATATGAAGTCCATGAAGATGTGAAGCCCATGACATAAAGAAAATTCAGAAAAAGAAGCCCAAGAATGCAATAATTATTCAACAAGGAAACATAAGCCAACTAGGAAAAGAATTTCTCGTTTTCTTGTTGAGGCCGGCAACCCTAGTATTCTTCCTCTATATATAGCCATCTTTTCCACAGAAAAGGGGTCACATCTTTTGCTAAAACACAAAGCCAAAACTCTACCAAATTATCCCCAAGAGTCCTACATAAACCCTAGCCAAAAACCACCCTCCACCACCAACCAAGTTTCTGCCGAAACTTGGAAAAGATCCTGCCGAGCCACCTCTTTGCCGAGCAGCCTCCATACCTCTTCCATCTTCCGCCGGATCCACACGAGTCGAAGTCATCAAGGTGTCTACAAAAGTGTGATCCACTCCCTTCTCTTGGTCTAGTAAAGTTTATGTAGTTATGTTTAGTTTTGTCTATGAAACTTACATGTATTTTTGGTTTTGGTTTATATGTCTATGTATGAATCAAGTTGGATTTTGATTTTATAATTTGTATGTTGATGACTTTTGAATTCGATTCTTAGATTTAGGTTTAAGTTTCGGCAACAATGATTTTGCATGTTAATTTGTAATATAAAACTTGTAAGATTTGTACACTTAGATAATTAGGGCAGTGGTATAGATGCATGTTTAGGTTCCAAATTGGTTAGTATCTAAGGATTGGGCATGAAAATCAGTACTTAGTGTTGTCTTGAACATTGATCTAGGTGCTAGGTTTAATCAGCTAGAGTAATTACGAACGTTGCCATATTCAAAAGGTCGCTCTGATTTGTGTTGCTCACTTAGAGTTTAATACTTTAGATACTTGCATGTTTAAAATAAGATGATTGACAACCTTACTTGTTTTGCATGTCTCCGATTTAGACTATTGTGATTAATTGTTAAGTCTCAAAAGGATTAACATATATTCTAGGGTCCATACTCAGAAGGTCGATCTTAAGAACTTGAGAAGTCTTACAACTAAGTTGTAGTCGGAATTAATTTTGAATTTAAACATGTTGATACTTGTCCCTTACTTTCTTTTGTGCGAGTATTATTTGTTAAAGAGTCTAGTGTGGAGTGCTTTGTGTGAAAGATGTCGACCAAACTTGTAAATAGTAATTTATGATTTATTTTCAGCAATTTATTTTCTTGCCTAGCTTTAGGGCAGCCCTTGCTGCCGAACCTCACCTCAATCCCCCTTGATTTCGTGTGAATATGTATATATGTATATAAGTGTGACAATTGTGTGCATATGTATTTGTGAATATTTGTGTTAACATTCTCATGTTTCAGGTACCCTTAATCCCCGGCTTAGAACGATCCCTACTTATTTTATACTACTAACGATTGTAGGGTTATTATTGCTTGATGCTCGCTTTGGCGACTCATCATGTCACATATTCATGAAGCTTGGAATTTTTCGTGCTTAGCATTCTTATTGCATCAACTTGAAAGCTATGTGTACATACGAGCCTGAGACAAATCATTAGGGGCAATAGTTTGTTTAGAGTCTTAGTTTTATTTAGTTTTGCTAAGGGACTAGCAAATGATAAGTGTGGTGTAGTTGATAGGAGCACAAGGTGCGACGATATTAATATGCTTATACCCTCATTTATGCTTCGTTTAATCCTTATTTATCTAAGATAGAGTCATAACTTAGTTTAGTGTTGTTTCGGTAGAGTTTTGGAAAAATGTGCTTAATAATCAGAAAAAATGACCAAGTATAAGAAATCTGGAAAATAATATGAAATTTGTCTTTTTCGTGATTTTGGGGCTTGTGCTAAACTGACCTATCCTTTTCCAAATTTGATGAAATTTAATATGCATATAGTTGGCAAGCTAAAGTGTATTGTGTCAAAATTTCAGATCAATATGAATTCGGGAAGTCACCCAAAAGATGGCTGAAACTTGGCAGTTTGAGCAAAGATCACCAGGGACTACCAGAATTTTCTTGGGACTGTGTCCTGAATTCCGGAATTTCTGTACGATGCATCACTTAGAACCAGAGAACACGAGTCTAATTTCTCTGAGATTTGGAATCGCATCAATTGGAGCACTGAGGAAAGAGTTATGCCAGTTGCAACGCGACAAGGTCACTGCCTGCCGATTCCACCAAGCTTCTGCCTCCCTTCTCTCTTTTCTGTTTTTGTTGGACATTTTGGCATTCAAATGCATACTTGAAAATTTTCCAAGCTTAATGAAGATTAGAGGAAGGCATCATGATCATGCAAAGTGAAGAAAAAATGAAAAAAGAAGTATTCCTAGTCCAGCTAGGAGAAGGTCTGCCGGCAAACAAAGCTGCCGGTTGTGAATTAGGCTGGCTGGGACATTTTCAATGGATCAAAGTTCATCAAATGGAATTGTGAAGACCACATATGAAGTCCATGAAGATGTGCAGCCCAAGCCTTGAAGAAAAAAATCAGAAAAAGAAATCCTAAATGAACCATGAAAGGAAGGTTACAAAAACCTTATTCCACAAGGTTTTGTTTGCCTATTATATCTAGGTTTTCTTTAAGGTTGCCGGCACCTTCCTTCTTATATATATAGGGACTGTTTTCCTACAGAAAAATTATCTCATCTCAAGCACAAGTACTAGCCAAAAACTCTACCAAGTCTCACAAGCACCAAACACCAAATACTTAGCCAAAACCTACCATCACCACATCCAAATTCCGATTTCCTTCACCTTGATTTTCTGCCGAGCAGTAGTCCACCACATCTTGAAGAGTCTTCCAAGGTTCTAAAAGTGTGATCCACTCACCCTATGACTTTCGTATTTATTCATGTTTGTGTGGTTTGTAAGAACTTGTTTCGATTCTTGGTTTTTGTTAAACTTTTGTATGAATCGATTTTATTGAAGTTTATGTAAAATAGTTTTGCAATTTTAACTTGTAATTTTGTATATTGGATAATTAGGGCAGTGGTGTCTTGCATGTTTAAGGTTTGAAATTGGTTAGTATCTAAGGATTGGGCATGAAAATCGGTACTTAGTGTGTCTTGAACATTGATCTAGGTGCTAGGTTTAATCATCTAGAGTAATAACGAACTTTGCCATACTCAAAAGGTCGCTTTGATTTGTGTTGCTCACTTAGGGTTTAATACTTTAGATACTTGCATGTTAAAATAAGAAGATTGACGCCCTTACTTGTTTTGCTTGTCTCCGATTTAGACTATTGCGATTAATTGTTAAGTCTCAAAAGGATTAACATGTTCTAGGATCCATACTCAAAAGCTCGATCTTATGAACTTAAGAAGTCTTACAACTAGGTTGTAGTCGGAACTAATTTGAGTCTTATGCATGTCATTACTTGTCCCTTACTTTCTTGCATACGTGTCTACGTGCTAAAGAGTCTTTTGTGCTAAATGCTTTGTGTGAGAGATGATGATCACTTGTATATATTAGTTTTAGGATTTTATTTTCGTCTCTAGTTGTTTAGGGCAGTCCTATGGCTGCTGAACCTCACCTTATACCCCAAGTTCGAATTTTGTTCATATGTATATAAGTGTGACAGTTGTGTGCATATGTGTTTGTATATTTTTGGTCCAACATTCTCATGTTTCAGGTACCCTTAATCCCCAGCTAGAATGATCCCTACTTGCTTATATTACTAACGATCTTTTGTAGGGTATTATTATTTGTGTGAGCCTCGCGGCTCACATCATAGATGCATGCCGCATCATAGTCTTCATTACGTATTTCTTCAAGTTCGATGAGTTGAAGCTTCCTATGAGTGCCGGCATTATCAATGTCCATGTTGAATTCTTTAACCGCCCACTATGCTCGATGTTCTAGCTCCACGGGTAAGTGACATGTTTTCCCATAGACTAGCCGAAAAGGTGACATACCTATTGGCGTTTTATATGCGGTTCGATAGGCCCACAAAGCATCATCAAGTCGATCACTCCAATTCTTCTTTGAATGTCCAACGGTTTTCTCCAATATTTGCTTGATCTCTCGATTGCTTACCTCGGCCATTCCACTTGTTTGGTGATGATAAGGTGTAGATACCTTGTGTGTTACTTCGTACTTCTTCAAGAATGCTTCTATTGTGCGGTTACAAAAGTGGGATCCCCCATCACTTATCAAAACTCGTGGAACACCAAACCTTGAGAAGATGTTGCTCTTGAGGAATTCGACAACTACTTTTGAGTCATTGGTGCGTGTAGCTTTTGCCTCTATCCACTTAGACACATAATCAACTGCTAACAAGATGTAGAGGAAGCCCTTACTTGATGGAAACAGTCTCATGAAGTATGTCCCCCATAAGTCATGGATTTCGATGGAGTTGATGGGAGTTAGAGGTATTTGATCTCGTGGTCCGATATTTCCCATTCGTTGGCACCTATCACACGTCCTACAATATGCATAAGGATCTTTGAAAATCGTAGGCCAAAAGAATCCACATTCAAGCACTTTCAAAGCCGTCTTCTTAGGGCCAAAGTGTCCGGCCTCCACATGCTTCACTATGACAAAAGGTAAGAATGGATCGATGCTCTTCTTCCGGAACACATCTTCGTATAATTTGATCGCTGCATTGCTTCCATAGATACGGCTCATCCCAAATGCAATGCCGAGCATGCTTCTTGATCCGTTCTTTAATGTGGCTCGGTATGTCTTTTGGAAAGTGACGAGTTGCAAGATAGTTGGCAATGTCGGCATACCAAGGTTCACTTCTTGCATTGATCCGAAAGAGTTGCTCATCCGGGAAACTCTCAAGTAATTGTAGCTCGTCTTCTTCCTTAATGATTCGGCTCAAGTGATCGGCTACTACATTCTCGCTCCCTTTCTTGTCTTTGATCTCAATATCGAATTCTTGAAGCAAGAGAATCCATCGAATGAGTCTTGGATTCGCATCCTTCTTTGTCATAAGATATCTCAAGGCGGCATGATCACTATAGACTATTACTTTGAAATTCAAAAGATAAGATCGAAACTTTTCCAAAGTAAAAATTACCGCCAAGAGTTTTTTCTTGGTTGTGGAGTAGTTGAGTTGAGCATCGTTGAGAGTTCTCGAGGCATAATAGATTGCATTTGGCTTCTTCTCTACTCTTTGACCAAGCACGGCTCCAAGTGCGTAGTCACTTGCATCACACATCAACTCAAAAGGCTCCTCCCAATTTGGTGTGGCCAAGATAGGTGCCGAACACAAGGCATCCTTCAGCCGGCCGAACGCTTTCTCGCATGCCTCACTCCATTCAAACGGCACATCTTTTTGCAACAAGTTACTCCACGGCTTTGCATCCTTGGAGAAGTCTTTGATAAATCGTCGATAAAATCTGGCATGGCTGAGAAAACTCCTCACGTCACTAACATTCTTTGGCGAAGGCAAGTGTTGAATAAGCTCCACTTTGGCTTTGTCTACCTCAATGCCCTTTGCCGAAATTATGTGACCAAGCACAATACCTTGCGTCACCATGAAGTGACACTTCTCCCAATTAAGCACAAGGTTGGTCTCTACATATCTTTCTAGTATCTTCTCCAAGTTCTCCAAACATGAGTTGAAGTCACGTCCATACACGCTAAAGTCATCCATGAAGACGTCAATCTTATTTTTTAATAAAGTCGGAGAAGATGTTGTACATGCATCGTTGAAACGTGTCGGGTGCGTTGCGTAGGCCGAATGACATTCTTCTATATGCAAAGGTGCCGAATGGACATGTGAAAGTAGTTTTCTCTTGATCATCCGGGTGTATCATGATTTAGTTATAGCCGCTATATCCATCAAGAAAGCAATAAAATTCATGGCCGGCTAACCTTTTGAGCATTTGATCCATGAACGGTAAATGCATGTGATCTTTTCTTGTTGTCGCATTGAGCTTCCTATAGTCGATACACATACTATGGCCGTTTACAAGTCTTTGAGGCACAAGCTCATTTTTCTCATTCTTCACAACCGTAACACCACTCTTCTTTGGAACTACTTGCACCGGTGAAACCCAATAACTATCCGAAATTGGATAGATGACTCCACAATCGAGTAACTTGATCACCTCGTCTTTAACTACCTTTATCATTGGAGGGTGCAATCGGCGTTGCCCCTCTCTTGTTGGTTTCGCACCTTCCTCAAGCAAAATGCGATGAACACACGTTGTAGGGCTTATTTCCTTAATATCCGCCAAGGTCCAACCTATAGCGGTTTTATACTTCTTAAGCACACGTATCAAATCAATTTCTTGCTTCTTACTAAGCTGTGAAAACACAATAACCGGTAGAGTGTCATCTTCTCCAAGATATACATACTTTAAGTGACTAGGGAGTTCTTTTAACTCTAACTTCGGGCCCTCTTCCACACTTGGACGAAACTTGTTTTTGGGACTTGGAATTGACAAGAAAGAATCGTTTCTTTTGTAATATGGGGCAGCCTCTAGCTCGGCTACAACTTGTCTCATGCTCAGCTCTAGTTCTTCCTCGTTCTTGTGCGTGATTCGTTCTCCCTTCTTGTCAAATCCGACCCCTTGCTCTATGGTTCGTTGCTATGCGTCGAGCGAGGTCGACATGACTCGCTCGACCTCCTCAATAACCTCAATAGCTCGGTATTCCTCCTCCTTGACAACCGGATACTTCATGGCATCAAACACATTGAACTTAATCACATCGCCATCAAACTTCATTGTCAAGTTGCCCTCAGCAACATCAATTTTGGTGCGTGCCGTCCTCATAAATGGCTGGCCTAAAAGCAATTGCGTGCTATTAACCGGTGAATCTTCCATCTCCACAACATAGAAATCCGCCAAAAATATTAGGTGGTTTACTTGCACAAGCACGTCCTCGACATAACCCTCCGGATATTTGCTTGATCGATCCGCGAGTTGAATGATGATATTGTCCTTCTTGAGAGGCCCTATACTCAACGTTTGGTACACATTGAGTGACATGACTGATAGGAGCACAATGTGCGACGATATTAATATATATTTGCCCTCGTTTATGCTTTGTTTATCCCTTATTTATTTAAAATAGAGTCATAATTTAGTTTCGTGTCATTTCGGTAGAGTTTTGGTAAAATGTGCCTTAGAGTCCGAAAAATGACCAAGTATAGAAATCTGGAAAAATAGTGCAAAATGTGTCTTTTTCGTGATTATGGGATGAATAAATTTAGTATGCATGTTATTGGCTTGCAATTGGGTCTTGTGTCAAAAATTCAGATCAATCGGAGTTCGGGAAGTCACCCAAAAGATGGCTGCAACTCAGCAGTTCGAGTAAAACAATCCAGGGACTTCCAGGATTTTTCCTGGGACTGTGTCCCAACTTCAAAAATTCAGTCCTGACGTTGCACAAGGAATTTGATCAAGCCCTTTTATATGGAGGAAGCTATATGTGTCTAGTTTATCTGAGACTTGGAATCGCACAAATCGGAGCTCTGAGGAGAGAGTTATGCCCGAATTACTGGAGCAAGGTCACTGCCCAGCCGAGAAAACCAAGCATTCTGCCGGTTTGAGCATTGAGGCCGATTGGGGTGTAACCATAGACCAAAGTTCATCATGAAGAGTTGCTGAGTTCACAAGTGATGTCCATGAAGCATTGCAGCCCAATCCAAGGAAGAAAATCAGCAAAAGAAGTTTCCTAGAAGAACCAAGAAAGGAAGGAACCAAAACCTTGTTCCACAAGGATTACCTTTGCCGATTTGGACTAGGTTTTCTCCCTAGGGTTTCTGCCGAATTTGCCTCTATATAAAGCCATGTTTTCCTACAGAAAAACTTGTCACATCTTTTGCTAAAACACAAAGCCAAAGCTCTACCAAATTCTCCCCAAAAGTCCTACATAAACCCTAGCCGAAATCACCTCCACCACCAACCAAGTTTCTGCCGAAACTGGGAACCTTTGTCTGCCGATACAGCCCTTTGCCGAGCAGCCTTCCATACAGCCTCCATCTTCCGCCGGATCCACACGAGTCGGAGTCATCAAGGTGTCTACAAAAGTGTGATCCACTCCCTTCTCTTGGTTTAGTAAAGTTTATGTAGCTATGAATAGTTTTGTCTATGAAACTCTTTTGTATTTTTGGTTTTGGTTTGTATGTCTATGTATGAATCAATTTGGATTTTGGTTTTATAATTTGTATGTTAATGACTTGTTGAATTCAATGCTTAGATTTAAGTTTAAGTTTCGGCAACAATGATTTTGCATGCTAATTTGTAATATAAAACTTGTAAGGTTTATACACTTAGATAATTAAGGCAGTGGTATAGATGCATGTTTAGGTTCGAAATTGGTTAGAAATCTAAGGAGTGGGACTTAAAACCCAAAACATTAATTGTGTTTAAGCATTTGTTGTTTAAAACATGTAAATCTAGGTGTTAGGTTTCATCAAACACGAGTAATAACAAATATGGTTAAATACTCAAAAGGTTGCTTTGATTTGTTTTGCTCACCTAGGTATAAGACTTTAGATTTCTTGCATGTTAAAATAAGATGATTGACAACCTTGCTTGTTTTGCATGTCTCTGATTTAGACTATTGCCATTAATTGTTAAGTCTCAAGAGGATTAACACATATTCTAGGGTCTGATAGGAGCACAATGTGCGACGATATTAATATTTATTTGCCCTCATTTATGCTTTGTTTAACCCTTATTTATCTAAGATTGAGTCATAATTTAGTTTAGTGTCAATTTGGTAGAGTTTTTATCAAATGTAATTTAGGATCCGAAAAATGACTAAGTTTGAGAAATCTGGAAAATAATGCAAGTTGTCTTTTTCGTGATTCTGAGATGAGTAAAAATGCGATCTATCCTTGTCCGAATTTAATTCCATTTGGTGTGCTTATTATTCATATACTGAGGAATGTTGTATTAAAATTTCAGATCAATCGGAGTTCGGGAAGTCACCCAAAAGATGGCTGCAACTTGGCAGTCCGAGCAAAGATCACCAGGGACTTCCAGGATTTTCCTGGGACTGTATCCCAACTTCGAAAAATCATTCCCGACGACTCACAAGGAATTTGACCGAACTGTTTTAGATAGAAGTAGCTATGTGTGTCTAGTTTATTTGAGATTTGGAATCGCATCAATCGGGGCTCCGAGGAAGGAGATATGCCGGAGTTACTACAGCAAGGTCATTACTGCCGATTCCAAGAAGTCTCTGCGTCTTTTCCTTGATTTCTGTTTCGATGGACATTTTGGTGTACAATTGCATATTTGAAGATTTTCCAAGCTTATTGAAGGTTAGAGGAAGACATTGAGCCAAGGCATTGAAGAAAAATACGAAGAAAGAAGTTCTCCTAGTCAAGCTAGGAAAAGCTGCCGGAAAAGGCAGATTTGTGCCGGTTGTGTGATAGGCCGGTTGTGGCATTTGTCCATGGATCAAGTTCACCAAATGAAGATGTCAAGATCACATATGATGTCCATGAAGATGTGCAGCCCAAACCTTGAAGAAAAATCAGAAAAAGAAAACCTAATTGAATCATGAAAGGAAGGTTACAAAACCTTATTCTACAAGGTTTTGTGTTGCCTATTGTATCTAGGTTTCCCTAGGGTTTGCCGGCCTCTTCTCCTATATATAGGGACTGTTTTCCCAAAGAAAAAATCATCTCATCTCAAGCATAAACACAAGGCCTAAACTCTACCAAAATTCCCCAAAGATCCTATACAAAAACCTAAACCGAAAACCACCTTCACCTCACCCCAAAGATCTACTACCGTGCAGCCTCCACACAGCCTCCATACTCCGCTGGATCCACACGACGTGAAGCTCCAAAGGTGTTCTAAAAGTGTAACCCACTCCCCGGCCTCTTTCGGTTTAGTAATTTTTGTTTAGTTATGTTTAGTTTTGTCTATGAAACACTCATGTATGTTTGGTGTTGGTTTATATGTCTATGTATGAATCGATTTTGGTTTTATAAATTGTATGTGAAAGATTTGTTTGAATTGATGCTTAGATTTAAGTTTAGGTGTCGACAAGAACAATGATTTTGCATGTTAATTTGTAATATGTAACTTGTGGATTTTTATGTTTGATAATTAGGACAGTAGGTATGCGATGCTTGTTTGAGAACTTAATTCGATTAGTAATCTAAGGTTAGGGCATTAAATCGACACACTAGTTTTGTTTAAAGCATTTGTTGTTTAAAGCATGTGATTCTAAGTGCTAGGTTTCATGAGCTAGAGTATTTGGTTGAGTCATACTCGTAGTTTTCTTAATCACTTGCTCACTTAGAGTAATAACCTTAGAACTTGCAAGATAATAAGAGGAATGACAACCATACTTGTTCGCTTGTCTTCGATTTGTGATTCATATGCTTAATTGTTAATCATGTAAAATCGGTTAGCATAACCTTAGGATTATACCCGTGGTTAATCTTAAGAACTCTAGTAATCAAACGATTAGATGACCTCGTAGGCTCTAATTGGGATCGAAATTGGTTAAGTCGAAATAGCATCAATACTTGTTCCTTACCTTCTTGCATATTAGTCTACATGTTAAAGAGTCTTTGGTGCTAAATGTTTTGTGAGAGATGATGATCAAACTTGTAAATAGTAGTCTAGAATTTATTTTTAGCTTTTATTTTCGTGCCTAGCATTAGAAGGCAGCAAGCTGCCGACGCCTATACCTTCCCCCCATTGTGACGTTTTATGTATATTTGTGTGGATAATTTGTCTAACATTCTCATATTTCAGGTACCCTTAATCCCCGGCTAGAACGATCCCTACTTATGTCTATACTACTAACGATTGTAGGGTTATTATTGCTTGATGCTCGCTTAGGCGACTCATCAATTTTTGGCGCCGTTGCCGGGGATTATAAAAACTTGTTTTATGATGATTGTTGTGTATATATGTTGCTGGAAATTTTTGTTGTAAAGTTGTAATTTTTTATTTTTATTTGGGATTTTGTAAAGTAGAAATATGCTTCGGCATGTAGAGTTTAAATTTTGGAAGTTGCATGATGTATAAAGAATGTATGTTTGTAATAACTTAGTTTAATTTCTAGGAAGTTGATACATTTGTGTATGTTTGAGTTTATTGTAGTTTCTAAAGTGTAACATGTAGGGAGAAGCCGCTTTTGTTGGTCATAGCCTTAACCCTTCATACGAATGATGCCTTGTTAGATCCGTCTTTTATGTAGACTGGGAAACGTGGGATATGTCCCCCCCACGCATACGAGCGATAACTTGGCATACCCATTTTTATGAGGTTGAGGGCGGCTTTGATCAACACTTGTAGACCGCTAGTGACCCGAGTTTGTTTTACAAAGTATGGGGCAAGTTAGTTTCATTGATATGGTTCTCAGGTTTGTTTAACTGGATCTCAAGGCCCACAGACTGATGTTCATTCTAGGTGAGTGAGTCGATAGGGAGTTCGCTCCCCGTGGTGACCAACAACGAGTCCTGCCTGGTTCCTGTAGGGGGTTCGCCCTCCGTGAATCTTAACAACACCGCCTTTGAAAAGTAAAACACGCTCGAACTAGTCAATAGCTTGGGCCGAAGCATCACCTCACTTTAGACGCTAGAAGATAACTTGACATATATTATCTATTTTCTTCAAAAGATAAAACATAATTGTGTGGTTCGAACTCTTGAGGTATATCGGGTAAAAGCATGATACTACCGGGGGCTGTATCAGTCCATTGCACCATTATCTCATCTGCTCCACGTACTTCGAGAGTTAGAACAAATTTTTAAAAGAAATTAGACTTAGCGATTACATGATCATGAACGTTTCAATTTCTTGCTCTTTATTGCCGAATATATTTATGCTTTGCCGATTGTATATATCGTGTGCCATTGTTTGAAAGTTGTTGTGTAATTGCCAATGCCGTGGCTTGTAATGATGTATATTCTTGCATTTCTATTTCTTTACGATGTTCTAACTTGTTTAAATGTTGCAAATTCCAGAAAAAGTGCATGTCCGAATCTAATATTTGGACACGACATCATCAAGGCCGATTGCAACGTTTGAACCAAGAGCTCACAATTGCATTGTTTGTGCCGTTGCCACCGGCCGTACCAAACAGTCCGTCATCTGCACCGTCGTCTCCACCATCATCAGAACCATCATTGCCAACGTTACCTAGTTCGGCAACAACTTTGCTGAGCTCTCCATCCGTTGTTTCGTCATCGCGTGATCTCGAGAGTCCAGAATTTGAAGCTTTTGCCGAGTTAGTTGAAGAAAAAGAGAGAATGACTTCAATCCGATCACAGAATGGTCATGTTGCTGGAGCTGGAGTTGCTCCGTCGAATATAACTTATCCTCCCTTGGAAGCTGACAAGACGGGAGAGATTGAATTGAGGAGTGGATTCCTCCACAAGCTGAAGTCATTTTATGGGATGCCAAAGAAGACCCTAACAAGCATCTACAGTGGTTTAACTTCACCACAGAGTCTATGTGTCCGCGAGGGACCGATTTGCAACACTTCAAGATGAAGGCTTTTCCGTTTTCATTGGAAGATCAAGCGGAGGAGTGGTTGTTTGAGGTGCCTAATGGGCGCATCATTTCGTGGAATTCTATGATGGATGAGTTCTTGCTCAAGTACTTTCCTGCTTCACGCATCACTGATCTGAGGAACCAAATTACAAGTGTGAAGCAAGCTGGAGATGAGACTTTCTTCGACTACTATAAGAGGTTCAAGTCCCTAGTATCTTTGTGTCCATCGCATGGCATTAGCGATGGACTCTTGTTGCAATATTTCTATGAGGGATTGCGTGTTATGATGAGAGAGTTTCTTGATTCGGCCGTGGGAGGAAGTTTTTTGGAGTTGAATGCCGGAGCGGCAAGAAGTTTGTTGGAAGTTCTTGCATTGAACAACCAACAATTTGGCATGGCACAAAGCAATGTGCAAAGGAATGAGAAAGTACATGAGACGTCTTCGAGCTCAAAGTTAGAGGAGAAAGTTGATAAGCTTACCGACTTGGTGAGTAATTTGATGAAGAAGCGTGCCATGGTATGTGGTATATGCACCGAGGGGCATGAAACCGAACAATGCCCTCAATTTGGATCGAATGAGGGAGTAGAGGAGTGCAATGCCATTGGCTTTCAAGGAGGATAACGATTTGGAAACTTCAATCCGAGGTTCAATGATCATCCTAACTTTCGATGGGCAAACAATGACAATGTGCTTAGGGCACCTATGCAACCGAGAGAAGGAGGAGCGCCATATGCGCCGAGGGCACCCTTTGTGCCTCGGCAACCATTTCAGCCAAACCAAGGAAATTATGCAGCCATGCCGAGCCACAACCAAGGAGGGCCGAGCCAAGGCCAAGCACCACCAAGCAATCCCAATTACGATGCTTTGCTCCAATCTTTGTCAAGTGCGACTCAAGCATTGCTCGCGGGGCAACAAAGTCAACAAAAGGACATTGGTGAGCTAAAGACTCAAATGGGCCAAGTTGTAGACTTTATGGGGAGATTTAATGAGCAAGGGAAGTTGCCAAGCAATACGATTCCCAATCCGAGGAACGAGCATGCCAAGGTGATTCAAACTTGAAGTGGAAGAGAGTTGTTGCCTCCAACAAGTCCAAAGAAGCAGCGAGTAACTTTTGATGTAGTTGAGGATGCCGAGAGGGCTGGCGGACCTGCAATTTCCGGCAGCCATGGTGATGGAAACGGAGGGGCTGCAGCCGGCAATGCTGCAGCCGAGAGAGAGCAAGCTGCCGAGAATGGCAGTGCTGCCGAGAGAAAGAGTGCAACCGGCGGCAATGAGAAGAAGAAAGAGGGGCTGCGCAACGAGCTTGAGCGTGATCCCGCAACATCGAAGAGTGAGTTGTTGCCGAGCCAAATAAGCAAGGGAGGGGTGCCAAACTCCAGCATTCCATTCCCTTCTCGCTTTGTTAAATCGAAGAAGGATAAATCCGATGAAGAGGTGTTGGAGATTTTCCGGAAAGTGCAAGTCAACATCCCTTTGTTGGAATGCATTAAGCAAGTACCGAAGTATGCTAAGTTTTTAAAGGAGCTTTGCACGGCTAGAAGGCATACGAGGGAGACTCGTGTGGTGACTATGAGCGAGACGGTATCGGCCGTTATTCAAAGGAAGTTGCCACCAAAGATGAAGGATCCGGGAAGCTTCAATGTGCCTTGTGTGATAGGCAATACTCGTTTCGAGGATGTGATGTTAGACTTGGGAGCATCGATCAATGTCATGTCACTCAATGTATACCAAACGTTGAGTATAGGGCCTCTCAAGAAGGACAATGCCATCATTCAACTTACGGATCGCTCAAGTAAGTATCTGGAGGGTTATGTGGAGGATGTGCTCGTGCAAGTCAACCAATTGATTTTCCCCGCCGATTTTTATGTGGTTGAGATGGAGGATTCGCCGGTCAATAGCACGCAATTGTTACTTGGTCGACCATTTATGAGGACGGCGCACACAAAGATAGATGTGGCCGAGGGCAACCTAACTATGGAGTTTGATGGTGAGATGATCAAGTTTAATGTTTTTGATGCCATGAAATTCCCCAATGTTGATTTGAAGGATGGTTGCGCCATTGATGTATTGGAGGAGGTCGAACAAGTTATGTCGACCTCGCTCGACGCATAGCAATTAGCGATTGAGCATGGGGTTGGAGTTGACATGAATGGAGCACGGGTTGAGGACCATGATGGCGTCACCAAACCACTTTGGTATAGTATTGCCGAGCCATGCATAGATGAAGGAGTTGCCGAACTCAATGCAACGCCAAAGTATCCCTCAAACTCGTTCTTGTCAATTCCAAGTACCACAACCAAATTTCGACCAAGTGTGGAAGAAGCCCCAAAGTTAGAACTTAAAGAGCTCCCTAGCCATTTGAAGTATGTTTATCTCGGAGAAGAAGATACTCTACCGGTTATTGTGTCTTCAATGCTTAGTGAGAAGCAAGAGGATGATTTGATAAGTGTGCTTAAGAAGTACAAGACGGCGATAGGTTGGACCTTAGCGGACATCAAGGGAATAAGCCCTACTACATGTGTTCATCGCATCTTGTTAGAAGAAGGAGCTAAGCCGACTAAGGAAGTTCAACGTCGACTTCACCCTCCCATGATGAAAGTTGTGAAAGATGAGATTATCAAGTTGCTTGATTGTGGGGTGATTTACCCAATTTCGGATAGTAAGTGGATATCTCCCGTGCAAGTAGTGCCAAAGAAGAGTGGTGTAACGGTTATCAAGAATGAGAAGAATGAGCTTGTACCACAAAGACTTGTAACCGGTCATCGGATGTGCATCGACTATAGGAAGCTAAACGCTACAACGAGGAAGGATCACATGCCTTTGCCGTTTATGGACCAAATGCTAGAGAGGTTAGCCGGCCATTCTTTCTATTGCTTTCTTGATGGTTATAGTGGCTACAATCAAATCATGATACACCCGGATGATCAAGAGAAGACCACTTTTACTTGTTCATTTGGCACGTTTGCTTATCGACGAATGCCATTCGGTTTATGCAACGCACCCGACACTTTTCAAAGATGTATGTATGCTATCTTCTCGGATTTTATTGAAGACATTATCGAATTATTTATGGATGACTTTAGTGTGTATGGAGGCACCTTCGATGCATGTTTGGGGAACTTGGAGAAGATACCTGAGAGGTGTGTAGAGTGATAGGAGCACAATGTGCGACGATATTATATGCTTATGCCCTCGTTTATGCTTCGTTTTCCCCTTGTTTATCTAAGATTGAGTCATAATTTAGTTTAGTGTCATTTTGGTAGATTTTTTATCAAATATGCTTTAGAATCCGAAAAATGACTAAGTTTGAGAAATCTGGAAAATAATGCAAGTTGTCTTTTTCGTGATTCTGAGATGAGTAAAAATGCGATCTATCCTTGTCCGAATTTAATGCAATTTGGTGTGCGTATTATTCATATACTTAGGAATGTTGTGTTAAAATTTCAGATCAATCGGAGTTCGGGAAGTCGCCCACAAGATTGCTGCAAAACAGCAGTTCGAGCAAACCAATACAGGGACTTCCAGGATTTTCCTGGGACTGTGTCCCAAATTCGAAAAATCATTCCCGACGACTCACAAGGAATTTGATCGGACTGTTTTATATGGAGGTATCTATGTGTGTCTGGTTTATCTGAGACTTGGAATCGCATCAATCGGAGGTCTGAGGAGGGAGATATGCCGGAGTTACTACAGCAAGGTCATTCCAGCCGATTCCAAAATGCTACTGCCTCTTTTCCTTGATTTCTGTTTCGATGGACATTATGGTGTACAAATGCATATGTGAAGATGGTCCAAGCTTAAGAAAGGAAAGAGGAAGACACCAAGCAAAAGCAATGGAGAAAAAGATGAAGAAAAGTGTATCTCCTAGTCGAGCCAGGAGATGTTGCCGGTCGGCAAGCCTTTGCTGCCGATCTGCATGCCGGCGGGTTTGGGGCAACTTTTGGTGGATCAAAAACCTACCTAATGAAGTCCAAATGTTATTCAAGAAGTCCATGAAGTTGTGAAGCCCAAGCCTTGAAGAAAAATTCAGAAAAAGAAAACCTAATTAGACAATGAAAGGAAGGTTTCAAATCCTTAACCAACTTGGTTTTCTGATTTCCTTGTGCACTAGGGCAGCCGGCACCCCTCTCTTCTATATATAGCCTCACTTTATCATTCTGAAGATCATCTCAAGCATAAACACAAGGCCTAAACTCTACCAAAATTCCCCAAAGATCCTAGACAAAAACCTAAACCGAAAACCATCTCCACCTCACTTCAACCAAGTTTCTGCTCTTGCAGGACCTTGGACTTTCTGCCTCCATAACCTACTGCTGACGTAACTTACTACCGTTCAGCCTCACCCCAGCCTCCATACTTCGCCGGATCCACGCAACGTGAAGCTCTCAAGGTGTCTCAAAGTGTGATCCACTCCCCTCTTTCGGTTTTGTAATTTTTGTTTAGTTATGTTTAGTTTTGTCTATGAAACAATCATGTATGTTTGGTGTTGGTTTACATATCTATGTATGAATCAATTTTGGTTTTATGAATTGTACGTTAAAGATTTGTTTGAATTGATGCTTAGAATTAAATTTAGGTTTCGACGAGAACAATGAATTTTGCATGCTAATTTGTAATATGTAACTTGTGGTTTTTGTATGTTTGATAATTAGGGCAGTGGTATTAGAAGCATGTTTAGGATTTAAATTGGTTAGTAATCTAAGATGAGGGCATGAAAATCGATACTTGGTGTTGTCTTTGAACATGATCTAGGTATTAGGTTTAATCTGCTAGAGTAATTACAAACTAGATGGACCTGACGGACTCTATGATTTGTGTTATTCACTTAGGGTTATTAATCTTAGAACTTGCATGTTAAATAAGATGATTGACAACCTTACTTGTTTACATGTTTTCGATTTAAGACTCTTGTGCGATATATGTTAAGTCTTGACCGGATTAGCATAAAAATCTTTAGAGCTAGAACGGAAGTTTGTTCTAGAGAACTTGAGGAGTCTAGTAACAAGGTACAGAGCGGAAGCTCTAGTTATGGTCGAAACTAATTTGAATCTTGAACATACTAAATACTTGTATCTTACCTTCTTGCATGCAAATCTACATGTTAAAGAGTCTTTGGTGCTAAATGTTTTGTGAGAGATGATGATCACTTGTATATAGTAAATTAGGACTTTAATTTCGTGTCTAGTGTTAAAGGGCAGCCCTTGCTGCCGAACCTCATCTTCATCCCCCACGATAAATTTGTATATATGTATATAAGTGTGACAATTGTGTGCATATATGTATTTGTGAAAATTTGTGTTAACATTCTCATATTTCAGGTACCCTTAATCCCCGACTAGAACGATCCCTACTTGCTCATACTACTAATGATATTTTGTAGGATTATTATTTGTGTGAGCCGCGACAATCTTGTGCTCAATTGGGAGAAGTGTCATTTCATGGTCACGCAAGGCATTGTTCTTGGGCACATTATTTCGGCAAGAGGCTTAGAGGTTGAGAAAGCCAAAGTGGAGCTCATTCAAGCATTGCCGAGCCCTAGGTGTGTTAGAGATGTGAGAAGTTTTCTTGGCTATGCGGGGTTTTATCAAAGATTTATCAAGGACTTCTCTTCAATTGCAAAGCCATTGAGCAACTTGTTACAAAAGGAGGTGACGTTTGAGTGGACGGATGCGTGTGAGGCAAGCTTTTGCCGATTGAAGGAGATGTTGTGTACGGAGTCGATATTAGTGTCCCCTAATTGGGATGAGCCATTTGAGTTGATGTGTCATGCTAGTGATTACATACTTGGAGCGGTACTTGGACAACGAATTGAGAGGATGCCATGCGCCATTTACTATGCTTCAAGGACTCTCAACGATGCTCAACTCAACTACACAACAACGGAGAAAGAACTCTTAGCGGTAATTTTTGCTTTGGAAAAATTTCGATCATATCTTTTGAATTCCAAAGTCATTGTGTATAGTGATCATGCCGCTTTGAGATATCTTATGACAAAGAAGGATGCTAAGCCAAGGCTCATTCGATGGATTTTTTTGCTTCAAGAGTCCGATATAGAGATTAAAGACAAGAAAGGAGTAGAGAATGTTGTAGCCGATCATTTGAGTTGCCTTGTTAATGAAGAGGATCGGCTGCCCCTATTGGAATCCTTTCTAGATGAGCAACTTTTTCGACTTGAAGTACATGAGCCTTGGTATGCCGACATTGCCAATTTTCTTGCTACATGCCGATTCCCCCAAGAGATGTCGAGCCACCTACAAAAGAGGATCAAGAAGCAAGCTCGACACTTCTTGTGGGATGATCCGTACTTATGGAGGCAATGTGGTGATTAAGTTATTCGAAGATGTGTTCCGGAGAATGAACATCGCTCCATCCTTACTTTTTGTCATAGTGAAGCTTGTGGTGGGCACTTTGGACCAAAGAAAACTGCATTGAAGGTTCTTACTTGTGGTTTCTTTTGGCCTACGATTTTTAAAGATGCATTCATGTTTTGTAAAGCATGTGATAGATGCCAAAGAATGGGGAACATTGGAGCTAGAGACCAAATGCCGCTCACGCCTATTATTGAGGTAGAAATTTTTGATCTTTGGGGTATTGACTTCATGGGACCGTTTCCTTCGAGCAAGGGCTTTCTCTACATATTGCTTGCGGTTGATTATGTGTCAAAGTGGATCGAAGCAAGGGCTACACGCACCAATGATGCCAAGGTGGTAGCCGAGTTTCTGAAGACCAACATCTTTTTTTCGTTTTGAAGTTCCAAGAGTCTTGATTAGCGATGGAGGATCCCATTTTTGCAACCGCACCATTGAAGCCTTATTGAAGAAATATGGAGTCACTCATAAGGTATCTACACCTTATCACCCCCAAACAAGTGGTATGGCCGAGGTAAGTAATCGAGAGATCAAGCAAATACTTGAGAAAACCGTTGGACCTTCAAGGAAGGATTGGAGTGACACTACTACAAAAAACTCAATACACAACACAAATCAGACAACACTTTGAAAGTTACATATTGTGTGAATCACTTAACTGTTTCAGACGACCTAAAGTGAATAATTTGTGTTGTATGATGATACACATTTTTCATATTCTGAAAAAAAAAAATTCCAGATTTTGTCACACAACTCTGAGACACATTTTCTGTTGTGTGATTAATGAAAATCTGGGCGGCAGAATTCCCTCCGACATTGAAACTCAAATTTGGGCAAGGTCTAGATGGACAGACAACAAAGTTATTTTTTTGTGTTGTGTGATAATGTCACATCCTGCATTAGGTGTCACCAAGTGCAAAGTGACAAATACTTGTACAACAGAGTTTCATAGTTTGGTTGTGTGAGTTGGTTTGCTTGTCATTGCCCCATTTTCATTTTGGCTCCAATGGCAGAGGCAGCATTTCTGAAAGCGGGAAAGTTGCCTCCATGGTTTTTTGGTTTTGAAAAACATACATGTGCTACAATTCTCACAACAGTGTATTTTGATTCTGTTGTGCAATTGGTTTGCTGCTTCTACTAGGACACTCTTATGTAATACCTAGTATAGAGCAAAGTAAGTTGGTACAACTGTTTAAAAGTGTTTAGTTGTGTGAATGTAAACCTAATATGGTCATGCCAAACTTGCCAAATTTTAGGGGAGCGGCAAATTTCCCTCTTCTCCAAAACATGCCAAATGAGCCATTAATAATTTTTTTCCTGTTGTGTCTGAAAGTTAGGTAAATTTGTAACCAAACACAAGCCGCATTCAAGTGAACTATTCTCGGGTTTTCTCACTCTTCTCTTGGAAACGAAACCAAACACAAGCCGCACTACCCACAGTTCTCTTACAAACCTTCTCATCATTAAACCTTCGATCTCTCTCGTCTCACAGCTCTTTCTCATCATTAAACCTTCGATCTCTCTCGTCTCAAACACAGCACTCGAAAACGGTAAGCCTTAAATTTGATTCTCTCATCCCACAGCTCTCTTCCTCGAATTTCTTCGATTTGAAGACACCCATTTCAGTTTTCTCTTCGATTATGTAGGATTTCGCAAACCCTAACCCCTATTCTGTTTTGTTGGTGCATGTTCATTGTTGGTTTGAATTTGTTGGTGAATGCTTCAAAGACTTGTGGTTTTCTTCGATTTCAAAACGGTAAGCCCTAAATTAGATTATGTCTTCCTCTCTTTCTCGATTCTGTTATGTTTCTCTTCGAGTTCAAAACACCCAATTCATTTTTCTCTTCAATTGATTCAATTTCACAAACCCCTCTTCTGTTTTGTTTCACAAACAACTCTCTTCGACTTCAAAACCCCTCTTCTGTTTTGTTGGTTTGGAATTGTTGGTGAATGCTTCATTTGTTTACTGTTGCTATTCAAAAATTTGTACAGATTTTTAACAAGTGAGTTTATTGTTTGTTGCAGTTCTTGCATGCGCACTTGCTGTAGAGGTGCTTGAATAATACTAAGGTATATTGTTTCAGAAATATGTAGAATCTTAATTGTTGGTAGTTATATATACTGTTGGGATTTGGTGCGTGCAGGGATATAGCTGTTTTGTTTGTATATTTGTTGTTAATGGTTGAATTTGGTGATTCTTAATATATTGTTGGTTGTTACATTGTTGGGATTTGGTGTGTGCAGGGATATAGCTGTTTTGCTTGTATATTTGTTGTTAATGGTTGAATTTGGTGATTCTTAATATATTGTTGGTTGTTACATTGTTGGAATTTGGTGCGTGCAGGGATATAGTTAACAATATTGAATAACTTTATTTTGTTTGGAGGCATATTGATGCGTGTTTTTGGTGCCTGTTTTAATTGTTTTGTCAATAGATGGGTAGGGCATGGCTAAATGCTGATAGGAGATCTACTGAGTATATTTTGGGTGTTAAAGAGTTCATTGAATTTGCTTTGAGAAATTGTAGAGACCCACGAAATATTTTATGTCCTTGCACAAGGTGCGGAAATGACAACAGTTTTTCAGCCAGAGTAGTTAGGGATCATTTATTTGTCAATGGGATTGACACATCTTATAATATTTGGACTGACCATGGGGAGGTAGCAGCAGATTTAGAGACTGAAGAGTCTTTTAATGGCAGCAACAGAGATTCTGATGAATCTGTGGGGGGTCCCTTTGGGATAGAAGTAGACAGTGACGTAGACATTGATTTTGAAGGGGATGAGGAACTCTCAGATGATTGCAATGAGTTCCAAAAGTTTGTAGGCGATGCCAACAAACCACTGTACCCCGGTTGTAAGTCTTACACTAAGTTGAATGCACTTGTACGACTTTACAACCTTAAAGCGAAGCACGGAATGAGTGATGTCGCTTTTGGAGAGTGGTTGGGTGTATTGGGGGATTTTCTGCCAGAAGGGAATGAGATTCCTGCCTCTTGCTATGATGCAAAGAAGGCACTAAGTGCATTAGGAATGGAGTACAAGAAGATTCACGCTTGCCCCAACGATTGTATCTTGTACAGAAAGGACTATGCTGATGAAGATGAATGTCCTACATGTCATGCTTCACGGTGGAAGCTAGGGAGAAACTCCAATCCTAGGGAAGGTGTGGCTGCAAAATTACTATGGTACTTTCCCCTCATTCCAAGGTTCATTAAGATGTTCCGGTCAAGTGAAACTTGTAAGAGTTTAACTTGGCATGCCACTGACAGAAAAAAAGATGGCTTTATGCGGCATCCGGCAGATGCAGCCACCTGGAAGTTAGTTGATGAGAAATGGTCGGAGTTTGGTGCAGATCCTAGAAACCTTAGACTTGCCTTGTCCTCAGATGGATTTAATCCACACAGCTCATTAAGTAGCAAGTATAGCTGCTGGCCTGTTATTCTTGTTATATACAACCTGCCTCCTTGGCTTATAATGAAGAGGAAGCACATGATGCTAACACTACTAATATCGGGGCCGAAACAACCGGGAAACAACATTGATGTCTACTTACAACCTTTGATTGATGACTTGAAGCTGTTGTGGGAAGGGGTTAGTGGAGTGTACGATGCAAGGCAAAACCAGTCCTTCACACTTAGGGCTTCTTTATTCTGCACAATCAACGATTTTCCAGCCTATGGGAACCTTTCTGGGAGTATAGTAAAAGGGTATAATGCTTGCCCTATCTGCCTTGAAAACACTAAACCTAAGAGGCTAGTCAATGGAGGGAAAATGGCATACATTGGGCACCGTAGGTTTCTGCCCAGAATTCACCCTTATCGAAGGCAAAAGGCTGCTTTCAACAACCGAACAGAGCATTCTGTTGCTCCAGTTCCTTTAACTGGTGAGCAAGTATTACATAGGTAGGAAACAGAAGTTCCAAAGTTTAAATTTGGAAAAAAAACTCCCCCTCCTCCTTATAAGGGTGCGGAGGATGAACGTAGGCCTTGCTGGAAGAAAATTTCTATTTTTTTCCAGCTTGAGTACTGGAAGTTTCTCCTTGTCCGACATTGCCTTGATGTCATGCATATCGAGAAAAATGTTGTAGATAGTCTTATTGGAACATTATTGAATATTCCAGGAAAAACAAAAGATGGTGTGAATACTCGCTTAGATCTGGTGGAAATGGGTATTAGATCAGGGTTGCATCCTAATCTGGAAGGTCCCAAGAAGGAGCGCTTGCCGTTAGCAAGCTGGAATCTGACGGCTGCTGAGAAGAGATGCATGTGCGGGTCGTTTTTTGGTATGAAAGTTCCAGAAGACTATTCTTCCAATATCTCAAGTTTGGTTTCCATGGCTGATTTAAGTCTCAGTGGACTTAAATCCCATGATTGTCACGCCTTAATGCAACAACTCCTCCCTATTGCCATCCGAGGAGTGCTTGAAAAGCCAGTTAGAGTTGCTGTGATAAGATTGTGTTTTTTCTTTAATGAAATCTGCAGCAAGACTATTGATGTGTCAAGGTTACCGAAAATTCAGAGTGACCTCGTTGAAACATTGTGTGAGCTGGAAAAGTACTTTCCGCCATCATTTTTCGACATCATGGTTCATCTAACAGTCCACCTAGTTAGAGAGGTGGAGTTATGTGGACCAGTTTGCTTTCGATGGATGTATCCGTTTGAGAGGTACATGAAGATTTGTAAGGGATACGTTCGAAACAGAAATCGGCCCGAAGGATGCATTGCCGAGTGTTATATCGCAGAAGAGGCAGTTGAGTTTTTAGCTGAACTGTTCTGCAAGGATAGGACTGTTGGAATCCCATCTCCTCTGAATACTTCAGACAGAGCTACATCAGGTGCTACTGTTGTAAGTGTTTATGGCAAGCTATATGATCAAGCTCACCTTTGTGTACTTCAAAATACGGATGAGTTCAGAGACTACTTTAAGTAAGTACTATCCCTTTATTTATTTTTTGTGACTTCTGTTACTATTTTTTTGTTCAGTAAGCACCAATATACTTATTGCCCCTGTTTTGTTGGTAATTGCAGTGAGCATTGGGAGCTTTTGAAGATGGAGTTCCCAAGATTTGCAAGAGATGAAAAGTGGCTGACTGACAAGCAAAACAAGACATTTGCTGAGTGGGTGAAAGAGACGGTAAGGTCTAAACACTCATGATCTGTGAAGAATTAAACTAGTCATGTTGTTAAGTTATACATTAATAGTTAATAATGATAATAAATGTTCTTGTATCGCAGGTTGCTACCCAACTGAGTGAACCAGGTCATAACATCCCAGAAATTGTGAGATGGCTTTCAGATAAGCCAAGTAATGAAGTGCCAAAGTTCAGTGGTTATAGAATTAGTGGAATTCAGTATAGCACGAAGGAGAAAGATGATATGCGATCGACACAAAATAGTGGTGTCTACTTGGTTGCTGAGACGCCACAAGTAGCTAGTGCTAGAGATAAAAGGATGGTTAGGGAGGACATGAGTTTCTATGGTGTCATTACTGAAATATGGGAGCTGAACTATGAGAAGTTTAAGTTCCCTATCTTTAAGTGTGATTGGGTAGATAGTGGGAAGGGTGGTGTTGTAGTAGATGAGCTTGGGTTCACATTGGTAAACTTGAGTAAGAAAGGTCATTGTAATGACACTTTCGTATTGGGAAGCTGTGTTGAGTCGATTTTCTATGTCGAAGACCCTGTGGATCCACAGTGGTCAATAGTCGTGAGACTCCCAACTAGAGATTACCGTAATTTTGAGATTGAAGATGTCCTTGGAGACACTGCAATTTCTCACCCGTCCATCACAACGACAATGCCGTCGATTGAGTTAAGTGGCAACTTAGCTGATGAGGAACAAGTGGGCTACCTGCGAGTTGGGGAGGAGGATATAGTCGTTGATGGACAATAGAGACAGCTCTATTTCTTATATATTAAGTTGTTTTTCTTTGTGTTTGTCATCCAGAACTTATGTGCAATTGATATATTATGTTTTGAATGAAACTGTGCTTGTCTTTGATTAATCATTATTTGGTATTAAATCTATCATATATAGTTGTTTGGTTGTATTGCTATATATCATTACTTGGTATAACCTTTGACTTAGCTTATTACAAATGTCTCTATTTATAAATCATGTAATTCAATGCCTAATGTTCCTCATATTTGTATGATAGATAATGACGCCATCTAAAGTTGCATCAAAGAAGGTTGCTGGTACGCCAAAGAAGGCTGCATCAAAGAAGAAAGCAAAAAAGTTGAAAACAAAGAAGACTACACCAATGAAGAGTACCTCAACAGTAGCTACTTTGTCCACTAGAAGGAAGAAGAAGAAATCAAAGGAGGCTGATGAACCAACCGGAGGTCTGAAGCTGCTAAAGCGAAATTGTGTCACAATGAAGAGGATTTCGAATCGCTCAAGCTTAAGACAGAAGAGAATTGTTCAATTCAAAAAAGGAACTCCATATGGGAAGGTGGCACAAGAAATGCAGTCCTATATTGGTGTGTTAGCACGCAAGAAGATACCAATTGTGAGGACTACTTGGAGAACTGCCAGCCCTAAAAACCCAAGAGGCGTCACAGCTGAGGAGAAGAACAAACTGTGGGAACGTATACAGGTATACACTTTCTTTGTTTATCAATTATGTCATACATTATTGATATGGTTTTGATCCTACCACTTAAATGACATGAATTATGGACACAGGGAGCATTTGTTATTGGAGAGGAATGCAAAAAAGTCGTATTGCGGTCAGCATCAACAAAATGGAGGGAATTCAAGTCCCGTCTTACAACGTCGTACATTGTCCCTTACTTGGATGAGCCAGAATTGCTGAAGTATCCCCCCCCCAAGATTATAAATTCATCAATCAAGATCATTGGACGCAGTTTGTCGCTGAGCGAACTAAGCCCTCATTTCTTGTAAGTTGTCCAGTGATGTTTAGATTAGGGGATAAGTTTTAAAATATGTATTGGATTATGAGTATGTGTATTTTTTTTGTTTATCAGACTCTGCGTAACAGTCAACAAATGAAACGCAAGCTGAATAAGTATCCTCACCGACTTTCCCGCAAGGGTTACACTGGTTTGGAGGAAGAGTTGGTAAGTGGAGTGTTTATAATCTTCTTTACATTATATCAAAGCTGGAATCATGTGGTTCATTTAAAACTGTCTGTTAATCAAAAGAGGATTTCTGTAACCGACTGACTTTTTCTTTGTATTTTATTTAGTTGAAGGCTGGAGACCTTAATGATGATGAGGAGGTTGAGAGGTTTTTTATGTGGATAGAAGCACGGAAGGCAAAGGACGGCACTTTCAAGGATGACCAAACAAAGCAAAAGGCTGAGGAGATAGTGAGTACTATAAGCTAATGTTCATCATGTACATGTATTGCTAATTTTTTTATTTCTGACTTTATTTTTATGTAAATGTGACTAGATTCAGTTGAAGGAGAAGATTGATCGTGGAGAAGAAAGCATAAGTGGTTCCCTTGATATCTTAGAAAAGGCTTTGGGGACAAAGGAGCATGGTGGCAGAGTGCAAGGGGTTGGAGGCTTTGTCAATCCAACTATATACTTTCATTTGCCTAGGGTTAAAAGGCCTAGCCTCCACGAGACGATTAAGATCAATGTGGATGCATATATAGCTGAGATTAAGGAGACTATCCTAGCAGAGGCAAGGAAGCAGGCTATGGAAGAGTTTAAGGCTGAACTGAAGGCAAACCTGCAACAACCAGCTACACATGGAGGTGGGGGACAAGTAGCTAGTTGTCCTGGAGCACTAGAGAAGCAGGTGTCACCTATTTCCGGGCAAGGCAGCTGTTCACAGATGGCTGATCGACATGTCAATGATGGATTTGAAGACCCTGAAGTACAAGCAGAAAAGGAAGTTATTGGGGAACTGAATGTGGAAGTTATTGGGGAACTGCATGTGGAAGTCCCGAAAGAAATGGATGTGGAAGCTGGGAAGTTAGAAGGGAAAGGCGAGGCAAAAGGAAAGCTCAGTGATGAAGCAATTCGAAACTGTATTGAAGCAATGGATTACAAAGAAGTCGGTAAAAAGAAAATTCCAAAGAGGAAGGGGGCTGAAGCCAAAACTACTAGACAGAAAACAAAGGAAGTGCCGGAGGTAAAACAAAGGGAGGGGGCTGAAGCCAAAACTAAGGTAAAACATATTTTTGTGAATACTTGAGTTTAAAAATTATGTGTGCTGTTAATATTTTTGCATATTGTTTAGAATTTAAAAATTATTACTATGACATTTTGTAGGTAATAGCACCAGAGGAAGTGCCGGTCTTGTTGGCAGTAGGTTCGATTGATAACATCGTCGGAACAGGCACAGTACTGCAAGGTGACCCCAACCAACTTGTTCATGGCGTCCCATTAGGGGAGGGTAATGTGCGTGTTTCAGTATCAGTCCCAACGCAGGAGAACGCGAAAGTTCCATTTCCTGTGAGTGATGAAATAGTCACTGTCCGACAGGCCTGCGGGAGTTGGGTAGCATGGCCTGAAGAGCTTGTCATTTATACACCTGTCTCACCAAGCGAGGTACGTATTAGGAGCCATTAGATTTAAATATATTGTATTTTGATTTTTACAGAAGTCAGATTACATGCTTAATTACTATGAGATTATGTACGTGTAGAAACCTCAAAAGAAGAGAAAGACAAATGGTCAAGACTTTGGAGTTTCCCATAAAGTGTTTGACTCGAAGCTCTTGAGGGAAATGGCAGCAGGGTTACCAAATTCATTAAGTATGTTGTGCATGTGGGGTGAAGAAGGGTTAAAAGATGACAAGACTATCAACTTCGACATGGAGGCTGAAGTGTTTGGGCGGATACGGAAGACATATATATTTGGTGATGATGTGCACAGAATGGCAAGTATGAAAGAAGTAACTGGGAACTGCATAGTGATATATCAGAGGTGATATATATATATATATATATATATATATATATAATGTTTTTTTTATTTTCTTCTATTTATGAAATATGTAAACTCTGTACAGATGTGATATTTTGGTTTCTGGTTTGAAATTGTTCTTCATCTTTGGGTTTTAGGTACCTCTATGATGTCCTAAAGAACTACCAAATGCTTGATATGTTTGCGTTTGTTGATCCGGTCATGGTCGGAGGAAACAAAGCATGTGGACCAACAAAGAGCAAGGTTGAACACTTGAGTGCCAGGCTGAAAGCCTCAAAACCAGGACAACTTTTAATGGTGCCGTATAATGCAGAGTAAGTAGTTTGATAACTGTGCTTTTACATTGGTAATACTGTTAGTATTAAGTTAATACATATTATGATATGTGGATTTGAACAATTTCTGGTAACTTTGTAGTGAACATTGGGTGCTTACTATCATTGATCCTGAAAATGAGAAGGTGTATTTCTTGGATCCTATTAGGAGGCGGTTGCCGCTGGGCTCATCTAAGTGGAAAACCGTTGTTAACAGGTAATTACTTATAAGCATAACATGCTTGAACTTTGATTTATGGAATGACACTTACTTTTGGTTCAGTTGTGAGCTTATTGACTATTGTTTTGTTTTAGTGCTATGGCCAAATATAATGAATACATTGGCAGGACAAGTCTAAAAGTGGTTAACTGGAAACCGATTACGGTATGTATATGTTACTTTTGGTGGATTCTAGATTCTTGGCTAATATATGTACATTTCGATTATGTTACCTGTTTTGGGAGAGTGATTATTAATTGATTCACTGCTTTTAGGGTGTTCCCCACCAACCCAACACTATTGAGTGCGGCTATTATGTCATGCGGTTCATGCGAGATATCATAGAGGACAAGGACCAATCTATTTTTGTGACTAAGGTACAATCACTGCCTTCTGCTGCTTTTGTGTTTAATTGAATTGCTTGTATTAGGAATTTAGGATGCTGGTTCATTCCTAATAATTCTGTAATCACAGTCTTAGGTATATGCACTTATTCTTGTGTTATGCTGCTGTTCTTGTGGTATAACTAAATATGCATGTTAGAAAATCTGTCTACTAGGTATTTGAATGACTTCTGTTTTCTGCTGCTTTCAAAAATCTGTCTACTGAATCTGTCTTCTGTTTTCTACTGCATGTCAGAAGACAGATTGTTGAATGACTTCTGCTGCTTTCGAAAATCTGTCTAATAGGTCATTTTCAGCTGCTTTCTGCTGCTGTGTTTGAATGACATGCTGCTGTGTTTGAATGACTTTTTGGGATAATGTTGACGTCTAATATTGTATACATTCGATTTCTTTTTCAGTGGGGCAGGAGAGACAATGGCCTACAGTACACACAAGATGAAATAGATGTGGTAAGGAATGAGTGGGCGAAGTTCATTGTCAGCAATTTGGTGTAGGAATGTTCATAGGGCTTCTGAAATGGGTTTGGCAGTGATGTTTATATGTGCTTATGTTTTATAAACTTATCGGTTTAAGCTAGCTATGTATGTATGTATATATAGGACTAATGCTGGCAGATTTTGAACAATATCAGCTTGTGCCTTCATGGTTTCAGCTGAAATGCTAGCTAGGTACGTAGGATTATTGCTAGCAAATTTTGAACAATATCAGCTTGTGCCTTCATGGTTTCAGCTGAATGCTAGCTAGGTATGTCGGATTATTGCTAGCAAATTTTGAACAATATCAGCTTGTGCCTTTCATGGTTTCAGCTGAAATGCTAGTTAAGTTTTAGTTTGCTTTTGCTCTATGCATCTATGTGGTACATTAGTGTGCTCCGGCCACTTGAATGATATGTAGAATGGTTCAATTTATGTATAATTATTGTATCTGCAAAAACTGCTCTTCTGGAAATGGTAATGGTTCAATGTACAACAGTTTACATGCTTTTTGAGACCTCATTTCTTGTGTATTTGAGGCTCAGACAACAAAGTGGTCATATGACCAAATGCTTAAATCTATTGTGTGATAGAAACTTATACAACACTATAACAGCATTATGTGTTGTACAATATGACCAAAAGCCGAATCAAACCAGTGTCACAAACAGCTCAATTCTGTTGTCTGGTTGTCGAATAATACAACTGTAAAAATATCATATGTTTTACAATATGACTAAAAGCCGCATCAAACCTGTGTCACAAAATCCTCAAATCTGTTGTTTGATTTGTAGAATCATACAACTCAATAAAAATGAAACGAAATCAGTTGTCTGAATCAGACAACTAAATAAGTGGGAGATGAAATCTGTTGTGCGAATCAGACAACAGAATAAAATTGCAATATTCTGTTGTATGTTTAAAACTTACACAACATAAAAGTATGTATATTCTGTTGTATGAACTAGACATGTCAGTGCAGCGAATGCCAAGCCAGCCATGGCATGGCATATAAGTTGTACAACAGAAATTATAAGTTGGTTGTTGGACGTTTCATCACACAAGCTCGAGATATACGACGGTTTTTTCGAACTTACACAACGGTGCAGCACCGTTGTGTATTGAGTTTTTTGTAGTAGTGTGATCGTCTCGATGACGCTTTGTGGGCATATAGGACTGCATACAAGACACCAATAGGAATGTCTCCTTTTCGGTTAGTTTATGGCAAAGCATGTCACTTACCGGTTGAGCTAGAGCACAAGGCATGGTGGGCAATCAAGGCCTTCAACATGAATATAGATGATGCCGGCCTTCATAGAAAGCTTCAACTCAATGAACTTGAAGAAATCCGTAATGAAGACTATGACGCCGCTTGGATATACAAAGAGAAGACACGAGCGTATCATGATAAGATGACTCGAGGGAAAAAGTTTGAAGTTCAGCAACAAGTTCTTTTATTCAATTCAAGACTTCTACTCTTTCCGGGTAAGCTTCGCTCTAGATGGGTTGGCCCCTTCATTGTCACTCAAGTTTTTCCCCATGGTGCCATCGAAATTCAAAGTTCAATCACAAGCAAAGCTTTCAAAGTAAATGGACATCGTCTCAAGCCTTACTACTCTTCCTTTCAAGAACACACGGTGGAGGAGGCTTGCTTACACACTGCCCCACGAGTGCCGCCACCCTACCTTGCTGCTGGACCTGAAATTGCCGGACAAGAACACCACTGCCGAGAGGCAGCCCCTCACTCCAGCTGCAACTTCATCTCCTGCCGGACCTGCAATCGCCGGTAGGATGAACAAGATGATACAAGAAGCTAAGAATAGTCCAGCTGAGCCGTCTGATACGCTGGATACGTCTGAAACATTGTCAGACACGCTTTACACGCCGGATACGCAGAATGAGACCCAATCGGATACAACATGCAATGATCTTCTTCTTGAGCTATTTCTTGCCGATTTGAACTATTTTGGAACAAGATGAACACATGCAATCAACAACAGTGACACGTCTAGGCTATGGACTATAAACACAAAGCGCTAATTGGGAGGCAACCCAAGTCAATCAAAGAAAAATGAAGGAGCCATCACCGAGCGTTTGAAATTTCTAACCCTTCTCTCTTTCTTTGATTTGTGATGATATGTTGGAATATGTTGGTCTATTGCATGCTTAGGAAATTCTTTGATATTGTTTTGTGCTTACATTGAGGACAATGTAATTTTCTAAGTGTGGGGTGGGGTAACGTATTCCGTTTATGTTTTCGTGTGCTTAGTTTTGAAAAGAAAATTCAGAAAATTGTAATACAAAAATAGAGTGTTTAAATTGCATGTTTCGAGTCTTATGATGCCCCTAATATGTCAATGATATTTTTCTCCTCTTTGCATACATAGATGATGGTGGTGCATACAATTAAAATTGTGAGTTTCATGGATTATGTGCATTGATAGGAGCATGTAGGACTTGTTGATTAACAAAGCATGCATGTTTTAGCTAGTTTATTTCGATAATAACCTATGTGAGCTTTAGAACCAAATTGTTTTCTCCTTGAGCGATAAAAATATAAAATACGATAGATTCATAGGAAGCATGAAACCTCATAATTCTTTGACTATTCGATGACTATGTGCCATAGCTTTTTAAAGAACTCTAGTATGCTAGAACTTACTCTTGTTGATTTTCGAAACGTTTATATCATAAAACTTTGATTTTGAATATGATTGAATAAAGATCATTTAGGTCTACCACCATTGCCAAATAAAGCATGTGCATATTTGTGTCCGTCGTGGGACACCTTAGTAAATCCCCCTTTGAGCCTACGATTAGCCTTTTCTTTCATCACCCTTAAACACTTTCCATGAGCTTAGTATAGTGATGCCTTTCTCTTATTTCAATGTGTTGGCAAAGCTTGATTTTTGAAAGAGTTTTCGCGTGTGTGATGAAGAACAAGTGTGGGGTAGACTTAACCATTAAAATGTATGAAAGATATATGTATGCCGAATGCCAAAAAGAAAAATAAAAGAAAAATAGATGCTCGGATACAAAAGAAAAAGAACAGAAAAGAAATATGTCCAAGAGCATAAAATTAAGGCATGGGCACGGCATAGGTACCAAAAGAAAAATTTGTGCATGGCTATTGTCTTGATTATTGTTGTAATGTTATGGGAAGAAAAGAATGAAGTATGGGTCCAACAAGATGAAATTTGACCCTCGGCGAGAAGACATAAGGAGATTAAGCTTTGCCAAAGGCCACGGTGACGTTTTTAGCCTCCTTATCCAAATATCGAATACCTCTTAGCCTAGCCCCATTACAACCCTTTGATTGATCTTTTTCATGATTCTTAAGATGGTTGAATTTGATTTGTGGATATTATCTCAAGAGTGAGCATATGGTTTTGGTTCATTGGTGCATATAGTTATCATATGAGGTTTTTCCATAAAAATTCACAAAGTGCTTTCGTTTCTTTGATATATGCTAGTCACTCTTTGTAATTCATTATCTTCCACTTGCATATACTATTGAGTGAATAACCATGCTTCCAGAGAAAAGAAGAGAGTATGCCTAGTGAGGAGGATTGGATTAGCTTTAACATGTTTACATACTTACCTTTTGCTCTTATATGTTCACACTACCAGAAAAGGCGTCATAGCCGACGACGCCATCTCGTCGGCCGTTTCCATTAATTCGTCGGCTATAGTCATAGCCGACGAAGTATCGTCGGCTATTATCTCGTCGGGATTGCTCCGTCGGCTATAGTATAGCCGACGACACACGGGGTAAGTCGTCGGCTTATGAAACACCAGGTATAGCCGACGAAAAAAGCGTCGTCGGCTATACTTCGAACATTGCCGACGAGAAGATCGTCGGCTTTAACAATTACGTAACTGCCCCTAACCGAAGTATAGCCGACGACACTATCGTCGGCTATACGTCCGTTTTAGCCGACGACACTATCGTCGGCCATAACAATCGCCGGTACCAGGAACGGCTTTTTTTTGCCTGAAGCCGGGAGGGTATAGCCGACGACATATGGTAAACATCGTCGGCTATAACTGTTATAGCCGACGAAATAATGCCAATATCGTCGGCTATAACCCCTAAATATTTAAAAAAATTAAAAAAATTTACTCGGGCCCAATTTCTCTTCGTCTTCGGGGGCTGCAGAAAATGCACAAACAAACATCCAAATATCCAACAAATATCCACATCAATCCATCCCTAATATCCTACATACTGTACAAATTAACCCACTATATCTACTCATCATCACCCCCTAAACGCGTAGCGTCGTCGACCGGATCGTTCGAGTTCCGGTGGCTATGGCTGTCCTGATCGGCTGGCGTACTCCGATGCGGGGGGGGAGTGGGGACGACGAACTGGGGCATCTGTGGCGGAGGCGGGGGCTGGAGTCCAGCCTGCTGGGCCTCCCAAGACTGCTGCATCCATCGGTACATCTCCGCCACAGATGCGTCTCTGGCCTGCTGCGCCGAAGCCTCCGCAGCCCTCGCCAACTCCGCCTGCTGGAGCGCCTCCACCGCCCTCGCCAACTCCGCCTGAGTCCTCTGCAGCTGCGTCTGCAAGTCTCCTCTCGTCGAAGCCGCACGCTGCGTGCTGGGATTGGCCGACGTGTACTTGAGAACCCCATCTCCCGCCGCGCCTAGGCCTCTCTGGTAGAAGTAGTTGTTCCCCGTCCCTACCGCCGCGTGCATGATCTGAGAGGCCAAGCGCGGCTCAAGGGTGTCGATCGTGGAGGCAAACTCCGCGATCGCCTCGTCGGACGCCCCGTCTCCCAGAGTGTCTCGCGCGATCCCGAAGGTGATCGCGTCGGTCTCCGCATCTATTTCCGCCTAATTGACAAGAAAATATAATAAACGAATTAAAAAATATATATATAAATTAATTTCATGAAACACTTTTATTGAAGATGGACGAATACTTACCACTTGGTCGGGACCCCCCGGATACATCTGCGCATGAATCCACGACAACGGCCTCAGCGGTCGGTCCCTCCTCGCCATCTCTGCCCACTGCCTCCAGGAGCGGGCGCCGCCGTGGTGGGGGTGCTCGTTCCTCCTGCGGTTGTCGCTGTTCGTCCGCGAGATTTTCTGTATTATAACAACAAACATATAAACGCAAATATAAATTAGTAACTAAATTAAAATATTAGGAACTAACCAAAATAAAATTAATAACTAATTTAGTTACTAACTAATTTAATTTAATTAGTAACTACTTAACTAACTAATTTAATTAGTAACTACTTAACTAACTAATTTAATTTAGTAACTAACTAACTTACTAACTACCTAATTTTATTTAATTTAATTTGATTTAATTTAGTAACGAACTAACTAACTATGTAACTAACAAACTGACTTAATTTAATAACTAATAACTAACTAACTAACTAATTAATTGAATTAAGTAACTACATAATTTAATTATTAAATAACATTAAAAAGTTATATACTACCAGGCTAAATTTTCTTACCGAGACCCTGTCGCTCCCGAAGTAGGCTACCAGCCATAGCCACTCGTACTCCCTGTACCGGAACTCGTGGGGGGTTGCAGCTCGCCCCAAGCGCTGCTCCACATGGTACGTCCTGTAGTGCGTGGACAGCTCGTTCTTCCACTCGGAGTACCTATATTAACAGAACACAACTGTTAGATATATTCGTACACTGCCAATAAATATATTTATACAAAAAAAAGCAAAACACATAACCTGTTCTTCAGCTGCTCGTCTCTCCACCAGTCCAAGGTAGGATGGACTCTAAACCATTGCTGCAACATTATAAATTAATTAGAAAATATTTTTATATAGTTATAAGGACTGAATTCATAATTGTTTATTTTCTATAATAAAAATCATATTTAACTCACCGACAGTGCATTGTACACTCGCGCCTTGATCTCATCGGGCACAGAGCCCCAGTCGGGCCACAACAGTGGGACCCTGTCCCGCACGAGCATGCCCGTCGCGTTGATGTACTTGGTGGTGGTGTCTCTCCGCTCAATCGGGCGTCCATCCTCACCGGGACCGGGCAGGATCTCTCTGATCCCACCGGCCAGCTCCCTCTCCAGGGTCGACATGTTCGCTGGCCCTCTGGTCCGTCTCGTCCCCGCGGGTTTATTGACGAGGACGCCTGTTAAAATGAACACATAGTTAAATAATTATTTAAACTAACTAATTAAATAATTAATTAAACAATCTAAATAATTAATTAAACTAACCAATTACCTGCGTCGTTGTACTGCTTGTCCTTCTCACGAACGGCCCACAGGCCGCGGCAGTCCTCTGAGTCGAAAGGACTGTAGAAGTAGGCCTCCTCCCAGGGAATCTCGTGAGGCCGGTCGTGCCTCCAAATCTGCCTCCCCCTGGCGTCGTACTCAGGGATGGCAGGGAGGAACTGGACCATGTACATCCCCGATGGCGGAGACATACGGGGCGTGGACCCTGAGGGGCCTGCTCCCCCTGACGGTGGGCCCCGTAGCTGTGGACGCTGTCGCTGTGGGGGGACAGGGAGCATCTCTGGAGGGTCCAGATCGGCGCGCGGTGGGGTCGGCTGCCGATCCTGGAACAGTGCTGAAGTGCACTGGGGTCTGGTGGCTCTGCGTCCTCCTCCGACACTCGAGTCAGGGCCCGCTCCCGTCGACTCATACGAGGAGCCCCCACGTGGATCGCTCGGCGTCAATCCCATCAACGTCTCCTCTCGTCGACTCAAAGGCCGGCCTAGGCCCCGACGACCGCTGGATCCGCTCCCCCCACGGCTGGATCCTGCCTGAGCGTCGGGGTCGCTCTCGGTCCGTCTGCCAAGCCATCGGTCTACAAAGCGCCGGTTTCCTGCACAATTAGTATATAAATTCCATAAATTGCACAAAAATTCCACAAAACAAAATTAAAAACATCATTCAATGTATATATACCTAATTATATATATACGTACCTAAATATATTTATACCTAATTATATATATATATTCCGAAATATAACACAAAATTCCTTAAATTTCACAAAAAAATAAAAAACTTTTTTAAATATATATACACCTAATTATATATATACATAACTATATTTATACCTAATTATATATATATATATATATATATATTCCGAAAAATATATATATATATATCGTCATAAAAATGAAAAAAAATATTTATACCTAATTATATATAAATTAGTATATAAATTAGTATACTAGTATATAAATTCAACAAAATTCCACAATTAGTATATAAAAACCGTAAATTTAACAAAAAATCCACAAAATTAGTATATAAATTCCACAAAATTAACAAATTTAACAAAAAATCCACACAATTCCATAAATTTCACAAAAACCCTAAATTCCACAAAAAATTCACAAAAACCCTAAAATTCACAAAATTCGACAAAATTAATAAAAACCGTAAATGAGGCTCGATCGGGACTACCTGACATGGTGGTGCAGTCTGGACGAGGACCGGTGGTGCGGTGCGGCGGCGGCGGCGGCAGGGGCGGCGGCGGCAGGGGGTTTCGGGTCGGCTAGGGGCGGCTGCGGCTGGGCGGCTGCAGCAGGGGCGGCAGAGGCGACGCAAGGCAGGGGCGGCAGAGGCGGCTCGGGACGGCGGCTCGGGGCGGCGGCGGCAGGGGGTTTCGGGTCGGGGAGGGGTCGGGCACGACGGGGAGGGGGCGGGGAGGGGGAGGGTAGGGAGGGGGAGGCTCGGTCGGCGTCGGTGGTGGTCGGTCGGCGTCGGGGAGGGACGGGCGGCTGCGGCAGTGGGGATTTAGGGATTTAGGGTTTCTGGAAAATGAGGGAGGCGCCCTCTGTTTCGGTTTAAATCGAAGGACTATAGCCGACGATGTTATTTTAATTCGTCGGCTATAGTTATAGCCGACGAATTTCGTCGGCTATACTCTGACGGGCCGGGCCGAAATCCGGGCCGGGCCGAAGTTGGGCTTTGCGGGCCGGTTATAGCCGACGAAGTAAAGTATATCGTCGGCTATAATATGAATCTCGTCGGGTATGCTTCACGCTCTCAGCAGCCGTCAGATCTCGCCCATCCAACGGCAGACAATGAAACGGCGCGGATCGCAAGAGTTTAGCCGACGAAGTTAATATTTCGTCGGCTATTCCCTGGTCAACTTTTGGTCAAACCTCTAAACGCTTTAAAACGGCAATTGGCCCGTCTAGATGACGTTTTTTGGCCTGACCTTCAACAGAGAATAGTTTCAAATCGATGCGACGCAACTAACCGTATAAAAATTTTCCTCCAAATATTTACCGACCGTCAGGCTACCCATAGGAAAACGGAAGTAAAAAACACCTAACCGCAACATTCGGCACACAGATTTTGTCGGAATCTTCCCATTTTTCAACCGTAGTCGTATTTCAATATTTCGGTCGTATCTTATTTCACGACACTTTTGCATTTGAACGGTCTACGTATGGTAACTATTTGAAACTATACATTCACTTAAACACTTAGTAAATAAGTTAAGGAACATTAGTGCATATGTTCCGATTTCGAATCTAAAAGTTTGGAAAATCTATTCCAACCGTCAGATATCACCGTTAAGATTAAATACATGTATGAAAAAAAATACAACTACATCTGACAACGTTAAAGGCTCGATCGGGACGGTCAAACTGCTTGGTCAAACCTCTAAACGCTTTAAAACGGCAATTGGCCCGTCTAGATGACGTTTTTTGGCCTGACCTTCAACAGAGAATAGTTTCAAATCGATGCGACGCAACTAACCGTATAAAAATTTTCCTCCAAATATTTACCGACCGTCAGGCTACCCATAGGAAAACGGAAGTAAAAAACACCTAACCGCAACATTCGGCACACAGATTTTGTCGGAATCTTCCCATTTTTCAACCGTAGTCGTATTTCAATATTTCGGTCGTATCTTATTTCACGACACTTTTGCATTTGAACGGTCTACGTATGGTAACTATTTGAAACTATACATTCACTTAAACACTTGGTAAATAAGTTAAGGAACATTAGTGCATATGTTCCGATTTCGAATCTAAAAGTTTGGAAAATCTATTCCAACCGTCAGATATCACCGTTAAGATTAAATACATGTATGAAAAAAAATACAACTACATCTGACAACGTTAAAGGCTCGATCGGGACGGTCAAACTGCTTGGTCAAACCTCTAAACGCTTTAAAACGGCAATTGGCCCGTCTAGATGACGTTTTTTGGCCTGACCTTCAACAGAGAATAGTTTCAAATCGATGCGACGCAACTAACCGTATAAAAATTTTCCTCCAAATATTTACCGACCGTCAGGCTACCCATAGGAAAACGGAAGTAAAAAACACCTAACCGCAACATTCGGCACACAGATTTTGTCGGAATCTTCCCATTTTTCAACCGTAGTCGTATTTCAATATTTCGGTCGTATCTTATTTCACGACACTTTTGCATTTGAACGGTCTACGTATGGTAACTATTTGAAACTATACATTCACTTAAACACTTAGTAAATAAGTTAAGGAACATTAGTGCATATGTTCCGATTTCGAATCTAAAAGTTTGGAAAATCTATTCCAACCGTCAGATATCACCGTTAAGATTAAATACATGTATGAAAAAAAATACAACTACATCTGACAACGTTAAAGGCTCGATCGGGACGGTCAAACTGCTTGGTCAAACCTCTAAACGCTTTAAAACGGCAATTGGCCCGTCTAGATGACGTTTTTTGGCCTGACCTTCAACAGAGAATAGTTTCAAATCGATGCGACGCAACTAACCGTATAAAAATTTTCCTCCAAATATTTACCGACCGTCAGGCTACCCATAGGAAAACGGAAGTAAAAAACACCTAACCGCAACATTCGGCACACAGATTTTGTCGGAATCTTCCCATTTTTCAACCGTAGTCGTATTTCAATATTTCGGTCGTATCTTATTTCACGACACTTTTGCATTTGAACGGTCTACGTATGGTAACTATTTGAAACTATACATTCACTTAAACACTTAGTAAATAAGTTAAGGAACATTAGTGCATATGTTCCGATTTCGAATCTAAAAGTTTGGAAAATCTATTCCAACCGTCAGATATCACCGTTAAGATTAAATACATGTATGAAAAAAAATACAACTACATCTGACAACGTTAAAGGCTCGATCGGGACGGTCAAACTGCTTGGTCAAACCTCTAAACGCTTTAAAACGGCAATTGGCCCGTCTAGATGACGTTTTTTGGCCTGACCTTCAACAGAGAATAGTTTCAAATCGATGCGACGCAACTAACCGTATAAAAATTTTCCTCCAAATATTTACCGACCGTCAGGCTACCCATAGGAAAACGGAAGTAAAAAACACCTAACCGCAACATTCGGCACACAGATTTTGTCGGAATCTTCCCATTTTTCAACCGTAGTCGTATTTCAATATTTCGGTCGTATCTTATTTCACGACACTTTTGCATTTGAACGGTCTACGTATGGTAACTATTTGAAACTATACATTCACTTAAACACTTAGTAAATAAGTTAAGGAACATTAGTGCATATGTTCCGATTTCGAATCTAAAAGTTTGGAAAATCTATTCCAACCGTCAGATATCACCGTTAAGATTAAATACATGTATGAAAAAAAATACAACTACATCTGACAACGTTAAAGGCTCGATCGGGACGGTCAAACTGCTTGGTCAAACCTCTAAACGCTTTAAAACGGCAATTGGCCCGTCTAGATGACGTTTTTTGGCCTGACCTTCAACAGAGAATAGTTTCAAATCGATGCGACGCAACTAACCGTATAAAAATTTTCCTCCAAATATTTACCGACCGTCAGGCTACCCATAGGAAAACGGAAGTAAAAAACACCTAACCGCAACATTCGGCACACAGATTTTGTCGGAATCTTCCCATTTTTCAACCGTAGTCGTATTTCAATATTTCGGTCGTATCTTATTTCACGACACTTTTGCATTTGAACGGTCTACGTATGGTAACTATTTGAAACTATACATTCACTTAAACACTTAGTAAATAAGTTAAGGAACATTAGTGCATATGTTCCGATTTCGAATCTAAAAGTTTGGAAAATCTATTCCAACCGTCAGATATCACCGTTAAGATTAAATACATGTATGAAAAAAAATACAACTACATCTGACAACGTTAAAGGCTCGATCGGGACGGTCAAACTGCTTGGTCAAACCTCTAAACGCTTTAAAACGGCAATTGGCCCGTCTAGATGACGTTTTTTGGCCTGACCTTCAACAGAGAATAGTTTCAAATCGATGCGACGCAACTAACCGTATAAAAATTTTCCTCCAAATATTTACCGACCGTCAGGCTACCCATAGGAAAACGGAAGTAAAAAACACCTAACCGCAACATGAAGCACACAGATTTTGTCGGAATCTTCCCATTTTTCAACCGTAGTCGTATTTCAATATTTCGGTCGTATCTTATTTCACGACACTTTTGCATTTGAACGGTCTACGTATGGTTTCGGTCAATATACTTTAGCCGACGACTTGCAAGTCGTCGGCTACAGTATAGCCGACGAATTGGAAGTCGTCGGCTACAGTATGGGCATTATAGTCGACGAATTATGGTCCATTTCGTCGGCTATAACGCTGATCTTTCTGAAAATTTGCCATTTAGGGCCTGAAAATTTTCATCAAATTCATCTAAAATCACCTATAAATCAACATTAATCAATCACTAATCTTCAACAAAACTTCAATTCTATCTAACCAATACAACATATATATCAACCCATTAATAATCTCATCTCAACACATATATATATATATATATATCAAATTAATCACACATTTATTCTAATTAAACTCTAAATTAATACACCTCTGCATATAACCAACTAAATCAACACACACAGCAATATACGTACCTTTCAAGCTTATGGCCGAGGTTTTGGACGATTTCATCGACGAATGAGCTCCCTGATGCAGAAGGTCGATCTGATATAAGAGTTATAGCCGACGAATACCCCCCTCGTCGGCTATAACAAAAACTTTTCGTCGGCTATAACTCTTATAGCCGACGAATACCATCCTCGTCGGCTATAACTAAAAACGTTTCGTCGGCTATAGTTATAGCCGACGAGTTGTCGGCAGTCGTCGGCTATAATATTATAGCCGACGATGTGGCCGACGAAATAGTAGTTCGTCGGCTATAAGGGGTTATAGCCGACGAGGTACTATTTCGTCGGCCGTTTTTTCCCATATCGTCGGCTATAACCCCTTTTCTGGTAGTGTCATATTGATGCCACATGTTCATGAAGCTCAGAATTTTCGTGCTTAGCATTGTCATGCATAACTTGAAATCTATGTGTATATACGAGCCTGAGACAAATTGTTAGGGGCAATAGTAGTTTGAATCTTAGTTTTATTTAGTTTGCTATGTGACTAGCAAAGGATAAGTGTGGGGTAGTTGATATGAGCACAATGTGCGACGATATTACTATGTATTTGTCCTCGTATATGCTTTGTTTAACCCTTATTTATCTAAGATTGAGTCATAATTTAGTTTAGTGTCAATTTGGTAGAGTTTTTATCAAATGTGCTTTAGGATCCGAAAAATGACTAAGTTTGAGAAATCTGGAAAATAATGCAGGTTGTCTTTTTCGTGATTCTGAGATGAGTAAAAATGCGATCTATCATTGTCCGAATTTAATGCAATTTGGTGTGCTTATCATATACTGAGGAATGTTGTGTTAAAATTTCAGATCAATCGGAGTTCGGGAAGTCACCCAAAAGATGGCTGCAACTTGGCAGTCCGAGCAAAGATCACCAAGGACTTCCAGGATTTTCCTGGGACTGTATCCCAAATTCGAAAAATCATTCCCGACGACTCACCAGGAATTTGATCGAACTGTTTTATGTAGAAGTAGCTATGTGTGTCTAGTTTATTTGAGATTTGGAATCGCATCAATCGGAGCTCCGAGGAAGGAGATATGCCGGAGTTACTACAGCAAGGTCATTCCTTCCGATTCCAAGAAGTCTCTGCCTCTTTTCCTTGATTTCTGTTTCGATGGACATTTTGGTGTACAATTGCATATTTGAAGATTTTCCAAGCTTATTGAAGTTTAGAGGAAGACATTGAGCCAAGGCATTGAAGAAAAATACGAAGAAAGAAGTTCTCCTAGTCAAGCTAGGAAAAGCTGCCGGAAAAGGCAGATTTGTGCCGGTTGTGTGATAGGCCGGTTGTGGCATTTGTCCATGGATCAAGTTCACCAAATGAAGATGTCAAGATCACATATGAAGTCCATGAAGATGTGAAGCCCAAACCTTGAAGAAAAATCAGAAAAAGAAAACCTAATTGAATCATGAAAGGAAGGTTACAAAACCTTATTCTACAAGGTTTTGTGTTGCCTATTGTATCTAGGTTTCCCTAGGGTTTGCCGGCCCCTTCTCCTATATATAGGGACTGTTTTTCCACAGAAAAAATCATCTAATCTCAAGCATAAACACAAGGCCTAAACTCTACCAAAATTCCCCAAAGATCCTATACAAAAACCTAAACCGAAAACCACCTTCACCTCACCTCAACCAAGTTTCTGCTTTGCCGAACCTTGGAACCTTTTGCCGCCACAACCTACTGCCGACGTGATCTACTGCCGTGCAGCCTCCACACAGCCTCCATACTCCGCCGGATTCACACGACGTGAAGCTCCAAAGGTGTTCTAAAAGTGTGATCCACTCCCCTCTTTCGGTTTAGTTATGTTTAGTTTTGTCTATGAAACACTCATGTATGTTTGGTTTTGGTTTATATGTCTGATTTTGGTTTTATAAATTGTATGTTAAAGATTTGTTTGAATTGATGCTTAGATTTAAGTTTAGGTGTCGACAAGAACAATGATTTTGCATGTTAATTTGTAATATGTAACTTGTGGATTTTTATGTTTAATAATTAGGACAGTAGGTATGCGATGCTTGTTTGAGAACTTAATTCGATTAGTAATCTAAGGTTAGGGCATTACTTCGACACACTAGTTTTGTTTAAAGCATTTGTTGTTTAAAGCATGTAATTCTAAGTGCTAGGTTTCATGAGCTAGAGTATTTGGTTGAGTCATACTCGTAGTTTTCTTAATCACTTGCTCACTTAGAGTAATAACCTTAGAACTTGCAAGATAATAAGAGGATTGACAACCCTACTTGTTCGCTTGTCTTCGATTTGTGATTCATGTGCTTAATTGTTAATCATGTAAAATCGGTTAGCATAACCTTAGGATTATACCCGTAGTTAATCTTAAGAACACTAGTAATCAAACGATTAGATGATCTCGTAGGCTCTAATTGGGATCGAAATTGGCTAAGTCGAAATAGCATCAGTACTTGTTCCTTGCCTTCTTGCATATTAGTCTACATGTTAAAGAGTCTTTGGTGCTAAATGTTTTGTGAGAGATGATGATCAAACTTGTAAATAGTAGTCTAGAATTTATTTTCAGCTTTTATTTTCGTTCCTAGCATTAGAAGGCAGCAAGCTGCCGACGCCTATACCTTCCCCCCATTGTGACGTTTTATGTATATTTGTGTGGATAATTTGTCTAACATTTTCATATTTCAGGTACCCTTAATCCCCGGCTAGAACGATCCCTACTTATGTCTATACTACTAACGATTATAGGATTATTATTGCTTGATGCTCGCTTAGGCGACTCATCAGGGTCCATACTCAAAAGGTCGATCTTAAGAACTTGAGAAGTCTTACAACTAAGTTGTAGTCGGAACTAAGATTGAATTTAAACATGTTGATACTTGTCCCTTACTTTCTTTTGTGTGAGTCTTAGTTGTTAAAGAGTTGAGTGTGGAGTGCTTTGTGTGAAAGATGTCGACCGAACTTGTAAATAGTAATTTAGGATTTATTTTCAGTAATTTATTTTCGTGCCTAGCGTTAGGGCAGCCCTTGCTGCCGAACCTCACCTCAATCCCCCTTGATTTCGTGTGAATATGTATATATGTATATAAGTGTGAGAATTTTGTGCATATGTATTTGTGTATATTTGTATTAACATTCTCATGTTTCAGGTACCACTACCAGAAAAGGCATTATAGCCGACGAAATTGCAAATAACGGCCGACGAACTATTTATTCGTCGGCTATAACCATTATAGCCGACGATATCGTCGGCTAAAATGGTTATAGCCGACGATATCGTCGTCAGGTCGCGTATTTCCGACGATGTTATAACCGACGATATGTCGTCGGCTATAACCATTATAGCCGACGACTTAAACTCGTCGGCTATGATGCCTTTTCTGGTAGTGTACCCTTAATCCCGGGCTAGAACGATCCCTACTTATTCTATACTACTAACGATTGTAGGGTTATTATTGCTTGATGCTCGCTTAGGCGACTCATCAATGAAATTGATCGATGCTCCCAAATCCAACATAACAACTTCAAAACGTGTATTGCCGATCACGCATGGAACGTTGAAGCTTCCCGGATCTTTCATCTTCGGTGGCAACTTCCTTTGAATAACGGCCGACACCGTTTCGCTCATAGTCACCACACGTGTCTCCCTTGTATGTCTCCTTGTCGTGCAAAGCTCTTTGAGGAACTTTGCATACTTAGGCACTTGCCTTATACACTCCAACAACGGGATGTTAACTTCCACCTTCCGGAAAATATCCAATACTTCCTCGTCGGATTTGTCCTTCTTGGACTTTGCAAATCGAGAAGGGAAGGGTATGTAAGAGTTCGGCACCCCTCCCTTGTGTGCTTGGATCGGCACGGCTTCCTTCTTCGAGGTTACAGGATCTTTCTCGAGCTCATTCCTCAATCTCTCTCTCTCGGCTGCAACCTTCTTCTCGGCAGCACTAGGCATGGATAGGCTGCAACTCGGCAGTAGAGATATTGTCTGCTTTGGGAATTACCCCGCACGGTTTTGCTTCGGGAGCTGCTTGTCTGCTAGCTTCCCAGTAGGTCACCCGTCCTGATATTGCTACTGGGCGAGCAAGCTTAACTTCGGAGTTCCCATCCCCTCCGAAGCCACTATGCTCCCAAGATGCGTCTCTATATATTGTGCTAACCCTGCACATATAAGCATCGCATCCACTCTCCCTCAGGCGATGTGGGATTTGTGACCTACCTACCTGCTAGCTTCCCTAGTCAGGTCAAGTCAGGTCCACACAATCCACCCTAATTTGTTGGTAACCACGGAGGACAAGTCCCTTATCTCCTCTCAAAGACATAACAGTCTGTGAGCCTCTGAGATATAATTTGACAAACCTTTGAGACTAATTTGACAAACCTTTGAGATATAATTTGACAAACCTTTGAGACTAAATGAGATCAATGCCCCACACATAGCTATTGCATGAAACACCAACCTTTAAGGCACAAGAATTTAAAGAACTAACCAAGTACAATTTTAAATCTAAATTAACATGTATTTGCCGACTGCCTAATTACTATTTTATTAAATATTTTCCTTACAATTTTAACATGCATGTCCGAATTCTTACATTCAAAAACCAATTAAAGATAAAGAAAACAAATTGATCATGTGAATTATAAAACCAAACTTCAATCCAAACAATACATAGACATAATATTTGAAACCAAGAATTCATGCTAACTTCATAGACAAAGTTTAACATAACTACAAAGAAAGAATTACAAAACCGAGAGTAGGGAGTAGATCACACTTTTAGAACACCTTTGGAGCTTCAAGTCGTGTGGATCTTGATGGATGATAGATGGAGACACGGCAGCAATTTTCTGGAAAATGAATATGAAGGTGGTTCGGCAGGGTTTTATGGTGATGGAGGTAGGTTTTCGGCTAGGGTTTTCTTTGTAGGATTCTTGCATTGGGGAATTTTAGTAGAGCTTTGGCTAGATTTTTGCTTTGGAATGTGACACTTTTCTTCATGGTGCCGGCCTCTATTTATAGGAGAAGGGAAAGGCTGATTTGGGAGAGTTTTCTTTGCTCAAAATGGGATAGAAATCTTCAATAAGGTTTCCCAATCCGAGTTGGAATAGGATTTTCTCTCCTTATTGAACAAAGAAACTCTTGCTTGGCTGGCTTATGATTTCTTCTTGGACGTTGCAAAGCTCTTTGGAATGATTTGGCACGCTTGCAGCCGCTTGAAGATATTACCGGAAATTCCTCTCTGCTCGCGAGTACAGACTTTGCTAGTATCGGGTACAGGCGAGGCTTCTTGGTGGCGAGTCTGGTGCTGGCAAGTATAAGCTTCTGCCGGGTAGCGCGAACATGCATGCTGGCATGCGCGGATGATTGGCGAGCGGATATGTGCAAGCTGGCGAGCTAGTGTTGGCGGCTGATCTTCTGGCGAGCAAGGTTGTTGGCAGCTGATCTTCTGGCGAGTAAGGTTGTTGGCGGCCGAACAAGGACTTGGCGAGCGAGCTCTGGCGAGTATAGGCGAAGCTGATTTTCTTCCTTCTTAAGACAAGACTCACGATAAACAATGACAAGATGATCTAAACTCGACTTAGTTCCAATTCCCAATTAGAGCCGCAGCGGCCATCTAATTGTACTAGACTTCTCATGTACTTAGAATTAACTCAGCGTCTAATCCTAATCTGATTACTAACCGGTTTACATGACACGCAACGTCGACACATGAACTAGCTAGCAAATATGCACAAAGTCTTTTTAATTGGAAACAAGTTTAACATGCAAGGCGTCACTCTTCATATTAGACAAGCAAGTTCATTTAAATTACTCCACCCCTTGTGAAAACAATACAAATAAAGCAACGCAGCGTCTACTAAATTCATATTAACTTTCGGCTAAATGAGATCAATGCCCCACACATAGCTATTGCATGAAACACCAACCTTTAAGGCACACGAATTTAAAGAACTAACCAAGTACAATTTTAAACACAAATTAACATGTATTTGTCGACTGCCTAATTACTATTTTATTAAATATTTTCCTTACAATTTTAACATGCAATCCGAATTCTTACATTCAAAAACCAATTAAATATAAAGAAAACAAATTGATCATGTGAATTATAAAACCAAACTTCAATCCAAACAATACATAGACATAATATTTGAAACCAAGAATTCATGCTAACTTCATAGACAAAGTTTAACATAACTACAAAGAAAGAATTACAAAACCGAGAGTGGGGAGTAGATCACACTTTTAGAACACCTTTGGAACTTCAAGTCGTGTGGATCTTGATGGATGATAGATGGAGGCACGGCATCAATTCTTTGGAAAATGAATATGAAGGTGGTTCGGCAGGGTTTTATGGTGATGGAGGTAGGTTTTCGGCTAGGGTTTTCTTTGTAGGATTCTTGGGGAATTTTAGTAGAGCTTTGGCTAGATTTTTGCTTTGGAATGTGACACTTTTCTTCATGGTGCCGGCCTCTATTTATAGGAGAAGGGAAAGGCTGATTTGGGAGAGTTTTCCTTGCTCAAAACGGGATAGAAATCTTCAATAAGGTTTCCCAATCCGAGTTGGAATAGGTTTTTCTCTCCTTATTGAACAAAGAAACTCTTGCTTGGCCGGCTTATGATTTCTTCTCGGACGTTGCAAAGCTCTTTGGAATGATTTGGCACGCTTGCAGCCGCTTGAAGATATTACCGGAAATTCTTCTCTGCTCGCGAGTACAGAATTTGCTAGTATCGCGTACTGGCGAGGCTTCTTGGTGGCGAGTCTGGTGCTGGCAAGTATAACTGTATAAGCTTCTGGCGGATAGCGCGAACATGCATGCTGGCATGCGCGGATGATTGGCGGGCGGATATGTGCAAGGTGGCGAGCTAGTGTTGGCGGCTGATCTTCTGTCGAGCAAGGTCTGGCGAGTATAGGCGAAGCTGATTTTCTTCCTTCTTCTCAGCAGATCTGACCTTTGCGTCTTCAGTCGAGCATAACGGTTTGCTCATTACTCCGATTAATCTGAATTTTTGACACATGACCCATCAGCAAGCCAATAACATGTATACCAAATTTCAGCCAATTTGGAAAAATATAAGTCACAAATCATTCATCTCAGAATCACGAAAAAGACACATTTTGCACTATTTTCCAGAATTCTATAAACTTAGTCATTTTTCGGATTCTAAAGCATATTTTATCAAAACTCTACTAAAATGACACTGAACTATATTATGACTCTATCTTAGATAAATAAGGGTTAAAAAAAACATAAATGAGGGCGTAAACACATTAATATGGTCGCACATTGTGCTCCTATCAGAGTTTCATGGATTATGTGCATTGGTAGGAGCATGTAGGACTTGTTGATTAACGAAGCATGCATGTTTTAGCTAGTTTATTTCCGAAATAACCTATGTGAGCTTTAGAGCCAATTTGTTTTCTTCTTGAGTGATAAAAAGATAAAATTTGATAGATTCGTAGGAAGCATGAAATCTCATAATTCTTTGATTATTCGATGACTATATGCAATAGCTTTTTCATGAACTCGAGTATTACTAGAACTTACTCTTGTTGATTTTCAAAACGATTTTTAGTCATAAAATACCTTGATTTTGAAAGTGATTGAAAAGATCTTTTAGGTTTACCACCATTGCCAAATAAAGCATGTGCCTTTTTGTGCCCATCGTGGGACACCTTAGTAAACCCCTTTGAGCCTTCGTATAGCCTTTTCTTTCATCACCCTTAAACACTTTCCATGAGCTTAGAATAGTGATGCCTTACCTTAATCCAATGTGTCGGCAAAGTTTGATGTTTTGAAAGCGTTTTCGCGTGAAGTGATGAAGAAGAATAAGTGTGGGGTAGACTTAGCCATGAATCTATATGTTGATAGGAGCACAATGTGCGACGATATTAATATGTATTTGCCCTCGTTTATGCTTTGTTTAACCCTTATTTATCTAAGATTGAGTCATAATTTAGTTTAGTGTCAATTTGGTAGAGTTTTTATCAAATGTGCTTTAGGATCCGAAAAATGACTAAGTTTGAGAAATATGGAAAATAATGCAAGTTGTCTTTCTTGTGATTCTGAGATGAGTAAAAATGCGATCTATCTTTGGCCGAATTTAATGAAATTTGGCGTGCTTATTATTCATAAAATGAGGAATGTTGTGTGAAAATATCAGATCAATCGGAGTTGCGGAAGTCACCCAAAAGATGGCTGCAACTTGGCAGTCCGAGCAAAGATCACCAGGGACTTCCAGGATTTTCCTGGGACTGTATCCCAACTTCGAAAAATCATTCCCGACGACTCACAAGGAATTTGATTGAACTGTTTTATATGGAAGTAGGTATGTGTGTCTAGTATATCTGAGATTTGGAATCGCATCAATCGGAGCTCCGAGGAAGGAGATATGCCGGAGTTACTACAGCAAGGTCATTCCTGCCAATTCCAAGAAGTCTCTGCCTCTTGTCCTTGATTTCTGTTTCGATGGACATTTTGGTGTACAATTGCATATTTGAAGATTGTCCAAGCTTATTGAAGGTTAGAGGAAGACATTGAGCCAAGGCATTGAAGAAAAATACGTAGAAAGAAGTTCTCCTAGTCAAGCTAGGAAAAGCTGCCGGAAAAGGCAGATTTGTGCCAGTTGTGTGATAGGCCGGTTGTGGCATTTTTCCGTGGATCAAGTTCACCAAATGAAGATGTCAAGATCACATATGATGTCCATGAAGATGTGCAGCCCAAACCTTGAAGAAAAATCAGAAAAAGAAAACCTAATTGAATCATGAAAGGAAGGTTACAAAACCTTATTCTACAAGATTTTTTGTTGCCTATTGTATCTAGGTTTCCCTAGGGTTTGCCGGCCTCTTCTCCAATATATAGGGACTGTTTTCCCACAGAAAAAATCATCTCATCTCAAGCATAAACACAAGGCCTAAACTCTACCAAAATTCCCCAAAGATCCTATACAAAAAGCTAAACCGAAAACCACCTTCACCTCACCTCAACCAAGTTTCTGCTTTGCCGAACCTTGGAACCTTTTGCCGCCACAACCTACTGCCAACGTGATCTACTGCCGTGCAGCCTCCACACAGCCTCCATACTCCACCGGATCCACACGACGTGAAGCTCCAAAGGTGTTCTAAAAGTGTGATCCACTCCCCTCTTTCGGTTTAGTAATTTTTGTTTAGTTATGTTTAGTTTTGTCTATGAAACACTCATGTATGTTTTGTGTTGGTTTATATGTCTATGTATGAATCGATTTTGGTTTTATAAATTGTATGTTAAAGATTTGTTTGAATTGATGCTTAGATTTATGTTTAGGTGTCGACAAGAACAATGATTTTACATGTTAATTTGTAATATATAACTTGTGGATTTTTATGTTTGATAATTAGGACAGTAGGTATGCGATGCTTGTTTGAGAACTTAATTCGATTAGTAATCTAAGGTTAGGGCATTAAATCGACACACTAGTTTTGTTTAAAGCATTTGTTGTTTAAAGCATGTAATTCTAAGTGCTAGGTTTCATGAGCTAGAGTATTTGGTTGAGTAATACTCGTAGTTTTCTTAATCACTGGCTCACTTAGAGTAATAACCTTAGAACTTGCAAGATAATAAGAGAATTGACAACCCTACTTGTTCGCTTGTCTTCGATTTGTGATTCATGTGCTTAATTGTTAATCATGTAAAATCGGTTAGCATAACCTTAGGATTATACCCGTGGTTAATCTTAAGAACTCTAGTAATCAAACGATTAGATGACCTCGTAGGCTCTAATTGGAATCGAAATTGGTTAAGTCGAAATAGCATCAATACTTGTTCCTTACCTTCTTGCATATTAGTCTACATGTTAAAGAGTCTTTGGTGCTAAATGTTTTGTGAGAGATGATGATCAAACTTGTAAATAGTAGTCTAGAATTTATTTTCAGCTTTTATTTTCGTGCCTAGCATTAGAAGGCAGCAAGCTGCCGACGCCTATACCGTCCCCCCATTGTGACGTTTTATGTATATTTGTGTGGATAATTTGACTAACATTCTCATATTTCAGGTACCCTTAATCTCCGGCTAGAACGATCCCTACTTATGTCTATACTACTAACGATTGTAGGGTTATTATTGCTTGATGCTCGCTTAGGCGACTCATCAATTTTTGGCGCCGTTGCCGGGGATTATAAAAACTTGTTTTATGATGATTGTTGTGTATATATGTTGCTGGAAATTTTTGTTGTAAAGTTGTAATTTTTTATTTTTATTTGGGATTTTGTAAAGTAGAAATATGCTTCGGCATGTAGAGTTTAAATTTTGGAAGTTGCATGATGTATAAAGAATGTATGTTTGTAATAACTTAGTTTAATTTCTAGGAAGTTGATACATTTGTGTATGTTTGAGTTTATTGTAGTTTCTAAAGTGTAACATGTAGGGAGAAGCCGCTTTTGTTGGTCATAGCCTTAACCCTTCATGCGAATGATGCCTTGTTAGATCCGTCTTTTATGTAGATTGGGAAACGTGAGATATGTCCCCCCCACGCATACGAGCGATAACTTGGCAGACCCATTTTTATGAGGTTGAGGGCAGCTTTGATCAACACTTGTAGACCGCTAGTGACCCGAGTTTGTTTTACAAAGTATGGGGCAAGTTAGTTTCATTGATATGGTTCTCAGGTTTGTTTAACTGGATCTCAAGGCCCACAGACTGATGTTCATTCTCGGTGAGTGAGTCAATAGGGAGTGATCGCTCCCCATGGTGACCAACAACGAGTCCTGCCTGGTTCCTGTAGGGGATTCGTCCTCCGTGACTCTTAACAACACCGCCTTTGAAAAGTAAAACACGCTCGAACTAGTCAATAGCTTGGGCCGAAGCATCACCTCACTTTAGACGCTAGAAGATAACTTGACATATATGATCTATTTTCTTCAAAAGATAAAACATAATTGTGTGGTTCGAACTCTTGAGGTATATCGGGTAAAAGCATGATACTACCGGGGGCTGTATCAGTCCGTTGCACCGTTATCTCCTCTGCTCCACGTACTTCGAGAGTTAGAACAAATTTTTAAAAGAAATTAGACTTAGCGATTACATGATCATGAACGTTTCAATTTCTTGCTCTTTATTGCCGAATATATTGATGCTTTGCCGATTGTATATATCGTGTGCCATTGTTTGAAAGTTGTTGTGAATTGCCAATGTCGTGGCTTGTAATGATGTATATTCTTGCATTTCTATTTCTTTACGATGTTCTAACTTGTTTAAATGTTGCAAATTCCAGAAAAAGTGAATTTCTGAATCTAATATTTGGCACGAGATCATCAAGGCCGATTGCAACGTTTGAACCAAGAGCTCGCAATTGCATTGTTTGTGCCGTTGCCACCGGCCGTACCAAACAGTCCGTCATCTGCACCGTCGTCTCCACCATCGTCCGAACCATCATTGCCAACGTTACCTAGTTCGGCAACAACTTTGCCGAGCTCTCCATCCGTTGTTTCGCCATCGTGTGATCTCGAGAGTCCAGAATTTGAAGCTTTTGCCGAGTTAGTTGAAGAAGAAGAGAGAATGACTTCAATCCGATCACAGAATGGTCATGTTGCTGGAGCTGGAGTTGCTCCGTCGAATATAACTTATCCTCCCTTGGAAGCTGACAAGACGGGAGAGATTGAATTGAGGAGTGGATTCCTCCACAAGCTGAAGTCATTTTATGGGATGCCAAGTGAAGACCCTAACAAGCATCTATAGTGGTTTAACTTCACCACGGAGTCTATGTGTCCGCGAGAGACCGATTTGCAACACTTCAAGATGAAGGCTTTTCCGTTTTCATTGGAAGATCAAGTGAAGGAGTGGTTGTTTGAGGTGCCTAATGGGCGCATCATTTCGTGGAATTCTATGATGGATGAGTTCTTGCTCAAGTACTTTCCTGCTTCACACATCACTGATCTGAGGAAGCAAATTACAAGTGTGAAGCAAGCTGGAGATGAGACTTTCTTCGACTACTATAAGAGGTTCAAGTCCCTAGTATCTTTGTGTCCATCGCATGGCATTAGCGATGGACTCTTGTTGCAATATTTCTATGAGGGATTGCGTGTTATGGAGAGAGTTTCTTGATTCGGCCGCGGGAGGAAGTTTTTTGGAGTTGAATGCCGGAGCGGCAAGAAGTTTGTTGGAAGTTCGTGCATTGAACAACCAACAATTTGGCATGGCACGAAGCAATGTGCAAAGGAATGAGAAAGTACATGAGACGTCTTCGAGCCCAAAGTTAGAGGAGAAAGTTGATAAGCTTACCGACTTGGTGAGTAATTTGATGAAGAAGCGTGCCATGGTATGTGGTATATGCACCGAGGGGCATGAAACCGAACAATGCCCTCAATTTGGATCGAATGAGGGAGTAGAGGAGTGCAATGTCATTGGCTTTCAAGGAGGACAACGATTTGGAAACTTCAATCCGAGGTTCAATGATCATCCTAACTTTCGATGGGCGAACAATGACAATGTGCTTAGGGCACCTATGCAACCGAGAGAAGGAGGAGCGCCATATCCGCCGAGGGCACCCTTTGTGCCTCGGCAACCATTTCAGCCGAACCAAGGAAATTATGCAGCCATGCTGAGCCACAACCAAGGAGGGCCGAGCCAAGGCCAAGCACCACCAAGCAATCCCAATTACGATGCTTTGCTCCAATCTTGGTCAAGTGCGACTCAAGCATTGCTCGCGGGGCAACAAAATCAACAAAAGGACATTGGTGAGCTCAAGACTCAAATGGGCCAAGTTGTAGACTTTATGGGGAGATTTAATGAGCAAGGGAAATTGCCAAGCAATACGATTCCCAATCCGAGGAACGAGCATGCCAAGGTGATTCAAACTCGAAGAGGAAGAGAGTTGTTGCCTCCAACAAGTCCAAAGAAGCAGCGAGTAACTTTTGATGTAGTTGAGGATGCCGAGAGGGCTGCCGGACCTGTAATTGCCGGCAGCCATGGTGATGGAAACGGAGGGGCTGCAGCCGGCAATGCTGCAGCCGAGAGAGAGCAAGCTGCCGAGAATGGCAGTGCTGCCTAGAGAAAGAGTGCAACCGGCGGCAATGAAAAGAAGAAAGAGGGGCTGCGCAACGAGCTTGAGTGTGATCCCGCAACATCGAAGAGTGAGTTGTTGCCGAGCCAAATAAGCAAGGGAGGGGTGCCAAACTCAAGCATTCCATTCCCTTCTCGCTTTGCTAAATCGAAGAAGGATAAATCCGATGAAGAGGTGTTAGAGATTTTCCGGAAAGTGCAAGTCAATATCCCTTTGTTGGAATGCATTAAGCAAGTACCGAAGTATGCTAAGTTTTTAAAGGAGCTTTGCACGGCTAGAAGGCATATGAGGGAGACTCGTGTGGTGACTATGAGCGAGACGGTATCGGCCGTTATTTAAAGGAAGTTGCCACCAAAGATACTTGGGAGAATCGATCAATGTCATGCCACTTAATGTATACCAAACGTTGAGTATAGGGCCTCTCAAGAAGGACAATGTCATCATTCAACTTGCGGATCGCTCAAGTAAGTACCCGGAGGGTTATGTGGAGGATGTGCTCGTGCAAGTCAACCAATTGATTTTCCCCACTGATTTTTATTTGGTTGAGATGGACGATTCGCCGGTCAATAGCACGCAATTGCTACTTGGTCGACCATTTATGAGGACGGCACGCACAAAGATAGATGTGGCCGAGGGCAACCTAACTATGGAGTTTGATGGTGAGATGATCAAGTTTAATGTTTTTGATGCCATGAAATTCCCCAATGTTGATTTGAAGGATGGTTGCGCCATTGATGTATTGGAGGAGGTCGAACAAGTTATGTCGACCTCGCTCGACGCATAGCAATTAGCGATTGAGCATGGGGTTGGAGTTGACATGAAGGGAGCACGGGTTGAGGACCATGATGGCGTCACCAAACCACTTTGGTATAGTATTGCCGAGCCATGCATAGATGAAGCAGTTGCCGAACTCAATGCAACGCCAAAGTATCCCTCGAAGTCGTTCTTGTCAATTCCAAGTGCCCCAACCAAATTTTGACCAAGTGTGGAAGAAGCCCCAAAGTTAGAACTTAAAGAGCACCCTAGCCATTTGAAGTATGTTTATCTCAGAGAAGAAGGTACTCTACCGGTTATTGTGTCTTCAATGCTTAGTGAGAAGCTGACGTGAGCCGAAGCTCACAGCAATAATAAACCCTACAAAAGATCGTTAGTAGTATAAGCAAGTAGGGATCGTTCTAGGCCGGGGATTAAGGGTACCTGAGATATGAAATTGTTAGACAAACACGTATACACATATATACATTGAAAACGTCACATATGGGGGGATAAACATGGATCGGCAGCCATAGGGCTGCCCTAGTACTACATACGGCATTAAAACAGAAAATAAAAACCTAGGTCTAATATGTACAGGTGATCGTCATCTTTCGCAAAACATTTAGCACAAAAGACTCTTTAACATATAAACTCACATGCAAGAAAGTAAGGAACAAGTATCAACATGCTCAAGTTCAAAATTAGTTCCAACTACAACTTAGTTGTAAGACCTCTCAAGTTTTAAGACCGAACTTTTGGTTATGGGCCCTAAAGTTATGTTAATCCTTTTGAGATTTAACAATTGTGCGCAATGATCTAAATTGGAGACATGCAAAACAAGCAAGGTTGTCAATCATCTTATTTTAACATGTAAGAAATCCAAAGTATTATACCCTAGGTGAGCAAAACAAATCAAAGCAACCTTTTGAGTATCTAGCCATATTTGTTATTACTCGGGTTTGATGAAACCTAACATCTAGATTTACATGCTACAAGCCAATACTAATGTTTCGGTTTTTAAGTCCCACTCCTTAGATTTCTAACCAATTCTGAACCTAAAACATGCATCTATACCACTGTCCTATGTTTCGGCAGAAACTTGGTTGGTGGTGGATGGTGGTTTTCGGGTTTAGGTTTTTGTCTAGGAAGTTTGGGGAATTTTTGGTAGAGTTTCGGCCTTGTGTTTAGCTTGAGATGAGATGCTTTTTTCAGAATGAAAAGTGGGGGTATATATAGAGGATAGGGAGAGAGGCTGCCGGCAGTCCCTTAAGCCAAAGGGAATTCAGAAAACCTAGTTCAATAAGGTTTTGCAACCTTCCTTTCTTAATCCAATTAGGTTTTCTTTTCTGAATTTTTTTCTTCAAGGCTTGGGCTTCACATCTTCATGGACTTCTTGTATGATCTTGGACTTCATTTGACATGTCTTGGTCCATCGAAAAATACCCCAATTGCCGGCAGCACACAAAGGCATACAATCTGCCTCTATTCGGCAGCTTCTCCTAGTGTGACTAGGAGAACGTCTTTCTTCAAGTTTTTCTTCAATGCCATGGCCTAGTGTCTTCCTCTTCCCTTCATAAAGCTTGGACCATCTTCACATATGCATTTGTACACCATTTGGTCCATCAAAAACAGAAAACACAAAAAGGGGGCAGTAGGTTCCTGGAATCGGCAGATTTGACCTTGTTGCAGTAATTCCGGCATATCTCCACCCGTGGAGCTCCGATTGATGCGATTCCAAGTCTCAGATAAACTAGACACATATGGCCATCTCCCCATAAAACAGTTTGATAAAAATCCTTGTGAGTCGACGGGAATGATTTTTCGAAGTTGGGACACAGTCCCAGGAAAATCCTGGAAGTCCTTGGATTGGAATGCTCGGACTGCCGTTTTGCAGCCAACTTTTGGGTGACTTCCCGAACTCCGATTGATCTGAAATTTTAACACAACATTTCTCAGCATATAAATATTAAGCACACCAAATTTCATAGAATTTGGACAAGGATAGACCACAGTTTTACTTATCTCAAAATCACGAAAAAGACATATTTTGCAATATTTTCCAGATTTCTCAAATTTAGTCATTTTTCGGATTCTTAACCATTTTTCACCAAAACTCTACCAAATTGACACTAACTACATTACGACTCTATCTTAGACAAATAAGGGTTAAACAAAGCATAAACGAGGGTATAAACATGTAATATCGTCGCACATTGTGCTCCTATCAACTACCCCACACTTATCCTTTGCTAGTCCCTTAGCAAACTAAATTACACTACGACTCTAAACAAACTATTGCCCCTAACAATTTGTCTCAGGCTCGTATGTACACATAGCTTTCAAGTTAATGCATGAGAATGCTAAGCACGAAAATTCCAAGTTTCATGAACATGCGACATCAATATGAACATATAAGAGCAAAAGGTAAGCATGTAAACATGTCAAAGCTAATCCAATCCTCCTCACTAGGCATACTCTCTTCTTTTCTCTCGAAGCATGGTTATTCACACATAAGTATATGCAAGCGAAAGATCATGAATTACAAAGAGTAACTTGCATATGTCAAAGAAACGAAAGCACTTTGTGAAATTTTTATGGAGAAACCTCATATGACAACTATATGCTCCAATGAACCAAAACCATAAGCTTACTCTTGAGATAATCTCCACAAATCAAGTTTAACCATCTTAAGAATCATGAAAAAGATCAATAAAAGGGTTGTAATGGGGCTAGGCTAAGAGGTACTCGATATTTGGATAAGGAGGCTCAAAACGTCACCATGCGCTTTAGCAAAGCTCGAATCTCCTTATGTCTTCTCGCCGAAAGGGTCAAATTTCATCTTGTTGGACCCATACTTCATTCTTTTCTTCCCATAATATTACAACAATACTCTAGACAATAGCCATGCACAAAATTTTTCTTTTCCATTGCCTATGCCATACCCTTCTTTTTCTTCTTTTTCTCTCGGCTTCTTTTATTTTCTTTTTAACCCGAGCCAAATTTTTTTTCTTTTTCTAGGTACGGCATGCATACATTTTACATACAAATTCATGACTAAGTCTACCCCACACTTATTCTTCTTCATCACACACGCGAAAACGCTTTCAAAAATTCAAGCTTTGCCGGAACACACAGTAAAGGCATCACTATACTAAGTTCATGGAAAGTGTTTAAGGGTGATGAAAGAAAAGGTTCAACGTAGGCTCAAATGGGGTTTACTAAGGTGTCCCACGACGGGCTCCAATAGGGCTCATGCTTTATTTGGCTTTGGTGGTAAACCTAAATGATCTTTATTCAATCACATTCAAAATCAAGGTATCTTATGATATAAACGTTTCGAAAATCAACAAGAGTAAGTTCTAGCATACTAGAGTTCATTAAAATCTATGGCACATAGTCATCGAATATGCAAAGAATTATGAGGTTTCATGCTTCCTACGAATCTATCGAATTTTACCTTTTTATCGCTCAAGAAGAAAGCAAATTGGCACAAAAGCTCACATAGGTTATTTTCGAAATAAATTAGCTCAAACATGCATGCTTCGTTAATCAACAAGTCCTACATGCTCCTACCAATGCACATAATCCATGAAACTTACAATTTTAATTGTATGCACAACCATCATCTATGTATGCAAAGAGGAGAAAAACATCATTGACATATTAGGGGCATCCTAAGACTCGAAACAAACAAATTAAACACTCTATTTTTTTGTGTTACAATTTCCTGAATTTTTTTCTTTTCTAAACTAAGCACACAACAACAAAAACAAAAACAGAACATGCTATCCCACCCCACACTTAGAAAATTACATTGTCCTCAATGTAAGCACAAAACAATATCAATGAATTTCCTAAGCATGCAATAGGCTAACACATTCCAACAAATCATCACAAATCAAAGACAAAGAGAAGGGTTAAGAAATTTCAAACTCTCGGTGATGGCTCCTTCACTTTTCTTTGATCGACATGGGTTGCCTCCCAAGTAGCGCTTTGTGTTTATAGTCCATAGCCTAGACTTTTCACCGTGTTTTGCATGTGTTCATCGTGCTCCAAAACAGTTCAAATCGGCAAGAAGAAGTTCGATGAGAAGACTTTGGCATGTTGGATCCGAATCTGTCCAATTCTGCGTGTCGGATTCAAATGGCGTATCCGGCCTTTCTGCCGGCGTATCCGGCGTATCCTCTTTGTATCCGGCCTCTTGTGGCCGTGTGTCAACCCTGCCGGCAATGGCAGGTCCGGCAGAGGGTGGTGGTGCGGCTGTAAACGGCGGCGGCTGCATGGCAGAATGAGGCGTGTCCGGCAGGGTGGTACCGGATGCGTCTTGTTTGCCCGTGTCTGTCCTCATGGTGATGCTGCCGGCAATTGCAGGTCCGACAGCCACTTGGTGTGGTGGTGGCTCGGTTGCAGCAGGAATGCATGAAGGTAACTCGGCCACAACTTGTGGTGGTGATGGAATGGCCTCGGTTGGGGTAGGTGGATCGGCATTTGGCTTGTCTTGCACATTGAGTTCCTCGATTGTGGGGTGTAGAAAGGGCTCGTAGTAAGGCTTCAACCGGTGTCCATTAACCTTGAATGTATCTCCCGACACCACACTTTGAATCTCGATGGCACCATGAGGAAAAACTTTAGTAACAATGAATGGTCCAAACCAACCAGATCGAAGCTTACCCGGAAAAAGTTTAAGCCTTGCGTTGAATAATAGAACTTTTTGTCCAACTTGAAACTTTTTCCCTCGAATCATCTTATCATGGTAGGTTCGAGTCTTCTCCTTATAGATCCATGCGGCATCATAGGCTTCATTACGGATTTCTTCAAGTTCGGTGAGTTGAAGCTTTCTATGAAGACCGGCATCATCAATGTTCATGTTGAAGGCCTTGATTGCCCACCATGCCTTGTGCTCTAGCTCAACCGGTAAGTGACATGCTTTGCCATAAACTAACCGAAAAGGGGACATACCAATCGGCGTCTTGTATGCAGTCCTATAAGCCCACAGAGCATCATCGAGACGATCACTCCAATCCTTCCTTGAAGGTCCAACAGTTTTCTCAAGTATTTGCTTGATCTCTCGATTACTCACCTCGGCCATGCCACTTGTTTGGGGGTGATAAGGTGTAGATACCTTATGTGTGACTCCATACTTCCTCAATAAGGCTTCAATAGTGCGGTTACAAAAATGGGATCCTCCATCGCTAATCAAGACCCTTGGAACTCCAAAACGTGAGAAGATGTTGGTCTTGAGAAACTCGGCTACCACCTTGGCATCATTGGTGCATGTAGCCCTTGCTTCGATCCACTTTGACACATAATCCACCGCAAGCAATATGTAGAGAAAACCCTTACTTGAAGGAAATGGTCCCATGAAATCAATACCCCATAAATCGAAAATTTCGACCTCAATGATAGGCGTGAGCGGCATTTGGTCTCGAGCTCCAATGTTCCCCATTCTTTGGCATCTATCACAAGCTTTGCAAAACATGAAAGCATCCTTGAAAATCGTAGGCCAAAAGAAACCACAATTAAGTACCTTCAAAGCCGTCTTCTTTGGTCCAAAATGTCCACCACAAGCTTCGCTATGACAAAAAGCAAGGATGGATCGATGCTCATTCTCCGGCACACATCTTCTAATAACTTGATCACCACATTGCCTCCATAAGTACGGATCATCCCACAAGAAGTGTCGAGCTTGCTTCCTTATTCTCTTTTGTTGGTGGCTCGGCATCTCTTTGGGAAATCGGTTTGTGGCAAGAAAATTGGCAATGTCGGCATACCAAGGCTCAAGTACTTCAAGTCGAAAAAGTTGCTCATCCGGAAAGGACTCTAATAGGGGCAGCCGATCCTCCTCTTGCACAAGTCTACTCAAATGATCGGCCACAACATTCTCTACTCCTTTCTTGTCTTTAATCTCAATGTCGAACTCTTGAAGCAAAAGAATCCATCGAATAAGCCTCGGCTTAGCATCCTTCTTCGTCATAAGATATCTCAAAGCGGCATGATCACTATAAACAATAACTTTGGAATTCAAAAGATATGATCGAAATTTTTCCAAAGCAAAGATTACCGCTAAGAGTTCCTTCTACGTTGTTGTGTAATTGAGTTGTGCATCGTTGAGAGTCCTTGAAGCATAGTAAATGGCACATGGCTTCTTCTCAATTCGTTGTCCAAGTACCGCTCCAAGTGCATAATCACTAGCATCACACATCAACTCAAACGGCTCGTCCCAATTAGGGGAAACAAGTATAGGTGCCGTGCATAGTAGCATCTTCAAACGGCAAAATGCCTCCTCACATGCCTTTGTCCACTCAAACGTCACCTCCTTTTGTAACAAGTTGCTTAATGGCTTGGCAATTGAAGAGAAGTCTTTGATGAATCGTCGATAAAACCCCGCATGGCCAAGAAAACTTCTCACATCTTTCACACACCTAGGGCTCGGCAATGCTTGAATTAGCTCCATCTTGGCTTTGTCAACCTCTAAGCCTCTTGCCGAAATTATATGCCCTAGAACAATGCCTTGCGTGACCATGAAATGACACTTCTCCCAATTGAGCACAAGATTTGTCTCTACACACCTCTTAAGTATCTTCTCCAAGTTCCCCAAACATGCATCGAAGGTGCCTCCATACACACTAAAATCATCCATAAACACTTCGATAATGTCTTCAATAAAATCCGAGAAGATAGCATACATACATCTTTGAAAAGTGCCGGGTGCGTTGCAAAGTCCGAATGGCATCCGCCGATAAGCAAACGTGCCAAATGGACAAGTAAAAGTGGTCTTCTCTTGATCATCCGGGTGTATCATGATTTGATTGTAGCCACTATATCCATCAAGAAAGCAATAGAAAGAATGGCCGGCTAACCTCTCTAGCATTTGATCCATAAACGGCAAAGGCATGTGATCCTTCCTCGTTGTAGCATTGAGCTTCCTATAATCGATGCACATCCTATGACCGGTTACAAGTCTTTGTGGCACAAGCTCATTCTTCTCATTCTTGACAACCGTTACACCACTCTTCTTTGGCACTACTTGCACGGGAGATATCCACTTACTATCCGAAATTGGGTAGATCACCCCACAATCAAGCAACTTGATGATTTCTTCTTTCACAACTTTCATCATAGGAGGATGAAGTCGACGTTGAGCTTCCTTAGTCGGCTTTGCTCCTTCTTCCAACAAAATACGATGAACACAAGTAGTAGGGCTTATTCCCTTGATGTCCGCTAAGGTCCAACCTATGGCGGTCTTGTACTTCTTAAGCACACAAATCAAATCCTCCTCTTGCTTCTTACTAAGCATTGAAGACACAATAACCGGTAGTGTATCTCCTTCTCCAAGATAAGCATATTTCAAATGACTAGGGAGCTCTTTAAGTTCTAACTTTGGGGCCTCTTCCACACTTGGTCGAAATTTTGTTGTGGCGCTTGGAATTGACAAGAACGAATCAAATACCTTGGCATAGGGCCGATCCTCTAGCTCGGCAGTAACTTTCTTTTGGCTCGGCACCATCATAAATGGTTCGGCATAAACCTCTTGCTCGGCAATTCTTGGTTCGGCCGGCCCTTCTTTCTTATTCTCTTGCACGATTCGTTCTCCCCTCTTGTCAAATCCGACCCCTTGCTCAATCGCTAATTGCTATGCGTCAAGCGAGGTCGACATAACTTGCTCGACCTCCTCCAAAACATCAATGGCACAACCCTCCTTCAAATCAACATTGGGAAATTTCATGGCATCAAAAACATTGAACTTGATCACCTCACCATCAAACTCCATAGTTAGGTTGCCTTCTGCCACATCTATCTTTGTGCGCGCGGTCCTCATGAATGGTCGCCCTAGAAGCAATTGAGTGTTGTTGACCGGCGAATCCTCCATCTCAACCACATAGAAATCGGCGGGAAAAATCAATTGGTTGACTTGCACCAACACATCCTCTACATAGCCCTCCGGATATTTGCTTGAGCGATCCGCAAGTTGAATGATGACATTATCCTTCTTGAGAGGCCCTATACTCAACGTTTGATACACATTGAGTGGCATGACATTGATCGATGCTCCCAAATCCAACATAACATCCTCAAATCGTGTATTGCCTATGACACAAGGCACATTGAAGCTTCCCGGATCCTTCATCTTTGGTGGCAACTTCCTTTGAATAACGGCCGACACCGTCTCGCTCATGGTTACCACACGAGTCTCTCTAGTATGCCTCCTTGCCGTGCAAAGCTCTTTCAAAAACTTAGCATACTTCGGCACTTGCTTAATGCATTCCAACAAAGGGATGTTGACCTGCACTTTCCGGAAAATCTCCAACACCTCTTCATCGGACTTGTCTTTCTTTGTTCTAGCAAAACGTGAAGGGAATGGGGCACTAGATGATGACACACCTCCCTTGCTTGCTTGGCTCGGCAATAACTCATTCTTTGATGTTGCGGGATCGTACTCAAGCTCATTACGCAGCCCCTTATCTTTAATATTAGTGTTGCCGGCACCATGCCCTTGTTCGGCAGCATCCTTCTTCTCGGCATTACCATTGTTTCCGGCATTATCATGACCGGCAATGTGTATCTCGGCCTCATGCATGTGGCTGCCGGCAATGTCAGGTTCGGCAGCCCTCTCTTCATCCCCAATGCCCTTGAAAGTCACTCGCTTCTTCTTTGGACTTGTTGGTGGAAACAACTCTCTTCCACTACGAGTTTGAATCACTTTGGCTTGCTCGTTCCTTGGATTGGGAATAGTATTGCTTGGCAACTTCCCTTGCTCATTAAATCTTCCCATAAAATCCACAACTTGCCCCATTTGAGTCTTGAGCTCACCAATGTCCTTTTGATGATTTTTTTGCCCCGCGAGTAATGCTTGAGTAGCACTTGACAATGATTGAATCAAAGCATCGTAGTTCGGATTGCTCGGCGAAGCTTGGCCTTGGCCTTGGCTCGGCCCTCCTTGTGGCTGGTTCGGCAATGCAGCAAAGTGTCCTTGGTTCGGCATGTATGGCTGCCGAGGCACAAATGGTGGCCTCGGTACAAATGGCGCTCCTCCATCTCTCGGTTGCATAGGTGCCCTAAGCACGTTGTCATTATTTGCCCATTGAAAGTTCGGATGATCATTGAACCTTGGATTGAAATTGCCAAATCGTTGGCCTCCTTGAAAACCAATTGCATTGCACTCCTCTACTCCCTCATTAACTCCAAATTGAGGGCATTGTTCGGTCTCATGGCCCTCGGTGCAAATACCACATACACTAGCACGCTTCTTCATCAAATTACTCACCAAGTCGGTGAGCTTGTCCACTTTATCTTCTAACTTTGAGCTCGAAGACGTCTCATGTACTTTCTCATTCCTTTGCACATTGCCTCGTGCCATGCCAAATTGTTGGTTGTTCAAAGCACGAACTTCCAACAAACTTCTTGCCGCTCCGGCGTTCAACTCCAAAAAGCTACCTCCCGCGGCCGAGTCAAGAAACTCTCTCTCCATGACACGCAATCCCTCATAGAAATATTGTAGCAAGAGCCCATCGCTAATGCCATGCGATGGACACAAAGAAACTAGGGACTTGAACCTCTTGTAGTAGTCGAAGAAAGTCTCATCTCCGGCTTGCTTCACACTGGTAATTTGCTTCCTCAGATCAGTGATACGTGAAGCAGGAAAGTACTTGAGTAAAAACTCATCCATCATAGTACTCCACGAAACAATGCGACCACTAGGCACCTCAAACAACCACTCCTTTGCTTGATCTTCTAAAGAAAATGGAAATGCCTTCATTTTGAAGTGTTGCAAATCGGTCCCTCTTGGACAAATAGACTCCGTGGTGAAGTTAAACCACTGTAGATGCTTGTTAGGGTCCTCACTCGGCATCCCATAAAACGACTTCAGCTTATGGAGGAATCCACTCCTCAATTCAATCTCTCCAGTCTTGTCAGTTTCCAAGGGAGGATAAGTAATATTAGAAGGAGCAACTCCAGCTCCAGCAACATGACCATTCTGTGATTTGATTGATGCCATGATCTCTTCTTCTTCTTCTAATTCGGCAAAAGCTTCAAATTCTGGATTCTGAAGATCACACGATGATGACACTACTGATGGGGAGCTCGGCACTGATGATGATATTGACGGCCCAGATGGTGAACTTGGCAAGGATGATGATACTGATGAACTGGTTGGTGACGATGGTGGTAATGGCACAAAACGAGCAATAGCGAGTTCTTGATCTAAACGTTGCAAACGGCCTTGAAGATCTCTTGTCCAAATACTAGATTCGGACATGCATTATTTCTGAAATTTGCAACATTTAAACAAGTTAGAACCTCGTAAAGAAATAGAAGACAAGAATATACATCATTACAAGCCACGGCATTGGCGATTACACAACAAATTTCAACAATAGCATACAAAACCACACTCGGCAAAATACAAGAATTTCGGCAAAGAATTAATATGGTTCGGCCACAAGAGTAGAAAAAAAAAAAAATCAAAACGTCCATGATCATGTAATCGCTAAGTCTAATTTCTTTTAAAATTTGTTCTAACTCTCGAAGTACGTGGAGCAGAGGAGGTAACGGTGCAATGGACTGATACAGCCCCCGGTAGTATCATGCTTAACCCGATATACCTCAAGAGTTTGAACCACACAACATGTTTTATCTTCGAAGAAAATAGGCCACATATGTCAAGTTATGTTCTAGCGTCTAAAGTGAGGTGATGCTTCGGCACAAGCTGTCGACTAGGTCGTGCGGATTTTACGTTTCAAAGGTCATTACAATCACGGAGGGCGAACCCCCTACAGGAACCAGGCAGGACTCGTTGTTGGACACCACGGAGGGCGAACCCCCTATCGACTCACTCACCGAGAATGAACATCAGTCTATGGGCCTTGAGATCCAGTTAAACAAACCTGAGAGCCATATCTATGATAATAACTTCCCCATACTTTGTAAAACAAACACGGATCCCTAGCGGTCTCAAGTGTTGATTAAAACCGCCCTCAACCTCATAGAAGTAATACTATTACCGAAGAAACGCTTATATGCGTGGGGGGGAAGTATCCCGCGTTTCCCAATCTACATAGAAACGCCCTCCGACAAAGCACCATTCACATGAAGGGTTTTGGTTATGATCAACAAAAGAGGCTTCACCTACATGTTACACTTTAGAAACTACAATAAACTCAAACATACACAACACTATCAACTCCCTAGAAATTAAACTAAGTGATTACCAACATACATCATTATTCATCATGCAACTTTCGAAATTTAAACTCTACATGCCAAAGCATATTTCTACTTTACAAAATCCCAAAATAAACTTAAAATTTACAACTTTACAACTTCACAACAAAAATTTCCAGCAACATTATATACATAGCAAATTCATAAAACAAGCTTTTATAATCCCCGGCAACGGCGCCAAAAATTGACGTGAGCCGAAGCTCGCAGCAATAATAAACCCTACAAAAGATCGTTAGTAGTATAAGCAAGTAGGGATCGTTCTAGGCCGGGGATTAAGGGTACCTGAGATATGAAATTGTTAGACAAACACGTATACACATATATACATTGAAAACGTCACATATGGTGGGATAAACATGGATCGGCAGCCATAGGGCTGCCCTAGTACTACATACGGCATTAAAACAGAAAATAAAAACCTAGGTCTAATATGTACAGGTGATCGTCATCTTTCGCAAAACATTTAGCACAAAAGACTCTTTAACATATAAACTCACATGCAAGAAAGTAAGGAACAAGTATCAACATGCTCAAGTTCAAAATTAGTTCCAACTACAACTTAGTTGTAAGACCTCTCAAGTTTTAAGACCGAACTTTTGGTTATGGGCCCTAAAGTTATGTTAATCCTTTTGAGATTTAACAATTGTGCGCAATGATCTAAATTGGAGACATGCAAAACAAGCAAGGTTGTCAATCATCTTATTTTAACATGTAAGAAATCCAAAGTATTATACCCTAGGTGAGCAAAACAAATCAAAGCAACCTTTTGAGTATCTAGCCATATTTGTTATTACTCGGGTTTGATGAAACCTAACATCTAGATTTACATGCTACAAGCCAATACTAATGTTTCGGTTTTTAAGTCCCACTCCTTAGATTTCTAACCAATTCTGAACCTAAAACATGCATCTATACCACTGTCCTAATTATCTAACATACGAATTTACAAGTTACATATTACAAATTAGCATGCAAAATCATTGTTCTTGTCGAAACCTAAACATAAATCTAAGCATCGATTTAAACAAGTCTTTAACATATAATTTATAAAACCAAAATCGGTTTAAAGCTTGAATTTTTGAAAGCGTTTTCGCGTGTGTGATGAAGAAGAATAAGTGTGGGGTAGACTTAGTCATGAATTTGTATGTAAAATGTATGCATGCCGTACCTAGAAAAAGAAAAAATTTTTGGCTCGGGTTAAAAAGAAAATAAAAGAAGCCGAGAGAAAAAGAAGAAAAAGAAGGGTATGGCATAGGCAATGGAAAAGAAAAATTTTGTGCATGGCTATTGTCTAGAGTATTGTTGTAATATTATGGGAAGAAAAGAATGAAGTATGGGTCCAACAAGATGAAATTTGACCCTTTCGGCGAGAAGACATAAGGAGATTCGAGCTTTGCTAAAGCGCATGGTGACGTTTTGAGCCTCCTTATCCAAATATCGAGTACCTCTTAGCCTAGCCCCATTACAACCCTTTTATTGATCTTTTTCATGATTCTTAAGATGGTTAAACTTGATTTGTGGAGATTATCTCAAGAGTAAGCTTATGGTTTTGGTTCATTGGAGCATATAGTTGTCATATGAGGTTTCTCCATAAAAATTTCACAAAGTGCTTTCGTTTCTTTGACATATGCAAGTTACTCTTTGTAATTCATGATCTTTCGCTTGCATATACTTATGTGTGAATAACCATGCTTCGAGAGAAAAGAAGAGAGTATGCCTAGTGAGGAGGATTGGATTAGCTTTGACATGTTTACATGCTTACCTTTTGCTCTTATATGTTCATATTGATGTCGCATGTTCATGTTCCAAGTTTCATGAACATGCGACATCAATATGAACATATAAGAGCAAAAGGTAAGCATGTAAACATGTCAAAGCTAATCCAATCCTCCTCACTAGGCATACTCTCTTCTTTTCTCTCGAAGCATGGTTATTCACACATAAGTATATGCAAGCGAAAGATCATGAATTACAAAGAGTAACTTGCATATGTCAAAGAAACGAAAGCACTTTGTGAAATTTTTATGGAGAAACCTCATATGACAACTATATGCTCCAATGAACCAAAACCATAAGCTTACTCTTGAGATAATCTCCACAAATCAAGTTTAACCATCTTAAGAATCATGAAAAAGATCAATAAAAGGGTTGTAATGGGGCTAGGCTAAGAGGTACTCGATATTTGGATAAGGAGGCTCAAAACGTCACCATGCGCTTTAGCAAAGCTCGAATCTCCTTATGTCTTCTCGCCGAAAGGGTCAAATTTCATCTTGTTGGACCCATACTTCATTCTTTTCTTCCCATAATATTACAACAATACTCTAGACAATAGCCATGCACAAAATTTTTCTTTTCCATTGCCTATGCCATACCCTTCTTTTTCTTCTTTTTCTCTCGGCTTCTTTTATTTTCTTTTTAACCCGAGCCAAAATTTTTTTCTTTTTCTAGGTACGGCATGCATACATTTTACATACAAATTCATGACTAAGTCTACCCCACACTTATTCTTCTTCATCACACACGCGAAAACGCTTTCAAAAATTTGGTCCATCAAAAACAGAAAACACAAAAAGGGGGCAGTAGGTTCCTGGAATCGGCAGATTTGACCTTGTTGCAGTAATTCCGGCATATCTCCATCCGTGGAGCTCCGATTGATACGATTCCAAGTCTCAGATAAACTAGACACATATGGCCATCTCCCCATAAAACAGTTTGATAAAAATCCTTGTGAGTCGACGGGAATGATTTTTCGAAGTTGGGACACAGTCCCAGGAAAATCCTGGAAGTCCTTGGATTGGAATGCTCGGACTGCCGTTTTGCAGCCAACTTTTGGGTGAATTCCCGAACTCCGATTGATCTGAAATTTTAACACAACATTCCTCAGCATATGAATATTAAGCACACCAAATTTCATAGAATTTGGACAAGGATAGACCACAGTTTTACTTATCTCAAAATCACGAAAAAGACATACTTAGTCATTTTTCGGATTCTTAACCATTTTTCACCAAAACTCTACCAAATTGACACTAACTACATTACGACTCTATCTTAGACAAATAAGGGTTAAAAAAAGCATAAACGAGGGTATAAACATGTAATATCGTCGCACATTGTGCTCCTATCAGAAGCAAGAGGATGATTTGATAAGTGTGCTTAAGAAGTACAAGACCACGATAGGTTGGACCTTAGCGGACATCAAGGGAATAAGCCCTACTACATGTGTTCATCGCATCTTGTTAGAAGAAGGAGCTAAGCCGACTAAGGAAGCTCAACGTCGACTTCACCCTCCCATGATGAAAGTTGTGAAAGATGAGATTATCAAGTTGCTTGATTGTGGGGTGATTTACCCAATTTCAGATAGTAAGTGGATATCTCCCGTGCAAGTAGGGCCAAAGAAGAGTGGTGTAACGGTTGTCAAGAATGAGAAGAATGAGCTTGTACCACAAAGACTTGTAACCGGTCATCGGATGTGCATCGACTATAGGAAGCTAAACCCTACAACGAGGAAGGATCACATGCCTTTGCCGTTTATGGACCAAATGCTAGAGTGGTTAGCCATTCTTTCTATTTCTTTCTTGATGGTTATAGTCGCTACATTCAAATCATGATACACCCGGATGATCAAGAGAAGACCACTTTTACTTGTCCATTTGGCACGTTTGCTTATCGACGAATGCCATTCGGTCTATGCAACGCACCCGGCACTTTTCAAAGATGTATGTATGCTATCTTCTCGGATTTTATTGAAGACATTATCAAAGTATTTATGGATGACTTTAGTGTGTATGGAGGCACCTTTGATGCATGTTTGGGGAACTTGGAGAAGATACTTGAGAGGTGTGTAGAGACCAATCTTGTGCTCAATTGGGAGAAGTGTCATTTCATGGTCATGCAAGGCATTGTTCTTGGGCACATTATTTCGGCAAGAGGCTTAGAGGTTGACAAAGCCAAAGTGGAGCTCATTCAAGCATTGCCGAGCCCTTGGTGTGTTAGAGATGTGAGAAGTTTTCTTGGCCATGCGGGGTTTTATCGAAGATTTATCAAGGAGTTCTCTTCAATTGCAAAGCCATTGAGCAACTTGTTACAAAAGGAGGTGACGTTTGAGTGGACGGATGCGTGTGAGGCAAGCTTTTGCCGATTGAAGGAGATGTTGTGTACGGCGCCGATATTAGTGTCCCCTAATTGGGACGAGCCATTTGAGTTGATGTGTGATGCTAGTGATTATGCACTTGGAGCGGTACTTGGACAACAAATTGAGAGGAAGCCATGCGCCATTTACTATGCTTCAAGGACTCTCAACGATGCTCAACTCAACTACACAACAACGGAGAAAGAACTCTTAGCGGTAATTTTTGCTTTGGAAAAATTTCGATCATATCTTTTGAATTCCAAAGTCATTGTGTATAGTGATCATGCCGCTTTGAGATATCTTATGACAAAGAAGGATGCTAAGCCAAGGCTCATTCGATGGATTCTTTTGCTTCAAGAGTTCGATATAGAGATTAAAGACAAGAAAGGAGTAGAGAATGTTGTACCCGATCATTTGAGTCGCCTTGTTAATGAAGAGGATCGGCTGCCCCTATTGGAATCCTTTCTGGATGAAAAAATTTTTCGACTTGAAGTACATGAGCCTTGGTATGCCGACATTGCCAATTTTCTTGCTACACGCCGATTCCCCCAAGAGATGCCGAGCCACCTACAAAAGAGGATCAAGAAGCAAGCTCGACACTTCTTGTGGGATGATCCGTACTTATGGAGGCAATGTGGTGATCAAGTTATTCGAAGATGTGTTCCGGAGAATGAACATCACTCCATCCTTACTTTTTGTCATAGTGAAGCTTGTGGTGGGCACTTTGGACCAAAGAAAACGGCATTGAAGGTTCTTACTTGTGGTTTCTTTTGGCCTACGATATTTAAAGATGCATTCATGTTTTGCAAAGCATGTGATAGATGCCAAAGAATGGGTAACATTGGAGCTAGAGACCAAATGCCGCTCACGCCTATTATTGAGGTAGAAATTTTTTATCTTTGGCGTATTGACTTCATGGGACCGTTTCCTTCGAGTAAGGGCTTTCTCTACATATTGCTTGCGGTTGATTATGTGTCAAAGTGGATCGAAGCAAGGGCTACACGCACCAATGATGCCAAGGTGGTAGCCGAGTTTCTCAAGACCAACATCTTTTCACGTTTTGGAGTTCCAAGAGTCTTGATTAGCGATGGAGGATCCCATTTTTGCAACCGCACCATTGAAACCTTATTGAAGAAATATGGAGTCACTCATAAGGTATCTACACCTTATCACCCCCAAACAAGTGGTATGGCCGAGGTAAGTAATCGAGAGATCAAGCAAATACTTGAGAAAACCGTTGGACCTTCAAGGAAGGATTGGAGTGATCGTCTCGATGACGCTTTGTGGGCATATAGGACTGCATACAAGACACCGATAGGAATGTCTCCTTTTCGGTTAGTTTATGGCAAATCATGTCACTTACCGGTTGAGCTAGAGCACAAGGCATGGTGGGAAATCAAGGCCTTCAACATGAATATAGATGATGTCGGCCTTCATAGAAAGCTTCAACTCAATGAACTTGAAGAAATCCGTAATGAAGCCTATGACGCCGCTTGGATATACAAAGAGAAGACACGAGCGTATCATGATAAGATGATTCGAGGGAAAAAGTTTGAAGTTGGGCAACAAGTTCTTTTATTCAATTCAAGACTTCGACTCTTTCCGGGTAAGCTTCGCTCTAGATGGGTTGGCCCCTTCATTGTCACTCAAGTTTTTCCCCATGGTGCCATCGAAATTCAAAGTTCAATCACAAGCAAAGCTTTCAAAGTAAATGGACATCGTCTCAAGCCTTACTACTCTTCCTTTCAAGAACACACGGTGGAGGAGGCTTGCTTACACACTGCCCTGATGTGAGCCTAAGCTCGCATGCAATAATAACCCTACAAAATATCGTTAGTAGTATGAGCAAGTAGGGATCGTTCTAAGCCGGGGATTAAGAGTACCTGAAATGTGAGATTGTTAGACAAATATATACACATGTATTCACAAAACGTCACAATAGGGGGAATTGATATGGATCGGCAGCAAAGCTGCCACTAACACTAAGAACACAAAAATAAACCTAAACTACTATATACAAGTGATCATCATCTCTCACAAAACATTTAGCACCAAAGACTCTTTAACATATAAACTCACATGCAAGAAAGTAAGGAACAAGTACCAACATGCTTAAGTTCAAAATTAGTTCCAACTACAACTTAGTTGTAAGACCTCTCAAGTTTTAAGACCGAACTTTTGGTTATGGGCCCTAAAGTTATGTTAATCCTTTTGAGACTTAACAATTGTGCGCAATGGTCTAAATTGGAGACAAGCAAAATAAGTAAGGTTGTCAATCATCTTATTTTAAACATGCAAGTATCTAAAGTATTAAACCCTAAGTGAGCAACACAAATCAGAGCGACCTTTTGAGTATGGCAACGTTCGTAATTACTCTAGCTGATTAAACCTAGCACCTAGATCAATGTTCAAGACAACACTAAATACCGATTTTCATGCCCAATCCTTAGATACTAACCAATTTTGAACCTAAAACATGCATCTATACCACTGTCCTAATTATCTAACACATGAATTTACAAGTTACATATTACAAATTAGCATGCAAAATTCATTGTTCTTGTCGAAACCTAAACATAAATCTAAGCATCGATTCAAACAAGTCTTTAACATACAACTTATAAAACCAAAATCGATTCATACATAGACATATAAACCAACACCAAACATACATGAGTGTTTCATAGACAAAACTAAACATAACTAAACAAAAATTACTAAACCGAAGAAGGGAGTGGATCACACTTTGAGACACCTTGAGAGCTTCACGTTGTGTGGATCCGGCGAAGTATGGAGGCTGGGGTGAGGCTGCACGGCAGTAGGTTGTGTCGGCAGTAGGTTATGGAGGAAGAAAGTCCAAGGTTTCGGCAAGGCAGAAACTTGGTTGAGGTGAGGTGAAGGTGGTTTTCGGTTTAGGTTTTTGTCTAGGATCTTTGGGGAATTTTGGTAGAGTTTAGGCCTTGTGTTTAAGCTTGAGATGAGATAATTTTCAGAATGAAAAAGTGAGGTTATATATAGAGGAGAGGGGGTTGCCGGCTGCCCTAATGCATAAGGAAATCAGAAAACCAAGTTGGTTGAGGATTTGAAACCTTCCTTTCATTGTCTAATTAGGTTTTCTTTTTCTGAATTTTTCTTCAAGGCTTCTTATCTTCATGGACTTCTTGTATAATCATTGGACTTCAATTGATATGTCTTGATCCACTGAAAATGCCTTCATTGCCGGCAGCTTCAACATGGCACAAATCTGCCTCTTTCGGCAGCTTCTCCTTGCTTGACTAGGAAAACTTCTTCTTCGTATTTTTCTTCAATGCCTTGGCTTGGTGTCATCCTCCTTCCTTCCTTAAGCTTGAACCATCTTCACATATACATTTGTACACCATATGATCCATTGAAAACAGAATTTGCAAAAAGGAGGCAGTAGCTTCTTGGAATCGGCAGAAACGACCTTGTTGTAGTAACTCCGGCATATCTCCCTCCTCGGAGCTCCAATTGATACGATTCCAAGTGTCAGGTAAACTAGACACACAAAGCAACCTCCATATAAAACAGTTTGATCAAATTCCTGGTGAGTCGACGGAAATGATTTTTCGAAGTTGGGACACAGCCCCAGGAAAATCCTGAAAGTCCCTGGATTGGTTTGCTCGAACTGTTGTTTAGCAGCCATCTTTTGGGTGACTTCCCGAACTCCGATTGATCTGAAATTTTAACACAACATTCCTCAGTATATGAATAATAAGCACACCAAATTTCATTGAATTCGGACAAGGATAGATCACATTTTTACTCATCTCAAAATCACGAAAAAGACATGTTTTGCACTATTTTCCAGATTTCTCATACTTAGTCATTTTTGGGACAATTAAGCACATTTTACCAAAACTCTACCAAATTAACACTAAACTAAATTATGACTCAATCTTAGACAAATAAGGGTTAAACAAAGCATAAATGAGGGCATAAGCATATAATATCGTCGCACATTGTGCTCCTATCATGCCCCACGAGTGCCGCCACCCTACCTTGCTGCCGGACCTGAAATTGCCGGCAGCCTAGCCATGACATTGCCGGACAAGAACACCACTGCCGAGAGGCAGCCCCTCACTCCAGCTGCAACTTCATCTCTTGCCAGACCTACAATCGCCGGTAGGATGGACAAGATGATACAAGAAGCTACGAACAGTCCAGCTGAGCCGTCCGATACGCCGGATACGTCTGAAACATTGTCGGACACGCTTTACACGCCGGATACGCAGAATGAGACCCAATCGGATATAACATGCAATGATCTTCTTCTTGAGCTATTTCTTGCCGATTTGAACTATTTTGGAACAAGATGAACACATGCAATCAACAACGGTGACAAGTCTAGGCTATGGACTATAAACACAAAGCGCTAATTGGGAGGCAACCCAAGTCGATCAAAGAAAAATGAAGGAGCCATCACCGAGCGTTTGAAATTTCTAACCCTTCTCTCTTTCTTTGATTTGTGATGATATGTTGGAATATGTTGGTCTATTGCATGCTTAGGAAATTGTTTGATATTGTTTTGTGCTTACATTGAGGACAATGTAATTTTCTAAGTGTGGGGTGGGGTAACGTATTCTGTTTATGTTTTCGTGTGCTTAGTTTAGAAAAGAAAATTCAGAAAATTGTAATACAAAAATACAGTGTTTAAATTGCATGTTTCGAGTCTTAGGATGCCCCTAATATGTCAATGATGTTTTTTTCCTCTTTGCATACATAGATGATGGTTGTGCATACAATTAAAATTGTGACTTTCATGGATTATGTGCATTGATAGGAGCATGTAGGACTTGTTGATTAACAAAGCATGGTTGTGCATACAATTAAAATTGTGAGTTTCATGGATTATGTGCATTGATAGGAGCATGTAGGACTTGTTGATTAACAAAGCATGCATGTTTTAGCTAGTTTATTTCGATAATAACCTATGTGAGCTTTAGAACCAAATTGCTTTCTCCTTGAGCGATAAAAAGATAAAATGCGATAGATTCATAGGAAGCATGAAACCTCATAATTCTTTGACTATTCGATGACTATGTGCCATAGCTTTTTAATGAACTCTAGTATGCTAGAACTTACTCTTGTTGATTTTCGAAACGTTTATATCGTAAAATACTTTGATTTTGAATATGATTGAATAAAGATCATTTAGGTCTACCACCATTGCCAAATAAAGCATGTGCATATTTGTGCCCGTTGTGGGACACCTTAGTAAAACCCCCTTTGAGCCTACGATTAGCTTTTTCTTTCATCACCCTTAAACACTTTCCATGAGCTTAGTATAGTGATGCTTTTCCCTTATTTCAATGTGTTGGCAAAGCTTGATTTTTGAAAGTGTTTTCGCGTGTGTGATGAAGAACAAGTGTGGGGTAGACTTAGCCATTAAAATGTATGAAAAATGTATGTATGCCGAATGCCAAAAAGAAAAATAAAAGAAAAATAGATGCTCGGATACAAAAGAAAAAGAAAAGAAAAATGTCCAAGAGCATAAAATTAAGGCATGGGCACGGCATAAGTACCAAAAGAAAAATTTGTGCATGGCTATTGTCTTGATTATTGTTGTAATGTTATGGGAAGAAAAGAATCAAGTATGGGTCCAACAAGATGAAATTTGACCATTGGCAAGAAGACATAAGGAGATTAAGCTTTGCCAAAGGCCACGGTGACGTTTTGAGTCTCCTTATCCAAATATCGAATACCTCTTAGCCTATCCCCATTACAACCCTTTGATTGGTCTTTTTCATGATTCTTAAGATGGTTAAATTTGATTTGTGGAGATTATCTCAAGAGTGAGCATATGGTTTTGGTTCATTGGTGCATATAGTTATCATATGAGGTTTTTCCATAAAAATTCACAAAGTGCTTTCGTTTCTTTGATATATGCAAGTCACTCTTTGTAATTCATTATCTTCCACTTGCATATACTATTGAGTGAATAACCATGCTTCCAGAGAAAAGAAGAGAGTATGCCTAGTGAGGAGGATTGGATTAGCTTTAACATGTTTACATACTTACCTTTTGCTCTTATATGTTCATATTGATGCCACATGTTCATGAAGCTCAGAATTTTCGTGCTTAGCATTCTCATGCATAACTTGAAAGCTATGTGTACATACGAGCCTGAGACAAATTGTTAGGGGCAATAGTAGTTTGAATCTTAGTTTTATTTAGTTTGCTAAGGGACTAGCAAAGGATAAGTGTGGGGTAGTTGATAGGAGCACAATGTGCGACGATATTAATATGTATTTGCCCTCGTTTATGCTTTGTTTAACCCTTATTTATCTAAGATTGAGTCATAATTTAGTTTAGTGTCAATTTGGTAGAGTTTTTATCAAATGTGCTTTAGGATCCGAAAAATGACTAAGTTTGAGAAATCTGGAAAATAATGCAAGTTGTCTTTTTCGTGATTCTGAGATGAGTAAAAATGCGATCTATCCTTGTCTGAATTTAATGAAATTTGGCGTGCTTATTATTCATAAAGTGGGGAATGTTGTGTGAAAATTTCAGATCAATCGGAGTTGGAGAAGTCACCCAAAAGATGGCTGCAACTTGGCAGTCCGAGCAAAGATCACCAGGGACTTCCAGGATTTTCCTGGGACTGTATCCCAACTTCGAAAAATCATTCCCGACGACTCACAAGGAATTTGATTGAACTATTTTATATGGAAGTAGCTATGTGTGTTTAGTTTATCTGAGATTTGGAATCGCATCAATCGGAGCTCCGAGGAAGGAGATATACCGGAGTTACTACAGCAAGGTCATTCCTGCCGATTCGAAGAAGTCTCTGCCTCTTTTCCTTGATTTCTGTTTCGATAGACATTTTGGTGTACAATTGCATATATATCAAAACTGAAACTCAAAGAAGGTGGCAGTCATCATGTGCAAATAGAAAAATAGGTACAGATTTTACCTTTGCAGCAAATGCAAGTTCCGTGTCATAGATAATATCTCGCATTAAGCGCATTACATAATAGCCACATTGTATGCCATCAGGTTGGTGTGGAATGCCCTGTACCATAATTTGATGCACTGAGTAATCCAGAAAAATCTAATAGATAGCAAAGGTACTACTTTGTACTATTAAAATAGGTAACATACCCCCATGTTCTTCCATTTAGCCTTAAGGCTTCCCTTCCTTTTCCGGTGATCATTGAACTTTGATAATGCACTACATAGTAACCAAGTGATCATATTAAACAACCATTTAGAAAACTCCAAATTAAACCCTGATGCCTAAAATGTAAGTTTTAATATCAGGAAAAAGGAACCTGTCTACGATAGTACGGCCTTCTCCAGTGAGCAGTCGCCTTGTAGCCGGATCCATAAAATAAACCACCTCCTTGTCTGGATGAATCAACATTAACATCCAATGTTGACTACAAGGACACATAATATTTAAAGTTTAGACCCAATCAGTTTACAATATACGGTATCCAGTGATAGGGTTATCAAAAAAAAAACAAAAATTATCAACTTACTTTGCAAAGTAAGGCATCAAGAACATTTGACCATCCTTTGCTGAGATGAGTCGCTTCTTTAGTGCATTGACCCTACTTGTCGGGGAACTATCAGCACCAACAGTTGCTGGGTCAATGTACCCTATCATGTCCTCTATTTTTGAAGCCTTAAGAATATCAAACAGGTACCTACATTGACATAAACACACATAACCTAAAGATATTATTGTTTCTTACATAGAACTAGATGCATTACATATACAAAGACACATAAGAACATGATATAGGTAAATTTACAAAGTCATACCTCATGTACACAACTATACAGTTCCCTGTAACCATTTCCATCTTTGCAAGCCTTAGAACATCAGTGTCCATCATGTAGGTTTTACGGATACTGCCAAACACATTCTCTTCAATCTCAAACTGAATACTTTGCCGCTCTGTGAATAACTGCTTACCCCAATCACAGAGTTGTTTCAGTGATGGTGTAAGTGTGTCAGCGATTGATCCCAAGTTGAATGGACATGAAGACTTGTTATGAACTGGGAACCATAAATATGTCATAATATATCTCTACAAGTAGAATGACATGTCCAGCTAGCTACCTGAAATTTAGGGCATTTCCTCTGTGCCACAAAAACATCCCATTGAGCTTGCGTTATAAACCTATAATCATCTGGGGGAAATTTCATGCTTTCCTCATCATCCAGAAATGGCCAAACATAGTGTTTGGTGAGCGTCCCCTTAAAATTCCTCCATTTGACGCCAGCAGATTTCAGCACCATGCCCCGTTTATCACTTGATAATACGAATGCCTTCTGCAAGAAACATATGAATTAGAAAATTAAGATTCCAAAGCATAAACAAGTGCCTTCAATATTTATATTTTAAATATTAGAACACCAAAATACAAACAAAAAAAAATTTACCTTGATAGTATCCCAGATTGTTTTTTTATCTTCTTTGCTCACCAACCTCCAATCAGAAGCTGTGATTGGGACTCTAGTTCTTGCTAGCACACCAATGTATGACTGCAGCGTACTTCGCTCCTTCCCAGATGGATTCCCATACATATCATACAAAACCTTCAACTTATGCCTAAGTAGCTTTGCAGCTGTCAGCTTAGACATGGTAACTGGCTTACGTTTGAGCCGCTTCAGACCTCCAGTACTCCCTTCATCTTCCTCAAGTTGCTTTCTTGTCTTCGATGTTGATGACTTTGCGTTTGATAGTGTCGACTCCATACCCGACTTGTCAGACTTGGTTTTCTTTACTCTTCGAGCATCTTCAGACTTGGACTTGTGAGACTTGGACTTCCTTATAATCAGAGCATCTTCAGTCTTGAACTTCCTTACAGTCAGAGCATAGTGTCACAAGCAACTTGCATAGTGTCAGCCACGAGGTAAACACCACTGTTCTGGCAACTCCGAACATTGTCAAGACTCTTGGTGTAAAACTGAACTCTGTTAACCATGTAGCTGTTGAACTTTGCTATTTCATGGTTTGGTCCTTTTGAAAGCCACCTGACTCTTTCAGAAATGTTGTGATCTGGTTGGGCTAATTGCTGGCTAACCTGTCAATAATTAGAAAATGACTAAGAATCCAGATGTGTGCATTAGCCTAAGCTGTGTAAAAGTGGCAATAAATTTAGATACTTGAATATTACCTTCTTCTTCACCCATTCAGTAAATTCTTTATTCTGTTTGTTTCTAAGCCACTTTTCATTGCATTTGAATTTAGGATACACAGTCTTCAAGTAATCAAGATGCTCCCTGCAAGGCATTTACAACAAAGGCCATTATTAGCAAACTGTTATAACAGTTCAAAAGATTCACAAAAATAATAAACTATGGTCAGAAGATGAGAAGACTTACTCGAAGTATGGTATGAACTCATCGGTGTTTTGTAGAATGCAGAGATGTGCCCACTGATACTCAGTGCCATAAATAGAGGACATTTGAGCACCACTTGTATGCTTAGTGACTAAAGAACGTCCTTTTGGGAGTCCCACTTTACTGTCCACCGAAATGCGCTCTGCTAAGTACTCAATTGCTTCTTCAGCAATGTAATTCTCGGCTATGCAACCTTCAACCCGATTAGGATTGCGAATATATCCTTTGCAGACCTTCATGTATCGTTCAAACGGATACATCCAACGAAAATACACAGGTCCACACAATTCAATCTTTCTAACTAGGTGAACTGTTAAATGAACCATGATGTCAAAAAAGGAAGGTGGAAAATACATTTCAAGCAGGCACAATGTCTCAGCAAGATCGCTTTGAATTTTGGGTAGCATGTCCACCTCTAATGTTTTGCTGCATATCTCAGTAAAGAAAAGACACAATCTGATCACAGCAACCCTAACTGGCTTGTCTAGTACTCCCCTCAATGCAACAGGAAGAAGTTGTTGCATTAATACATGACAATCATGCGACTTCATACTACTAATCTTAATATCATCCAAGGTAAAAAGATTTTGAATGTTAGAACAATAATCTTCTGGTACTTTCATATTAAACAGGCTCCCACATACACATTTCTTCTCATCTAGAGTCAAATTCCAACTTGCCAATGGCAACTGATGTTTCTTGGGAGCATCCATGTCAGGATGTAGAGCCGGTCGTATCTTCATCTCAACCAGATCCAGCCTACAACTAAGCCCGTCTTTTGTTTTCCCCGGAATGTTCAATAAGGTTCCTAATAAACTTTCACACACATTTTTCTCAATGTGCATCACATCAAGGCAGTGACGTACAGGGAGAAATTTCCAGTACTCAAGCTAAAAAAAAATCGACCTCTTTTTCCAGCAGGGTCTATCTTTGTTCTCCTCACCCCTATAAACCGGCATAGGCTTGCTCTTCCCAAATGGCCAAGGCGAGACATCTTCCTCCATTCTCTGTAACACTTCTTCTCCAGTCAATGGTACTGGAGCAGAGTCAAGTTCTTGATAACCATCAAACTGAGATCGTTGCTTCCTATAAGGATGGTTTTGTCTAAGGAACCGGCGACTACGCATGTAAGCCATTTTCCTAGAATGAACCAGTCGCTTAGGCGACGTTTTATCCACACATATCGGGCAGGCATTGTACCCTCTAGTAATGCTCCCTGACAGGTTGCCATAGGCTGGAAAGTCATTGATTGTCCAAAGAAGGCATGCCTTGAGCGTAAAATACTCATCCCTAGCTGCATCGTAAACCCCTTTAATCCCAGCCCACAAAAGAATCAAATCATCGATTAAGGGCTGAAGGTAAACATCTATATCATTACCGGGCTGCCTAGGTCCAGATATCAACATGGTTAGCATCATGTACTTCCTCTTCATGCAGAGGAAAGAAGGAAGATTATAATTAACAAGAATTACCGGCCAACAACTATATGAGGCCCTACCACATATCCCACTGTGGGGATTGAACCCATCGGATGACAAGGCAAAGTGTAGGTTTCTAGGCTCTGCCCCAAACTCAGGCCACTTCTCACTAATAAGCTTCCATATAGCTGCATCGGCCGGATGACGCAGGAATCCATCATCAGGCCTTATCTCTGCATGTGATGTCATTAACTTGGATGTTTGGGCAGACTCAAACATTCGGATAAGCCTAGCAATCAAAGGAAAGTACCACATCACTTTCGCAGGAACACCTACTCTCACCTTCTTATCTCTGCCTAGTTTCCACCGTGACAAGCCACAAGTGGGACAACTCTCATCATCTGCATACTGTTTCCTATACAGTATACAATCATTGGGACATGCATGGAATTTAATATACTTTATTCCTAATGCACTTAAAGTTTTTTTGCCTCGTAAACAGAGGCAGGGATTTCATTATCATCGGGTAAAATGTCCCCGATAGCAGCTAGCCACTCACCAAATGTTGCATCACTCATTCCCTGCTTTGCTTTCAGATTAAACAACCTAACCATCACTCCCAATTTGGAATGGTCTACACATCCAGGGTATAGTGGCTTATTAGCATCATCAACATATGCTTTAAAAAGTCTACACTCCTCAGATAAATCTAATTCTCCTTCCACCTCAATTTCCTCTTCCGCATTAGTATCCCCCTCTACACTAGAGTCTTCCCCTACAGAACTAGAGTCTTCCCCTACTGATACAGATCCAGACTCCTCACTTCCCAAGGAATCACTGACTACCTCCCCATGTTCCTTCCAAACAGTATACGTAACATCTATCCCATTAAAATACAAATGATCTTTAATCATAGAAATTGGAATAACTTTCAGATTTCCACACTTAGTACAAGGACAGTAAACATTTTTAGAATCCTTAGCATTCTTCAAGGCAAACTTCAGAAAACTAGTAACCCCTTGCTGATAAGCTAATGATGTCCTACTAGCATACATCCAGGACTTATCCATAGCTAAAAAGAAACAACAACAACAACAACAAAAAACCAACCAGCATACATTACTAGCATTCAACCAACAATAAACAACCTATTTTCAATCACACACACACACACACACACACATATATATATAGAGAGACAGAGAGAGTATGTGTACCTACTGCAAGAAAAATCCCAGCAAAAATACTACGCTCCAAGCAATGTGTGCCTTATGCTGCAAATCCCCGGCTTATTACCTTCACCCAACCTCAAACATAGAAAAATCACAGATATTAGATTCACAAAATAATGGAAAGCAAAATATTTCAGGGATAACATCAGTTTTGGTATCATAACAGTCAAAGGATAACACACAAAAATAAACCAGTTCTTAAATTATCACAAAAATAAACAAGTTCTTAAAACCACATATCAACAAAAACAACTTGAAAAGTCAGTAACCCCAGTACCGATATAATTCAGCATGTTTCATATACAACATCCATTCAACAATAAACCAATTCTGAACAAAATAAATCTATGTCCAAACACCACTAATATATATTTGTCAATCAGATACACCACAAGATCAAATTGAAGTCTCATACATACCACAGCACCACTAATCCAGGTCCATCACACAACATTTTACTTCTTCAAAGACAACAGACACAGAGAACAATCGAGATGAAAAACATAATCACACAGAGAACAAGAACAAAACCTAAGTCGCAAAACCCACCATATGAACAAAACCCAAAACGAAAATGAATCAATCGAGATGAAAAGCCCTAAACCATAAAAAACCCTAAACCAAAATCTCATTTTTCATAAAACCCAACCATATCAAAAACGTAATCCAGGCTAAACCAACTCAATCGAAAATTTGGGGCAAAAGAATATACCTATTGAGATCTGTGTTAGGGATTTGAAACACGACGGAGGTAGCTAGGTCCTTCTTGCGGTTTAGTTTTGACAGCAGATGGGTCTTTGAGATTCAGTTGAAGCTGAGATTTTGATGAGGTTTGATTTTTGACGGATCAGAGTTGGGGCTGAGAAGAGGTTTCAGACTGAGTTAGGGTGTGAGTGCGAAGGAGTTGGTTTTTTCACTTGTTTTGTTCTTTCCTCTCTTTTTTTCACTTAAGACACTTTTGAGACAATTGGTTGGTGTGGCGCGCTAGCTATAGGTTTCCCAAAATTGGTTGGTTTTCGGAGGTAAAAATGCCGCCATTTGTTAAAATTTCAGCCCTAAATATAGACGACAGTCGAACCGACATCTGATTGAGTGCATTATTCTAGTGAGCCTACTAGGAAAAATCCCAAAACCTGTGCCTTCAAGCAAAATTTTAACAAATTTCGCACCCAAACATTAGATGACGTGCAACCGTCGTCTGATGTTTCAACCTTTCAATTTTTGATGGCATACCTAGGCTGAGTTTGGGAGGGAATTTTCCCGCTTATAACTTGGTAGAAACCCTAAACCCTCAGATGACAGTCAACCGTCATCTGAATTAAGTATAATTTTTGAACGATGAGATTTTGAGATGTCTACCATTGCCAATACTAAATTTTGGATGTTTTCCTCATAAACTGAGAAAATGTGATGTCTAAAAGCGATTCAGATGACGGACAAACTAGAACCGACGTCTGATTATTTCAAAATCAATCAGATGACGGTTAATTTTTTTGCGTCATCTGAAAGGCGTCATCTGAAGGTGTTTTTGTAGTAGTGAAGTTTTGGATCAACTTTAGTTGTTGTCGATTTGTAAAAAAAATTTGTGCAACCTCCTACATGAATCTTAATTATTATTAGACACAACCACATAATACATCTCATACATGAAACGCATGAGGATGAACTTTTAAAACATAACCAATAATGTACCTGATTTTTTGTTTCATCCCATTTAATTACCAAGGCTCACCACTTCCCAGCATAAACATGCTTATTCCCACATGTAAACCTTGTTTCCATTCCCTTAAAAGGATCGTACCATTTCTTTTTCATCTTGTGCTTGAAGGACTTCCATCAATCGTGTAACTTCTCCACAATCACATCTTTGATTTTACCTTTTACAGCTAAAGTGGTAGGATCCGACCAATCCAATGCATCCTAAAAAGTATAAATTGCAATCAAAGTACATAATTTTAAAACAAAAATATATTTAGAACAAAAAATGAATTAAGGCATTACTTACTTCAACGGTTATCCATGCCAGTGATACTTTTCCACTCTCGCAAATTTCAATCCAATTTTTAGCGTTTAGTGGAAAATCAGCACATTCTTTTACAAGTTGTCCGATGAACCGACCTAATTGTGCTACCTTATCATTTGGGACAACAGGATGTCCCTTTGCATTGAACAATACAGTTTTCACACCATGTAAACCAAATTTGGGCTTGTTCTGCACTCGAGTGTTACGCGTCTTTCGCTTACGCTTCTTACTTGGCCTATTTTGCTCTTCAATCTCATTGACACTCACTCCTACACCAGTTGGCACCTCATTGCCAACACTTGGACTTGTAGATCTTGCACAAAATGTCTCACTCATGTTGATAGGTTAATATGAGGATTCAAGCCTTCTGGTATTAGTATTGCTTGCACTACCCATATTCATCATCCTCATGAATTCATCATCGTCCGGAATTATTGAAGGTACTTGGGATTGCGTTTCATATTCTTCAGACATGTTCCCAAACAAGCGTCCAGTATGGGGGATCATCTTATGTGCCAATGAACAGAAGATCTCATCATATTGAGTATAAAAAGTGCATTCAAGCATTGTTAATCACAAGCGAATTGAATATGCTAGCTAGTCCTGCCATGTATTTTGATGGACGTATAAGACCCGCAAAATTACTAAACATTTGAAGACAAAGAAACGAGACAACAAACAATACTTTTATCATATACGATCTTCCATCTTACTGATGATCTTCTATGATAAACCCACTTAATCTCTCCAAAGAGCTCAATAATATTGGATGCTAATTTACAGAAGAGGACATCTAGATAGAGATCAGATGACTAACTATTGAAATGACTAGGTGTGGGAACAGTAAGATAACCTGACCTTTTTTCTCTGTTGGAGATGGCTTGCCAGCAAGGTGCAACCAAAGCTTTACAGGTAGGTTAGCAATGAATTATGTTCAATGACATAGGTTAAATCAGACCCTCACAGTTAATATCGATTTGGGAATTTGGTAAAATAGGGTTTTCCTTATATTTGCGATATGGCCTTCTCTCTAGAAATTGGGGGTTCTGGATCTTATCTTCACGTTATTGTTTTTAATTGGGGACGGTTTTTATAGAATTTTGCATCATATGCGGATGGATAGAAAAATTACGGAGGATTTGGTTTTGGAAAAGGGGAATCAAAATGTATCCAAATAGTGCTTTCAATCAATGACACTACAGACTCATCCATTTAAATTTGTTGCTACATGAGTGATGATGATTCGAACATGTTACCATGTGAGATTCTTTTTGTTTCTATCGTATGCAATTCTTAAAATTCGATGTAGCTATGATTCCGCACATATTTTGGTCCAAGTTTTGATCATCATAAATTATACAAGGACTCTAATTGCACATTATTCTAGTTACTTTTTGGCAATATATATAACTCTAACACTTAACTACTGCCATTCATTTTCACAACACTAGTTCAAAAAATGAGTCTAGTATCTACATCCAGGAGTGCGAGAACTTTGTTCCATAATGGTCCATATCCTGAAAATCAACCTCCTCACTCACCGGCATCCTCATCTAATACAGCACGACGACCACGTAATCCAAATATTCGAGTAGCCAAAGATATGCTAGGTATATATCTTGGTGGATACGCCGAATGTTCAGCAATACCAGAAACACTCTCTAAGCGAGCATTTGTTACCTACGTACCGCTCATCTACCAACTGGTGGCCTCCATTTTGATAGGGAATCAAACAACAATTATGATAGCACCGGGCATTTTGCGGGAACCAGGACAGCTGAGAGTTGTGGTGATGCATTTGCTAGAGAGGTTGTTTCATCTTCAGTCATAGAGGTTTGTACAGCTATTACATCCCCACAAGTTGAACCTAAATTAACAAGAGAATGGTTGCTGATAGGAGCATAATATGCGACATTATTAATGTGTTTTACCCCTATTTATGCAATGCTTAACGCTTATTATTGTAATTTAGAGTCGTTTAGTCGAGTCAGGAGTCTTTGGTAGAGTTGGTTTGTGAAATGAGCTTATGAAGAGTTTGATTCAAAGTAGGATTCCTTATTAAATTAGGAATCCTAATCGGTTTAGGAGTCTACAATGTCTCGACGTTTCTCAAAACGTCGAACGTTTTAAGAGTTTCAATGAAAGTAAAACTCCTTATTAAATCCTGACCAAATCAGGAATCATACTCTTAATAATTCTCTTACATAATATTCTTGTCTTTCTAATATATATTTCTCTTACTTATTTTCAGGAAATTATAAGATGATTTTCGGTTGGATTAAAAGAAGAGAAATCAGATTTAAATGAGAAGCATGCCAAGCACATGTCATGAAGCTTATGGATCAAAAATCAAGAGATGTGCCGAACATGTGCATGAGGAAGCCTTGCATGGCAAGTTAAGAAAAGGCACGGCATGGAAAGGAAAAGAAGCCGAATTAAAGAAGGAGAATGCAACCGAATTTCAAGAGGAAATCAATGCCGAATGTGGACTCAATTCCATACAAAGTTCAAAGGAGTATTGCCGAATTAAATCAAGGATTAAAGGAAGAAATATTTGAAAATTAATTCAGCAATTATCAAAGATATATTCGGCAATTACTTGGAGGACAAAAGCAAGGCTTGCCGTGCAAGAAAAGAGAGAAGAGTTCGGCAACAACTCTTTGTGCCGAACCCTAGCATCGTTATGCCGAAACCCTAGCAGCCCTTGCTCCTATATATAGTTCGGCACTTGGTCAAGGAAATGATCTCTTCTCTCATACTTTCACAAGCCAAAATTCTACCAAGATAGCTCCACAAATTTTAAAGAAATAAAAGCCGAACTCCCTTACCACCACCATCCTTAAATCGTACCACCTTTCCACCGAATCCACACCATTGCCGAATTCTGTTCAAGGTTTCTATAAAGTGTGATTCACTCATCTCTCATGGCTTCTTTTTTCTTGTATAATTACAATACTTTGTCTATGAAGATTGTATGGATTTGTGAATGTTTATTTGGTATTATTAATTTGAATTTAGACTTCCGAATTTATTCTATGGTTGTTTAATTTCCTATTTTTATTCATAATATGTTGAGATTTTAATCAGGGTTTATGAACAACATGTTTTGATTATGTTCTTGATTTATTTTGGTTTGTTTTCTGAATTCGTATGAACAAAAGTGATGCACTTGAGGGCTGCCTAGGCCGTGGCTTCTCCTTAGGTGATAGGTTCATATGCCGAATACAGTATGAGGTGAATTATGCACAAAGTTGATTCACCTTGTGTTGGTTCTAAGGGCTAGAGTAATTATGAAAATATACATGTTAATAAGGTGAGGTGACAACATGCTTGTTACTTGTTTCCAATTCGACTTTTGTACTTATGTGTTCTTTGTGTTTAATTACTTTCTACGCCAAGTGTTCTTAAACCGAATTACATATGTTTAGGATTAATTTCCAAGATAATTCTAAATACTTGAGAAGTCTTAACAATTAGATGAGCCGCCAAAGACTCTAATTAGAATTGGAACCGAATTGAATCTTGATTTATTGTTTTATTGCTGCCGTAAATTCCTTGTTTAATTTTGTTACATGTTATGTGGGTTTTGTGTGTAGTGTTATGTGTGAGAGGTGTTGATCATATGTATATAATAATTTAGATTTTATTTTCATAAAATTCAGTAGGTATTTAGATACAATTTTCAATCCCCCCCATATAATTTTGTAATACTTCATGAGATTAAATGCCCTTGATTTCTCCGGATAGAACGATCCCTACTTGTCTTATACTACTATCGACACAAGAAGGGTAATATATGTATAAAGTTGTTTTGCAGGTACAAACGTGCTTGGAAATAATTCCATCAGTTGCATGGGGCCATAACCAAAACTGTGGAGCCAAAGAAGGAAAAGTACCCAAAAAACGAGTATTTCTAAGTTTGTTGTTTAGTATTATGAAGGTTTATATATTTCAATCTTTCCATGTGTGGCTTTAGTCTTCCTAAGTCTGTTGTTTAGCTTTCTGCAGGTTGTATATATTTGAACTATGCATGTGATGATATAGTTTTTCTACTATATGTCTGTGGCAGGGATGATCTGTAAGGACATTGATATATGTTTAGATATGAGAGTACTGTTTATTTTTGTTTTGAGTGAATCATACTTGCCAATCTGCAACATTATAACAAATAAGGTACTAGAATAAAGTGAAAATGGAAAACAAGTTCCTAGCAAATCATATATTGATATATGTACCAACATATTGCATATATCACGCCCCATCACAAATTTTTGAGAACCCAAGCTATAAAGAGAAGGTAGAAGAATGTAACAAAATTAAACAAAACTCAAGTCACCCTATCAAAGATAACTTAATAAACATATTAGTAGTATTTGATACATATGTAAAAGATAAAGCTTGCATATAATACATTTGCAAAACACTCAACTGAAGGGGTGAAGTTCAGATGCATAGGATATAATTAGAAAGGCAATAGTCAACACAAAAACTTACTCAATTATTTACCCTGCCACCTATAGATTTGCAACAAAAGTAGGTCCTTCAGGCAAAGAACAAGAGTTTTAGAACCTCCGTCAAACACCTTCAAAATACACAGAGGCACCAAGGCTTAGATAAAAGTCATGAAAAAAAACTACTCCAAGAGTACATAGTGAACATAACAAAGCAAAGACGTCCATTTATGAAATAAATCCTGTATGACAAATTGATTACTAAACAACAAAAGTACAATAATCATAATTCTACACTTTTCTGTGGTATGCCTCTAATAATCTCTTACCCTGCTTATGCTAAGAGGCAAATACTACCACTAACGGTCTAATCATGTTAAATATTAAGCTTATAGCTCAAAACTTTTTGTTTGTCTTAAAAATCGACGTATACTGGTTTTCTATACTTATTACTAGCCGTGATACAATTCAGATACACAAAGGAAAAAGAAAAAACCAATGACCAAGTCACTTTGATAGAAAGTGATTCATAGAGATGACAAACGTTAAAACATATTAAGCTTACACAAGAGTTGGACCATATAATCAACAATACTCGTATCAAAACTCAGCACTTATAAAGCAGTAAAGAATTAAGAATATCACAGCATAAATGGATGTGGTACCTTAGGCCTTCAGTCAACCACAATCCCAGGCATATCAGTTCTTACTTGAACATCTTCGTCAGCAACCAGTCAGTGTTCTAAATTTTGAGGAGCGGCAATGTCGTCTTCCATATTGTTACCCATATCAAATAAATCCCCTACGTAGCACAGAAGCGCCAAGAAGCGCACGTTTCGCGCTTCCGAAACGGAAGCGAAGCGGAAGCGTGATGGAAGCGGACGAAATCACTCGGAAACGCGATTTCGAGAAAAGAGGCTTTTGGGAGCGTGACGGAAACGTCGATTCCTATTTTGGAAGTGTGTAGGAAACGTGGGCACATGAGCCTTTTCTATTGTGTTTGGTGCGGCATAAGAGCCGACTCGGAGGCTGAGGTGGAGGGGGTGGCTGGGGTTTTGGTGGAGGGAGTACCAGGTGGAGCGGTGGTCGGGGGAGCGGAGGGAGAGGTAGAGGAGGGGCTGGGCGGAGGAGAGGACGGAACGGATGGGCTTAGAGAGGACTGAGAGGGTGGGGTGGAAGTGGCGGGGGAGTCGGGCTAGGCATCAATTTGCAGTTGCTAGAGCTATATGCCAATGCAAGGTATATATGTTATTTCTAATGGGCAATGAAGTGGGTTTGAGAGTTGAGAGAGAGTGAAGGTGAGACCTTTTGGCGTTGAGAGAAGACAACCCAAGAAGGGTAGTAATTAGGAGGGAGGAGCTTTCTAGTATCTTCGACGGTCAATCTGGCGTAGGCGACGACAATGGTGGCCAGCTGTGAGCGGAGCTTGGAGCGGCGGTTCTCGAGTTTGACGAAGACTACGACGAGGGCGAGGCCGACGACGATGCAGAGAACCAAGCCAAAAACGAAGCCCATTGTTGTAATTTGATTGAGTGAAACAAAGAGTGGTGGATAAGGTGGTTAAGGTGGAGATTTTGGGCGGAGAAATCGATAGTGGGCTCGAAAAAAAGGAGAGAGAGAGGGGATTGCTTTGCCTTGCCGACAAGACTATTCAAAGAATCTTCAAAATGGAAAAGGAATAGAAGTATATAACCCATATGGACTCTGGGGTCTTTTCATTTTCTGTTTTCTTTTTTCTTTTTTCTTGTTTATTTGCGGATTTCTAGTCCCAAAAAATACAAGGTCTATATGTTATTTTATTTCTAATGGATTTCTAAGATGTTTATATATATATTAGGGTTTTTACCCAAAACTACAATTTTGTGTCAATATTTACCAGTAGCAAGATTGCTTTTTAAAATTACCACTAGCAAGTTTCCATCCAAAACTAACAGAATCTGTTAAACCATAAATTACGAAATTACCCTAAAAAATCAATTTCACTGAGTCTCAGAAACCAACCTTCGCCGTCCTCCGCCGCGGTATATAGCAGTAAGAACAAGACCAAGGGATTTAAAATCCCTTGGTCTTGTTCTTACTGCTACATACCAATCAGGCTGAATAGGATCCTTCACATAAAATAGTTGATTGACATTTGAAGCAAGCGTATATGTGTCTGTCCCTGGAAGCAAGTGGTTGAAGTTGACCAAAACAAAACCATCCTCATCAGTTTTAATATATCGGCCTCTAACTCTTCCATCAATCCAGTCACAGTCGAACAACACCACTTTGTGCCTATGGGGATACTATAACTCGATCATGTCTTTCACCGCACCATAATAATCATTAAAACCATCCTTTGGATTGTGATCTTGAGCAGAGGAGTAACAATCTTCCACTGCCCTCACAAAAAGACCACTATTTTGTGTGATCATTTCCACATGACTTGATTTCACATGAAAACGAAAGCCATTGATAATGTATGACATCCAGCGACTTGTCCAATGGTTTGGACCCCTAGCCAATGCTTGCAAGTCTTCATGTATTTCAACTCCATCCTCAATCTGAGATTGAATCTACACATGGAAATGATCTTATAAACAAAGTAGGATATATAAAATTTGAAAGAGCTTACTGCAATTTTGTCAGATGAATGAGTAATTGTAATCTTGGGTTAGAAAGCACACTAGTAAAATTACATTTAGACTCTCTACTAAAGTTTGCTAGAGAAAATCTACCACATCCATATTTAAATGCTTACATGTGTTCTGAACCAATCGGAAAACTCCATATGTGGGCGTTCTTGCCACTACTACAAAATTGTCACTACACAACACATATCAGACAACAATTTGGAAGTGAACCGTTGTATGAGTGACTGAACTGTTTCACACAACCTAAAATGATTAATTTATGTTGTATGAGGGTACTTATTTTCTATACTCTGAAAAACTTTTCTCAGATTTTGTCACACAACTCTGACACACATTTTTTATTGTATGTAGGATGAAAATCTTGGCGGCAAAACTCCCTTTGACATTGAAACTCAAATTTGGGCAAAGTCTAGATGGAAAGACAACAAAGTTCTTGTTTTATGTTGTATGATAATGTCACATCTTGCATTAGGTGCCACTAGTGCAAGATGAAAAATACTTGTACAACAGAATTTTGTAATTCTATTGTATGACTTGTTTTGCTTGTCCTTGTGCTACATTCATTTTGGCTCCAATTTCTCAAAATGGTGTTCTTTCAGAGCGGGAAATTTTCCTCCATTCACTTTGGGTTCGTAACCTATATGTGCAAGAAGTTTAGACAACAAAGTTATTGTTTTTGTTGTATGACGATGTTAATATTGTCAGGTGGTAGCTAGTGTTTGTTTGAACTTCAATTTGGCTCCAATTACTCAAATTCATGCCCCAAATGTGTGCCAAAGCGGGAAATTTCCCTCCTTCCATTTTGGCTTTACACTGACAAATATACAACAGTGGTTGTTTTTCTGTTGTATGAGAATATTGCAATTTTTACTAAATGAACCTAGTGCAAAATGTAAAATTATGTACAACAAATATAGTGATTTTGTTGTCTAAATCAAAAACATTGGCTGTTTAAAATTTATCATTTTGGCGGAAATCAATATGAATTCCTCCTAGGCAGGGGCGGCCAATTTCTCTTCATTCTTGGCTGATAATATTTTGTGTACTCCCTTACAACAGTTTTATTATTTGTTGAATGAGAACTTAAAGGAATTATTGAAGCCTCTCACTAAACCCATTTCTGGGTTCTCGATCTATAGGGTTGACCATAAATCTACTACTTATTACATAAAAACGCTCTTAGTTACTCCCTCGTAAATTATTTTTTTTATTCGGTAAGCTTCACACTCTCATATAGATAACCGCTATAAACCCATAAAAAATTTTGAGGACATGTATCTCCTAATTATATGGTTCGCCATAGGGAAACATAGGCATAATTAGGGTTGACCATATTGATCGAGATCCAAACATTACAAAAAATATGTGAATTTTCTACCATAGCCATATTTTACTATCGTGATCATATCTGACGGTCGATTTTTCCAAATATTATTTTCTTGATATAGTTGGTTTAGAAGGATATACATTTACATATAACCTTAGCAAACAGGTTATATCACACTAGTAAGCACGTTATGATTCAAATGGCTAAAAGTCAAATAATTAAAAATTTAGCCGTTAGATGCGATGACGATAGTGAAATTTGGTTATGGTATAATATTCATTTATTTATGGTAACATTTGGTTCTCGATTTATGGGTCGACCATAAAACTACTATATTTATTATATGATGAAAACACTCTTAACTACACACTCGTAAATTATTTTTTTTATTAAGTCAGCGTTCACACTCTCATATAGATGACCACTATAAGCCCATGAAAAAATTTGTAGACATTTATCTCCTAATGATATGGTTCCCCATAGGGAAGCATATACGTAATTAGGGTTGACCAAATCGATCGAGATCCAAACATTACCAAAAGATGTGAATTTTTTACCATAGTCATATTTCACTATCATGATCATATCCTACGGTCGATTTTTTCAAATTTTATTTCCTCAATATAGTTGGTTTAGAGAGATATACATTTACATATAACCAAGTAAACAAGTTATATCACACTACTAGGTATGTTGAGTTTCAAACGGCTAAAATTTACAAAATGGAAAATCGACAGTAAGATGTGATCCAGATAATAAAATATGGCTATGGTACAAAATTCATCTATTTTTGGTATCGTTTAGGTCTCGATCCGCGCGGTCAACCATAAGTCAATGATACTTATTACACGAAAACGCTTTAACTACTCCCTTGTAACCTATAATTTCGATTCCGATCGACACTGCACACACTCTCATGGTGATGAATTGTATGAACCCATGTAAAAGGTTTATGATATTTATCTCCTAATGATTTGGCTTCCCTATAAACGTAAATAGAATTGACCGCATGAATCGAGACTCAAATGTTGTCGAAAATAAATGCATTTTTTATCATAATGAAATACATTATGGTGATCATATCTTACGGTTGATTTTATTTCATTTTTTTTTCTTTGATATTATTGATTTAAAATGAGACACACACATATATATAACTTAATTGACGGATTGATTTAAAATGAGACACACACACATATATATATAACTTAATTGACGGTTTTTTCTTTATTTGACCAAAAACAATTTTGTTTTATGTGTAAGCTCTATCACAATTAAGAAAAAAAAATAAAAAAATAAAAAACTTTGGCCTAAGGAGTAAGGACCCGTCTTATTCCCACACTACTCTTTCTATCTCATATCCACAAAAATCAACTACTGACAATTCTCTTCTCCCTCACAAACCCACCATGGATTTCCCTTCCAAACTCCACCGCCTCAACCGCCGCACCACCTTCGTCGCCGGCTCCGCGCCCTTCGACCCCCGCTCCACCTCTCTCCCCCCTCGCTTCTCTCAACCTAGAAATTCACCTAAATCCCCAGATCTAAACTCTCTCTCTCTCTCTCTCTCTCTCTCTCTCTCTCGTTCTGATTCAGTCTTCTATGTTTCCACAGACTTTAAGCATAGAAGGGGTGGAGATGACGGTGAGGGTGTGGTCTTGTGCCAGAGATGACCGATTCACTTTTGCATTTTTCGATAGGCTATCGTTGTTGGTTACAAAAACCGGGTTTATGGCCGAGGACGTGTCGGGACAAGAGTCGAGACGTATACGAGGCGAAATTAAAATCGGGTTCGGTGTCGAGTCGGCATGACGCAAGGCTGCTGAAAGGCTGCCGAGCTGCCGAGGCTCTCTGTCGGGGTAGGCGGCGTAGGCGCTGCTGAGGCTGCTGGGGCTTGCGGGTGGCATGCTGCCGGGCTGCCGAGAGGCTGCAGAGGGATGAGCTGCCGAGGGCATGCGGGGCCTGCTACCGGTAGGGATGCTGAGGGTGGGCAGGTTGCCGATTCTGCCGACAGGACCTGCCGAGCGGCTAGCGAGAGGTGCCGATAGGCTGCCTAGACGCTGCCGGTAGAGTGCAAGGCTGCCGTGGCTTAGGCTAAGCATGCAAACGTGATTTTTCGCGATTCTCTCGTTTTGTCTTTGTGATTTTGTTTCGGATATGAGTTAACATCACCAAAAACTTGGTGAACTCAAAATAATTAAGCCATTGTAAATTGGATGCATTGAACCATTTATGCTTTCATAGGGATGTAAAAATCTCGAATCAATCATTGAATAAGAGAATTTTTATTGATGACAACTCAAAAGTACATCAAGGATGTTCTAAATATATAGAACGACTTATCGAACAAAGTCGTGATTTATTGACTACAATATGTCAAAATAACAATCAAAATCAAACTTGAACATGTATCTCATGACCTAAGTCAAATACTTATTCATAATCCAGAGTATCATACTCCTTAGTCCTACGTTTCTTGGTAGGTTGGAAGTCATCGACGGTGAAGTTGGTATTTTCTTCATTGTATTCTTCTTCCTCAAAGTCTCCTACATAGTTCGTTTCTTGTTCCATGTATTGCTTGTGTTTCTTGTAGGCGGCTTGGATATCTCTACTCGCTTTGCAATCGCGTTGGAGATGATTGTTGGAGCCGCATTTGAAGCAAGGAGCCGAAGTATTGGTCGGCACGTGGCCACCACGCTTGGGGCCGGAACCGAACCGGTTCCCTCCTCTAGGAGCAGTGGCGCCACCGCCGTCCCGTTTCCATGTGGAGTTCCGGCTAGGGCCGGCACCTCCTCTTCCTCCTCTTCCTCCACGTGTTGCTCTTGGCGTACGTGGTGGTGGTGCTTGACGTTCACGAAGTTGATACTTTTGCTTAGGAGCTTTACCACGGGCTTCATGAGATTCCACAATGAATTTCGGTCCTCTAGGCCTCTTGTTGGTGGTAAGAATCAACTCATGGTACCTCTCCTTTCTTTGGAGCACATTCATCAGATCACTAAAGGTCTTGATGGTGTCTTTCTCACGGATATCACGGTACTGATGCGACAACATGAACGCAGATTCTGGGAACGTCGTGAAAGTCTTCTCCATCATATCATCATCGGTCTTCTCGACCCCACAAAAGCTCAAATCAGATTGCAAGTTTAGCATAGTCTGATGATATTCCTGGACGGAATCAAAATCCAATAAGCGGAGTTTGGGGTGAATCAGACTTGTGTCAGAGATGGCATTGAGTTTGGGGTGAGGCTGGGGGTGTTGAGGAAGGTGAGATTTCCGATTCGACTTCAGTTGAGGAGATCAGTGAGGACGATTTCATGAAGCAAGAATCCAAGGTTGAGATTAAATCCAACGGCGGAGGTGGTGACGCAGCTAGGGTTTGGACAATGCAGGACCTCTACAACTACCTGGGCTTTCTGGGCTACCGGTCTGGCCTGGCTAACCTGGCCTGGGCTCAGGCCGTGCAGAACAAGCCGTTGAATGAGCTGTTTGTGATGGACGAGCAGCAGAGAGCCGACTATTAAGTGAGGAACCTTTCAGTTTGTTCTTCTGAAATATCCTCCACATCAAGGGTGTAACATTATTTAGCCAGCTCTGTTTCTTTTTTTAGGCAACCGTGGAAGTTGTTGCATGGAACCTTGCAACATACAGGTTCAACTCTTATGACCCTTCTATTGTGTTGCTCCATGTGTCCAAATAGAACTGAATATGTAAACTAAATCTTCTTATCGTATCCCTTTGCAGACTGGGGGACGAGGTTTTTGTCATTTTTGTCTCTGTTGCACTACAATTCTATAAAATATTTAATAGCCATCAAATCGGACATCTTTGCATAGCAACATTGTGTGACATTTGATGATAGAAACAAGCGGGTAGCTTTGTTTTTTTCCCTTCTCTTTGGATTTCAAGAGTTTGTTTTTTTTTTTCCTTCTCTTTGGATTTCAAGTAGGTTGATCCTGTTGATGCTCTTCCCAGAAAAAGACTTCTCTGGAAATCTCCATTATCTAAAAGGTACCTTATGCTTCTCTTGTCTTTAGTTTTGAAGTATGGAGTTGGAGCAAGTTGTTTTTAAAATGTGTTTAAATGTTGCACTGAGTGTGGATGTTTCAATTCTTTCCATAGCACAGTACCAAAGAAATTAACAGCATCTGAAAATGATCCAGAGGAAACTGGTCAGGATGATGAGGTTGATGCTGCAGATAAGGGCATAGTTAAGTTGACAAAGGCTGAAAGGAGGGCAAAGCTTAAGAAACTCAAGAAAGAGGCAAAAAAAACAAGAAAAAGATTATGCTGCTCCCGAACTTGAAGGTGAGGCTGAAGTTGAAGTTGAACCAACCCCGCAAGCAGTAGTGCTGGTAATGTCTGATTGAACTAGCTATTCTTCTTGCTCTTCTTATATGATGAATGGTATAATAGCAGTATGTATAATTCTTCTCTGCAAGCTGTATATCTCCTCTTAACCATTTATATAGCCATCCTCCTCATTGTAGGAACCTGGTAGATAAGCTTTATACTTGTAACATCATGGAAATGTTTATGTGAATATCAGCCTCAAAGACTAGAGTTGGCAATGATCGCTCAACTTATTTGACTTACTTTTAGTATAAATTTTTGTATGAATTTTCGTATCTTCTTGGTTAGCTTTTGAGCTTCTGCTGCTTCCTCCTGTGTGGAATACTGTCCACTGTTTTTAATTATTAATATTATTACTATTTTTTTATTTATTTTTTTTAATATTGAACTAGATCAGATTACATCATTATGTTTTTCTATATATCTTATAAATTCTTCTTGTTCTTTGTATAGGCTGAGGTTAAAGAAGATCTTACTGCTGAAGAAGGTTTTGAAAGTAAGAAGCACAAACTTGCAGAGTGGGGAATTGCTCTACTTGCTGATCTTGAAGGAGATGTTACAAACCTGTAAACATAGGGATCATGCAATCGTCAAACTTGGACTCCTATCTTTGTTGGCTGTCTTTAAAGACCTTATTCCTGGGTACAACCACTTTCCCAGTTCTACTTTCCTGATGTACAACAGTTTACATGTTTTTTGAGACAAAACAGTTGTGTGTTTGAAGCTCAGACAACAAACTGGTCATATGACCAAATGCTTAAATCTATTGTGTGATACAACATTATACAACAAGATAACAACATTATGTGTTGTACAATATGACCAAAAGCCATATGAAATCTGTGTCACAAAATGCTCAAATCTGTTGTTTGAGTTGTAGAATCATACAACTCTATAAATATCGTATGTTGTACAATATGACTAAAAGCCACATCAAACATGACAAACCCGCTCCTAGATTTCCTCTTGAAATCCGAGGTGGACCTGTGTAGCCAAGATTAGAGAATGATTTTATCAAAAATTCGACATAATCTTCCTTAAAAATGTACTACCCCAAAACCTGTAAATTAAACATTACACTTCTAATATGATACATCTCTATTAAACTCCCAAATAGGACCTCATGTCCCTCACAAAAAAATTCACCACCAACTGATAGGAGCATAAAATGCGACGTTCTTAATATGTTTTACCCTCGTTTATTCTTTGCTTTAACCATTATTGTTGTAGAATCGAGTCATAATATAGAGTCATGAGTATTTGGTAGAGTTACATGAAAATCGTGCTAAGTATAGATAAAAATGTGGAAAAATGTTAAAAGCTGATTTAAAGAGTTATAGAGATGTTTAGTTGGATCTATAAAACCTCGACTTTGTATTTGATGAATTTTTCTTCCCTCATATGCAGTAGACATGCTAAGGATTGAGGGATGAAAGAGTTATTGAAATCAGCGCAAAAGAAGTGTCCAAGAACCACAAAGGAAAATTCTGCCGAGAAAGTATGAAGTTCTAGTAATTTCGTATGCACATCAAAACTTCCAGAATTTCCTCATGACGACTCACAAGGAATTAGAAGGCAATCTTATATGCACAGAAAGCTCTACGAGTCTAGTTTCCACATAATTTAGAATCGTATTAAAAGCTTTCTTGAGGAGAGAGTTATGCCCATTGCAAAACAGCAAGGTCACTGCCCTGCCGAGAAAGGAACCTACTACCCCTTTTTACCGATTTTTGTATTTGGGCACTAAAGTGGTTTCTAAATTCATCAACTAAGAGTTGTTGAGCTACATGGACCATATGCAAGTCGGACATGCCAAAATGAAGTGCAAAACATGGAAAGAAGAAGTTCCCTAGTCCGGTTAGGAAAAGGAAGAACAATCGGCTGACTAGGAGAAGAGTTTCCTGGCTCAACTAGGGGAACTTGCAGCCGAATCTATGGACTTATATCCATCAAGAAATGTTGCTGATCCATTAAGGAGTCCAAGAAGTCTGTGATCCATGAAGAAATCGAACAAGAAGTTCTAGAGGATTCAAGACTTGGCCGGCAAGAAACCTAAACCAATTCGGGATAGGTTTTGTACTCCTAGTTTATGCTGACTTTGCACAAGCTTCCCCTATATATAGAGGCCGATTTTCCTACAGAAAAGTTGTCACATCCTTAGCACAAGTACTAGCCAAAAGCTCTACCAAGTCTCTCAAGCACCAAACAGAAAATACTTAGCCAAAACCGATTCCACCACATCCCATAAATTGCACCATTCCTCTACCTTCTGCCGAGCATTCTTCCACCACATCTTTCGAAATCTTCCAAGGTTTCTAAAGTGTGATCTGCCCCTCTATGGCTACTGTATTTACTTATGTTTGTGTGTGTTGTATGAACCTATTTCAATATTTGGTTTTTGTGAAATTGTTGTATGAATTCGGTTTGATATTTATGTAATGATTTTGCGATTTTAACTTGTTTTGATTCGTGTGTTAGATAATTAGGACAATGGTATTAGATGCATGTTTAAGACTTAAATCGGTTAGTAATCTAAGGTGAGGGCATAAAAATTGGTACTTAGTGTTGTCTTGAACATAATCTAGGTACTAGGTTTAATCGGCTAGAGTAATAACAAACTAAGTCATACGTAACTGTCGCTTTGATTTGTGTTGCTCACTTAGGGCTATTAACCTTAGAACTTGCATGTTAAATTAGAAGATTGACGACCTTACTTGTTGACTTGTTTTCGATTTTAGACTCTTGTGCTTAAATGTTAACTCTTAACCGGATTAGCATAAAACTTTTAGGATTTGGAACGAGAGTTGGTCTTAAAAACGTTAGAAGTCTTACAACTAGGTACATAGCGAGAGCTCTAGTTGTGGTCGAAACCGAGTTGAGTCTAAATTGTGTCTATACTTGTTCCTTACTTTCTTGCACGCGTGTCTTACTTGTTAAAGAGTCTTTTGTGCTGAATGCTTTGTGTGAAAGATGTTGACCAAACTTGTATATAGTAATTTTAGGATTTTATTTCGTGTCTTTTGGTTTAGAGGTAGCCTTGTTGCCGAACCATCTCATCTCCCTTTGAACTCGTATATATGTATGTATGTTTTATCTAACATTCTTATAATTCAAGTACCTTTAATCCCCGGCTAGAACGATCTCTACTTATTCTATGCTACTAACGATTGTTTTGTAGGGTTATTATTGAAGATGTGCTTAGGCAATTCGTCACTGTTAGGTCAATATTTACCTAGTAATTGTTGCCTTATTCTTATTCTTTTGCTATATCCTTTTGTGTTTTATCTAATTCTTATTACGTTTCCTATTCATGCTAGGAAAGTGAGCTAAGGATCGGAAACGAGTCAAAATGGTGGATTTAGCACATATTGAGGAAACCGGGTGAAGAATTAAAGCCAAAGGAGCAAAACCGAAAAATACACTAAAAGACGAATTTGACCGGTCAACGTCTGTCAACGCCGGTCAACGGGCAGAATTCCGGTCAAACTCCGGCGACCGGAAGATGGTGATGGTTGATATTGAAGTGAACAAGCATTGGAGGGAAAAAGACTTGTTCATTCAAATTCAAATGAGAAGACAAGTGAAAGAGACATTTTTGGCTTTGTTCTCTTGATGTTGACATTGTCCCCTTGTCCTCATGGTCAAATACCGAGAGTACCCTTACTTTTCCTTCTCCACCAAAATATCTTTGAGGTTTTTGATCATTTAATAAGGACTAGATCCACAATTTGTGCTTCCATCTTTGTCTATAACATCTAGCCCTTCATTTCCTTGCATCTTCACCCTTGATTCACCACTTTAGGCCTATTTATACCCCCCTCTCTCCATTTGGACGAATTAAACTCTCTCCCCTCTCCATTCCATCTCCATTTCTCATAGTTCTTCATAGTTTAGTTTGTTTAGTTAAAGTAGTTTAGCCCTTGTGTAGAGAGAGGGGTGTAGCATCTTTGGTTTCACTAAAACCGAAGATTCTACACCCCTTGATCAATCACACTTGTGGGTAGATCCATGAAGCCTTGTTCTTAATCATCTCTTTGTGTATGTAGATTTGTATAGTGTTTTGGGTTTGAGAAGACCGAAAATACTATACTTTGAAGCTTCACATCCTCTTTGTTTACATCTAGGAAGCTCATGGGTATTGTGATTCTTTCTCACCTTCTCTTTGCTTTCATGGTGTACTACTTTTGTAAGGTTTTTATGTATATGTCCATGTGTGTGAGTAGTGGATTTGAACAAACAATGTAATTTTCTTAAATTTGATGATTGATGCATGTTTGAATCTATGGGTTCCTACTATTTATGCCTACTAAATGTGTTAGCTAGCTTTGTCACCTAGAAAGCATGTTTAGGTAAGTAATTAATCGGAACATGAAATTGACAACTTCTTGAATCCGTGAGCATGAGTAGCCTTTAGGTGGTGGCTTAGTATTTCTTACGGAAAGTATTAAGTTGCTTGGATTTCTTACTTTGGACTTAATGCTTGTGCCGTGAGTTTAATTGCCCTAAGAGGGTGTTAGGCTTGCGGTAGATAGGCCACTTGTGTTATAAGGTAATATAATTGGGATTAAAGTTGTGTTATTTAACTTGACTCCAAAAGACTTTGTTAAATTGCATGATTAGTTAGTTTCTTGGTAGCTTCACCAAAGTACTAGGGGGATGTTTGTCAAGCATGTTTTCACATCAATTATGGGTTACATTTGTCCATAAGTCTCTATTCCTCTCATTGATCTAGTTTTTATACTTGTTAGTTTAGTTTGCTTTTGTTTTACTTTAGTTTTAATTTAGTTAAAATCAACTAAGCCGATTCACTATCACTTGTTAATACCATCCCCATGACCCTTAACTTCCGATGGGCTAAGGTTGTGAATTGTAAAAAGGTAGATACATGTGTTTTTTAGGTTTTATTTCGTGGTAATCTAGTTAGGGTAGAGTTACTCAATCCCTTGGGTACGATACTCTTACTTTTTCCCTGTATACTAAAACTTGACCTCCTATTCTTGGGAGTAGGAAGCATCACAAATTTGCACATAATATTAGTGAGGTGATGCGACCAACAGTCATCAACCAAAAAGAATAAAGGTCAGTAGCCCAACCATGACATGCTAAGTATTCGATATTTAACCCATGTTTAAATCAGAGCATAAGTTACAAAGTCTAATGAAATACAAATATAAAAGGGTACGAGGAAAAAATCCTACAGGTTCGGGATGGATGACGGTGGATAAGGAGATAGCCTCAACGTGGTACGGTTCAACCTCAGCGAAATCTACTACCTGGGCAAAACGGAAACCAAAGAGCCCTGAGAAAAAAACATAGGAAAACGTGAGACAAACTCAATGAGTGGACAAAAATAAAGTTATAAACATCCTTTTAGAAACTCGATTTCTTTGAAAATCATTTCTCTTTAGCAAATCTTTTGCATGCAATGAACAACAATTGTGGAGAATAATTTGCAAGATTATAATACAAGTGAAAACTTAAGAATCGAATTGTAATATATCTCATAGTGAGAAAAATGATTAAATATATCTTGATATAATCTCATAATAAATGAAGGTAATAACTGAGATAAAACACAATACTTCCTTGCAAACTCAATTTGTGTAAATAACTAGTAACTCAAAATTTTACCAAACTTGTACCCAAAACTAAACTGGTCATGCACCTACATTGAACTATGTCAGAATAGGCAGAGCGTGGCAGACAACTGGTCATGCACCCATGTTAAGCGAACTTAAAATGAGCAAAGTGGGGAGGGGGAATAACTGGTCGTACACCTGTGCGCATCAGGCAGAGCGGGGGAACTGGTCATGCACTTGTGCATCCGCCGATACACAAGCAGAGCAGGGAGGTATACGTGCGCATAACCTGAGTAACTGAGTCATCGTATTGCAAAATCACTGGGGTTGGGTACTCGTAAGGTAGTTAAAAATCTCATTTCTTATTTTCTCAAATTAAAGATTGCCTTTCTTTCGTGACCCCACGACCTTTTAACTTTCTTTTTCCAAAAATATTGAAAAGTCTCTTTCTTTTCCCAAAACAAGCAATTAACTCAATATATATATATATATATATATATATATATATATATATATATCATAGAATCTCATAAAGACTGTAATAATTAATTTATGAGCCAACATAATAAGTTTCAAGAGAAATAGGTAGGAAAATGAGGAACTCAATAAAACATTGAGAAAACTTCGTTTCTTTCCAAAGGTAAGCAACATCATTTAAAACATAAGCCAGAAGATCGTATAAACACATAATTAAGAAAAGGAAAATAAGGTAAAGCCTCATGAAAAAAATAAGTAAGTAAATAAATAAGTGAATCAAGAAATTTAAATATCGGAGTAATTTCATGCAATTATTAAAAACCAATTCCAACACACAAAGAAGAATGGCTAGAAGTAGGGCTGGGCGCGGGCCGGGCCGAGCCCAAAATTTACAAAATCCGACTTACAGCCCGACACCCTGTGGCCGAGCTGAGCCGAGCTGAGCTTTTTCGAAAATAAGGACCAGCCCGAGCCCTACCAAGTCGGGCCGAGCCGGGCTTTCAGGCTTTTTCGGGCCCAAAATTCTATCTCCACCTCCAAGCCCTTATGCCACCTCCTCTCCGACACCTCCAAGCTTTTCTGCCACCTCCTCTCCCTCACTCTCTCCAACTGCTCTCAAGTCCCTCTCAACTCTCCAATCCCTCCACTTCCTCAACTGCCCCATCGCCCCCATTCTCCTCCCTTCCTCAACTCTGCAATAATATTACTATTGCACAACTGAATCGGATTCCGAAACACAGTAGAAAGGAAAGGCAGAGAAAGGCAGAGAAATCAAAATTAAAAGCTTGTACCAAAACAAGATCTGAAAGTTTCTGTCAAGCCAAGCTCATTTCTTGAATCAGAAGATGATGATGATACTCAGCCGCTGCACAAGAGGTATGCTTTGTTCTTCTTGGCTTTCCATTTCTCTAAACAATTCCTCCCTCCGCGTCCTCCGTCATGATGAACAAAATCGACTCCTTGGGCTCGACGGCGATGGCGGAGATGAGATCGGAGAGGAGATCGCAGAGGAGGGACTCCGGTGGCTTCTGGACGGCAGAGACGACTATGGACTCCAATTGCGCAACCAAGATGCCAAACTGAGAGAGCGGGAAGAGGATATCTTTGAGGTTCTTCTTGGCCATTAATACAGTGATAAGAGGATTCCAGAGTAGTGAAGAAAGGAAGAGGAGGAGGAGGAGGAGGAGGAGGAGGTTGGGATTTGATCTGAAGCATTAGGTTATCTGTATTTCTGTTTCTGTTTTTTTGTTCTTTTAATATGTATATATTAAACATCGGGCCGGACCGGCCTTTCGGGCCCAAAAAAAATCCAGCCCGAGCTCGGACCGACTTTCACAATGTCGGGCCGATCCTTAAAATTTTAGGGCTCGGCCCGTTTCAGGCTTTTATCGGGTTTTTGGGCCGAGCTTTCGGTCCTTTGGGCTCAAACGCCCAGTCCTATCTAGATGTGTCCCAACTCGAGATCGTCCTCGGAAACTCCTTCAACCGGATTACCTAGACAATTAATTATGTAGCCAATATTTAAACTCGAATTCAAATAAATCAAGTAGAGGAAATATGGATGCATCCTAGGAATCGTTGCTCTCCCTCTCGCCCAAACCTCTATGTACTCATATAATATCAACACATTATTCAACCACCTTCCCTTTAATCCCAGCACCTCAATTTCACAATTTCCCCAATTATTCTCCCCACCAACCCTAATTCCTCATCCAAAAATTCAACTAATTACTTAGGCTAGCACTCACACTATCTAGGAAGTATAACAATGCCTAAAATGATAAAAATAATACTATGGAATGCCGCCGGAAGCGGCGGAGCCGCGGTGGCTCATGGTGCCCTAAACCCAACCTTCAAAAACTTCAAAACAAGATGCAATCCTATACTTAAAACAAAGCCCAAGAGGTAGGGAATAGTTTATTACCTTGAGTTTTCTCTAAATTCTTGATGGTTTGGCCGGAATTTGTAAATACTTCTATCATCCGATTTGTTGCACACAAGAAGAATTAAATTAGGATAGTAGTATAGGAAGAACGCCCATAAGATAAGGAAGATGTTGGTACCAATATCATAGCCGGAGGTGGCCAGATTTGGCGGCGGTGGCGTGATCTTAGGTCGAGGCAAGGGGAGGGCTGCCTTCTCTCTCTCTCCTTCTTTTCTTTCCACGGGAAGACTGAATTGGAGGGGGGAGAGATCAGCTCTAATTTAACATAGGGTTAGGTGAAAAGACTCAATTGCCCCTCTAGCTAAAACGTTAATAACGTTTTCGTTAAAACTCCGATTAACAAGCCGCTTGCGCATACACTCTTGTATCGTCGCGCCCTACTTCCCTAAACTATGAAACTAATTTATAAAAATATATTCTTCTAATAGGAGAGGCTAATTTAGTGATAATGTAAGTAACAGCCCAGTCCACACATTTGAGATCCCGCACGGATTTGTTCTTGGGGCTTCACCCCAAAACGCGTCTCAATGTATCAACTCGACTCTGTACATATAAGAACAGCATCCACTCTCCCCCGGATGAGGTGGGATGCGTGACCTATCTACCTGCTAGTTTCCCTAGCCAGGTCAGGTCAAGTCATCACGATCCACCCTAAGGACGTCCGCGTCGGCACATTTCCAGCCGGGGACAGGCTCTGATACCATCTTTAACAGCCCAGTCCACACACTTGAGATATTTTTGGCTTTGGGCCCACTGGCCCACACGGATTTGTTCTTGGGGTTTCACCCCAAAACGCGTCTCAATGTATCAACCTGACTCTGTACATATAAGCACAACATCCATTCTCCCCCTGGCGATGAGGGATGTGTGACCTACCCGTCCCGACCCGTCTCGCCCGCGCACCGGAATTTCCCGTCCGGTTACATATGACCCTCGAAACTTTTTCAACATTACACGCTGCAGAGACCGAGTATAGAAAATGTTAAAGAGAATAAATTCACAAGCATAATCACTCACTCGAGTCATAGAGCGGAGATTAAAAAAACAAAAAAGAAAGAAAATGAAAAAGGGGTGCAACACGAGGCCTTCCCAAGAGGTCACCCATCTTAGTACTACTCTCGCCCAAGCAAGAATAACTTCGGTGTTCTGATGGGATCCGATGCATTATTGCTGGTATGATCGTACCCCAAATGTTATGCAAAATCAATCTATGTAAACCTTCATTCCCGTGCGCAGCTCACTTAGGTGTGTGCTAACGTACATGAATGGGGCCTGTTTAAAAAAAAAATTTATTTACCCATTACCTCATTCTGGATTACGCTTTTAAAATATACTTCAAATATAAAATAAAGAAAAAACAATTAATCGGCCGAAGAAAAACCTAGAGCCCCAAGGCCCGACTCGTCTCGCTCACGCACCGGAATTTACCGTACGGTTACATATGACCCTCAAAACTTTTTCAACATTACACGCTGCAGAGACCGAGTATAAAAAATGTTAAAAAGAATAAATTCACAAGCATAATCACTCACTCGAGTCATAGAGCGGAGATTTAAAAAATAAAAAAGAAAAAAGAAAGAAAATGAAAAAGGTGTGCAACACGAGGCCTTCCCAAGAGGTTAACCATCGTAGTACTACTCTCGCCCAAGCAAGCTTAATTTCGGAGTTCTGATGGGATCCAGTGCATTATTGCTGGTACGATCGCACACGAAAGGTTATGCATAATCAATCTATGTAAACCCTCATTCCTGCGCGCAGCTTATTTAGGTGTGTGCACACGTACATGAATGGGGCGTGTTTTAAAACTGTTTCGTTCACCGATTACCACATTTTGGATTACGTTTTTAAAATATACTTCAAATATAAAATAAAGAAAAAATAATTAATCGGCCGAATAAAAACCTAGAGCCCCAAGGCCCGACTCGTCTCGCCCGTGCACCGCAGTTTCCCGTCCGGTCACATATGACCCTCAAAGCTTTTTTTCGCATTAGAAGCTGCAGAGACCGAGTATAGAAAATATTAAAGAGAATAAATTCACAAGCATAATCACTCACTCGAGTCATAGAGTGGAGATTAAAAAACAAAAAAGAAAGAAAATGAAAAAGGGGTGCAACACGAGGCCTTCCCAAGAAGTCACCAATCGTAGTACTACTCTTACCCAAGCAAGATTAACTTCGGTGTTTTGATGGGATCCGGTGCATTATTGCTGGTATGATTGTACCCGAAATGTTATGCACAATCAATCTATGACCCTCGAAACCTTTTCAACATTAGACGCTGCAGAGACCGAGTATAGAAAATGTTAAAGAGAATAAATTCACAAGCATAATCATTCACTCGAGTCATAGAGCAGAGATTAAAAAAAAAACAAAAAAGAAAGAAAATGAAAAATGGGTGAAACACGAGGCCTTCCTAAGAGGTCACCCATCTTAGTACTACTCTCGCCCAAGTAAGCTTAACTGTTCTGATGAGATCTGGTGTATTATTGCTGGTATGATCGCACCCGAAAGGTTCTGCACAATCAATCTATATAAACCCTCATTCCCGCGCGTAGCTCACTTACGTGTGTGCTCAAGAAATGAATGGGGCCACTTTTAAAAATATTTCGTTTACCCATTACCTCATTCTGGATTACGCTTTTAAAGTATACTTCAAATATAAAAGAAAGAAAAAATAATTAATCGGTCGTACAAAACCCAAGAGCCACAAGACCCTACTCGTCTCGCCCGCGCACCGGAATTTCCCGTCCGGTTACATATAACCCTCGAAACGTTTTCAATATTAGACGTTGCAAAGACCGAGTGTAGAAAATTTTAAAGAGAATAAATTCACAAATATAATCACTCACTCGAGTCATACAGCGGAGATTAAAAAACAAAAAAGAAAGAAAATGAAAAAGGGGTGCAACACGAGGCCTTCCCAAGAGGTCACCCATCTTAGTACTACTCTCGCCCAAGCAAGCTTAACTTCGGAGTTCTGATGAGATCCGGTGCATTATTGCTGGTATGATCGCACCAAAAAATTTATGCACAATCAATATATGTTAACATTCATTCCCGCGCGCAGCTCACTTAGGTGTGTGCTCACATATATGAATGGAGCCAGTTTTAAAAATGTTTCGTTTACCTATTACGTCATTATGGATTACGCTTTTAAAATATACTTCAAATATAAAAGAAAGAAAACACAATTAATCGACGGAACAAAAACCTAGAGCCCCAAGCACCGACTCATCTCTCCCGCGCACCAGAATTTCCTGTCCGGTTACATATGACCCTCGAAACTTTTTCAACGTTAGACGCTGTAGAGACCGAGTCTAGAAAATAATAAAGAGAATAAATTCATAAGCATTATCACTCACTCAAGTCATAGAGCGGAAATTAAAAAAACAAAAAAGAAAGAAAACGAAAAGAGGGGTGCAACTCGAGGCCTTCCCAAAAGGTCACCCATCTTAGTACTACTCTAGCCCAAGCAAGCTTAACTTCGGAGTTCTGAAGGGATCCGGTACACTATTGCTGGTATGATCGCACCCGAAAGATTATGCACAATCCATATATGTTAACATTCATTCCTGCGCGCAGCTCACTTAGGTGTGTGCTCACGTACATGAATGGAGCCAGTTTTAAAAACGTTTCGCTTACCCATTACCTCATTCTGGATTACGCTTTTAAAATATAATTCAAATATAAAAGAAAGAAAAAAATAATTAATCGGCCGAAAAAAAACCTAAAGCCCCAGGGCCCGACTCGTCTCGCCTGCGCACTGCAATTTCTTGTCCGGTTACATATGACTCTCGAAACTTTTTCAACATTAGACGTTGCAAAGCCCGAGTATAGAAAATGTTAAAGAGAATAAATTCACTAACATAATCACTCACTCGAGTCATAGAGCGGAGATTAAAAAACAAAAAAGAAAGGAAATGAAAAAGGGGTGCAACACAAGGCCTTCCCAAGAGGTCACCCATCTTAGTGCTGATCGCACCCGAAATCTTATGCACAATCAATCTATGTAAACCTTCATTCCCGCGCACAGCTCACTTAGGTGAGTGCTCAAAAACATGAATGGGGCCAGTTTTAAAAATGTTTCGTTTACCCATTACCTCATTTTGGATTACGCTTTTAAAATATAAAAGAAAGAAAAAAACAATTAATCGGCCGAACAAAAACCTAGAGCGCAAGGCCCGACTCATCTCGCACCGGAATTTCCCGTCCGGTTACATATGACCCTCGAAACTTTTTCAACATTAGACGCTGCAGAGACCGAGTTGAGAAAATGTTTAAGAGAATAAATTCACAAGCATAATCACTCACTCGAGTCATAGAGCGGAGATTAAAAAAAGAAGCAATTAGGGTATTCCAAAGGGCAAGGCAAACGCAGCCGCAGGTTCAGCCAAAGAGGTCAGTCCACGTAACCCACCATGGACACCTCGACAATCTCCCAGACCGTCAGATGACAATATTGAGGGACTCCATTATTTAAAATAACACACTGCTACAACAGCCACCTGTCTCACATGCAGAGCCCGACAGCTCCTAGACTACATTTTATCTCGCCGTCAGGCGAATGACTAAAGCCAAATAACAACGGCTCGGTATTCCCCGGAAGAAATCTTCCTCTAACACAGGAGACTTCTTCCCGTAGGCTAGAAACCCTGCAGGATTATTATTGTTACCACTGAAATATTCCAACAGGTACGGGGCTTTCCACCGGTTGAATTTATCCCACATTTCCAGCCAAACAACAACGGCTCGATATTCCCCGGGAGAAGTCTTCCTCTAGCACAGGAAACCTCTTCCCGCAGGCTAAAAACCCTGCATCAATATTATGTACAGGCTACGATATTCCAACCGTAGTGCCTGCTCCGGTTCAAGGATATCCTAGCCGTCGGTCCATCTAGCTTCAACTATTGGATGCGGTATCACACCGGCCATAATCGCACTTGCTTATTACTCTCCTACGGAATAACCTGTTCGTCGAAGTGAGACGTTCCTACGGACAGCCGTGTACGACCTAACGGATCCAATGTACCACCGGGCTTTATAAACTCGGGAGACTTGATCTTCTAACACAGGACAACTCTTCCCGCAGGCTAAAAACCCTGCACATACCTCATGCCTGTACGGGCAAAGGGTATGAAACAATTGGGGATGTCTCCGATACCAACACGGGACCGCTTCACCCCAGGAGGTTTGATCCTCTAACACATGACAACTCTTCCCGCAGGTTAAAAACCCTGCACATACATCCCACCTGCAGGAACAAATGCAGAGACGTGGGGACGGCTACCAAGGACTACACCGGGCCACGCCACCCACCAGGAGACTTGATCCTCTATCAAAGGACAACTCTTTCAGCAGGCTAAAAACCCTACACATACCTCATGCCTGTACGGGCAAAGGGTATGAAACGATCGGGGATGTCTCCGGTACCAACACGGGACCGCTTCACCCCGGGAGACTTGATCCTCTCATACAGGACAACTCTTCCCGCAGGCTAAAAACCCTGAACATCCTATATGCCTGCAAGAACAAGTATCTGTGAAACACATGGGGACGGCTGCCTAGGATCACTCCGGGCCACGCCACCCACCAGGAACTCCTATAACACATGGCACGTTTCCCGCTAGTACTGGGTGACCTCTTCAAACTGTTCAAGGCACTCACCGACTACTGTGGCTACCGTTCTTAACTTGGGGGACTCGTCATCCCATTCGCTATATTCACCGGGTTATTCCGGAACATAGCATGGCGGATTTCAACGTCACATCATCCCATTCGCTATATTCACCGGGTTTTCCCAGAACATAGCATGGCGGATTTCAATGCCACATTATCATCTCATGTACTACATCTTGTACCCATATGCAACTGTCAGTATCAGCATCATAACCATGCACTCATAACATTATGCATCACTACCAGAAAAAACAGTATAGCCGACGAAAAAAAAAAAACGGCCGACGACATACTATTTTCGTCGGCTATTCCCCAGAATGGCCGACGATTTTTTCTTTCGTCCCTAAAAATTATTTTTCGTCGGCTATACCCCAAGAATGGCCGACGATTTGAATTTTCGTCGGCCTTTCTCTTAAAGTATAGCCGACGAAAACTTTAGAAAGTTTGGCCGACGAAATTGGAATTTTCGTCGGCTATAAGTCTTTATATTTTCAGATCTGGACAGAAGCTGCTCATTTCAAAAAAAAGGGAAAAAAACGGGAGAAAGAGTGAAAAATCTGTGGGTATTGTTGAAATCCATCCTCTCTTACATTGTGGAGCTATATATAGGTACGTATATGTGTATATATGTTGATTTTGAGTTTTAGTTGAGTTGATTTTGAGTTTTAGTGATTTTGATATAGTAAGTGATTTTTTGTTTTGTTGTTGTTTTAGTGTTAGAATGTATGTATATATGTTGATTTTGAGTTGTAGTTGAGTTGATTTTCAGTTAGAGTATAATTATGTGTTTTAATTTAATAATGTTATTTTAATTAGTGTTAAAATATATATAAATATGTTAATTAATGGTTGTTGATAGTGTAATGAACTTAAATAATGGTTGTTAATTAATGGTATATATATATATATATGAGTTGATGTTGATAATAATATATATTGTAATATATATATGTTAATTAATTTATTATTAATTAAAGTTATACATATATATTATTATCAGGTTATATATGGATCGAGATAAGAGTTGGATTTCGCTTCCAAGGCATGACCGACGATACACTACAGGAGTAGTGGATTTTTTGCAGTTCGTCGAGGAAAATGCAAGCGGGAAGGAATACCATTATTGCCCGTGCAAGAAATGTAAGTGTCGCAGTGATATGTGTCGATTTCCGATTAGGACAGTATGGGAGCACCTAAAGAGTAATGGGTTTTGGCCGAAGTACAAACGTTGGATATATCACGGTGAGCCATCATTAGATGGATCGCATGATCATGGGCAGTTTTTTGAGGCGGGCAGTAGTAGTACATCCAACGATCCAACAATGGCATTCGTCAACGACGTGTTTCCTTTTGAAGGCGGTGTACGTGGGGAACAATATATGCATGACCCGGTGCAGCCGTTCCCACAAGTTGTCAACACTGCTGCCTTTGACAAGTACAACAAACTGATTGCATTGCAACAGACCCCTGTGTCTTCAAGTTCTGAGAAGACAGTTCTTGAAAGTGTGATGGAGGTAATGAGGATTAAAGTCGAGACAAAATCGAGCATCAGGCAAGTGGATGAATATCTACAGTACACTTCTTCGTTGTTGGAGGAGGGTCATCGTAATCCTACCAATCACCGTAAGGTCCGAAGTATCCTCAAAGATCTAGGGCTTTCCTACATTAAGATCCATGCATGCGCATTTGACTGCGTTCTCTTCTGGGGTAAAGATGCAGAAGGGAATGACCTTGCTAGCCTTGAAGCATGTCCGATATGTCAGTCTGACCGATATAAGTTGACGGGAGCAGGCAATAGGAAACCTGTGAAAGTGCTTCGGTATTTTCCGTTGAGAGATAGGCTTGAGCAGTTGTACATGTCAGAAACCACCGCAAAAGCTATGAGGTGGCACGGTGAGCGGGACGCAGGAGACGCAGATATCATGACACACATTTCTGACGGAGCGGCTTGGAAGCATATAAACAATGAGTTTCCTCATTTTGCGTCAGATGTCAGAAACGTCAGGCTCGAGCTCTCAACCGACGGGTTCAACCCTTTCGGCACCATGAGTCTTTCATATAGTATATGGCCGGTGGTTTTGGTACCTTACAACCTTCCTCCGTGGATGTGCATGAAGAAGGAATATAATATGTTGACGTTGTTGATTCCGGGGCCTGGTTACCCAGGAAAATGTCTCGATGTGTATATGAGACCATTGATTGAAGAGCTTCAGGTATTGTGGGACGTTGGTCATCCCACTTTTGACAAGTACAAGCAGGAGACGTTCCAGATGCATGCCATGGTTATTGGTACCATTAGTGATTTTCCTGCTTATGGGATGTTGTCGGGTAGCGTTGTTAGGGGATACAAGGCTTGTCCAGAGTGCCTCAGTGATTATGGGAGCACCCCTCATTGCAACAAGATATGCCGAATGGGTCATCGTGTGTTCCTTCCGGCGGATCACCACTGACGTTACGAGTCCGCCGCATTTGATGGAACCGAAGAACACGGTGGTCCTCCCAGAAGATGGACGGGAAGAGAAATTTTAGCAGTGCTTAATGAGTACGATTTTGGGCCCCTCAGCAATCATCCCGATATTGTAGCGGAAATACCTGAAAGACCTGAGCAGTACAAATTCTGGACACATAAGAGCATATTGTGGGAACTCTCGTACTGGTGTGAGTTGCTGATCCGTCACTTCCTAGACGTTATGCACATAGAAAAAAATGTTTCTGAAAGTGTGGTGGGCACAACGCTGAACTTGGAGGGGAAGACGAAAGACGGTCCTAAGGCTCGCACTGATCTGCAAACCATGAATATCAGAAAACAACTATGGTTGAAACAAGGGAAGAGAAAAATGCCTCAAGCTCCTTACACCGTCAAGCCTGAGCATAAACCAGAAATTTTTCATTGGATAAGTCGGGCCAAGTATCCTTCAGGCTTTGCTGGAAATATAGCCAAGTGTGTGAATAGACAATTCAACAATCTGTACGGGTTGAAAAGTCATGACAATCATATCCTGCTACAACGTCTCTTCCCTGTTTTCATTCGACCGTTCCTTCCCCGTCACGTTGTGGAGCCGTTAGTAGCGTTGGCAGGATTTTTCCAGAAGGTATGCACACGGGAAGTGAAAAAATCTGACCTCCGGGAAATGCAACAAGACATCGTTCATATCATGTGTAAATTTGAGATGATATTTCCTCCAAATTTTTTCGACATCATGCCTCACCTCATGATCCATCTTCCTCGGCAGTTGTTGATTACCGGTCCTGTGCACTTCACTGGGATGTATCCGATGGAAAGGTACGTATTTTACACCTTATGTTAATTTCCTCATCAATATATGTGATATAGTGTTAATGTATTATCATAACACTTTAAAAACTTGATTTATAGGCAACTTGGACAATACAGTGGTTTTGTCCAAAACAGATCCGCACCTGAAGGATGTATAGCTGAAGCATATATTGCGCACGAGTGCGTCACCTACATGAAGCTGTATTTAGGAGCGTTATAGGAAAGCATACCGGAAGATGTACCTTCACAATTCAATCTTTCCATACTCTCCGACGATGTTGTACTCGGTGGAAACATGCCAGTTTCCTACAAGTTGATGGATTATGAGGTAGCCATTGCACATTGGTGGGTACTAATCAACTGTCCAGAAGTTCAGTTTTGGAAGAACATACATCTACACTGTGAACAAGTACGAGGTGATGTCGATTACCACAACCGGACATTCGCAGAGTATTTCGGCCGCTGGGTACGTAACTTTAACACTATTCTATACGTGTTTATATATTATTGTGTATATTTATTCATATTTATAGTTGATTCTGATGGTTGCAGATGGACCTTATTCAAAATGATAATCACCCAAATTGGTCGCACGAACTCAGACTTTTAGCGATGAGGCCGGTCTATTCAAAAGTTTATGCGACGTGCAAGGTGAATGGTGTGTTATTTCGATGTGAAGAGAGAGACCTCAGACTGAAAACACAAAATTCAGGGGTTATGGCACATGGTGGGGATGGTGGAGTTGACTATTACGGTGTTCTCCATTCAGTTGTGGAACTGCATTACGGGGAAGGCATGAAAGTGCACCTTTTCAAGTGTAGATGGTTTGACACACGGCCGCAGAGCATGAAAACCGATCAATACGGCATAACTTCTGTGAACACTAGTACATCATGGTATGAGGACGACCCGTTCGTTTTAGCCACATGGGTGAAACAAGTGTTTTATCTTGATGATCTCGCCAAGGGTGGCCCGTGGAAAGTAGTCAACACTATCCACCATCGCAACATTTACCGGGCGTCTACACTTGGACTGGCTGAAGAGAACGAGGAAGGGGGCACCGCGTATCAAGAGCCCAACTCAAACGGTATTCCTGACTCCTCTTTTATTCGCCTAGACACGCCGGTGCGAATTCGACGTGAAGAGTCACTGCTTGTTGATGTTGATCCAAATGAAGAAACTAACGAGGACTCTAGTGGTGAGGAAAGACATAGATTACCCCTATCGAGCAATTCAGAAACCGAAGAAGACTCATCCGATGATTCCGATTACAATCCGACGGATTAAGTAATTTAAATGATGTAATCCTTTCATTTGTAATCCACTCATTTCTAATGAACGGGCATGGGGATGAGCCTCCCAGCTAGGCTGGGTTCCAAACCCCTTAAAAAAAAATTTGAAATATGTTGACTGTTGGGTTTCTGGGTTTTTATGTTCAATTTTGGTTATATGTGAACAGGACATCGGAATAGGAGAGGTGTAAAACCACTGATTTTTTTGGTTTTTTTTTTCAGAGAATAGCCGACGAAAAATGCATTATTTCGTCGGCTATTCTCATAATGGCCGACGAAAAATTCATTATTTCGTCGGCCATAAGTTTTTTTAAAAATAAATATTTTATTTTTGACCGAAAACGACAAAAGAATAGCCGACGAGTACTAGGTTTGATTTCGTCGGCTATGATTAAAAAAAAACAAAAAAAGAGCAGCTTCCATTTTCTATCACTATCGACAAACCATTGTTTCATCCTTCAAATGCAAATGTGTCGTGGAATAAGATATGACCGAAATATTGAAAAACGTCTACGGTTGAAAAATGAGAAGATTCCGACAAAATCTGTGTACCGAATATTGCGGTTAACTGTTTTTTACTACCGTTTTCCTATGGGTAGCCTGACGGTCGGTAAATATTTTGAGGAAAATTTTTATACGATTAGTTGCGTCTCATCGATCTGAAACTATTCTCTGTTGAAGATCAGGCCAAAAAACGTCATTTAGACGGGCCAATTTCCGTTTTAAAGCGTTTAGAGGTTTGACTCACCCGGTTGACCGTCCCGATCGATCCGTTAACGTTGTCAGATGTAGTTGGATTTTTTTTCATACATGTATTTAATCGTAACGGTGATATCTGACGGTTGGAATAGATTTTCCCAACTTTTAGATTCAAAATCGGAACATATACACTAAGGTTCCTTAACTTGTTTACTAAGTGTTTAAGTGAATGTATAGTTTCAAATAGTTACTATACGTAGACTCTTCAAATGCAAATGTGTCGTGAAATAAGATATGACCGAAATATTGAAAAACGTCTACGGTTGAAAAATGAGAAGATTCCGACAAAATTTGTGTGCCGAATGTTGCGGTTAGCTGTTTTTTACTTCCGTTTTCCTATGGGTAGCCTGACGGTCGGTAAATATTTTGAGGAAAATTTTTATACGATTAGTTGCGTCTCATCGATCTGAAACTATTCTATGTTGAAGGTCAGGCCAAAAAACGTCATTTAGACGGGCCAATTTCCGTTTTAAAGCGTTTAGAAGTTTGACTTTGCAGTTTGACCGTCCCGATCGAGCCTTTAACGTTGTCAGATGTAGTTGGATTTTTTTTCATACATGTATTTAATCTTAACGGTGATATCTGACGGTTGGAATAGATTTTCCAAACTTTTAGATTCAAAATCGGAACATATGCACTAATGTTCCTTAACTTGTTTACTAAGTGTTTAAGTGAATGTATAGTTTCAAATAGTTACTATACGTAGACCCTTCAAATGAAAATGTGTCGTGAAATAAGATATGACCGAAATATTGAAATACGTCTACGGTTGAAAAATGAGAAGATTCCGACAAAATTTGTGTGCCGAATGTTGCGGTTAGCTGTTTTTTACTTCCGTTTTCCTATGTGTAGCATGACGGTCGGTAAATATTTTGAGGAAAATTTTTATACGATTAGTTGCGTCTCATCGATCTGAAATTATTCTCTGTTGAAGATCAGGCCAAAAAACGTCATTTAGACGGGCCAATTTCCGTTTTAAAGCGTTTAGAGGTTTGACTTCGCAGTTTGACCAAAAGTTTAGCCGACGAAAATTCTATTTCGTCGACTAAACTCTAGTGATCTGCGCCTTTTCATTGTCCGCAGTTGGATGGGGGAGATCGGACGGCTGCTGAGCGTCTAAACTATAGGCGACGAAATTCAAAGTATAGGCGACGAATTCATATATTTCGTCGGCTATACTATCGGGTATAAGGCCGCACCAGCCGAACCCTAGCCTTCATTTTCTGCATTTTTCCAAAACCTCCGCCGCTCGCCTCCAACCCTCCCTCCGGCGCTCGCCTCGTCCCCCTCCTCCCTCTTCCTCCTCCAATCCGGCAGCTAGCCCCCTCCTCCCTCTTCCTCCTCCAATCCGGCCGGCAGCCCGCTCCTCTCTCTTCCTCCTCCAATCAGGCGTGTCCCTCCTCCTCCGGCGTGTCCCTCCTCCGGCCCAGCCTCCTCCAATCAGGCCGGCCTCCTCCTCCTCTACATTTTGGTTGTAAGTGTTTTTTTTTTTTTTTTTTTTTCATTTATGTTAATTAATGTTAATTTAGATATATCTAATTTATGTTAATTTAGATATAATTGTTAATTTAGGTATGTATAACAATTTAGGTATAATTTAGGTATTTATGTTAATTTAGGTATAATTTAGGTATTTATGTTAATTTACGTATAATTTAGGTATTTATGTTAATTTAGGTATAATTTAGGTATTTATGTTAATTTAGGTATAATTTAGGTATTTATGTTAATTTAGGTAAATTTTAGGTATATATGTTAATTTAGGTAATTGTTTTCAAATTTATTTTAATTGTATAATTTAGGTGTAATTGTATAATTTATACGTATAAATTGGTTTTTTAATTATATAAATTGATAACTTAATTGTATAATTTAGCTTAATTACATATATAGCTTAATTATATTTAATTAGAATTTGTTATTTAATATAATATAATTTAATATGTTAGTATATAAATTGTTATATTAAAATATGTTAGTATTATTGGTTATTATATTAATTAGAATTTTTTATTTAATATAATATAATTTAATATCAATTAATGTATTAATGCCTCGGGCTTTAGATGGCCGATGCATTAAGAAACCTATTCGGAGGCCGTCGTGCCGGCAGATCTAGAGGTTCTAGAAATTCCGCTGGTTCCGCAGACTCCGAGAGGACCGCTAGCCAGCCTGAGAGGACCACCAGCCAGCCGCGGAGGAGTGTAGATTCATCCCAGCCGCAGAGGACTGTGGATGCAGCCCAGTCGCGACGGAGTGTGAGTTCTCGGCACCAGACCGTTCTCCAGGCGGGGCGGCCGTCGAGCACTTCACTTTCGCATGTCGGTCCCTCTGTGGCTCCGAGGTTTAGTCGGCAGCTATTTCACGAGGACATAGCTGCCGACGTTCCTCAGGTTCGTATGTCTGACGTTCATCGGGAGCCGATGCCGAGTCCGAGTCCGACTCAGTCTGCTGCTGACTCGACTGAGGGGCCTACTCTCCCAAATCAGCTCTACCTCCCGTACAACATTTCGGCGATACCGGAGGTCGACTATCAGGGTGTGCCCATATGGCCTGATATGCCTTAGTACATGAGTGCTGCGGAGGCATACCGGCAGCAGCCATTTGAGAACCCTGACCACCTTATTTCGGCGAGGAGAAAAGGAAAGTCGACAGACGAGTCATCCAGTTCAGGTAACATTTGATTTTATTAATTAAATGTTTTATTAAAATTAACGCACTAATATTTAATTTTATTAACCAATCGTCGTTTTTGTGATAGGGACAGCCGCTAGCAGTTCACGGAGGAATACGAGAGGTGTCATATGTTTTGACACGCTCAGGAGAACTGTTGAGCGCAGCGGGAGGATTCAGATCAACGAACCTCCTAATCAGGAGGTTCAGGGGAAGAAAAAACGCGACTACTCGGGTTGCGTGGGGTCACTGATTAGGGACAGAGTCCCTATGTTGTGGACCCGGTGGGCTGATGTGCCCGAAGAGATAAAGAGGGAGGTGAACAACGCCGCGTCGGTGAGTAATTTGAAAAATTTAATTTATTTATCGTAATATTTAATAATTTTCGGTATTATTACAATTGTAAAACTAATAAAATATTATATTTCAGACATTCTTCGAGATTGCCGAACACAGGCGGGATTGGGCGGACACCCAGCAGAACTCGAGGTACGTTTGTTTTTATGATATTATAATTATCTTATAATTATTAATATTTTATGATATTAATAATATTTCTAATGCACTTTTGTTTTTTTCGTAGGTTCAAAGAGTGGAAGAACGAGCTGCGTTCCCACTATAACGAATACGACAACCTTGGTCTTATGGGTACTCCCAGGGAGTTCATGTTCAGAGAGTACGAGTGGCGTTGGTTGAAGACAGTAGACTTCAACAACCCAGTTATGCAGGTAAATACTAAACTTCAGTAAAAATGTTTATTTTGTTAAAATTTTAATTATTAGTTTAATTATTTTATAATTATTACACTAATATTTTTTTATGCATTTTTCTAACATTTTATTATTTGTTTGAAGCAACGTTCTCGGATAAACTCTGAGAACCGCCGCCGGAACACAACCCCCCATCATGCTAGTTCACGGCCGTTTGCAGAATATCAGGAGGAGGCGCTTAGAGATCATCCTGATAGCAACCCGTACGTGGAGACATTCAAGATCGCTTATCCACAAGCGACAGAACAGCTCGTAAGTCGTTCATTACAATTTTAAAATTTTAATTATTAATTTTACTTAATTATATATTTGTTATAATATTAATTTTTTTTTTCCCGTCCAATTAGGAGAGGGTCAACCGGGCCGAAGAAGAGGTGTTCCAGCAAGTAGTTCGGGAGACACAACCGAACATTTCAGAGGCAGATCTGGAAGAAGCCATGCTCCATGTCGACCGGTCCAGTGTCCAAACGGCAGCGAGGATGTTCGACGCAACCTTCCCAAACCGGTCAAACAACTACTACTGCCGGGGTTTGGGAAGTTCTGGACTAGGGCTTCTGAAGACCACTAAGGGAGGTCAAAAGAAGGGAGGCGAGGAGAGCCAACATATGAGGGGGGAAGTGCAGCGATTGGCCGCAGAATTGGCGACCTCGTCCCAGACAGTACAGGAGCTGCGCCGCAGAACACAGCAGTATCATTTGGATATGGCGACAGAATTCGGCAACACAACTACGACGCCCAACAAAACTGGTGGTATGAGATGTTCGTGGCACAACAACAAGGCCTTCAACCCCCGCCCCCGTTTCAGCGGTTAGTGGAGCCTCCAATACCTCAACCTCCCGAGTTCGGTCAGCAGGATGACGAGCCTGATGGAGAGCAGGATGCTGGGGATTACGTGGTGGACTTTAGTGGTTTAGGTGATGATTAGGGTTATGTTTTATGTATATTGGAACGAATTTAATAAAAAAGGTATTTAGACGTATTTCTTGTTGGTGCAAATGCATGGACTGTTTTTGTGATTTGCAGGTTGCTTGGAATGGTAATTTAGAAAATAATTTAATTTTTTTTTCCCCAAATGTAAGAAAAGCCGACGATTTTGGCATTATTTCGTCGGCTATAATAACTATAGCCGACGAATTTTACCAATTTTCGTCGGCTATAAGTTGTATAGCCGACGAAACTTACATTATTTCGTCGGCTATAACTAATTAATGCCTATTAAATATTAATATATTTCGAGGAAATAGCCGACGAAAATTTATAGAATCGTCGGCTATTGTTAACACCCAATAGCCGACGAATTTCGTCGGCTATAGTTAATGAATTTCGTCGGCCATACTCGAAAATATCCGACGAAATTCGTCGGGAATTTCTCCCAGGTTTGGCCGACAAAAAATATTTTCGTCGGTAAGTTCGTCGGCCATACTCTACCATAGCCGACGAATTTGTTTTTTTCGTCGGCCATTGGTATAGCCGACGGGGTTGTTCCGACGAAGTATAGCCGACGAAAATTTCGTTGGCAGATGGTATAGCCGACGAAAAATTGGCATAGCCGACGAAATTTTTTTCGTCGGCTATTCACTCAGATCTGGTAGTGCATCATCATAACATGTTTATTCGAACGCCCGGCCAAGCCCAATCTTAAACGCGGACTTGTGGGGCTAGGGTACCGTTGGGTAAGTGCCCCAACGGGTCTGCAGGCCTATAAAGGAAGACAGATTTAAGTCCCCATTCAAGATGACACTTGACCGGGAACTTGGGGGACTTGTTGACAGTAGCCAAAGAGAGGCTATCCAGGCCCCCAGACCTGCAGCCAGGACTCCTGGACCCGGCACAAGGCCCGGGAGCGTAGCATGAGCACCTGGTCCCGCGCCCGGGCAAGTCTTACTTGTGGCCGGGGCCAGGGAACCGGGGATAGCAGCTCCTCAAACAGGGGTCAGTCCCACATCGAAGGGTGAGGCCATCCCTCATGCCCGACAGCCTATATATGAGTCCCAACTACCCTCATTAATAGGTAATCAATACTTCAACTATTCATTCCCGCTTAAGTTACAAGTTTATTCCAACTATACTGACTTAGGCATCGGAGCGGAATAGACCGGCCCCGCCTGGTATTCCCTTAGTTAGCAGGGTTTGCAGGTAGGAATCACACCTAGATCCACCGGTATCTGTGAGTCTACGGTTTCAGAGAGAAACAGAACTCTATAATTATCTCAGCAATTTTTCATAGTTGAGTCGGAATTCTATCTGCTACCGTCGTAGTAATATATTTTGATTTTTGAACATTTATCTAGCTGATAACGAATGTTGACGTTGACTATTTACTTAGTCACGGAACATTTGTCAAGCAAAGATATCAGCTTTATTCTTAATTCGACAGTAGTAAAAGGCGTGTAGATGGTTACATCCCAGATTGTTGTGATGGTAGATGTAGATATTCCGACGCCAAGAGGTTAGCGATATTGAAGTCATTGGATGCAGCATGGGAGAAGAATTGAATGGTGTCACTCAATCGGAGGACGCTAATAAATCATGTGACTTCATTAAGTGAAGTGAATCTCGAGAACGGAAAGGTGAGACACGAGTATTTATTTGGTACTGGTTTTGCAGGGCAATGCCAAGTGATTTGTTCGAGACGTTTTATTTGTCACGTATAGTATAGCCTTACGGGAAAGGGGTTTCCCTGTTGACTCAGGAAGTGTTTCGAGTCAAGACTTGTGTAAGGAATGTTGTGACGTGAGTAGTGCATATTCTTATCAGTTGAACGACGTTTTGTTAGTGGGAGAATTTCTTTTGGGATCGTATTGTGATGGGATCACTTACTGATCCAGAGATGACTTGAGAATTCATTATTTTTGTAAATGCGTGTCGGTGTTTTCGTTGAATAAATCATTGATTCGAGTTTATCCTCATGTCAATTCTCGTGGGACGAGATATTGACTGGAACCTCTATAATTAAATTGAGGTTTCGAGAATCTTATTTCTCGAGGATTTCTTTTCTTTGATGCGAGTTAATGGAGGATATTGGATATTTGTTGGCTCAAGCAATTCAAGTTGTGAGGTTTATTTTGTGAATGCAGCGAGTCTTTTGGTACTTCAGAGATTTTCTTTCGAGTTTAAGATCATATCCTGAAACTCAATTTTGTTGCGAGGCTGTTTTCGATAATTGTCGATCTAATAGTTGATGTGTTAGTCGTTGGTTATGAAAATTGATTTTGACATCCGAAAGATTTCTTGATGTCATATCAGATTTGGTTTAGTGGTGATAGCTGATGTATCTAGTTGGAAGCCTCTATTAGTTGTCACTTTTGACGATGGCTTAAGTTCCACTTTTTTGTGAGTTGTGAGTTACAGAGTTGCTTTATCGAACGAGATTGGACTTTGATAAGTCAGTTTTCATTTCAAACCATTTCTGATTATTATGGTGCGGGAAACACAAATCGAGGACTTGTCCACAGGCCATATGAGAGATAAAGCATTGAATAGCTCACATGTGTATTTCTCCAATTCGAGTGATGAGACGTTATTGAATGATGTGACAACAGGTAAAAGCTGAGAGGTAGAACTCCAAAGTTCTTAGCGGCGTTTGCCGGTGTCAGTGTGGAATAAGATATCAGGACTTTGAATTGTGTATTTGACGTATTTCCGCACATAAAGTAGGTATGATGATATGTGGGTGATAGAGATTGTTAGACTATGTGATGCATAAGTCCTTGAAAACTGATTGAGAATCGTGATTTATATACGGTTGTGGAAAGAGTTGCACGCAGCTTTGGAGACTCGATGATATTTAGCATTGCCTTGCACATTTGGATTGGTGAACAAACAGAGAGGTCTATCACGATCCTAAAATTTAGGTTTAGATGCTGTGAGATGCAGTTCAGGAGTAACTGAGATGAACAACTCTCCTTGAGAGAGTTACACTGATAATAGAGGTGAGATCCTGAGTGTCAAGATATGTTAGTATTTGATTTTCAAAAGTATTTCTTTTTGAAAATATAAACAAATTATTATTTGTTTATTTGATATATTAGCGGAGCTGATTTATAATTAAGATTTTTCTGGAACGTGGGACGTTTTATTAAAATACATGCATTGTGGATTTTATTTATAAAATGTTGGGAAAGTAATATAATACTTTTTATTTAAGGTATTATATGAAATTGTTTTTATCCACTCACTCTAATGTTTTTAAATTACTTTCCCCTAATCCCTTCGTTTAAATTGCCCAGTGTGCAGATTAGTTTATCAGAGGTCAAGGGTACTCGGAGTCAAGGCATAGTCGTCATCGTCTTTACTTCCGCTTAGTGAGATATGTTGATCCTTTACCCTTGTTTTTCCATTTGTATTTCCAGTTCATTGTATTAGATTGCTCTGATTACTTGTGAGCCGGTTGAGTATAAGTTGAATTAGATTTTGTGTTTAACTGTGGCGGTTGTTGTGATTTGGGGAGCAGATGGCTACAGGTGTTGAGGCTGGAACTGGAATTATAAGTGTTTTTGGTTGTTACAGGTTTTAGGGTTGTCCATCCTAAGATTGACTTATCGATTTATCGATAGAGTTAATCTTAAGGTGGTCCCCGCATGACCTTATCCGGATTTTAGGGTGAAATCCGGGGTGGGTCTTGAAATGTTGTACCGACTTAGTCTCAAGGTTTGTCGAACTAGATCTCAGAGTCCCACAGACTGCTATCTCTTCTCTATGAAGGGGGCGATAGGGGACTTGTCCTCCGTGGTTACCAACAAATGAGTCTTGCCTTGGATTACTTTCACATTTCACAAACTAGCCTTCTGAAAACACGTAATAATCTTGTGTCTAGACGACTATACCTAGGCCGCACGTCCACCTTGCTTTAGATCCTAGAAGCTAGCCGAGCATAGATAGATTTTGAAACAAAAAGAAAACGTTTGCTCTTTGATGAGAGCTATATGGGATCAAGCATGACCTTATCGTGGGTTGCACAAGTCCATTTCACAGTTTGCACCTATGCTCCACATACCTCGAGTCTGAGAGTTGTGTGAATAAAATTGAAGAAGAAACTTTAACTAGGTTTGAGATGTCTTGCTTGTAAAAATCTCTTATTGCCGTGTGCATAGCCTTGTATAATTTCTGAAAAATTCAAGCTCATTGTATCCAGCCGTTGTATCCGTTCCTTGTATCATATAGTATTGTATATTTTTGCTTTCTATTTGTCTTTAATGATTCTAACTTGCTTCTCGTTGAACTCCTCAGGATAATGCATGTCCGAATCTAATCTTTGGACAAGAGATAATCGAGGATGCTACACCACTTCCTCCATCCGAAACTTCTAGCTCGGCATCATCACCATCACCACCATCTAGCCCGAGTTCACCATCTCTCTTTACTTCATCATGTGAGCTTAATTTAGAGGATCCGGAGTTTGAGATTCTAGCCGAGCCTATACTTCAAGAAGAGTTCAATTTTGGCTTTCTTCGACTGGTCATTATATAAATATTTATATTTGTATTTGATCAGCCACTTCTTTCTTTCCATTGTGTTTCTTTTTCGAAGATTTGCTACGAAACTTCGACAGATTATAACTTTTTATCTGTAATCCTGATTCAAGATCTGTGACTGGCTTCTGGTTTGTATTGAAGTCACATTTTTATCTATGCTGGTTAAAGTGAAATCCAACGATGACTTCCAGGAAGCATTTTTCGAACTCTAGAGCTATTTTAGCAATTTTTCCTAGTTGAGTCAGAATTCTATCTGCTACCGTCGTAGCGATATCTTTTGATTTTAGAACATTTATCTAGTTGATGGCGAATGTTGGCGCTGACTATTTAGTTATTCGAGAAACACTTGTCAAGCAAAATATCAGCTTTGTTCCTAATTCGACAAGTGTAAAAGGCGTGTGGATGGTTGCATCCCAGATTGTTGTGATTGTAGATGTAGAGATTTCGACGCCAAGGGGTTAGCGATATTGAAGTCATTGGATGCAGCATGAGAGAAGAATTTAATGGTGTGACTCAATCGGAGGACGCTAATAAATCAAGTGACTTCATTAAGTGAAGTGAATCTCGAGAACGGTAAGGTGAGTTACGAGTATTTATTTTGTACTGGTTTTGCAGGGCATTGCCAGGTGATTTGTTCCAGGTGTTTTATTTGTCACTTATAGTATAGCCGTACAGGAAAGAAGTTTCCCTGTTGACTCAGTAAGTGTTTCGAGTCAAGACTTGTGTAAGGAATGTTGTGACGTGAGTAGTGCATATTCTTATAAGTTGAACGACGTTTTATTAGTGGAAGAATTTCTTTTGGGATCGTATCGTGATGGGATCACTTACTGATCCAGAGATGACTTCAGAAGTCATTATTTATGTAAATGCGTGTTGGTGTTTTCGTTGAATAAATCATTGATTTGAATTTATCCTCATGTCAGTTCTCATGGGACGAGATATTGACTGGAACCTCTACAGTTTAATTGAGGTTTCGAGAATCTTATTTTGTGACGAGTTGAAAAAAAAAATTAAATTTTACAAAAATATTTTCCTTTCATATATATATACATATATTAATTTTTCTGAAATTATTTTAGTCATTTGATTTTGATTATTTTTTTTTATTGTGTCTTCGTTATGTGTTTTAAATTGCAAATTTATAACCCAAACCCAGGAACTAAAAAGCCCAACCCATATTCCAAACCCAACTTAGTCAAAACAAGTAGAGTTTCTTCCTCGCGTTAAACTGGGATTAGAACACCGACCTTCAACTCAGAACCTTGGGAGTTCTCATCTTGTTCTTCCCTTTCCAGATTCATCTGGAACCATCTTGCCGCTGCCTTAGAGAAGTAGAACGTGTCAAGCAGGTGGAGAACAAGCTATCCACCTGATGACTCCTTGAAGCTAGATAGCAGGAGGTGGAATCCTAGAAGTCTAGAGGTGGCAAACCTAGTACCTAAATGGGTAAGATTTCAATTGTACAATTCGATTTGGCTTCCTTTATTCTTTCTTGATCACCAAGTTTAATTCCCCTCTCCAAACTCTATAAATATGCATCACATTCTACATGTTTGGTAGGATTCAGGAGTCCAGTACCACCTACACTGAGAGAGAAGAGGTTAGGTATTGAGTGTTTTGATTGTTTTTTGTGTTTGGTACCTTTGTGTTTTATCAATTATTTGGCCAAGATGTTGAGTTTGTTATATTTTTATTTATGTTCTTAGTTTCTGTATTTGGAATTTGAAATATGGTTTAATTGTTTCATGATTAGAAGAATTGTAGTTTGGAATGATGTTGTTTTCTGATTATATGTTTTATGTGATTAGTTAGTTTTCTGGAAACTAAACCAATTTAGTTATTTACTTTGATAGTATGCAGGAGATTGAGATTGTTTTAGCTTCTGTTGTTAAATTTTCAGAATTGCAGGTCTTTTCTTTAAAGCTTAAAGTTTAGGCACACACCAACAGTTTTTCAGAAATAAACTGATTTTGTACCTATACTTTGAAAATACATAACTAATTACATAAAAATCATTTTCATGTGATTCCAGTTCTGACTATTTCTTCTAGATGTCTATTTCAAATGTTGTCAAGACACTGTCTTGAATTACTGGTTTTAGCTATTTCGTTTTTAGCCAAAATATTTTATAGACAGAATTTTCGTCAGAAAAACCTGCAACTGAAGTTGAAATTTGAAAATTCATAACTTATTTTTGAAAACTCGTTTTCAAGTGATTCCAAGTTTGAGAGTTTACTGTATGTGTCATATACAAATCTTTAGAAGGACTTGAAGTCAAATTCCTAACATATTAGTATAGTTTTCAGTGTGAATGTATTAAGTTTAGAAGACTGAAATTTTTGTTCTGTGTTGAGTAAAAACTGAATTTTTGTGAAACAAAGGCAGTACTTGTGCTTGTATTTTTTAATTTTAAATACTTTTGGTATAGGGTACTGATTCTTTGGTTTGGTCTTTTTATTAGGAGCTGATACTTGAAGTAAAATCGGCAAAGGTAAGAGGAAACATGGGGAACCTCTATGTTTGCTTTATATGTTGTTTTATAAATTGTTTGCTTGTATTGAATGGTTATTATCTTGCTGTGATTGACATATACATGGTCTGTTTAAATGTATAAAGATGTTATTATCATATAAGGCATTGGGAATATGCTAGTGCTATGCACAAAATACTTTGGGTTGAGAAGTTAAGATTAAACTTTTGTGTAGTTGAGTCCATAACCTCAGCAGGTACCATATCCCATGTATGCCCATGATAATGCGCATAGTAGTATAGGTTGTGGAAGGGGTAATTCGGGATTGGTGAAAGGGGAATGGACAAGATGACTAGGCAAAAGGGGTTAAGAGTGATTATGAGATAATTCATGTAAAAGAAGATTTTAAGTCACCCTTGTGGTAAATTACATGGTATGGGACATGTAGAGTTAGTGTTTTTTTATATATGAATTATCTGCAGTAGATCAAATGTACATATATATATATATATATATATATATATATATATATATATATACACACACACACTAAGGTTGATTTCTCTTGGTTTTGTTTGAAGAGGTTTGGCCTTCTATTGAGCTTTATATGCTCACCCCTTTTAAAACTATTTTTGCAAGTGAGAATCGTGTTACTTGAATTTTAAATTCTGTCAAAGAGTATTTAGCTTTGTGAACTATGTATTCTACTACTTTCCTAGAATAAGACATAAACTTTGATAGTCTATTTTTGTAATCTGGTTATATAACCTTGGGAAATAAAGAGTACTTTTCGGTCTGTATCATGTGAGTTCTTTTCCAATTTTTTGATACGAGCACAATGTGCGCCGTTCTTAATATGTTTTTACCCTCATTTATCCAATGCTTAACCCTTATTTTTGTAAGATAGAGTCATATTTTAGTTTAGTGTCCCTTTGGTAGAGTTTTGGAGAAAATGTGCTTAATTGTCAGAAAAATGACTAAGTAAAGAAATCTGAGCAAAAAGTGCAAAATATGTTGTTTTCGTGATATTGAGGCCTGTGCTAAACTGATCTATCCTTTTCCAAATTTGATGAAATTTGGTATGCATATAATTGGCAAGCTAAAGTATATTGTGTCAAATTTTCAGATCAATCGGAGTTCGGAAAGTCACCCAAATGAAGGCTGCAACTTGGCAGTTTGAGCAAACCAATCCAGGGACTACCAGGATTTTCCTGGGACTGTGTCCTGATTTCCGGAATTTCTGTGGGACACATCGCTTGGAACCAAAGAACGAACCATATACCGTTGGAAAGCTCTACGAGTCTAGTTTCTCTGGGACTTGGAATCGTAGCAAAATATTTCCTGAGCAAAAAGTTATGCCGGTTTAAATGCACGAAGGTCAAGTCTGTCGAAAGAAGAAAACCTAAACCGAGTTCTACATGGATTTGGCTTACGAATGTGGACTGAATTCCATCCTTTGTGCAAGATTTTTGGCTGAATTAATTCATGGAAAACCTAAAGAGATATTGCTCAATTATTCAGCCATTATCTTGGGAATTTTCGGCAGAAAATAGAGGAAGAAAATCGCAACAAATCCTGATCAAATTCGGCAGAATTCCTGTGCACGTCATCCAACTTCCACGGACTCTCCCGGACAGCTCACAATGAATCAGAGTCCGAGCCTTATATGGATAGAAAGCTACGGGAGTCTAGTTTCCAACCCAACTAGAATCACCTTAATATCTATTTTCTAGAGAAAGATATTGAATAATCTTCACTCGAAGGTCAAATCTGCCAGCAGGATAAGTTTGAGAAAAACTAGGTTTTGTAAACCCTAGCTGCCTCCCTTGCCTCTATAAATACCACAACATAATTTCAGAATAATCATCTTCTCTTCCTCACTTAAACTAGCCAAAACTCTTCCGAATTGCTTCCAAGAATTCTCACCAAGAACATAGCCGAACCATACTCCACCACCTTTCATAAAATCATTCCAATCATCAACACCAATCCACTTGCCGAATTCTTCAACAAGGTTGCCACTTGGATTGTAATTTCAATGGCTTTTGTTTCTTTGTATTTATACATTAATTTGTCTATGAATTATGTATTGATTCTTGGATCCGATTTTGGTTTTGTTATTTATTCATGGGATTTCCGAATTCTTGTTATAATTGTTTGGTTTTCTTATGTTTAATTGCCGAATTATGCATGTTATGTAATTGAATATGGTATGATGGGCAGTAGGCTTTTGCATGTTTTCTTGATTTAATTAGGTTTATTTCCTTAATTCGTGTGCAACCGAAGGAGATGTCTAGAAGCATTCGAAGGCCATGAGTGTTATCTAGATATTGAATTCACTTGCCGATTTAATACATGTTGGATCATACGCGTAGTTGATTTTAATGTGTATTTATCTAAGGGCTAGAGTAATTCTGGAAATTTACATGTCGATGTGAGATGAGTGACGCCATACTTGCTAACATGTTCCAATTCGACATATTGTGCTTATGTGCTATTTGTGTTTAATTTCTACGCGTTGTGTTATTAAACCGATTAGTACCATATTTAGGATTACACGCGTAGTTGATTCTAAATACTTGTGATGTTTTGAATAATTAGATATACCGCGTTGGCTCTAATTAAATTGGAACTTAATTGATCTTGAATTCGTTATATGCTTGCTGCCCCTATTACTTGTTTTAATTTTATTGCATGTGTAATGAGTTTTGTGTTTTGTGATTGTGTGAAAGGTGATGATCAATTGTATATAATAATTTAGGAATTAAATTCGTAAAAAATCAGTAGGCAATTAGATAAAAATTCGACACCCCCCTTTCTATGTACAACACTTTGTGTGATTGAAAGCCCTTGATTTCCCCGGATAGAACGATCCCTACTTGTCCTAACTACAATTGACAAAAGAAGGGTATTATGTGTATGAAGTTGTTTTGCAGGACTTTGTGCTTGGATAACATCTCCATCATTTTTTTCATATTCCTATAATGGAGATTTTTTTTTCCATACATCGTGTATGAATTGCACTTCAGAAAAAAAAAAATTTAAAAAAATTTGAGGTGTGACAAGTTGGTATCTGAGCTATATAGGTCTAGTATCCTTTAAGGACTGTGAGTTCAGTAAGCACATGCATTTTTTCTTTCAGAACCTGTGATTAAATTTTCTGGTTTTCTCTTGATAGAATGGATAGAGTGTGCTTATATGACAGTTTGGGAGCTTTTGAAGCTACCCAAAATGGTGTTATGCCAATGCATCCTGGTATCTATGAAATTGAGATAGGAGACGATGCTGAGCAACTTCTCAGACATGTCATTAGGAAGACTATCCACCGCAGGTTCAACTATTCCCATGTACTCTACAGGAATATGGTGATGTATACCCTTAGATCTCAGTTTGGTGTTGTCCAAAGGAGCATAGCTGCTGTCTGTAATGACAACTACTACCAAAGCCTACGAGACCAAGTTGTAGTTGAGCGGAATAAAGGAGCATCAATTTTGTGGCCTATAGTTTTTTCATCATCATCATCAAATTCCACTATGGAAGAGGATGATAGTGACCCTAGTGAGGATGGAAGTGGTTCAATAGGTGAATTCCTTGAGGCCATACTAGTGATTTGTTCTTCTGGATCTAAATCTTCTATGGATAATTAAGGGTCTTGTTGTCAGTCATGTAGTATATGTGTCATAGAGCAATCATGATGTTAGATAAATAACCTGAGCTTGTTTCATAGCTTTTGTATATAGGGGTTGTAACTTTGCTTCAACTATGTAAGATGTGTAATCTGTAGATATTTGCTTTCGTTTTCAAACCCTTGTACAATAGGTATGCTTTTGTTTTTGGAACTTTGTAAACTTAAGTACGTTATATATGCTTGTGAGAAGCTTTTTCTTTCAATATGTTTTGTTAATGACCTTCTTTAATTGCTTGTTTCTACCTTGATGAATTTAGATATTGTATGGTTTTATTGCTACTGGCTCTGTATCTGGAAATACCATGCATGTTTATTTTCTATAATTGTGATTTTTACTTTCAATCTCTGGATTATAATGGATAAGCTTCTGAGTTTTTTAAATAGTGTAGACTTGGTTTATTAAAGTCCCTTCTTTTTTGCTTCTGTTTTGTTATAAATATATGTTAAATATGTTATCAGGTAATAATTATGTTTCCAAAAATAGCAAACTATCGCCTCTCGCTCTGCTAGGGTTTCTTCGAAACTCGTGTGCCAGGCTAGGGTTTGCGACAAAACATTCAAAACTGCACCATGGATTTATTGAGTTGGAATTGTAGGGGCATCTGTGGGGATGATACTACCAGAGCACTGAAGGATCTCCTTGCGCAGAACCGGCCTCAAGTTGTTTTCCTGTGCGAGACAAAAATTAGCAACGAACAAGGCTTCGTGCGTCTACAACGTTCGCTAGGGTTTTCCCGAGCGGAGATGGTTCTTAGCGCTGGGAGGTCGGGCGGCCTTGGTTTGTTCTGGTCGGACGAGGTGAAGATCAGGACCATATCGAAATCTGGGCACCATATTGACGTGGAGGTTGTGAACGAACCGGGAGTGGCTTCATGGCGTATGACCGGATTCTATGGCTATGCAGCGATAGGAGAGCTCGAGCTGGCAGCTCCTTCGTGATCTGGTGGATGCGAGCTCTTTGCCATGGGTCGTTATTGGTGATTTCAACGAAATCCTGAATAGTGATGAGAAGATTGATGGAGCATCGAGGCCGGAGAGACATATGAGAGGATTCCGGGAGGCTCTAGGTTATGGTGACCTGATCGACCTTGGTTACCAAGGTGTTATGGTGACATGGGGCAATTCAGAAACCTTGCTTCGGTTAGACAGAGCTGTATGCACTATGTCTTGGTTTGACATATTTTTCCATGCCAAACTCTTCCATCTCCCACCATCGGACAGTGATCATGTGCCGCTGTTGTTAAAGGCAAGTACTGCGCCTTTGAGTGCTCGGCCTAAGGTACACCGGTTTCAGTTTGAAGCCTTCTAGTTGCAGCACGGGGATTGTGATTCAGTGGTGAAGGAGACTTGGCAGGAGGACGTCTATAGAGTTCCTATGTTCAGAGTGGTGTCCAAGCTAAAGAGAGTTTGCATCCGGCTGGATAAATGGGAAAGAGAAGTCTTTCGGGGGCGCCAGGTTAAGATGATGGCTATCCAAGGTCGACTGGAGGAGCTGATGGACTGCTCAATCTCTGTCGAGGGGCAAGCTGAGAAGACAGAGTTATTTGGCAGGTTGCAGGACTTGTTGCACCAGGAAGAGATATTCTAGAAACAGCGTTCTAAAGTCCGATGGTTGAAGGAAGGAGACCGGAATACTAGCTATTTCCACCAACAAGTAAATGTTACGAAGCGGAGAAATTCACTTAAGGGTTTGTTTGATGTTGACGGAGTTTGGCATGAGGATGTTCAGGGTATGGAGAAAGTTGTAACAGACTATTTTAGCAAAATGTTTGAAGCTTAGGCGGTTGACGCAGCTGCTCTCAATCAAACCCTTGAGGCTATTGATCCATGTGTGTCAGAAGAGATGAATATGCAGCTGTGTAGTGATTATTCCAATGAGAAAATTAAATAGGATGTTTTTCAAATGTATCCGACTAAGGCACCTGGCCCCGATGGCATGCCCCGCTCTTCTTCCAGCACTATTGGGAGTTAGTTGGTGATGTGATAGGAGCACAATGTGCGACAATATTAATATGCTTATTCCCTCGTTTATGCTTTGTTTAACCCTTATTTATCTAAAATAGAGTCATAATTTAGTTTAGTGTCAATTTGGTAGAGTTTTTATCAAATGTACTTTAGAATCCGAAAAAATGACTAAGTTTGAGAAATCTGAAAAATAATGCAAGTTGTCTTTTTTGTGATTCTGAGATGAGTAAAAATGTGATCTATCCTTGTCCGAATTTAATGAAATTTGGTTTTCATATTATTCATATACTGAGGAATGTTTTGTTAAAATTTCAGATCAATCGGAGTTCGGGAAGTCGCCCAAAAGATGGCTGCAAAACAGCAGTTCGAGCAAACCAATCCAGGGACTTCCAGGATTTTCCTGGGACTGTGTCCCAACTTCGAAAAATCATTCCCGACGACTCACAAGGAATTTGATAGAACGGTTTTATATGGAGGTAGCTATGTGTGTCTAGGTTATCTGAGATTTGGAATCGCATCAATCGGAGCTCCGAGGAGGGAGATATGCCGGAGTTACTACAGCAAGGTCGTTTCTGCCGATTCCAGGATGCTACTGCCTCCTTTTCACAATTTCTGTTTTCGATGGACCATATGGTGTAAAAATGCATATGTGAAGATGGTCCAAGCTTAAGGAAGGAAGGAGGATGACACCAAGCCATGGCATTGAAGAAAAATACGAAGAAGAAGTTTTCCTAGTCAAGCTAGGAAAAGCTGCCGGAAAAGGCAGATTTGTGCCAGTTTTGTTTGATAGGCCGGCTGGGAGCATTATACCATGGATCAAGACCTATCAAATGAAGTCCAAAGATTATACAAGAAGTCCATGAAGATATGCAGCCCAAGCCTTGAAGAAAAATCAGAAAACAAAGTCCTAGAAGAATTAATTTAGGAAGGTTTCAAAACCCTATTCTATTTGGTTTTGTTTTACCTAATTGTACCTAGAAACTGCTCTAGGATTTGCCGGCCTCTCCTATATATATAGAGGGCATTCTCCACAGAAAAAGTTGTCACATCTTGTAGCCAAAACTCTAGTCCAAAGCTCTACCAAATTTTCTACCTTAAGTCCTACATAAAATTCTTGCCGAAACACATCCCTCACCACCATCCAGAAACTTACTGCCGAGCCTATACTACTGCCCACGCAGCCTCCACGCCATTCTCCATCAAGATCCACACGAGCTACTGCCTCCCAAGGTGTCTAAATGTGTGATCTACTCCCTTTGGCTTGTAATTTTATGATTTTATGCTTTTATGTCTATGTAAAACATATGTTCTTTTGGTATTTGTTCTTATGTCTATGTATGCACAATTTGTTTGTTTGGTTTTGCATGTTTAATTCAAAGCATGATTTTGATTCTTTGTGTGTGATCAACTCTAAAGTTTTGATTTCATAGTTTTATGAATGATAGCATGTGAACATAAATTGTAAATAAGTAATCGGTTTGAACTTAGGATGCATGCAATGACTTGATTTTGAAACTTGTTTTTGGTTAACACTTTAAATTCGTGTGCCTTAAAGATTGGTGGTCTAATTGAGTCATGACATTTAGGGTATCAATCTAATTTGCCAAAATTTACATAGATTAAGATTAGCGCGAAGTTGTCTTGATTTGTGTTATTTCTTAGGGATCGAGTAGTTTAAAGAGTTTGCATGTCGATGTGAGAAGAGTGACGCCTTACTTGCTAATATGTCTCCAACTAAAAAAGGACTTATGTCCTTCATTGGTTAATTGGTTATTTTCTACGTGAAGTGTCTATAATCGGTTAGCTAAAGATTAGGGTTATGCGCGAAGCTAATTCTAAATACCTATGTGAAGTCTAAAATCAACGGAGAGCAACCGCGAAGGACCGAGTTGGGTTGGAACTAAGTCGAGTTTAGAATATTTCAGAGCATGTTTCTTGATTTCCTACTTGTTACTTGTTTTGATTTATGATAGTTAGTGATGTGTGTTTTGTGTGAACGATGTCGACCAACCTTGTACATAATAGAGTATAATTTTATTTCCTTGTCTTTAATTTTTGTATGCTAGTTTTAGGGGCAGCCCTTGCTGCCGACGCCATGACCTCCCCCATATGATGATTTCGATATGTATATATGTATATAAGTGTGACAATTGTGTATATATGTGTTTGCGAATATTTGTGTTAACATTCTCATGTTTCAGGTACCCTAGCCTTAATCCCTGGCTAGAACGATCCCTACTTGCTTATACTACTAACGATCTTTTGTAGGGTTATTATTGTGTGCGAGCCTCGCGGCTCGCATCATGATGAAGTAGTGACAGCAGTCCAGAGTTTCTTGCATACTGGTCAAATCCAGAAGCAGATCAATTACACCCATATATGCTTAATTCCCAAAGTGGTGCAGCCAGAGAATATGGCGGACCTGCGGCCTATTGCTTTGTGTAATGTGATTTACAAGATTTTCTCAAAAGCTTTAGCAAACCGGTTGAAGGTAATTCTTCCTGCCATTATTTCTCCTTTTCAAAGTGCTTTTGTTCCTGGTCGATTGATAACTGATAATATATTGGTGGCTAATGAGATTGCACATTTTGTGCATAACAAGAGGTCGGGTAGGGGTTACATGGCTTTGAAACTTGATCTGAGTAAAGCCTACGACCGGATGGAATGGTATTTTTTAGAGCATGTGATGGTTCGTTTTGGGTTCAGTCCCCAATGGATTCAGGTTGTTATGCAATGTGTTACCACGGTTCGCTATTCCTTTTTAATTCGGGGAAAAGCTCGGGGATACCTAACTCCGGCTCGCGGGTTGAGACAAGGGGATCCTTTGTCACCCTATTTATTCTTACTTGGAATTGAAGGCTTCTCAGCTCTCCTGAGTAAAAGGATGCAGGCAGGAGAGTTACCTAGTATTACAATTTGTGAAAGTGCTCCTCTAGTGAACCATCTTTTGTTTGCTGATGATAGTATGCTTTATGCGGAGGCCTCATCAGCTACCGGTAGTGTGATAAATGAAGTTATTGATGTCTATAGCAGAGCTTCTGGCCAACGAGTGAACTTTGCTAAAAGCTCAATGGTCTTTAGTGAAAGTGTGGAAGAGGAGACAAGGTGGGATCTCTCAGAGTTATTAGGGGTACAGATTGTGGAGTCGCATGAGAAATATTTGGGACTACCAACATATGTGGGAAGGCATAAATCGGTCATGTTTCAGTATATTAAGGATCGTTTGGAATCCAAGTTAGCGGCATGGCAAGGTAAACTGCTTAGTGGTGCCGGGAAAAATATTTTAATCAGTGTGGTGGCTCAGGCTCTTCCAAGTTATGCAATGAGTGTGTTTAGACTTACAAAGAATTTCTGTGATGATTTGGAGCAGTTGTGTGCAAGATTCTGGTGGGGCAGTACATTGGATAAAAAGAAAATACATTGGAAGAGGTGGAATGTGCTCTATAATCCGAAAGAAACAGGTGGCTTAGGACTCCGAAGTCTGTCAAATTTTAACCTGGCTATGCTTTCAAACCAAACTTGGCGAGTTCTATCTAATCCTTCTTCATTGATTGCTTCTATTTATAAGGCAAAATACTTTCCAGATTGTCTTTTTTGGGAAGCATCGGATTCTATTTCTCCTTCCTTTTCCTGGAGAAGTATTTTCAGAGCTAGACAGTTACTTAAGGAGAATATTTATTGGCAAGTGGGGGATGGGAGGCAGATAAAAACTTTTGTGGATAACTGGATTCCAAGCTCATTAATGGGGCGTCCAACGTTTGTGATACCTACCACAGACTCTATTTCCAGAGTGAGTGATTTGTTATGTGGACCTGGTGAGTGGGATTTTGCAAAGGTGAAGAGGTGTTTTTCGGCATTAGAGGCTGATATGATTATGAGCATTCGTCTTAGCACAAGGCCAAGTAGAGATCGGCTATGTTGGAAGTTAGCGTCAGATGGTAAATTTTCGGTGAAGACAGCTTATAGGTGCGTTTTTATTAACTCCTCTAGTTATCGCCCTATTCTTCCAACTGTTGGTCAAACTTTCTGGAAAAAATTGTGGGGAACTAATATTCCGAGTAAAGCAAAGGTACATGGCTGGAGGGTTTGCCTAGATATCCTCCCATCGTTGGAGAGTCTGACATCGAAGAGGGTCGTGGTGGAGGGGACTCAATGTGTGCTATGTGGTTCCCTAGGAGAATCGACTTTACATTTGAATCGTGATTGTGTGTTCATTAAAGCAGTTTTTCAGTCCCATCTGGTTCTCCTAGATGTTTGCCATAGGTGGAACAGATTGCATACCATCTCTGTGGAATGGCTTGGTTAGTGTGCTAGTGAGCTCAGTCTTCTACATTTTGGAGACCTCCTGTTTATCCTTTGGTCAGTTTGGAAGGAAAGGAATGAGAGAGTTTGGAATAAGAAATCGATGGTGGCGTTGGATGTTAGTTTACAACTTGCTGCTAATCTAAAGGAGTTTAGAGTTCATAATCTGGTGGTATCTAAGCAGGGTTTGGGGAGAGGCTCTGTGAAGTGGAAAGCTCCATCCTTGGGACTTTGTAAGATTAATGTTGATGGAGCTTATTCTCAACTTAGTCGAAAGGGTGGTTGGAGTTTTATTATTCGTGACCATTCGGGAAGGATGTTGGCTGGAGGAGCTGGTCCTGCTTTGGGTTTAGTGTCGGCAGAACATGCCGAGCTGATTGCATGTTGTAGGGCGGTTGCTTTTGCGGCCAGCCATAGCTTTGCTCCAACGATCTTGGAAACAGATGCTTCAGAAGTGAAGCGTCAACTGGAGGTATTAGCTAATCCTAATACCTCGAGATTGGGTCGGATATATGATGATTTGAGGTTTCAGATTCAGGACCAGGGTACTTGGATGGTGACTCACACTCGCCGTCAGGGTAATAGGGTTACGCATTGTCTGGCAGCGTATGCTTGTTCTTTGGACAGGCATGAGTTTTATTTTTCTATGCCTACTTTTCTTGATGTTGTTGTTACAGCGGAATATTGTACTGTTTAATCTTAATTTTCATTAATAAATTTTTGTCAACTGATTCAAAAGAAAAAAAAAATATGTTATCAGGTTTTGCATATAATCCTTTTAGCTTTAATTGTGCATTAGTCTATTGCTTTTCAATGTTATAATATATACTGATAGAATCAATTTGCATAATACTCATGAATTTTGTTTTTGGTTTTTGTAATTGGTTTTATTTCGTAATGAGAATTGGAGACAAAGTGTGCAACTTGATGAGTTTAAGTATGATTTAGTTTGTTGGGTGCCTGAGTCACCTACGAGCCAACATCTTAGTTCTAAAACCTCTATATAAATATATATTGAACCTGACACTTATTTGATAATCTACCTTTTACTGATATGCGTTTTAGATTAATTTTGCTGCTATAGTGCAGGTTTACTAAATTTAGTTAGTAAGATCTCAGCTTGCTTAGTCTTATTAGTGTTTTCCTGAGTTATTTTTTTTCTTTTGTCGTAGCTACGTTTCTGGAACAAAAAGCTAGAATAAGAATGAGAATGAAAAGTATACTGTCCAGACTTGTGTCATAGACATTATGAAGACCACTATGTTTATAATGGTAACAAATTGTAGCTAATAACTCTTCCTTATGCAATATATTATTTCTCCTTATTACTGGTATACATGTGCAAAGAATACTTCATTTTTTTTCTGAAATGCGCATGATGACTTTAACAACCTGGTCTTTAGCTTAGTTCATATGTTATGACTATATATATATATATATATATATATATATATATATATATATATATATAGATTTATTTTTTATCATGAGTACATAATTGTAGTACCCCTTATGGTTATGAGAAATGTTTTAGTTCTTGGTTGATTTATTGCCATTTTATCCTTGCTTTGAAAGAATGTTTTTGCTGGTATTAAATTTGTCTTTCCTTTTTCTTTTTCTTTTTCTTACAAAAACCAAGAAAACACAAAAAAATGGCAGAAGAACAACACAAGAGTGAGGTTAGCAGTAACATGGATGTCATAGCTGCTATTCAAGATATGGCAAGTGCAATAAGAAAAAATCGCTATGGTGATCATCCAGAAAATGATGAAGAGAGGGTCATGAGAATACAAGGTGAATTCCATAAAGCACGACCTCCCATATTTAAGGGTACCCTAGACCCCATGATAGCTAAAGAATGGCTGAGACAAATGAAGAGGACTTTGAATAATCAGAGAGTGCCTGAAGACCTGAAAGTAATTGTGGCATGCACCTACTTGGAAAGAGCAGCTTATCACTGGTGGGAATCAGTTCTTGCTACACCAGAAACTGAAATTACTACATGGAATGCTTTCGAAGTTGTTTTTCTGGAAAAATATTTTCCTGATACAGTAAAGCAAGCAAAGGCCAAAGAGTTTATGTTTCTTTCTAAGGGGAACATGAGAGTTTCAGAATATTAGGGAAAATTTGAAGAGCTGATGCGGTTTGGCTCAAGTATTATTCTAAATGAGGCTGCAAAAGCAAAAAATTGAGAATGGACTTAATACTGAGCTTCGAGAAAAGGTGTCTATTCTGAAGTTATAGAAATATTGTGACGTAGTGGATCGAGCACTTATTTCTGAGCGCAGTAGTCAAGAAACGAAAGGAGGTTTCAATTCTAGAAATACTAGTGGACAGTACAAACGCCAAAACTTTGGCCCTTTGAGAACTAATTTCAAGAGATCAAAACAGTTTGGCACAGCTCCATATACCAAAAGTTGCTATTATTGTAGGGCACCTGGACATCTTCAGAAGGATTGCCCACTCATACGGGCAAACCAAGCTTCAATAGTACAGTACCATCCAAATCAGCAAGTTCAGTTCCGTGCTGTACAACCACAGTTTCGCCCTCAGCCACAGAGTTAGGCACCACATCTACAATATCGTACACCATTTGAGCCACAACAAAATTGGCAAAAACCAATTGTTCCTCAGCAACCACAACGACCAGGGAATCCTATTAGGCCTAGAGCACCAACTGGCGCATGACGTCCACCACAGGGACGCATGTATGCTATGAATCAGGCAGAAGAGGATAATGGAATTTGAAATATAGTTTAATTGTTTTATGATTAGAAGAATTGTAATTTGGAATCATGTTGGTTTCTGATTATATGTTTTATGTGATTAGTTAGTTTTCTGGAAACTAAACCAATTTAGTTCTTGACTTTGATAGTAAGCAGGAGATTGAGATTGTTTTAGCTTCTGTTGTTAAATTTTAAGAATTGCAGGTCTCTTATTTAAAGCTTAAAGTTTAGGCACACACCAACAGTTTTTCAGAAATAAACTGATTATGTACCTATACTTTGAAAATACATAACTAATTACATAAAAATCGTTTTCATGTGATTCCAATTCTAACAATTTTTTTTAGATGTCTATTTCAAATGTTGTGAAGACACTGTCTTGAAATACTGGTTCTAGCTATTTAGTTTTTAGCCAAAATATTTACCGGACAAAATTTTCGTTAGAAAAACTTGGAACTGAAGTTGAACTTTGAAAATTCATAACTTATTTTTGAAAACTAGTTTTCAAGTGATTCCAAGTCTGAGAGTTTACTGTGTGTCTTATATACAAATCTTTGGAAGGACTTGAAGTCAAAATTCTAACAGATTAGTACAGTTTTCAGTAAACGGTAAGAGTGAAATGGTAAAAAAGTAAAAGATGAAAAGTAAACGGTAAAACAGAAAAAGTAAAAGGTAAACAGTAAAACTAAAGAGTAAACAGTAAAAGTAAATGGTAAATAGTAATTGGACTTTGACCATTTACTGTTTGACTTATATAATTACTGTTTGGCCTTAAATGTTACTGTTGACTTACCGTAAATAGATAAAAGCTGGTTTAAAAGCATTTTGCGACGAAATAACCAGTAAAAGAATTGATCAGACACGGGTTAGGTGTCCAGAGTAATATTTGACATAAATTTTTTTGGTATTTGAGGCGTAATTCTTATACCGATAACAAGAAAGGAAATTATGATGTTTTGGGCGAGTGAGGACGTCCGTAGATTTAACTTTTATAATCAAACTCCGAGTTTTGAAATATCTTTTAAATGCGTCTCTGCTAGAGGTCGAGAGGTTACTCGGCGTGATGAGATCTCGGAATAATGACAAACTCGGCTGTATTGTGAGTGAATTTTATTTTAAATAAATGCATGCATAAATATTTTATTGAAATGAAGTTTATATTAATTAAATGATTTCTTGAGCTTGGTATGAATTATCGAAAGCCGATAATTCATATATGATTATGATATTTGTTCATTTAATATTTAAAAAGAAATATGGATTTGGGGTATATATTTACTACTATTCTATATAGTACGTAATTTTACCCATAAATGAGATTTTCGGAAATAATATGATTTGATAAATCATATTTGATTATTTTGAATGTATTTATATTTAAAAGACGGGAAATGAGATTTCCGGGGATTTTTATGATTTTATAATTTGTGATTTCACGACATGTGAGATGTGTCGATGTTATATACATATTTCTTTCGAGATTATTTTACGGCATGTGGGACATGTCGGTTATATATTTTCTTCGAGGCTATTGTTCTATTTATGATATTTATAAGCCTCAAATGTGCTGTCGGGGACCGTACTAATTTATGATATATAAGGAGAAGCGTATTTTCAGTTTCATTTTCAGATTTTGGTCACCATATCAGGGTCGTCATATTGGCTAGCTAGCGTGGGACCCTACTTCAGAAGCCCTGGGAGGGTCCAACCTGAGTCTGGGAGGCTCCTATCTATGGTGTAACCACTTTTCCATTGTTTCGTTTGTTGGGCCAATGAGATTGGCTTTTCGTCTTTATTTGATTTTCAGGAATATTTTCTTTTATGATATTTTCAATTATTTAATAAATTCCCGAACCAGCGAGGTTTGATTTTTATATGATCAATGGAATTGGTCGTGATATATTATTATTATTATTTGATTTTCAAAATTATTTATTTTTAAAAATATAAGCAAAGTATTATTTGTTTATTTGATATATCAACGGGGCTGATTTATAATCACGATTGTTTTTAAAAACGTGGGACGTTTGATGAAAATGCATGCATCGTGGTTTTTATATTTATAAATTACTGAGAAAGTAATATAATACTTTTACTTAAGATATTATATTAAATTATTTGTATCCACTCACTCTAACGTTTTTAAATTACTTTCTCCTGGGCCTTTCGTTTTAAATCGCCCAGTGTGCAAATTAGTTTAACAGAGGTTAAGAGTACTCGGAGTCAAGGCATAGTCATCATCGTCATTGCTTCCGCTAGGTGGGATCTGTTGATCCCTTATTTGTATATTTCTTTTTCTTTTCCAATTCATTGTATTAGACTACTCTAATTACCTGTGAGCCAATTGAGTATTCGTTAAGTTTGATTTTCTATTTATTTGTGCCGGTTGTGATGTGAGCCTAAGCTCGCACGCAATAATAAACCCTGCAATCGTTAGTAGTATAGACATAAGTAGGGATCGTTCTAGCCGGGGATTAAGGGTACCTGAAATATGAGAATGTTAACAAAAATATTCACAAACATATATGCACACAATTATCACACTTATATACATATATACGAATTTATCATGAGGGATGAAGATGAGGTTCGGCAGCAAGGACTGCCTCTATATCTAAGACACGAAAATAAACCTAAACTACTATATACAAGTGATCATCATCTCTCACAAAACATTTAGCATCAAGACTCTTTAACATATAAACTCACATGCAAGAAAGTAAGGAACAAGTATCAACATGTTTAAATTCAAAATTAGTTCCGACTACAACTTAGTTGTAAGACTTCTCAAGTTTTAAGACCGAACTTTTGGTTATGGGCCCTAAAGTTATGTTAATCCTTTTGAGACTTAACAATTAATCACAATAGTCTAAATCGGAGACATGCAAAACAAGCAAGGTTGTCAATCATCTTATTTTAACATGTAAGAAATCCAAAGTACTATACCCTAAGTGAGCAAAAACAAATCAAAGCAACCTTTTGAGTATCTAGCCATATTTGTTATTACTCGGGTTTGATGAAACCTAACACCTAGATTTACATGCAAACAACAAATGCTTAAGCACAACTAATGTTTCGGTTTATAAGGTCCACTCTTTTAGATTTCTAACCAATTTCAAACCTAAACATGCATCTATACCACTGCCCTAATTATCTAACACATGAATTTACAAGTTACATATTACAAATTAGCATGCAAAATTCATTGTTCTTGTCGAAACCTAAACTTAACTCTAAGCATCGATTCAAACAAATCTTTAACATACAATTTACAAAACCAAAATCGATTCATACATAGACATATAAACCAACACCAAACAAACATGAGTGTTTCATAGACAAAATCAAACATAACTAAACAAAAAGTACTAAACCGAAAGAGGGGAGTGGATCACACTTTGAGACACCTTGAGAGCTCCACGTCGTGTGGATCCGGCGAAGTATGGAGGCTGGGGTGAGGCTGCACGGCGTGGGTCACGTCGGCAGTAGGTTATGGAGGTAGAAAATCCAAGGTTCGGCAAAGCAGAAACTTGGTTGAGGTGAGGTGAAGGTGGTTTTCGGTTTAGGTTTTTGTATAGGATCTTTGGTGAATTTTGGTAGAGTTTAGGCCTTATGTTTAAGCTTGAGATGAGATGGTTTTTCTGTAGGAAAACATGGCTATATATAGAGGCAAATTCGGCAGAAACCCTAGGTAGAAAACCTAGTCCAAATCGGCAAAGGCAATCCTTGTGCAACAAGGTTTTGGTTCCTTCCTTTCTTGGTTCTTCTAGGAAACTTCTTTTTCTGATTTTTTTTCTTCAATGCCTTGGCTTGGTGTCATCCTCTAACCTTCCTTAAGCTTGGACCATCATCACATATGCATTTGTACACCATTTGGTCCATCAAAAACAGAAAACACAAAAAGGGGGCAGTAGGTTCCTGGAATCGGCAGATTTGACCTTGATGCAGTAATTACGGCATATCTCCATCCGTGGAGCTCCAATTGATGCGATTCCAAGTCTCAGATAAACTAGACACATATGGCCATCTCCCCATAAAATATCTCGATCAAATTCTTTGTGAGTCGTCGGGAATGATTTTTCGAAGTTGGAACAAAGTCCCAGGAAAATCATGGAAGTCCCTGGATTGGAATGCTTGGACTGCCGTTTTGCAGCCAACTTTTGGGTGACTTCCCGAACTCCGATTGATCTGAAATTTTAACACAATATTCTTCAGTATATGAATAATAAGCACACCAAATTTCATTAAATTCGGACAAGGATAGATCGCACTTTTACTCATCTCAAAATCATGAAAAAGACATATTTTGCATTATTTTCCAGATTTCTCAAACTTAGTCATTTTTCGGATTCTTAACCATTTTTCGCCAAACTCTACCAAATTGACACTAAACTAAATTATGACTCTATCTTAGACAAATAAGGGTTAAACAAAGCATAAATGAGGGCATAAGCATATAATATCGTCGCACATTGTGCTCCTATCAACTACCCCACACTTATCCTTTGCTAGTCCCTTAGCAAACTAAATTAAACTAAGCTCTAAACAAACTATTGCCCCTAACAATTTGTCTCAGGCTCGTATGTACACATAGCTTTCAAGTTAATGCATGAGAATGCTAAGCATGAAAATTCCAAGCTTCATGAACAAGTGACATCAATATGAACATATAAGAGCAAAAGGTAAGCATGTAAACATGTTAAAACTAGTCCAATCCTCCTCACTAGGCATACTCTCTTCTTTTCTCTCAAAGCATGGTTATTCACTCATTAGTATATGCAAGCGAAAGATAATGAATTACAAAGAGTGACTTGCATATATCAAAGAAACGAAAGCACTTTGTGAATTTTTATGGAAAAACCTCATATGATAACTATATGCACCAATGAACCAAAACCATATGCTTACTCTTGAGATAATCTCCACAAATCAAGTTTAACCATCTTAAGAATCATGAAAAAGATCAATAAAAGGGTTGTAATGGGGCTAGGCTAAGAGGTATTCGATATTTGGATAAGGAGGCTTAAAAACGTCACCGTGGCCTTTGGCAAAGCTCAAATCTCCTTATGTCTTCTCGCCAAGGGTCAAATTTCATCTTGTTGGACCCATACTTCATTTTTTTCCTCCCATAACATTACAACAATAATCAAGACAATAGCCATGCACAAAATTTTTTCTTTTCTTTTTCAAGCCGTGCCTTACATTTTTCTTGCTCTCGGTTTTCTTTTTCTTTTTCTTTTGTTCCGAGCAAAAAAAAAAAAAAAAAAATTTCATTCTTTCTTTTTCTAAGGCACGACATACATATACACTTCTCATATAGATTCATGGCTAAGTCTACCCCACACTTGTTCTTCTTCATCACACACGCAAAAACTCCTTCAAAAATCAAGCTTTGCCGACACACAATGGTCAAGACATCACTATACTAAGTTCATGGAAAGTGTTTAAGGGTGATGAAAGAAAAGGCTAATTGTAGGCTCAAAGGGGTTTACTAAGGTGTCCCACGACGGGCACAAATAGGGCTCATGCTTTATTTGGCAATGGTGGTAAACCTAAATGATCTTTATTCAATCACATTCAAAATCAAGGTATTTTATGATATAAACGTTTCGAAAATCAACAAGAGTAAGTTCTAGCATACTAGAGTTCATTAAAAAGCTATGGCACATAGTCATCGAATAGTCAAAGAATTATGAGGTTTCATGCTTCCTACGAATCTATTGAATTTTATCTTTTTATCGCTCAAGAAGAAAGCAAATTGGCTCTAAAGCTCACATAGGTTATTATGGAAACAAACTAGCTAAAACATGTATGCTTATTAATCAACAAGTCCTACATACTCCTACCAATGCACATAATCCATGAAACTTACAATTTTATAAGTATGCACAACCATCATCTATGTATGCAAAGAGGAGAAAAACATCATTGACATATTAGGGGCATCCTAAGACTCGAAACAAACAAATTTAAACACTCTATTTTTGTGGAACAATTTTCTGAAATTTTCTTTTCTAAACTAAGCACACGAAAACATAAACGGAATACGTTATCCCACCCCACACTTAGAAAATTACATTGTCCTCAATGTAAGCACAGAATTATAGCAAGTAACTTCCTAAGCATGCAATAGTCTAACACATTCCAACAAATCATCACAAACCAAAGAAAAAGAGAAGGGTTAAGAAATTTCAAACTCCCGGTGATGGCTCCTTCGTTTTTCTTTGATCGACTTGGGTTGCCTCCCAAGTAGCGCTTTGTGTTTATAGTCCATTGCTTAGACTCTTCACCATGTGTGTTGTGTATTCATCATGCCATGTGCAGCTCCGCAGTTGGGGCAGCAGCCCCTCTCGGCAGTAGGATTTTCTTGGCAGGCAAGCTTCTCTCGGCAGACGTGTCTGCTTCTCTTGAGACCTGATTTTGGGTATGTTCCACTATCCTAATGCAAAAGTGTTCTGAATAAATGTTGTAGTGGACACACAGAGCTTTCCATCGGTATAAAATTCACCTCAATCGGACCAGTGGAAGTACTCCTTGTTGGGTCTTTAATCGGACCTATTGATCTGCCCAGTTCTCTGCTTCGCCAGATTGACCTTCGTGCACTCAAATTGAAACTGGGAGCAGTTCGTAGCTCCAAATCCACTTCTGTAAAATCCTACAGAAAGTAGACTCAGAGACCTTTCCAACGGTGTATGGCTCAGCATCCCAGGTTTTGTGAGCTAAAAACGGCAGCCTTCCAAAGTCGACGGACTGCACTGCCCGAATTCTGTTTTGGGCAGAAGTTGGTATTTCCTGCACTGTTCTTTTCAATTCAATCTGCACACGCACAAGACACATAAAATCGAACAAAAACAACAAACTAAAATTCAAGAATATACAATTTCATACAAGCTACGATTTCAACAAATTTTTCAAGGTTAGAAGAGAAAAAAGAAATACAAGAGTTAGAACGTCATGTTAGAGAGTTAGGATATATAAGTATACGTTAAAGTTAGAGACACAGATTGTTAACAAACTTTACATCACAAATATTAACACACTTTAACATTCACATAAAACAAGATTTTATAATCCCCGGCAACGGCGCCAAAAATTGGTCGAACCGCCGAAGCGACTCAAACAATCAAAAACCCTACAATCGTTAGTAGTATAGAATAAGTAGGGATCGTTCTAGCCGGGGATTAAGGGTACCTGAAACATGAGAATGTTAATAAAAATATTCACAAACATATATGCACATAATTGTCACACTTATATACATATATACATATTCACACGAAATCATGGGGGATTGAGATAGGATCGGCAGCCATAGGGCTGCCACTAATGCTAGGCACGAAAATAAACCTAAACTACTATATACAAGTGATCATCATCACAAATCAAAGAAAAAGAGAAGGGTTAGGAAATTTCAAACTCTCGGTGATGGCTCCTTCATTTTTCTTTGATCGACTTGGGTTGCCTCCCAAGTAGCGCTTAAGGTTTATAGTCCGTAGCCTAGACTTCTCACCATGTGTGTTGTGTGTTCATCATGCCAAGAACCTGCTACTGCCGAGAGGGGCTGCTGCCCCAACTGCGGAACTGCTATAGTAGTTTAGGTTTATTTTTGGCGCCGTTGTCGTTGTAGTATAGTGGTAAGTATTCCCGCCTGTCACGCGGGTGACCCGGGTTCGATCCCCGGCAACGGCGCCAAAAATTGATGTGAGCCTAAGCTCGCACGCAATAATAAACCCTGCAATCGTTAGTAGTATAGACATAAGTAGGGATCGTTCTAGCCGGGGATTAAGGGTACCTGAAATATGAGAATGTTAACAAAAATATTCACAAACATATATGCACACAATTATCACACTTATATACATATATACGAATTTATCATGAGGGATGAAGATGAGGTTCGGCAGCAAGGACTGCCTCTATATCTAAGACACGAAAATAAACCTAAACTACTATATACAAGTGATCATCATCTCTCACAAAACATTTAGCATCAAGACTCTTTAACATATAAACTCACATGCAAGAAAGTAAGGAACAAGTATCAACATGTTTAAATTCAAAATTAGTTCCGACTACAACTTAGTTGTAAGACTTCTCAAGTTTTAAGACCGAACTTTTGGTTATGGGCCCTAAAGTTATGTTAATCCTTTTGAGACTTAACAATTAATCACAATAGTCTAAATCGGAGACATGCAAAACAAGCAAGGTTGTCAATCATCTTATTTTAACATGTAAGAAATCCAAAGTACTATACCCTAAGTGAGCAAAAACAAATCAAAGCAACCTTTTGAGTATCTAGCCATATTTGTTATTACTCGGGTTTGATGAAACCTAACACCTAGATTTACATGCAAACAACAAATGCTTAAGCACAACTAATGTTTCGGTTTATAAGGTCCACTCTTTTAGATTTCTAACCAATTTCAAACCTAAACATGCATCTATACCACTGCCCTAATTATCTAACACATGAATTTACAAGTTACATATTACAAATTAGCATGCAAAATTCATTGTTCTTGTCGAAACCTAAACTTAACTCTAAGCATCGATTCAAACAAATCTTTAACATACAATTTACAAAACCAAAATCGATTCATACATAGACATATAAACCAACACCAAACAAACATGAGTGTTTCATAGACAAAATCAAACATAACTAAACAAAAAGTACTAAACCGAAAGAGGGGAGTGGATCACACTTTGAGACACCTTGAGAGCTCCACGTCGTGTGGATCCGGCGAAGTATGGAGGCTGGGGTGAGGCTGCACGGCGTGGGTCACGTCGGCAGTAGGTTATGGAGGTAGAAAATCCAAGGTTCGGCAAAGCAGAAACTTGGTTGAGGTGAGGTGAAGGTGGTTTTCGGTTTAGGTTTTTGTATAGGATCTTTGGTGAATTTTGGTAGAGTTTAGGCCTTATGTTTAAGCTTGAGATGAGATGGTTTTTCTGTAGGAAAACATGGCTATATATAGAGGCAAATTCGGCAGAAACCCTAGGTAGAAAACCTAGTCCAAATCGGCAAAGGCAATCCTTGTGCAACAAGGTTTTGGTTCCTTCCTTTCTTGGTTCTTCTAGGAAACTTCTTTTTCTGATTTTTTTTCTTCAATGCCTTGGCTTGGTGTCATCCTCTAACCTTCCTTAAGCTTGGACCATCATCACATATGCATTTGTACACCATTTGGTCCATCAAAAACAGAAAACACAAAAAGGGGGCAGTAGGTTCCTGGAATCGGCAGATTTGACCTTGATGCAGTAATTACGGCATATCTCCATCCGTGGAGCTCCAATTGATGCGATTCCAAGTCTCAAATAAACTAGACACATATGGCCATCTCCCCATAAAATATCTCGATCAAATTCTTTGTGAGTCGTCGGGAATGATTTTTCGAAGTTGGAACAAAGTCCCAGGAAAATCATGGAAGTCCCTGGATTGGAATGCTTGGACTGCCGTTTTGCAGCCAACTTTTGGGTGACTTCCCGAACTCCGATTGATCTGAAATTTTAACACAATATTCTTCAGTATATGAATAATAAGCACACCAAATTTCATTAAATTCGGACAAGGATAGATCGCACTTTTACTCATCTCAAAATCATGAAAAAGACATATTTTGCATTATTTTCCAGATTTCTCAAACTTAGTCATTTTTCGGATTCTTAACCATTTTTCGCCAAACTCTACCAAATTGACACTAAACTAAATTATGACTCTATCTTAGACAAATAAGGGTTAAACAAAGCATAAATGAGGGCATAAGCATATAATATCGTCGCACATTGTGCTCCTATCAGGTTGTTGTGATTTGGGGAGCAGATGACTCCAGGTGTTGAGGTTGGAACTGGATATAGAAGTATTTGTGTTTGTTGCAGGTTTTAGAGTTGTCCATCCTAAGATTGACTTATCGATTATAGAGTTAATCTTAAGGTGGTCCCCGCAGGGCCTTATCCGGGGCGGATCCTGAGAGGTGTGAATCACACTTTGTACACACCTTGAGAGAGGCTTCAAAACGTGACTTGAATGATCAGAATGGAGGTAGGAACTCGGTTCGGACAACGGACAGATTTAGAGGTGGTGGCGGATTGTTTTCGGCTTGCTATTCTATGTAGGATTTTTGGCTGAACTTTGGTAGAGCTTTGAGGCTTTTCTTTTGCGTAGGATGTGATGATTTTTCTGTGTATAGGACGTGCCTTTATATAGGGGAAGGCTGTGCCAAAGTCGGCAGAAACTTGGAGTACAAAACCTTTCCCGAATTGGTTTAGGTTTCTTGCCGGCCAATCCTTGTTTCTTCTTGAATCTTCTGTCCGATTTCCTTCATGGATCATGGATGCAATGGACTTCTTCATGAACTTGGCTCGTTTCTTGATGGATAAATAATCCACAATGCAATTGCAAGCTTCCTAAATGGACCGGGAAAACTTCTCCTACTCGGACTAGGGAACTTCTTCTTTCCTTATTTGCACTTTCAGTTTAGCTTAACCAGCTCCCACAGGCTTCATTTGGCTCAGCAACTCTCCTTTGATGCATTTAGATATAACTTTGGTGCACGAACACAAGACTTCTTCTCGGCAGGAACTTCTTTGGGAAAAACTTCCTTTGTTCTGCTGATCTGACCTTCCTGTGTTGCAGATGGCATATGGCTGCAATGGACTTCTTCATGGACTTGGCTCGTTCCTTGATGGATAAATAATCCACAATGCAGCTGCAAGCTTCCCTAAATGGACCGGGAAAACTTCTCCTAGAACCGGCAATATGCTTTCCTTTTCCTACTCGGACTAGGAAACTTCTTCTTTCCTTATTTGCACTTTCCTTTTAGCTTAACCAGCTCCCATTTGCTTCATTTGGCTCAGCAACTCTCCTTTGATGCATTTAGATATAACTTTGGTGCACGAACACAAGACTTCTTCTCGGCAGGAACTTCTTTGGCAAAAACTTCCTCTGTTCTACTGATCTGACCTTGCTTTGTTATAGACGGCATAACTCTCTTCATAAAATTGCTTTGGCTACGAATTTAAATGTTCTAGAAACTAGATATCCAGAGCTTTCCATGCATATATGGCACACCTTCTATTTCCTTGTGAGTCATTCTGGAGAAATTTTTGAATTTGAGTAATGTGCCTAGGAAATTACTAGAACTTACTGGATTTGCACCCGAATTTTCCTTGTAATTCCTGGCAGCTTCTTTGGCTCCAATTGTTATAACTCTTTCCATAGCTATACCATCAATATGTCTGCTGCATATGAGAGAAGAAAGATCCATCAAAAGTATAGTCGAAGCTTTACAGACTCAACGAAACATTTAAAGACTCTATATTAAGCACTTTGTCGAATTTCTGTAATTTCTCTACACTTAGCACGTTTTCAATATAACTTCTACACAAAATCATGACTCTATTATATGATTCGATTCTACAACAATAAGGGTTAAAGAAAAGTATAAATGAGGGTAAAACACATTAAGAACGTCGTATTTTATGCTCGTATCAACTACCCCACACTTATCTTTTGCTAGTCCCTTAGCAAAACTAAATTAAATACACTACTACTATAGCCCTTAAAACGAATTGTCTCAGAGTCTTAAGAATGCGTAGCTTTCAAGTTTAAACATTCAAGGGTAAGCACACAAATTCCAAGCTTCATAAAACAAGTATCATGGCATGAATAAGTGAGAAACGAAATATATAAGCATGAACATGTAAGGTTAATCCGATCCTCCTCACTAGGCATACTCTCTTCTTTTCACACATGTTACGGCTATTCACTCAAAGTATATGCAAGAAAAAAGATTGTAAGGCAACAAATAGCTTACATATTTCATGAAACAAAAGCATTTTGTGGATAAATTTTTATGGGAAAACCTTATGTAATAACTATATGCATGAGTGGACCAAAACCATATGCTCAGCTCTTGAGAAAATCTCCACAAATCAAAGTACACCTATCTTAAGAATCATTAAAACGTTTTTGTAAGGGAGAATATGGGGGTCGGCTGCATAAGGTATGAATTTAACGATAAGTGGTACTTAAAATGTCACAAAGACTTGGGAAAGCTCGCTTCTCCTTATGGCTTCACTCCAAGGCCAAATTTCATCTTGTTGGACCCATTCTTCATTCTTTGCTTCCCCAAAACATTGTGAAAACGAACAAAGGTTGAAATTTTAACAATACTAGGCCTTCAAATACATACATACTCCAATTTCACAACAAAAGTTTTAGAGAAACTTAGCAATTTTTCAAACAAAACCGTGCCTATTTTCTTTTCTTTTCTTTTCAGACTTGATTTTTCTTTTCACTTTATTTTCTGTTTTTCTGTCCGATTTCATTTTTTTTCTTTTTCTTTTCACTAGACATGGCATAAATACAATTTTTCATACAACTTTTGGCTAAGTCTACCCCACACTTGTTTCACAACATCACTCCATATCAAAACTCCTTCTCGGTTTCAAGCTTTTGCCAAGTCTTGAGGACAAGGGTAAGGATATGCTATTCTAAGTTTAGGAAGTTTTATGAGGGTGATGAAAGAAAGGCTCAATGTAGGCTCAAATGGGTTTTCTAAGGAGTCCCACGATGGGCACAAATAGGGCACATGCTTTATTTGACTATGGTGGCAATCCTAGTAAAAATGTTTCCAATCCTTTTCAAAATCAAGGCATGTTATGACTATAAAGTTTTGAAAATCAACAAGAGCAAGTTCTAGTAATTCTAGAGTCCATTAAAAAGCTATAGCACATAGTCATTGAATATGCAAAGAATAATGAGGTTTCATGCTCCCTATATTTTCTACTGGTTTAATCTTTTAACACTCAAGAAGAAACCAAATAGGCTTTAAAGCTCACATAGGTTGTTATGGACACAAAATTAACCAAAACATGCATGCTTTTTCAACCAAAACAAATCTCAAGTGTTCATACCAATCTCAAGACTCATGAAACTCACAATTCGATTCTTTTAAGTAAATGTAAAACCATCATCTATGCATTCCAAGACATAGTCATCCTAGACTATTTTAGGGGCTTCCTAAGACTCAAAACAAAATAAAAACACAAATCTTTTTGTAGATATATTTTCTGAATTTTCTATTTTTGTATTTCTTTTTCAATATATGATTGAAAGAAAATAAAACTACGCTAAAACGTGGGTTGCACGTTTATCTACCTAGAAAACATAAAGGAAACATGTAAACCTACCCCACACTTAGAAAATTATATTGCCCTCAATGTAAGCATAAAAATAAGCAAGTAATTCCTAAGCATGTGATAAGCTAGCATGTTTGAAACATATCATCGCAAACTAATGAAAAAGAGAAGGGTTAGAGAATTCAAACGCTTGTTGATGGCTCCTTCGTTTTTTAGAGTCGACATAGGTTGCCTCCCATGTAGCGCTTAAGTGTTTATAGTCTTTTAGCTTAGACTCATCATCATGTGTTCATCCGGTCCTAAGATAACTTAGTTCGGCAGCTAGGATGTCAAAAAGTAGCCTACGGCAACTTTCATCCTTTTCGACAGCTGTTATCGGCAGCGTTGGTAGAATCGTGCGCGTGCTGTGTGCAGGCAGGGTCGGCAGGGTGCTCCGGAAGAGGCTGCTGCGCGCAAGTGCTTGGAACGGGCTGCTGGGCAGCAAGGCAAGGAACGTATCCATATCCGTGTCGGATACGGTCAAATAAAGGACAGGCGTATCAGGATGCGTATATGATACGGCAAATATGATGGCACACTTATCAGGATGCGTCAGATACATCAACTGGACACGCTGTTGCGATGGCAGGATATGGCTCGGTAGGCTGGGAGCCATGCTGTGCGATAGTGTGCGTGGTAAATTCCTTCTCGGCCGTGGCTGTAGCCAAGGCAATATCAGCAGGGGCTGCAACCAAGGTAGAGGCTGCGGTACTTTGCTGCTTACTCGGTGCATCTTCAATTCTTGTTTCCTCCACCGTGTGTTCTTCGAATGCGTCGTAGTAGGGCTTGAGTCGATGGCCGTTTACTTTGAACGTATTTGCCGAAATTATGCTTTGAATTTCAACGGCTCCATGAGGGTATACAGTTTTGACAATGAATGGGCCAACCCATCGTGATCGAAGTTTTCCTGGAAAAGCTTAAGTCTTGAAGAAAACAACAAGACTTTTTGAACTACGTGAAATGTCTTCCTTCAAATCATTTTGTCATGAAACTCCTTGGTCTTCTCTTTGTGAATCCATGCAGCATCATAGGCATCATTCCTTATTTCTTCTAACTCATTGAGTTGTAGCTTCCTATGTAAACCGGCATCGTCAAGGTTCATGTTGAATTGTTTTACCGCCCACCAGTCTCTATGCTATAACTCCACCAGTAAGTGACAAGATTTTCCATAAACTAGACGAAAGGGTGACATACCTATTGGCGTCTTGTATGCGGTCCGATAAGCCCACAAAGCATCGTCTAATCGATCGCTCCAATCCTTCCTTGTAGGTCCTACAGTTTTCTCAAGTATCTTCTTTATTTCTCAATTGCTCACCTCGGCCATGCCACTAGTTTGAGGGTGGTAGGGTGTAGAGACTTTGTGAGTGACTCCATACTTCTTCAACAAGGCTTCTATATTTCGGTTGCAAAAGTGAGAACCTCCATCACTTATTAGATTTCGAAGAACTCTAAATCGTGCAAAGATATTGGTCTTGAGGAATTCGGCAACCACTTTTGAGTCGTTGGTGCGTGTAGCCTTTGCTTCTACCCACTTTGACACATAATCAACTGCAAGCAAGATGTAGAGGAAGCCTTTGCTTGATAGAAACGGCCCCATGAAATCAATTCCCCATAAATCGAAGATCTCAACTTCAATGATAGGTGTGAGAGGCATTTGATCTCTTGACCCTATGTTTCCGGTTCTTTGGCACCACAATGTGTGAGCATCCTTGAAGATTGTAGGCCAAGAGAATCCACATTCAAGCACCTTGAGGGCTGTCCTTCTCGGTCCAAAGTGTCCTCCACACGCTTTATGATGACAAAACTTCAAGATCGGCTCATGTTCTTGTTCGGCAACACACCTTCGAATCACTTGATCACTACATTGCTTCCATAAGTAAGGTTCATCCTCTATGTAGTGCCGTGCATGTTTCTTGATCCGAGCCTTGGTATGGTTCGGCATATGTCTTGGCAATTGCCGAGTTGCAAGATAGTTCACTAGATCGGCATACCATGGCTCTTGTGCTTCGATTCCAAAGAGTTGCTCATCCATAAAATTCTCAAGAAGTGGTAGCGAGTCTTCTTCTTTCATAATACTACTTAAATAATCAGCTACAACGTTCTGGCTTCCCTTCTTATCCTTGATTTCGATGTCAAACTCTTGAAGTAAGAGAATACATCTTATAGGCCTCGGCTTTGCATCATTCTTGGTCATGAGATATCTCAAAGCGGCATGATCACTACACCACGACTTTGGAATTCAAAAGATATGATTGAAATTTTTCCAAAGCAAAAACTTACCACTAAGAGTTCTTTCTCGGTTGTGGAGTAGTTGAGTTGAGCATCGTTGAGAGTCCTCAAGGCATAGTATATTGCATACGGCTTCTTCTCCTTCATTTGGTCGAGCACGGCCCCAAGTGCATAGTCACTAGCGTCACACATGAGCTCAAACGGTTGCTCCCAATCTGGTGGCACCATGATAGGAGCTGTGCATAACTTGTCCTTGAGTCGAGCAAAGGCTTGCTCACATGCCTCACTCAACACAAACGACACATCTTTTTGCAAGAGTTCACACGATGGCTTTGCATCCTTGGAGAAATCCTTGATAAATCTTTGATAAAATCTGTCATGTCCAAGGAATGATCGTACCCTATGAAGCACGGACATGCCAACTTGGTTGTGTGTCCCATGTCGGACACGAATACGATACGAATACGCCACAATACGCGTGGACACGCGTACTCTAATTTGGACACAGTTTGGACACGTCTGTATCGTAGGTGGATACGTCCCTGTCGTAAGCGGACACGCAATTTTGTTGAATATGTCTTCATCTTCTTCTTCTTCTTCTTCTTCTTCTTCTTTTCCTCTGTTCTTCTTCTTCTGCTCTCTTCTTCTTCTTCTTCCTCTTCTTGTCCTTCTCTGTTCTTCTCATTCTCTGTTCTTCTTTGTTCTTCTTCTATTTAAAGAAGTGTGTGATTGAAGGCTGGGCTTTCACAAATCGATGGAAAAAGAGTCTAGAAAGAAAGGGTGAGGCTCGGAGATTACCAAGGATTAAGAGGAGGGTCGCCGGAGCTCCGATTGGCCACCCAGAACCTCGATTGTGCCGATCTGCATCAATCTCGACTTCACTAGTCTCGACTTGCATGCACGATTGGTGGACAGGGTTCTGAAGAGCAGAAGAAGGTGAATCTGATGGTGGTGGCGGCTTGGCCAACAGTGGCCTGACGGTGGCGCTACGGCGGAGGGATGCTCGCTGATTTCTGGATTAGAGAGAGAGAGAGAGAGAGAGAGAGAGAGAGAGAGAGAGGAGAAGAGAAATGGTCAAATGGGCTGAGATGGGTTTTGGGCTTTATCCCTTTATATAGTTTGATCCAACGTATCATAATAAAAGGAGAAAAAGAAAATAAATGGACGGTATGGATGAATATGAATGAAAATTGTAATTTGATTATGAAACTTTATTTAGATTTAGATTTGGATTTGGATTTGTATTGACTAGGTTTGAATTTTATAAACTAATATGTTTGCATTTCACATATTTTTATTATGCATATATACAATATTTAAAATAAAATTTAGTTAACGTGTCCACCACGTGTCCGGGTTAAAAAAAAAATAATTCGCGTGTCCACGTATCGTATTGTGTCGAATACGAACACACGTACTCATATCCGTGCTTCATAGCTCTCTAACGGTTTTAGGCGAAGGCAAGTGTTGAATGAGCTCCACTTTGGCTTTGTCGACTTCAATGCCTTTAGCCGATATGATGTGTCCTAGCACGATTCCTTGGTTTACCATAAAGTGGCACTTCTCCCAATTAAGCACAAGGTTGGTTTCAACACATCTCTGTAAAAATGTTCTCCAGGTTCTTCAAACAAGTGTCGAAGTCGCTTTCATAGACACTAAAGTCGTCCACGAAGACCTCGATTATATCCTCAATAAAATCTGAGAAGATGGCATACATACATAAACGTGTTGGGTGCATTGCATAGGCCGAATGACATCCTCCTATATGCAAAGGTGCCGAATGTACATATGAAAGTAGTCTTCTCTTGATCATCCGGGTGTATGGCAATTTGGTTGTAGCCACTATATCCATCTAAGAAACAATAGAACAAATGGCCGGCCAACCTCTCAAGCATTTGATCCATGAGTGGCAAAGACATGTGATCATTCCTCGTTGTAGCATTGAGCTTCCTATAATCGATACACATGTGGTGGCCAGTCACACTAGTCTTTGTGGCACAAGCTCATTCTTTTCATTCTTCACAACCGTTACACCACTCTTCTTTGGAACTACTTGCACGGGTGAGATCCATTGGCTATCCGAAATAGGGTAAATTAGCCCACAGTCGAGTAGCTTGATTACCTCTTCCTTGACTACCTTCATCATGGGTGGATACAACCTCCTTTGTGCTTCTCTAGTTGGCTTCACACCTTCTTCTAACAAGATACGATGAACACATGTTGTAGGGCTTATCCCCCTAATATCCGCCAAGGTCCAACCTATAGTGGTCTTGTTCTTCTTTAGTACATGAATCCAATCTACTTCTTGCTTCTCACTAAGCATTGAAGACACAAATAACCGGTAGAGTGTCTTCTTCTCCAAGATAAACATACTTTAAGTGACTAGGGAGTTCTTTAAGTTCTAACTTTGGGGCCTCTTCCACACTTGGACGAAATTTGTTTGTGGCACTTGGGATTGACAAGAACGAATCATACTTGAACCGTGGCTTTCCATCAAGCTCGGCAATGATCTCTCTAACATTTGGCTCAAGCTTTGCTTCTTCTTCTTCACTAATTCGTTCTCCCTCCTTGTCAAACCCGGCCCCTTGCTCAATTGCTAGTTGTTATGCATCTAAGGTGGCCGACATAACTTGTTCGGCCTCCTCAATAACTTCTGTAGCATTGCATTCTTTTATATCGGCAATCAGATACTTCATCGCCTCAAACACATTGAAGTGTATTACATCACCATCGAACTCCATAGTCAAGTGGCCGCCGACCACATCAATTTTAGTTCTAGCCGTGCGCATGAAGGGACGGCCAAGGAGCAATTGTGTCGAGTGGATCGGCGAGTCTTCCATGTCTATGACATAGAAATCAGCCGGAAAGGTCAATGATTCACTTGCACAAGCACATCTTTGACATAACCTTCCGGATACTTGTTTGATCGATCCGCTAGTTGAATGATGACATTGTCCCTCTTGAGAGGTCCTAGGCTCAACGTTTGATAAATATTGAGTGGCATGACATTGATCGACGCTCCCAAATCCAACATAACATCCTCAAACCTAGTGTGGCCGATCACACATGGCACATTGAAACTTCCTGGATCTTTCATCTTTTGTGGTAGCTTCCTTTGGATAACGGCCAAAACTGTGGCATTCATCTTCACTACTTGTGTCACCCTTGTGTGCCTTCTTGTCGTGCAAAGCTCTTTTAAGAACTTAGCATACTTCGAAACTTGTTTGATGCACTCTAACAAAGGAATGTTCACTTGCACCTTCCGGAAAATATCCAACACTTCTTCATCGGACTTTTCTGTTTTAGCTTTTGCGAACCTCGAAGGAAATAGTATACATGATGCTTGGCTCGGCTTGACTATGTTCTCCTTCTCTGAAGTTGCGGGATCTTTTTCCATGTCATTCCTCAATGCCTCCTTCTCGACAGCATGTTTCTCGACTGCAGCCTTCCTGGCAGCACTGCCCTCGGCAGAGCTCTCGGCAGCATAGCGCGCAGCATCAGCAGGAGCATCGGCTGCAGCTCTCGGCAGCTCGGCAAGCTGCAGGCCAGCCTGCTTGGCAACATTATCCTCTTCATCAAAAATTCTACCGAGAACTTTTTTCTTCTTTGGAATTTTAGCTCGTGGCTCCCACAACACTCTTCCACTATGAGTCGTGATAGCTTTAGCTTGCTCATGACCCGGATTTGGTATGACACCACCTGGTAACTTTCCTTGCTCGGTGAACTTTCCCATGAAGTCCACGACTTGTCCCATTTGAGTCTTCAACTCGGCTATATCCTTTGAGTGAGTATGTTGCCCCGTGAGTAAAGCTTGAGTAGCACTCGAAAGAGATTGAATCAATGCATCGTAGTTGGGATTATTTGGTGCGGCTTGAGCTTGGCTCGGTTGAAATGGCACCATAGCTTGGTTCGGCACAAAGGGGGCTTGTTGTCTCGGCACAAAGGGTGCTCTCGGTTAGAATGGGGCTGCATTCAGTGGCTTTAGGACATTGTCATTGTTCGACCATCAAAAGTTGGGGTTATCGCGGAATCTCGGATTGTAAATGTTCGAGTAAGGGTTGTACTTTTGTCCTCCGTGGAAACCTACGACATTCACTTCTTCATACCCCAAACTCGACATCACTTGTGGACATTGATCGGTCGGATGCTCCTCCGTTCACACTCCACATACTTGTGCTCGCTTCCCTTTTATAATATTCGCAACCATGTTTCAAAGCTTGTCTAATTTCTCCTCCAATGCCGAACTAGTGGAAGTTTCATTCACTTTGTGCTTCAAGGCATTGTCTCGCGACATGCCAAATTGTTGACTATTCAAGGCTCGGACTTCCAACAAAGCTTTGGCCGGTGTGGGATCCATCTCTAAGAATGAACCTTGACCTGCCGAATCTAGGAACTCCCTCTCCATGAGGCGTAGTCCCTCATAGAAATATTGAAGCAAGAGTCCCTCACGAATGTCATGAGATGGACACGAAGCGACGAGGTCCTTGTACCTCTTGTGATAATCAAAGAAAGTCTCATCTCCTCCTTGCCGAATACTAGTGATTTCTTTCCTCAAATACGTGATACGCGAGGCCGGATAGTACTTGAGCAAGAAGTCATTTAGCATCGTCTCCCATGAAGTAATCTTGCCTGTTGGAACTTCAAACAACCACTCCTTCGCTTGATCTTCTAGTGAAAATGGAAAAGCCTTCATCTTGGAGTGTTGAATGTCGGCTTTCGTCGGACACATGCTCTCGGTGGTAAAGTTAAACCATTGTAAATGCTTGTTCGGATCCTTGCCTGGGAGGCCATGGTACGGCTTCAATTGGTGGAGAAATCCACTCTTCAACTCCAACTCACTTGTCTTGCCCGCGACACAAGCCGGAAAGGTGATGTTCGCGGGTGCGGTTCCTCCTCCGGTAACATGTCCATTTTGAGTACAGATCGAAGTCATAATTGGTGGCTCGGGAAGGTTGAAATTAAAGTTCTCCTGAGGATAAGGCTCGGCTAACAACTCAAACTCCGGTTCCTCTAAGTTTGTGAGGCTCTGCTCGGATGGTGTGGGACTTTGTGATCGTAAGCTTGATGAAGTAACAAGAGAGGGTGAGCTCGGACTAGATGGTGATGAAGGTGATGCCGTGCTTGATGTGTCGGATGGGGGTAGGGGTGTAGCAATTGCGATGGTGAGATCTTCGTTGCTTCGTTGCAAGCGTCCTCGATTATCTCTTGTCCAAAGATTAGACTCGGACATGCATTATCTTGAGGAGTTCAACGAGAAGCAAGTTAGAATCATTGAAGATAAATCGAAAGCAAGAATATACAATGTTATATATCAAGATACATGGCCGGATACAAAAGAATACAAATGAGCTTGAAATTTTCAGAAATCATCCAAAGCTATGCACAGGAAACATGCTTCAAACAATCACACAAGTTTCACATAATGCCATGCCGAAATACTTAGATAGAAAATGTGAAGACCTATTGAGTCTAGTTCTTTTTATTCACACAACTTTAAAGATCGAGGTACGTGGAGCAGAGGAGAAAACTGTGCAATGGACTTGTGCAGCCCACGGTAAGGTCGTGCTTGATCCGATATACCTCTATACCTTAAAGGTTTCAACGTTTTCTTTATTCAAGACTAGTCTATGCTCATCTAGCTTCTAAGCTCTAAAGCAAGGTGGACGTGCGGCCTAGGTACTTTGTCTAGACATAAGATCATTCCGTGTTTTCAGAAGGCTAGTGTGTGAGAACCAAGATGGAAAAAGGCAAGACTCACTTGTTGGTAACCACGGAGGACAAGTCTCCTATCGACCCCTTCACCGAGAAGAGTTATCAGTCTGTGGGCCTCTGAGATCTAATTTTGTAAACCTTAGAACCAAAGTTGGAACTCTACTCACTAATAGGCGAACCTTTATGCCCCTTACTCAGTTGAGAATAACCCCATGTGTTAGACATCTCTCCAAGTGTTACTAAAAGCCGCCCTCAACCTCATGAGACCTCGAGAGATAACATGAAGGGTTAAGGCTAGAATTAACAAAAGGGACCTTACCTATTCAGTTCACATTAGAACCTACAATAAACCAAACACAAACAAGCCTCAAAACCTAAAATTTAACTAAGTATTACAACAATCACACATGTAATTTCGGAATTGAAACTCTACATGTCGGAGCATATTTCTACTTAGGATTAGGCATTCCTTGTTCACCTAGGATTGGCTTCTCCTTATGGATGCAGGTCTTTGACTTGGTCTTCTTATCCTTTGTTCTCTTCCTAGTAGATCTAGAATATGTTGCAACCACTTGGGAACTCGTTTTCTCTTGTTGGAACCACTTGAAAGCATAGTAATTCTCGGTAGCTTCTTTAGCTCCGATTACTCCAACTCTTTCAATTTCTCAATCATCAATGTATATACTGCTCATAAGAGAAGAAAATTCCATCAAAAGCAAATTGGAAGTTTTACAGATTCAACGAAACATTTAAGGACTACGATTTTTAGGACTTAGTCAAATTTCTGTAAACTTCTGATTTTTAAGCACGATTTCATTAAAACGCTACCAAAAGCTCATGACTATATATTATGACTCGATCTTAAGCAAATAAGGGCTAAACAATGTATAAATGTAGGCTTAAACATATTAAGAACGTAGCACTTTGTGCTCCTATCAACTACCCCACACTTATCTTTTGCTAGTCCCCCTAGGAATTCGTCTTAGGCTCGTAGGAACACATAGCTTTTAAGTTGATGCATGAAAAAGCTAAGCACGAAAATTTCAAGTTTCATGAACATGCAACATCAATATTAACATGTAAGAGCAACGCATAAGCATGTAAACATGTATAGCTAATCTGAATCTCCTCACTAGGCATACTCTCTTCTTTTCACTCGAAGCATAGCATTCACTCATAAGTATATGGAAGAGAAAGATAATGAATTATGATGAGTAACTTGCATAATTCATGAAAAACAAAAGATCTTGTGAATTTTGTAGAAAACCTCATTTAACGACTATATGCAACAATGAACCAAAATCATATGCTTACTCTTGAGAAAGACTCCACAAATCAAAGTTGACCTATCTTAAGAATCATGAAAAAGATCAATAAAGGGCATGCAATGGGGCTAGCCTAAGAGGTATTCGATATTTTGGATAAGGAGGCTCAAGACGTCACCGTGGCCTTTAGCAAAGCTCGATTTTCCTTATGTCTTCTCACCAAGGGCCGGATTTCTTCTTGTTGGACCCTTGCTTCATTCTTGACTCCCAAAACATTGCTTCAAGACTTCAAAACCATGCTAAAAAAATTTCAAACCGTGCCTTTATTTTCTTTTCTATTTTCTTTTTGCTCTCGGATTCATCCTTTCCTCTTTTCTTTTCTTTTCTTGTCCCAGCATTACTTTCTTTTTCTTTTTCTACGGCTTCACGGCATACATATTTTTCATACGAATTTATGGCTAAGTCTACCCCACACTTGTTCTTCTTCATCACTTCACGCGAAAACTCTTTCAAAAATCAAGCTTTGCCGAGACTTTGATAAAAGGTAAAGGCATAACTATACTAAGCTCATGGAAAATGTTTAAGGGTGATGAAAGAAAAAGCTTAAATGTTGGCTCGAGGGGGTTTCCTAAGGTGTCCCACGACGGGCTCAAATAGGGCGCATTCTTTATTTGGCTATGGTGGTGAACCTAAAAGATCTTTATTCAATCACTTTCAAAATCAAGGTATTTTATGAAATTAGGGGCATACTAAAAGGTATGTATGCAAAGAGGGGAAAAACATCATTGACTACTTTAGGGACATCCTAAGACTCGAAATATTAAATAAACACTCTATTTTTGTACAACAATTTTCTGAAATTTTCTTGGCACACTAAAACATAAACGGAATACGTTATCCCACTCCACACTTAGAAAACTACATTGCCCTCAATGTAAGCATAAAACTATAGCATGTAATTCCTAAGCATATGACAAGCTAATAAATTCCAACATATCATCACAAACCAATGAAAAAGAGAAGGGTTAAGAAATTTCAAACTTGCGGTGATGGCTCCTTTATTTTTCTTGGTCGTATGGGGTTGCCTCCCCATTAGCGCTTAAGTATTTATAGTCCTTAGGCTAGACTTTTCACCATGTGTGTTGTGTTCACCATTGTCCAAAATAATGGAGCTCGGAGGCTAGAAGGTCGATGAGGAGAGTTTGAAACACGTCCTCCGTGTCGACAATGTTTTTCATGCTATCGGCAGTGTTGGTATCGTAGCGTGCAAGCTGCTCAACAGCATTAGTGTCACGCTGCTCGACAGGGGGCTCTATCGGCAGGATTTCTTGCGCATCAGCAGCGTGCATGGGCAGCGTCGGGAGGCCTTGGGCATCGGCAGCGCTGCGCTTGGCAGTGGCAGGCTGCAGGCCATCTATGGCAATATCGGCAGGCTTTTCAACATGCGGGCAAGGCTGCACTGCGGCAGGGTTTGGAGCAGGGGCTTCGCTGGCATAGGGCTGCACATCGGCTGTGGCGGTAAGGGCATTGGTATCGGCAGCATGTGTATGTTGCTCGACAGTGTTGTGCGCAATATCGTCCTCGCTATCGGCAGCGTTGTGCGCAGTATCATCCTCGCTATCGATCGGCAGTGTTAGTGCAATGCTGCACTGTGGCAGGATGTCTTTCGGCAACATCGGTAATGTGAAGCTCGGCTGCGATTTGTGGTGAGTTGTCGATGAGTGCGTCTTCCACCGTATGCTTAGTAAATGTATCGTAGTAAGCTTTTAATCGATGACCATTTACTTTAAAAGCGTTACCCGAAGTTTCATTCAATATCTCTACGGCTCCATGAGGGAATACTTGAGCAACAATGTATGGGCCTACCCATCGTGAACGTAACTTGCCCGGAAAAAGTCGAAGTCTTGTATTGAATAAAAGAACTTTTTGTCCAACTTCTTCCCTCGAATCATCTTGTCATGGTAAGCTCGAGTTCTCTCCTTATATATTCATGCAGCATCATAAGTTTCATCACGTATTTCTTCAAGTTCGTTGAGTTGAAGCTTCCTATGAATGCCGGCTGTATCTATGTCCATATTGAAAGCTTTAACGGCCCACCATGCTTTGTGTTCTAGCTCCACGGGTAAGTGACAATATTTTTCATAGACTAGCCAAAATGGTGACATGCCGATTGGCATCTTATATGCGGTTCAATAGGCCCACAAAGCGTCATCAAGTCGATCACTCCAATCCTTCCTTGTTGGACCTACGAATTTCTCCAATATTTGCTTGATCTCTCGGTTGCTTACCTCAGCCATGCCACTTGTTTGGGGATGATGAGGTGTAGATACCTTGTGTGTGACTCCATACTTCTTCAACAAAGCCCCAATAGTGTGGTTGTAAAAGTGGGAACCTCCATCGCTTATCAAGACTCTTGGAACTCCAAAACGTGAGAAGATGTTTGTCTTGAGAAATTCGGCAACCACTTTTGAATCATTGGTGCGTGTAGCCTTTGCTCCGCTAGCAAAATATAGAGGAAGCCTTTGCTTGAAGGGAATGGTCCCATGAAATCAATACCTCAAAGGTCGAAGATTTCTACCTCGATGATTGGCGTGAGAGGCATTTGGTCTCTTGGCCCAATATTGCCGACCCTTTGGCACCGATCACATGTCATGCACGTTGTGTGTGCATCTTTGAAAAGCGTCGGCCAAAAGAATCCACAACTCAGTACTTTCAAGGCCGTCTTCTTTGGTCCAAAGTGTCCTCCACATGCTTCGCTATGACAAAAGGCAAGGATGGAGCGATGCTCTTCTTCCGGTATGCACCATCGAATAACTTGGTCACTACATTACTTTCATAAGTACGGCTCATCCCATAAGTAGTGTCGAGCTTGCTTTTTGATTTTGTTCTTGAGATGGCTCGACATGCCCTTTGGGAAGTGTCTAATTGCAAGGTAATTTGCAATGTCAGCATACGAAGGCTCTTGTGTTACATCAAGCTGAAATAGTTGCTCATCCGGGAATGTCTCAAGAAGTTGTAGCTCATCTTCGTCTCTCACAATTCGGCTCAAATGGTCGGCTACAACATTCTCACTTTCTTTCTTGTCCTTGATCTCTATGTCGAATTCTTGAAGTAAGAGAATCCATCGAATGAGTCTTGGCTTTGCATCCTTCTTTTTCATGAGATATCTCAAAGCGGCATGATCTAAACTTTTGAGTTTAGTAGATATGATCTAAACTTTTCTAAAGCAAAAATTACCGCTAAAAGTTCTTTCTCGGTTGTGGAGTAGTTGAGTTGAGCATCGTTGAAAGTCCTCGAGGCATAGTAAATAAAGCAAAAACACATGTTGTAGGGCTTATTCCCTTGATATCCGCCAAGGTCCAACCTATAGTGGTTTTATACTTCTTAAGGACACTTACTAACTCTTCCTCTTGCTTCTAAATAAGTTTTGAAGACACAATAACCGGTAAAGTATCCTCTTCTCCAAGATAAACATAGTTTAATTGACTAGGGAATTCTTTTAGTTCCAACTTTGGGGCTTCCTCCACACTTGGACGAAATTTTGTTGTGGCATTAGGGATTGACAAGAGCGAGTTCTTCGTATACATAGGGGCTGTGTCAAGCTCGGCAGCCACCTCCTTTATGCTAGGCTCGGTTGCATAGTCTTCTTCTATTTCAACTCGTTCTCCCTCCTTGTCAAATCCCACCCCTTGCTCTATGGTTCGTTGCTATGCGTCGAGCGAGGTCGACATGACTCGCTCGACCTCCTCAATAACATCAATAGCTCGGCACTCTTCATCCTTGACAACCGGATACTTCATGGCGTCAAAAACATTGAACTTAATCACCTCACCATCAAACTCCATCGTCAAGTTGCCATCCCCAATATCAATCTTGGTGCGTGCCGTCCTCATGAATGGCCGGCCTAATAGCAATTGAGTGCTATTAACCTAGGAATCTTCCATCTAAATAAAATAAAAGTCGGCCGGAAAGATTAGGTGGTTCACTTGCACAAGCACGTCCTCGACATAGCCCTTCGTATACTTACTTGATCGATCCGCAAGTTGAATGATGACATTGTCCTTCTTGAGAGGCCCTATACTCAACGTTTGATACACATTTAGTGGCATGACATTGATCGAAGCTCCTAAGTCCAACATCACATCGTCTAAACGAGTATTGCCAATCAGGCATAGCACATTGAAGCTCCCAGGATCTTTCATCTTTGGTGACAACTTTCTTTGAATAACGACCGACACCGTTTCATCATAGTTACCACACGAGTCTCCCATGTATGTCTCCTTGTCGTGCAAAGCTCCTTGAGGAACTTTGCATACTTAGGCACTTGCCTTATACACTCCAACAAAGGGATGTTCACTTCTACCTTCCGGAAAATATCAAACACTTCCTCGTCGGACTTATCCTTCTTAGACTTTGCAAAACGAGAAGGGAAGGGTATGCATGAGTTTGGCACCCCTCCCTTATTGGTTTCTATCGGCACGGATTCCTTCTTCGAGGTTGCGGGATCTTTTTCGAGTTCGTTGCGCATTGCCTCTTTCTCGGCAGGGGTATCGGCAGGGCTGCGTGCTTTGGCATCGACAGTGCCCTTGGCAGAATTCCTGCCGATGTCTTCGTCTTCCTCTATAAATTTTCCGAAAGTCACCTTCTTTGGAATTTTTGCTCGTGGCTCGTCCAACACTCTTCCACTACGTGTTGTGATGACTTTGGCATGCTCATGGCCCGGATTTTTAATAACTCCCCCCGAAAGCTTTCCTTGCTTAGTGATCTTTCCCATGAAGTCCACGACTTGCCCCATTTGAGTCCTTAACTCGGCTATGTCTTTCGAGTGTGTTTGTTGTCTAGCGAGCAATACTTGAGTTGCACTCGAAAGAGATTGAATTAATGCATCATAGTTGGGGTTGCTTGGTGCGGCTTGAGCTTGGAACGGCACGGCTTGAGATTGGTTCGGTTGCATGGCTTGATTCGATGCTTGTTGGTTCGGCACAAAAGTTCCTTGGTTCAGCTGAAAGGGTGCTCTTGGCACATATGGTGCTCTTGGTTGGTATGGAGCTGCATTAGGTGGCCTTTGAACATTGTCATTGTTTGACCATCTAAAGTTTGGATGATCATTGAATCTCGGATTGAAGTTGCCGAACCTTTGTCCTCCTTGAAAACCGATGGCGTTGACATCCTCATACCCCTCATTCGATCCAACTTGAGGGCGTTGGTCGGTTTCATGATTTTCGGCAGAAACTCCACACACTTTCCTCGCATGACACTTGCTACCATATCCGAGCGCTTATCTACCTTATTCTCCAATGCCGAACTTGATGTAGTCTCATTCACTTTGTGCTTCAAGGCATTATCTCACGACATGCCAAATTTTTGACTATTCAACGCTCGAATCTCTAACAAGTTCTTGGTTGTGTAGGATCAAGCTCAAGGAAAGAACCTTGAGTTGCCGAATCTAGGAACTCCCTCTCCATGAGACGCAAGCCCTCATAGAAATATTGAAGAAGTAGCCCCTCTCTTATGCCATAAGATGTACACGAAGCAACGAGGGTTTTATACCTCTTGTAATAGTCAGAAAACATCTCATCTCCTCCTTGTCGAATGCTCATGATTTGCTTCCTCAAATCAGTGATACGAGATGCCAGATAATACTTGAGTAAGAACTCATTCACCATCGTCTCCCACGTTGTGATACGACCGGTTGGCACCTCAAATAGCCACTCCTTGGCTTGATCCTCAAGTGAAAACGGAAAAGCTTTCATCTTGAAGTGCTGAATGTCAGCACTCGTAGGGCACATACTTTCGGTGGTAAAATTGAACCACTGAAGATGCTTATTCGGATCTTCTCCCGCCAAGCCGTGATACGGCCTCAATTGGTGGAGAAATCCACTCTTTAATTCGAACTCCCCACTCTTGTCGGTTGCACATGGAGGGAAAGTGATGTTTGCGGGTGCGGTTCCTCCTCCGGTGACATGAACATTTTGAGCACGGATTGAAGTCATGATTGGTGGCTCAGAAAAGTTGAAAATGAAATCTTGCAAGGGAGGCTCGGCAAAGGCTTCAAATTCGGGTCCCTCTATGTTAAGGTCACACGATGAGGTAACTAGAGAGGCCGAACTAGGGCTAGAAGGTGGTGATGGTGATGATGCCGAGCTAAGTGATGATAACAGTGTTGTTATGGCGACCGTGAGTTCTTCGTTGATTCGTTGCAAGAGTCCTCGATTATCTCTTGTCTAAAGATTAGGTTCGGACATGCATTATCCTGAATAGTTCAACGAGAAGCAAGTTAGAATCATTGAGGATTAAATAAAAAGCAAGAATATACAAGATCAATACAAGCCACGACATTGGTAATTTCAAACAAATTTCAAACAATTTCAAGCTATAAACACACGGCAAAGAAGAGATACACACGGCAAGAAAAGTAAAACACACGAAATTTATATGGTGATGTCGAAATTTCAAAGTCTAATTGTTTTTTTTTTAAGTTTTGTTCAAACTCTCAAAGTACGTGGAGAAGAGGAGATAACGGTGCAATGGACTAATGCAGCCCCCGGTAGTATTATGCTTTATCCGATATACCTCGAGAGTTCGAACCACACAAAACTTTTTGTTTCAAGCCTCAAGGCTCACTTATGCCGAATTCACTCTAAGTTTTGAAGCTCGGTGGACGTGCGGCCTAGGTGCAATCATCTAGACACAAGGTTCTGTGGTTTCAGAAGGCTATGTGTGTCATCTGAAAATAGCTCAAGGCAAGACTCATTTGTTGGTAACCACGGTGGACAAGTGCCCTATCGCCCCTCTTCAAAAGAGAAGAGAAAACAGTCTGTGGGCCTTTGAGATCTAATTTGACAAACCTTTGAGTCTAAGTCGGGACAACACACACTAATAGGCCAACATTTTGCCCCTTACTTAGTTAGGAACCTCGTGTTGACAGTACCACAAGTGTCAATAAAAGCAGCCCTCAACCTCATGAGACCTCGAAAGATAACATGAAGGGTTAAGGCTAATGTCAACAAAAGTGACCTTACCTATTCCTCCTCCCCTCAAAACTCAAATCAAACTCAACACAAATAAACCTCTAAGCATCCTAGCAATTTAACTAAGTTATTACATCAAAGCACATTCGGCAACATCATAAAATTTTCAAAAATTTAAACTCTGCATGCCGAAGCATATTTCTACTTTACTACAAAACTTCCAACAAAATAATTTACAACACACAAAATTTATACAAAACAACATATAAACATATCAAGCTTTTATAATCCCCGGCAACGGCGCCAAAAATTGACGAGTCGCCGAAGCGGCACTTCAATAATAACCCTACAAGAAACGTTAGTAGTACATGATAAGTAGGGATCGTTTTAGCCGGGGATTAAGGGTACCTGACATGTAAAAGGTTAGAAACACATATTCAAAAATTTATACAAACAAAGTCGAAACAACGGGGGATTGAAAAGGGTCGGCAGTAAACTGCTCTAAATAACTAGACACGAAATTTATATCCTAATTTACTATATACAAGTGGTCATCATCTTTCACACAAAGCATTTAGCACATAAGACTTTTTAACATGTAAATTTCGCACAAATGAAAGTAAGGAACAAGTATTGACACAATTTAAACTTAAATCAGTTTCGACCGTAACTAGAGCTTCCGGTCTGTACCTAGTTACTAGACTTCTTAAGTTCTTTAGAACAAACTTCCGCTCTAGCCCTAAAGATTTATGCTAATCGGTCAAGACTTAACATTTAAGCACAAAAGTCTGAAATCGAAGACACGTAAACAAGTAAGGTTGTCAATCATCTTATTTAACATGCAAGTTCTAAGATTAATAGCCCTAAGTGAGCAACACAAATCAAAGCAATAGTCACGTCTAGCAAAGTTCGTTATTACTCTAGCCGATTAAACCTAGTACCTAGATTACGTTCAAGACGACACTAAGTACCGATTTTCATGCCCTCACATTAGATTACTAACCGATTTTAAGTCCTAAACATGCATCAAATACCTACTACCCTAGTTATCAAACATACAAAAATCACAAGTTAAAATCGGAAAACCATTACATAAACATCAAACAATCGGTTCATACAAGAGTTTAACAAAAACCAAAAATTGAATCGAGTTCATACAATACACATAGACATAAACAAATACAATAACCATAGGGGATCAGATCACACTTTAGAAACCTTTGAAGACTTCGAAAGACGTGGTGAAGATGACTCGGCAAAAGGTATAGGTATGGTACGGAATTTTGGAATGTGGTGATATCGAGTTTGGCTAAGTATTGTGGTGTTTGGTGTTTGAGAGACTTGGTAGAGCTTTAGGCTAATACTTGTGCTTGAGATGAGACACTTTTCTTCTTGGATGCCGGCCTCTATTTATAGGGGAAAAGCTGCTTAGAATCGGCAAAGAAACCTAATGTGAATCGGTTAAGGAAAAGAGGATTTCCTTACCGATTATAGTTTGGTTTCTTCTTATTGTTCTTCTCAGATTTCTTTGCCGATTTACTCTTGACATTGCTGAATATTATCTTCTCATTTTCCTTCAAAGATTCGGTGAGGCTTCTCCTCGTTGAACTCGGACATCTTTTCCTCTTTGCAGCCGGCAATGCTCTTCCTTGTCCTAACCGGACTAGGCATTCCTTGTTCACCTAGGATTGGCTTCTCCTTTTGGCTGCAGGTCTTTGACTTGGTCTTCTTATGCTTTGTTCTCTTCCTAGTAGCTCTAGGATATGTTGCAGCCACTTAGGAACTTGTTTTCCCTTGTTGCAGCCACTCGGAAGCATCACCGGCAGCATGCAGGCAGTATCAGATACAAGCACCTTTTCTCAACAGGACACGCGCAAGACATGCGCAAGGTGGTGCGTGCATGGGCGTGTGCAGGGCTGGTGCAGGGCTGGGCCTCGGCATATGCAGCATGGATGCGCAGCAGCTTCTCGGCAGCGTGAGTGTCAATGCCGGTATTTCTCAACAACGTATCGGATGCGTATCTGATACGGGCATGACCTCTCTAGGCTTTGACTCGGATACGTGGATAAGTCTGGGATACGTATTTTAACCTTCAAAAACCATATGAACAGCTTGAATACGACCTGAAAATATAAATTGTGAAACCAAACCTCAAATCGTTTTACACATAGACATGCAATCTGAAACCAAAAATTCATATAAATTTCATAGACAAAACCTAGCATAACTACATACAATAAACAAGCCTAGAGAAAGGGGGAGAGGCGTGAATCACATTTTGTAGACACCTTGAGAGAGGGTGCAAAACATGATTTGAATGATCGAAATGGAGGCAGGAACTCGGTTCGGACAATGGACAGATTTAGAGGTGGTGGACAGATTTTCGGCTTGCATTGCTATTCTATATAGGATTCTTGGCTGAACTTTGGTAGAGCTTTGAGGCTTTGCTTGTGTGTAGGATGTGATGATTTTCTGTGTATAGGACGTGCCTTTATATAGGGAAGGCTATGCCAAAGTCGGCAGAAACTAGGAGTGCAAAACCTATCCCAAATTGGTTTAGGTTTCTTGCCGGCCAATCCTTGTTTCTTCTTGAATCTTCTGTCCGATTTCCTTCATGGATCATGGATGCAATGGACTTCTTCATGAACTTGGCTCGTTCCTTGATGGATAAATAATCCACAATGCAATTGCAAGCTTCCTAAATGGACCGGGAAAACTTCTCCTACTCGGACTAGGGAACTTCTTCTTTCCTTATTTGCACTTTCAGTTTAGCTTAACCAGCTCCCACAGGCTTCATTTGGCTCAGCAACTCTCCTTTGATGCATTTAGATATAACTTTGGTGCACGAACACAAGACTTCTTCTCGGCAGGAACTTCTTTGGGAAAAACTTCCTTTGTTCTGCTGATCTGACCTTCCTGTGTTGCAGATGGCATAACTCTCTTCCGAAAATAGCTTTGCTGCGATTCCAAATGTTCTAGACACTAGATATCCATACCTTTCCATGGATATATGGTACTCCTTCTAATTCCTTGTGAGTCGTTCTGGAATTTTTTTTGAAGTTGAGTAATGTACCCAAGAAATTACTAGAACTTATTGGATTTGCATCCGAATTACCCTTGTAATTCCTGGTAGCTTCTTTGGCTCCAATTGTTATAACTCTTTCTATTGCTATACCATCAATATGTCTACTGCATAGAAGAGAAGAAAGATCCATCAAAAGTATAGTCGAAGCTTTACAGAATCAACAAAACATTTAAAGACTCTATATTAAGCACTTTGTCGAATTTCTGTAATTTCTCTACATTTGGCACGTTTTCAATATAACTTCTACCAAAACTCATGACTCTATTATATGACTCGATTCTACAACAATAAGAGTTAAAGAAAAGTATAAATGAGGGTAAAACACATTAAGAACGTCGCATTTTATGCTCCTATCAACTGTCTTTCAAATGTATCTGACGAAAGCACCAGGCCCTGATGGAATGCCTCCGCTATTTTTTCAACATTATTGGGAGTTAATTGGAGATGAGGTAGTGACTGTAGTTGATGTGAACCTAAGCTCGCACAATAATAAACCCTACAAAATATCGTTAGTAGTATGAGCAAGTAGGGATCGTTCTAAGCCGGGGATTAAAGGTACCTGAAATATGAAATTGTTAGACAAACACATATACACATATATACAAAACGTCACAATTTGGGGGAAATGATATGAATCGGCAACTTATTGCCTTCTAATGCTAGACACGAAAATAAAAGCTGAAAATAAATTATAAACTACTATTTACAAGTTTGATCATCATCTCTCACGCATCACATAGCACAAAACACACAATTCACACACAAGAATTCATGCAAGACTCGGCAATATAGTTCAAGTTTCTTGGACTCTATTCAATTCCAATTTCAATTAGAGCCTCAACGGTCATCTAATCACTAGACTTACTTACGTATTTTAGAAAACACTCAACGTCGAATCCTAAAATTATACTAATCATGTTTGAAAACACTCAACGTCGAAGACAAACACAAAGAGTAATTAATCACAAAAGTCTATAAATTGGAGACATATCTTTAGGTATGGCGTCACTCATCCTATCAACATGCAAGTTTCATGAATTAAGTAACCTTGATTTTAACAGCCTAGAATTCAGTTCGATCGTTGCCTAACTCAATCCCAAATTATTAAGTTGAATGAAATCGCAACCTACACAAGTGCTAAGGCCCTAATCTAACATACGAATTCAAGCATGCAATTGTTTGCAAAATTCATCACATAAATTCCAACAAAAATCGCAATTCATGTTCATCATACAATACCAAACGAAAACAAAGTATTTTTATAACAACAAATGTGACTAAACCAAGAATAAAAATACAAGTCATAGGGATGGATCACACTTTAGAAACCTTAGAGAGCTTCTCTTGGTGTGGTGAATGAGGCTCGGCAGTGGCTGAGATAGGGTGTGGAATCGGTGGTGAATGGAGGTGGAATCGGTGGACTTGTGTTTTTAGGGTTTCGGCTTAGAACTTTGGTAAAGAATTTGGTAGAGTTTCAGCTAGTGTTTTTCAAGAGAAGAGATCATTTTTCAGAATGAGAAGATGAGGTTATATATAGAGGAGAGGCTGCCGGCAACCCTAGTGTAAGAGGGGTTTCAGAAAACCAAGTGGGATAAGGATTTGAAACCTTCCTTTCATAGTTCAATTAGGTTTTCTTTTTCTGAATTTTCTTCAAGGCATGGGCTTCACATCTTCATGGACTTCTTGTATGATCATTGGACTTTAATTGATAGGTCTTGATCCACCAAAAATGCTTCCATTGGCGGCAGCAACATTAAGGCACAGAATCTGCCACTTTCGGCAGCTTCTCCTAGTTTGACTAGGAGAACTTCTTTCTTCGTATTTTTCTTTAATGCTTTAGCTTGGTGTCATCCTCCTTCAATACTTAAGCTTGAACCATCTTCATAAATGCATTTGTGCACCATTTGGTCCATAAAAAACAGAAAGCACAAAAAGGGGGCAGTAGGTTCCTGGAATCGGCAGATTTGATGTTGATGTAGTAACTCCAACGCATCTCCCTCCTCGAAGCTCCGATTGATGCGATTCCAACTCTCAGATAAACTAGACACACATGGCTACCTCCATATAAAACAGTTCGATCAAAATCCTTGTGAGTCGACGGGAATGATTTTTCGAAGTTGGATCAAAGTCCCAGGAAAATCCTGGAAGCCCCTGGATTGATTTGCTCGGACTGCTGTTTTGTAGCCAACTTTTGGGTGACTTCCCGAACTCCAATTGATCTGAAATTTTAACACAACATTCCTCAGCATATGACTATTAAGCACACCAAATTTCATTAAATTCGGACACGGGTAGATCGCAGTTTTACTCATCTCAAAATCACGAAAAAGACATATTTTGCATTATTTTCCAGATTTCTCAAACTTAGTCATTTTTCGGATTCTAAAGCATATTTGATTAAAACTCTACCAAATCGACACTAAACTATATTATGACTCTATGTTAGACAAATATGGGTTAAACAAAGCATAAATGAGGGCATAAGCATATAATATCGTCGCACATTGTGCTCCTATCAACTACCCCACACTTATCCTTTGCTAGTCCCTTAGCAAACTAAACTAAACTAGACTCTAAACAACTATTGCCCCTAAAAATTTGTCTCAGGCTCGTATGTACACATAGCTTTCAAGTTAATGCATGAGAATGTTAAGCACGAAAAATTCCAAGTTTCATGAACATGTGGCATCAATATGAACATATAAGAACAAAAAGTAAGCATGTAGACATGTTCAGCTAGTTCAATCCTCCTCACTAGGCATATATACTCTCTTCTTTTCTCTCGAAGCATGGTAATTCACTCATAAGTATATGCAAGCGAAAGAGTGACTTGCATATATCAAAGAAACGAAAGCACTTTGTGAATTTTTATGGAAAAACCTCATTTAACAACTATGTGCACCAATGAACCAAAACCATATGCTTACTCTTGAGATAATCTCCACAAATCAAGTTTAACCATCTTAAGAATCATGAAAAAGATCAATCAAAAGGTTGTAATGGGGCTAGGCTAAGAGGTATTCGATATTTGGATAAGAAGGCTCAAATCTCCTTATGTCTTCTCGCCAAGGGTCAAATTTCATCTTGTTAGACCCATACTTCATTCTTTTCTTCCCATAACATTACAACAATACTCAAGACAATAGCCATGCAGAATTTTTTTCTTTTTTCATGCCTATGCCGTACCCTACATTTTTCTTGCTCTCGGTTTTCTTTTCCTTTTTCTTTTGGTCTGAGCAAAAATTTTCTTTCTTTCTCTTTTTAAGGTACGGCATGCATACATTTTTCATATAAATTTCTGGCTAAGTCTACCCCACACTTGTTCTTCTTCATCACACACGCGAAAACGCTTTCAAAAATCAAGCTTTGCCAATACTTTGATCAAGGGTAAAGGCACAACTATACTAAGCTCGTGGAAAGTATTTAAGGGTGACGAAAGAAAAGGCTCAACGTAGGCTCAAAGGGGTTTACTAAGGTGTCCCACGACGGGCTCCAATAGGGCGCATGCTTTGTTTGGCTTTGGTGGTAAACCTAAATGATCTTTATTCAATCATATTCAAAATCAAAGTATTTTATGATATAAACGTTTTGAAAATCAACAAGAGTAAGTTCTAGCATACTAGAGTTCATTAAAAAACTATGGCACATAGTCATCGAATAGTTAAAGAATTATGAGGTTTCATGCTTCCTACGAATCTATCGAATTTTATCTTTTTATCGCTCAAGAAGAAAGCAAATTGGCTCTAAAGCTCACATAGGTTGTTTAGGAAAGAAACTAGCTAAAACATGCATGCTTAATAGTCAACAAGTCCTACATGCTCCTACCAATGCACATAATCCATGAAACTCACAATTTTAATTGTATGCACAACTATCATCTATGTATGCAAAGAGGAGAAAAACATCATTGACATATTAGGGGCATCCTAAGACTCGAAACAAACAATTTAAACACTCTATTTTTGCATTATATTTGTCTGTATTTTTTTTTTAAACTAAGCACACAAAAACAAAAACAAATACGGAATATGTTATCCCACCCCACACTTAGAAAATTACATTGTCCTCAATGTAAGCACCTAAATATATCAACGAATTTCCTAAGCATGCAATAGTCTAACATATACCAACATATCATTACAAATCAAAGAAAAAGAGAAGGGTTAAGAAATTTCAAACTCTCGGTGATGGCTCCTTCACTTTTCTTTGATCGACTTGGGTTGCCTCCCAAGTAGCGCTTTGTGTTTATAGTCCATAGCCTAGACTGTTCACCGTGTTTTGAGTGCATGTGTTCAACGTGCTCCAAAGTAGCTCAAATCGGCAAGAAGAAGTTCGATGAGAAGCTCGTTGCATGTGGTGTCCGATCCGGCAATTGGAGAAGGCAGCGTATTCCGCAGCAGAAGCTGCGTGTCCAAAGTATGCTGCGTGTCCAGCGTATCTGGTGGTTCAGCTCGGCTGTGCTGTGCTGCTTGGATCATCGCATCAATCCTGCCGGCGATGGCAGGTCCGGCAGGGAGTTCGGCTGTGATGGTAGTGAGGTCCGGCCACTCGGCTGCATTGTTTGTGTCCGGCAATATTGTGCTTAAGCTGCCGGCAATTGCAGGTTCGGCAGCATGGTACTGTGGTGGCTTGGGGGCAGTAGGTGGCCGGCCACTAATCTCGGCAGTGGATGCCTGTGAAGGCTGCAGCTCGGCAGCAGCTTGTGGGGTGTCTTCAAGAATAATTTCTTCCTCCAATGCATCAAAAGGTGCATGATAATGCTTGAGTCGATGGCCATTAACCTTGAAAGTCTTGTGGGTTTGCAAATCTTGAATTTCCACGGCTCCATGAGGGAACACACGCGCAATGACAAAAGGGCCAATCCAACGAGAGCGTAACTTTCCGGGAAAAAGTCTAAGGCGAGAATGAAATAGAAGCACATGTTGCCCAACTTCAAACTTCTTACCACGGATCATCTTGTTATGGTAGGCACGTGTCTTCTCCTTGTAAATCCATGCAGCATCATAGGCTTCATTTCGGATTTCTTCAAGTTCATTGAGTTGAAGCTTTCTATGAAGACCGGCATCATCAATGTTCATGTTGAAGGCCTTGATTGCCCACCATGCCTTGTGTTCTAGCTCAACCGGTAAGTGACATGCTTTGCCATAAACTAACCGAAAAGGAGACATACCTATCGGTGTCTTGTATGCAGTTCTATATGCCCACAAAGCATCATCGAGACGATCACTCCAATCCTTCCTTGAAGGTCCAACGGTTTTCTCAAGTATTCGCTTGATCTCTCGATTACTGACCTCGGCCATGCCACTTGTTTGGGGATGATAAGGTGTAGAAACCTTATGTGTGACTCCATACTTCCTTAATAAGGCTTCAATGGTGCGGTTACAAAAATGGGATCCTCCATCGCTAATCAAGACTCTTGGAACTCCAAAACGCGAAAAGATGTTAGTCTTGAGAACCCGGCTACCACCTTGGCATCATTGATGCGTGTAGCCCTTGCTTCGATCCACTTTGACACATAATCAACCGCAAGCAATATGTAGAGAAAACCCTTACTTGAAGGAAACGGTCCCATGAAGTCGATACCCCAAAGATCAAAAATTTCTACCTCAATGATAGGCGTGAGCGGCATTTGGTCTCTAGCTCCAATGTTCCCCATTCTTTGGCATCTATCACATGCTTTGCAAAACATGAATGCATCTTTGAAAATTGTAGGCCAAAAGAAACCACGAGTAAGTACCTTCATTGCCGTTTTCCTTGGTCCAAAGTGCCCACCACAAGCTTCACTATGACAAAAAGCAAGGATGGAGCGATGTTCATTTTCCGGAACACATCGTCGAATAACTTGATCACCACATTGCTTCCATAAGTACGGATCATCCCACAAGAAGTGTCGAGCTTGCTTCCTTATTCTCTTTTATTGGTGGCTCGGCATCTCTTTGGGAAATCGGTGTGTAGCAAGAAAATTTGCAATGTCGGCATACCAAGGCTCGTGCACTTCAAGTCGAAAAAGTTGCTCATCCGGAAAGGTCTCTAATAGGGGCAGCCGATCCTCTTCCTTGAAAAGTCTACTCAAATGATCGGCTACAACATTCTCTACTCCTTTCTTGTCTTTAATCTCAATATCGAACTCTTGAAGCAAAAGAATCCATCGAATGAGCCTCGGCTTTGCATCCTTCTTTGTCATAAGATATCTCAAAGCGGCATGATCACTATAAACAATAACTTTGGAATTCAAAAGATATGATCGAAACTTTTCCAAAGCAAAAATTACCGCTAAGAGTTCCTTCTCCGTTGTTGTGTAGTTGAGTTGAGCATCATTGAGTGTTCTCCCAATTGAGCACAAGATTGGTCTCTACACACCTCTCAAGTATCTTCTCCAAGTTCCCCAAACATGCATCGAAGGTGCTTCCATAAACACTAAAATCATCCATAAATACTTCGATAATGTCTTCTATAAAATCCGAGAAGATAGCATACATACATTTTTGAAAAGTGCCGGGTGCGTTGCATAGTCCGAATGGCATCTGCCGATAAGCAAACGTGCCAAATGGACAAGTAAAAGTGGTCTTCTCTTGATCATCCGGGTGTATCATGATTTGATTGTAACCACTATATCCATCAAGAAAGCAATAGAACGAATGGCCGACTAACCTCTCTAGCATTTGGTCCATAAACGGCAAAGGCATGTGATCCTTCCTCGTTGTAGCGTTGAGCTTCCTATAGTCGATGCACATCCGATGACCGGTTACAAGTATTTGTGGCACAAGCTCATTCTTCTCATTCTTGACAACCGTTACACCACTCTTCTTCGGCACTACTTGCACGGGAGATATCCACTTACTATCCGAAATTGGGTAGATCACCCCACAATCAAGCAACTTGATAATTTCTTCTTTCACAACTTTCATCATGGGAGGGTGAAGTCGACGTTGAGCTTCCTTTGTCGGCTTAGCTCCTTCTTCTAATAAGATGCGATGAACACAAGTAGTAGGGCTTATTCCCTTGATGTCCACCAAGGTCCAACCTATAGCGGTCTTGTACGTCTTAAGCACACGTATCAAATCAACCTCTTGCTTCTCACTAAGTATTGAAGATACAATAACCGGTAGTGTATCTTCTTCTCCAAGATAAACATACTTCAAGTGACTAGGGAGTTCTTTAAGTTCTAACTTTGGGGCATCTTCCACACTTGGTCGAAATTTGGTTGTGGCACTTGGAATTGACAAGAACGAGTGCTTTGTGTAGATGGGAGTGGCGTCGAGTTCGGCAACCACCTCTGTAAGATTCGGCATCATAGTGTAAGGCTCGGCATCTCTTTGTTCGGAAATGCTTGGCTCGGCCTCATTCATCACTCGTTCTCCCTTCTTGTCAAATCCGACCCCTTGCTCAATCGCTAATTGCTATGCATCGAGCAAGGTCGACATAACTTGCTCGACCTCCTCCAAAACATCAATGGCACATCCCTCCTTCAAATCAATGTTGGGGAATTTCATGGCATCAAACACATTAAACTTGATCACCTCACCATCAAACTCCATAGTTAGGTTGCCCTCGGCCACATCTATCTTTGTGCGTGCCGTTCTCATAAATGGTCGCCCTAGTAGCAATTGAGTGCTATTGACCGGCGAATCCTCCATCTCAACCACATAAAAGTCGGCAGGGAATATCAATTGATTTACTTACACAAGCACATCCTCCACATAACCCTCCGGATACTTACTTGAGCGATCCGCAAGTTGAATGATGACATTGTCCTTCTTGAGAGGCCCTATACTCAACGTTTGATACACATTGAGTGGCATGACATTGATCGATGCTCCCAAATCTAACATCACATCCTCAAAACGAGTGTTTCCTATCACACAAGGCACATTGAAGCTTCCCGGATCCTTCATCTTTGGTGGCAACTTCCTTTGAATAACGGCCGACACCGTATCGCTCATAGTCACCACACGAGTCTCCCTAGTATGCCTTCTAGCCGTGCAAAGTTCCTTCAAAAACTTAGCATACTTCGGTACTTGCTTAATGCACTCCAACAAAGGGATGTTGACTTGCACTTTCTGGAAAATCTCCAACACCTCCTCATCGGACTTATCCTTCTTCGATTTAGCAAAGCGAGAAGGGAATAGAATGCTTGATGTCGGCACTCCTCCCTTACTTGCTTGGCGCGGCACTAACTCATTCTTTGATGTTGTGGGATCATACTCAAGATCATAATGCAACCCCTTGGTCTTTTTCTCATTGTCGGTTGCATTTTCTCTCTTCTCGGTGGCAGCATGCCCTTTTCCGGTGTCATCCTTGCTCTCGGCAGCCTTACTGCCGGCAGCTTCTTCTCTCTCGGCAGCACTGCCTGCTGCCCCGTTGTCATGCATCCCATGGCTGCCAGCAATTGCAGGTCCAGCAGCCATATCTTCATTGCCAACGAGCTTGAATGTTATTCCCTTCTTCTTCGGACTTGATTGAGGCAACAACTCTCTTCAACTCCGAGTTTGAATCACCTTGGCATGCTCGTTCCTCGGATTGGGAATCGTATTGCTTATCAACTTCCCTTGCTCATTAAATCTTCCCATAAAGTCTACAACTTGGCCCATTTGAGTCTTGAGCTCTCCAATATCCTTTTGCTGATTTTGTTGCCCCGCGAGCAATGCTTGAGTCGCACTAGACAAAGATTGAATCAAAGCTTCGTAATTGGGATTGCTTGGTGCGGCTTGGCCTTGGCTCGGCCCTCCTTGGTGTGGCAAGGCTGCATGGTTGCTCGGCATGGCATTAAAGTTGCCATGGTTCGGCTGAAAAGATTGCCGAGGGACAAACGGTGCCCTCGGTACATATGGTGCTCCTCCCTCTCTTGGTTGCATAGGTGCCCTAAGCACATTGTCATTATTCGCCCATCGAAAGTTAGTATGATCATTGAACCTCGGATTGAAGTTCCCAAACCGTTGGCCTCCTTGAAAGCCAATAGCATTGCACTCCTCTACGCCTTCATTAACTCCAAATTGAGGGCATTGTTCGGTCTCATGGCTCTCGGTGCAAATTCCACATACCATAGCACGCTTCTTCATCAAATTACTCACCAAATCGGTAAGCTTATCAACTTTCTCCTCTAATTTTGAGCTCGAAGACGTCTCATGCACCTTCTCATTCCTTTGCACATTGCCTCGTGCCATGCCAAATTGTTGGTTGTTCAAAGCACGAACTTCCAACAAACTTCTTGCCGCACCGGCATTTAACTCCAAAAAGCTACCTCCCGCGGCCGAATCAAGAAACTCTCTCTCCATGACGCGCAATCCCTCATAGAAATATTGCAACAAGAGTCCATCGCTAATGCCATGCGATGGACACAAAGAAACTAGGGACTTGAACCTCTTGTAGTAGTCGAAGAAAGTCTCATCTCCGGCTTGCTTCACACTAGTAATTTGCTTCCTCATATCAGTGATACGTGAAGCAGGAAAGTACTTGAGCAAAAACTCATCCATCATAGAACTCCACGAAATGATGCGACCACTAGGCACCTCAAACAACCACTCCTTCGCTTGATCTTCTAATGAGAACGGAAATGCCTTCATTTTGAAGTGTTGCAAATCGGTCCCTCTCGGACACATAGACTCCGTGGTGAAGTTAAACCACCGTAGATGCTTGTTAGGGTCCTCACTCGGCATCCCATAAAATGATTTCAGCTTATGGAGGAATTCACTTCTCAATTCAATCTCTCCTGTCTTGTCAGCTTCCAAGGGAGGATAAGTGATATTTGAAGGAGCAACTCCAGCTCCAGCAACATGACCATTATGTGATCGGATTGAAGCCATTATTTCTTCTTCTTCCTCTGATTCGGCAAAGGCTACAAATTCTGGATTCTCAAGATCACACGAAGACGAAATAATAGAGGGTGAGCTCGGCAAGCTAGTCGAACCGGATGACAAAGATGGTAATCTGGACGGTGATGATGGTGATGATGGCAAGGTTGGTGATGGAACTGATGAACTGGTTGGTGACGTTGGCGGTAATGGCACAAAACGAGCAATAGCGAGTTCTTGATCTAAACGTTGCAAACGGCCTTGAAGATCTCTTGTCCAAATATTAGATTCGGACATGCATTATTTCTGAAATTTGCAACATTTAAACAAGTTAGAACATCATAAAGAAATAGAAAGCAAGAATATACATCATTACAAGCCACGGCATTGGCAATTACACAACATCTTTCAAACAATGGCACACACATATACATTCGGCAAAGCACAAAATATTCGGCAAAGCAAAAATATATTCGGCAATAAGGGAAGAAAAATTGGAACGTTCATGATCATGTAATCGCTAAGTCTAATTTCTTTTAAATTTGTTCTGACTCTCGAAGTACGTGGAGCAGAGGAGATAACGGTGCAATGGACTGATACAGCCCCCGGTAGTATCATGCTTAACCCGATATACCTCATGAGTTGAACCACACAACATGTTTTATCTTTGAAGAAAATAGGGTACATATGTCAAGTTATGTTCTAGCGTCTAAAGTGAGGTGATGCTTCGGCACAAGCTGTCGACTAGGTCGTGCGAATTTTACATTTCAAAGGTCATTAAAATCACGGAGGACGAACCCCCTACAGGAATCAGGCAGGACTCGTTGTTGGACACCACGGAGGGCGAACCCCCTATCGACTCACTCACCGAGAATGAACATCAGTCTGTGGGCCTTGAGATCCAGTTAAACAAACCTGAGAACCATATCTATGATAATAATTTCCCCATACTTTGTAAAACAAACACGGATCCCTAGCAGTCTACAAGTGTTGATTAAAACCGCCCTCAACCTCATAGAAGTAATACTATTGCTGAAAAGTCGCTTATATGCGTAGGGGGGAAGTATCCCGCGTTTCGCAATCTACATGGAAACGGTTTCCGACATAGCACCATTCACATGAAGGGTTTTGGTTATGATCAACAAAAGTGGCTTCACCTACATGTTACACTTTAGAAACTACAATAAACTCAAACATACACAACACTATGAACTCCCTAGAAATTAAACTAAGTGATTACCAACATACATCAATATACATCATACAACTTCCGAAATTTAAACTCTACATGCCGAAGCATATTTCTACTTTACAAAATCCCAAAATAAAATTAAAAATTACAACTTTACACATATACAACAAAAATTTCCAGCAACATTATATACACAACAATAACACAAATCAAGCTTTTATAATCCCCGGCAACGGCGCCAAAAATTGATGTGAACCTAAGCTCGCACAATAATAAACCCTACAAAATATCATTAGTAGTATGAGCAAGTAGGGATCGTTCTAAGCCGGGGATTAAGAGTACCTGAAATATGAAATTGTTAGACAAACACATATACACATATATACAAAACGTCACAATTTGGGGGAAATGATATGAATCGGCAACTTATTGCCTTCTAATGCTAGACACGAAAATAAAAGCTGAAAATAAATTCTAAACTACTATTTACTAGTTTGATCATCATCTCTCACGCATCACATAGCACAAAACACACAATTCACACACAAGAATTCATGCAAGACTCGGCAATATAGTTCAAGTTTCTTGGACTCTATTCAATTCCAATTTCAATTAGAGCCTCAACGGTCATCTAATCACTAGACTTACTTACGTATTTTAGAAAACACTCAACGTCGAATTCTAAAATTATACTAATCATGTTTGAAAACACTCAACGTCGAAGACAAACACAAAGAGTAATTAATCACAAAAGTCTATAAATTGGAGACATATCTTTAGGTATGGCGTCACTCATCCTATCAACATGCAAGTTTCATGAATTAAGTAACCTTGATTTTAACAACCTAGAATTCAGTTCGATCGTTGCCTAACTCAATCCCAAATTATTAAGTTGAATGAAATCGCAACCTACACAAGTGCTAAGGCCCTAATCTAACATACGAATTCAAGCATGCAATTGTTTGCAAAATTCATCACATAAATTCCAACAAAAATCGCAATTCATGTTCATCATACAATACCAAACGAAAACAAAGTATTTTTATAACAACAAATGTGACTAAACCAAGAATAAAAATACAAGTCATAGGGATGGATCACACTTTAGAAACCTTGGAGAGCTTCTCTTGGTGTGGTGAATGAGGTTCGGCAGTGGCTGAGATAGGGTGTGGAATCGGTGATGAATGGAGGTGGAATCGGTGGACTTGTGTTTTTAGGGTTTCGGCTTAGAACTTTGGTAAAGAATTTGGTAGAGTTTCAGCTAGTGTTTTGCAAGAGAAGAGATCATTTTTCAGAATGAGAAGATGAGGTTATATATAGAGGAGAGGCTGCCGGCAACCCTAGTGTAAGAGGGGTTTCAGAAAACCAAGTGGGATAAGGATTTGAAACCTTCCTTTCATAGTTCAATTAGGTTTTCTTTTTCTGAATTTTCTTCAAGGCATGGGCTTCACATCTTCATGGGCTTCTTGTATGATCATTGGACTTTAATTGATAGGTCTTGATCCACCAAAAATGCTTCCATTGCCGGCAGCAACATTAAGGCACAGAATCTGCCACTTTCGGCAGCTTCTCCTAGTTTGACTAGGAGAACTTCTTTCTTCATATTTTTCTTTAATGCTTTAGCTTGGTGTCATCCTCCTTCAATCATTAAGCTTGAACCATCTTCATAAATACATTTGTGCACCATTTGGTCCATAAAAAACAGAAAGCACAAAAAGGGGGCAGTAGGTTCCTGGAATCGGCAGATTTGATGTTGATGTAGTAACTCCGGCGCATCTCCCTCCTTGAAGCTCCGATTGATACGATTCCAACTCTCAGATAAACTAGACACACATGGCTACCTCCATATAAAACAGTTCGATCAAAATCCTTGTGAGTCGACGGGAATGATTTTTCGAAGTTGGATCAAAGTCCCAGGAAAATCCTGGAAGCCCCTGGATTGATTTGCTCGGACTGCCGTTTTGCAGCCAACGTTTGGGTGACTTTCCTAACTCCAATTGATCTGAAATTTTAACACAACATTCCTCAGCATATGAATATTAAGCACACCAAATTTCATTAAATTCGGACAAGGATAGATCGCAGTTTTACTCATCTCAAAATCACGAAAAAGACATATTTTGCATTATTTTCCAGATTTCTCAAATTTAGTCATTTTTCGGATTCTAAAGCATATTTGATTAAAACTCTACCAAATCGACATCACTAAAATATATTATGACTCTATCTTAGACAAATAAGGGTTAAACAAAGTATAAATGATGGCATAAGCATATAATATCGTCGCACATTGTGCTCCTATCAGCAGTACAAAATTTCTTACCTACTGGTCAAATTCTGAAACATATTAATTACACCCATATTTGTTTAATTCCCAAAGTTGCACAGCCGGAGAACATGACGGACCTGTGTCCTATTGCTTTGTGTAATGTGATATACAACACTACTACAAAAACACCTTCAGATGACGCCTTTTAGATGACGCAAAAAAAATAACCGTCATCTGATTGATTTTGAAATAATCAGACGTCGGTTCTAGTTTGTCTGTCATCTGAATCGCTTTTAGACATCACATTTTCTCAGTTTATGAGGAAAACATCCAAAATTTAGTATTGACAATGGTAGACATCTCAAAAACCCATCGTTCAAAAATTATACTTAATTCAGATGACGGTTGACTGTCATCTGAGGGTTTAGGGTTTCTACCAAGTTATAAGCGGGAAAATTCCCTCCCAAACTCAGCCTAGGTATGCCATCACATTTTCTCAGTTTATGAGGAAAACATCCAAAATTTAGTATTGGCAATGGTAGACATCTCAAAAACCCATCGTTAAAAAATTATACTTAATTCAGATGACGGTTGACTGTCATCTGAGGGTTTAGGGTTTCTACCAAGTTATAAGCGGGAAAATTCCCTCCCAAACTCAGCCTAGGTATGCCATCACATTTTCTCAGTTTATGAGGAAAACATCCAAAATTTAGTATTGGCAATGGTAGACATCTCAAAAACTCATCGTTCAAAAATTATACTTAATTCAGATGACGGTTGACTGTCATCTGAGGGTTTAGGGTTTCTACCAAGTTATAAGCGTCCCTCCCAAACTCAGCCTAGGTATGCCATCAAAAATTGAAAGGTTGAAACATCAGACGACGGTTGCACGTCATCTAATGTTTGGGTGCGAAATTTGTTAAAACGCTTTAAAACGGAAATTGGCCCATTTAAATGACGTTTTTTTGGCCTGATCTTCAACAGAGAATAGTTTCAGATCGATGAGACGCAACTAATCGTATAAAAATTTTCCTCAAAATATTTACCGATCGTCAGGCTACCCATAGGAAAACGGAAGTAAAAAACAGTTAACCGCAACATTCGGCACACAGATTTTGTCGGAATCTTCTCATTTTTCAACCGTAGACGTATTTCAATATTTCAGTCATATCTTATTTCACGACACATTTGCATTTGAAGAGTCTACGTATAGTAACTATTTGAAACTATACATTCACTTAAACACTTAGTAAACAAGTTAAGGAACATTAGTGCATATGTTCCGATTTCGAATCTAAAAGTTTGGAAAATCTATTCCAACCGTCAGATATCACCGTTAAGATTAAATACGTGTATGAAAAAAAATCCAACTACATCTGACAACGTTAAAGGCTCGATCGGGACAGTCAACCGGGTGAGTCAAACCTCTAAACGCTTTAAAACGGAAATTGGCCCGTCTAAATGACGTTTTTGGGCCTGATCTTCAACAGAGAATAGTTTCAGATCGATGAGACGCAACTAATCGTATAAAAATTTTCCTCAAAATATTTACCGACCGTCAGGCTACCCATAGGAAAACGGAAGTAAAAAACAGTTAACCGCAACATTCGGCACACAGATTTTGTCGGAATCTTCTCATTTTTCAACCGTAGACGTATTTCAATATTTCGGTCATATCTTATTTCACGACACATTTGCATTTGAAGAGTCTACGTATAGTAACTATTTGAAACTATACATTCACTTAAACACTTAGTAAACAAGTTAAGGAACATTAGTGCATATGTTCCGATTTCGAATATAAAAGTTTGGAAAATCTATTCCAACCGTCAGATATCACCGTTAAGATTAAATACGTGTATGAAAAAAAATCCAACTACATCTGACAACGTTAAAGGCTCGATCGGGACGGTCAACCGGGTGAGTCAAACCTCTAAACGCTTTAAAACGGAAATTGGCCCGTCTAAATGACGTTTTTGGGCCTGATCTTCAACAGAGAATAGTTTCAGATCGATGAGACGCAACTAATCGTATAAAAATTTTCCTCAAAATATTTACCGACCGTCAGGCTACCCATAGGAAAACGGAAGTAAAAAACAGTTAACCGCAACATTCGGCACACAGATTTTGTCGGAATCTTCTCATTTTTCAACCGTAGACGTATTTCAATATTTCGGTCATATCTTATTTCACGACACATTTGCATTTGAAGAGTCTACGTATAGTAACTATTTGAAACTATACATTCACTTAAACACTTAGTAAACAAGTTAAGAAACATTAGTGCATATATTCCGATTTCGAATCTAAAAGTTTGGAAAATCTATTCCAACCGTCAGATATCACCGTTAAGATTAAATACGTGTATGAAAAAAAATCCAACTACATCTGACAACGTTAAAGGCTCGATCGGGACGGTCAACCGGGTGAGTCAAACCTCTAAACGCTTTAAAATGGAAATTGGCCCGTCTAAATGACGTTTTTGGGCCTGATCTTCAACAGAGAATAGTTTCAGATCGATGAGACGCAACTAATCGTATAAAAATTTTTCTCAAAATATTTACCGACCGTCAGGCTACCCATAGGAAAATTATGTTTAATTTTCCCTCTTTCTTCCCAGATCTTCTTTTCGCAATTCTTTTTTTATTTTGTTTATTTTCCATCCTGCTCAAAATTGCCAGCTGCTCCAACAAACAGTCCCTTACCCCCAGCTCCAGATCCAACGGCCCACATTGCTTCTTCTCTTAACGCAATCATCGGTCCACTACCCCCAAAAATAACACACCCCACAAACCATTCCCCCTTATTAGTTTTCTGTTTTTCACTCTCCCCTCAGATCTAAATCCATCTCCTTCTTCTTCTTCTTCTTCTTCTTCTTCTTCGACCTCTCTTTTCCCTCTCTGATATTCAACACTAGAGTCTACTCATCAGAGTCTCAGCCAGAGCCTCACCATCTCCCACAACCAAATCCAGAATCACCGAGCCTTTCTCTTACTCTCTCACCTCATGCTTCACCACCGAGGCGGCGCCGCCGCCGGCGGTGTACTCCGGCTCTCCTATATAAATATCCCAACCCCCAACACACCACCCACTCTCTCTTCTTCTCTTCAAAACTCATCTCTGCTTCGTCTTCATCGGTCTCCCTCCTCTGCTCTCTCTCCAACCATGACCGATAAAGCTGAATCGTCCGACCCGTAAGCCCCCAGATCCAATTCCCCTTCTTCTCGATTTTGACCTAATTTCTTTAATTTGGGGATTTCTGATTTCTAATTCAATTTGATTTTGTGATTGCAGTAAGGGGACTAAGAGAGATTTCAGCACTGCGATTCTCGAGCGGAAGAAGGCGGCAAATCGCCTCGTCGTCGATGAGGCCATCAACGATGACAACTCCGTCGTCGCTCTTCACCCAGAGACGTGATATAGCTTATCATCTATATGAGCTTGTGTTATTTTTTGTATTTACTAGCTTATGCAGTTTTCATTGAGAGGTTTCTGAGCTTGTGTTATGTTTCAATTGCAGCTTCATTGCTTTACCACACCCTGGGCTTGCTCTATATAAAGCCTGCATTGAATTGGAATCAAACCTTGCGTCCGTTGGTGATAAAGGTAGCCTTGTCCATGCCAGAATATTATATGAATCTGCACTTAATACTCATGACCAAGATTTGAGCTTACAGCGAGATTACTATCTGATGGAGACGAGGTAAGCTTTCTCTTACATTCTACAAGCATTTACTGAAAAGTGAACTACAATTTCCATTCTCAATAACATTTCTATCTTTCTAATTTTCAGTTGCCTGGTAGTTTAACATTGATTTAGCAAGTGCATGTGTTTTCACTCTGATACCACTCTCACTGTTGGGCAACTTTGTTGTTACCAGGACCATTTCTGTGCTACAGCGTTCAATAATGGTTTTACCATTTTTGTGCCACTTTGTTCAATATCGGCAATATTTTTGCTACCTTGATAAGAAGACTAGATGTTCCTTTATTGTCCTTTTTCTAATCTTTTACTTATCATGACAACTTGGTACCCGAAATAATTGATTAAATGAATCCTCAGAAATACAGACGGGAACATCAGAAACAGCTTCTGCTGTACATTGGAACGCACAAAAGATTCTAAAAGACACAACTGCACTTGTTACTCCGGATTTATAATCGTTATGTGATATTTAGTTTTGACCTCGATCGTGTTTGAGATATTCACCACCTTGTATGTGGTTGAATTTCAGTTGGATACGGGATATGAAAGGAATTGAGTAATGGTTATAAATTTTGTTCTCTTTTCTTTTGGTCTTGTTTTCATCACATATCGGTGCTCGAGGTTGCGGACAATTGCTTGGAGCAATTCTGCACCAAGTGAGTTAAGAGTTGCTGAAGTTGCTTAAATACTAATACCACAGTTTGCTGGAAATCCATATCACATTAGCTTCTCGAGACCTTTGCCCATTCTTAGTTTAGACCATGGAAGAGCCCTCTCAATGAAAACTGCATAAGCTAGTAAATACAAATCATCCATAAGCTGCATAATAATATCATCTATCTTTCAATCAAATTTGTTCCTATGACGTGATATAGTTTCCATGTGTGCGTTGATAATTTATGACTGATGCCTCTAGTTACCAGTCTACAAGCAGTATGTCTGAAGTAGTTAGTTATGGATATTCCTTTGCTATCTAATTCTTGTTTGCTAGCTTAAAATAAATGAGTGCATAATCAGTCTCACACTCTTGAAGATTTGATATTTTGGTGACAGTAATTTAAAGTATCAATGGGACCAACTCAAGTTTTAGGTTTTAGTTCATTAAACGTTATGTTCAGTTAGTCTTGCTGATTCTCTAGTAATGGTCACTTAATATTATGCCAACTCTGGCTTTAGCTTATTTAGCTTAAAAGTTATGATCCACAGTTTTTAATGAGGTCCTAATAATACATTTTGGAAATAATTAAAGTTTAATTACAAGGTTGCAACATCCAAGATGTGAGGTACTTATAGTTGTGTGTGTGATAGTGTGTGTATTTATGTATTGAAATGCAAATTATAGTTGTACTTGTAAATATTTTGAACGGTTGGCTTTTCATATCTCCTTTTATTACTATGGCTGCAACCTATGCTCTTTATTGCATGACAACATTATTGATAGATCCTTGTACTCCTTGTAACAGGAGCTTAGAGACCGCATTCAACCTTTTTTCCTGCGTCGCTTGAAGACTGAGGTGTTTAAGGAAGATAATGACCAAACTAATGCCACACTATCTAAGAAGAATGAGATCATTGAATATATTTTTTTTCTTCATATAATACTGAAGTCAAGTATACTTATTAACATAAATAGTTTCTTGATGATCCAACTAAAAGAAGAAATAAAAAAAGTGCATTCTTTCCTTTGTTTCCATTAAAAGTTTCATAATTCATTGGTGACTCATTGGTTGGCTGAATTTTTTGGATTATAAATCGATAGGGCTTATAAGCATGGAATTATTTATACTTATTGGAGTAGATTTAGACAAGGTATAATTCATAACTTGATATATGAAAATTACTTGTAAAAATAGGTTTGCTAGTCATGGAACTTGATATATGAAAATTACTTGTAGATTTTTAATTTGTATTTTAACAGGATGATGCTCCTTGTCTGTTTGATCTGAGACAGATTCTGAAGAAAATATGTGATCATCCACTTCTATTGACAAAGCGAGCTGCTGAAGATGTACTAGAAGATGCTCAGAATTCTAGTGGTACCTATAGTATATGGCCAATCCTATTACAGTTATGTGGACTTGAATTGGTCATTTTTTAGCTACTGGTAGCTACAATTGTGATGGAAGAAGTTGATTTTGGTTTTGCTGCCAATGCATGTGTTTTTAGAAGTGTATTACTCATGGTTTAAAACAGATCTTGGTAGACATATAAATATGGCAGGTTTATTGAGTACTATCCTACAGTTTTGGTTTATTTGCATGAAATTAGGTTTTATATGTGGAGATGAACCAGTACTGTGGAATTGGTCAGTACTGTTCATTTGGTAACATATCAAATGAACACAAATGACAGACTCAGTCATAAAATAACTGACGTTAGAAACACATTCATATGACACAAACGAGTGACATCTGAACCAAAATCGTATGACACAAACAATATTATGCAAGACTGACGTCTAAGAGAGCTCAGATGACATACTATATGATAGTGTAAATGACATCTGTTCAAAATTCAGATGACATTCGCCTTGACAATATGACCGACGTTACATTGCACTTTACATGACGGTTTGAGTGTCATCAGGTTACATGCCATCAGACACAAGATGCGCACACCATGAATGTCAACCGTCATCCTTAGAAGATGTAAATGACAGTCATTAAAAATGAAAGATGACGTCTGAGAAGATATCACACGACGCTTGGTTTGATATATTAACTGACATAAAAAGTAGCATTAGATGATAGTCGACTGTCATCTCAATATATGCCATTCATCACTAAAAATGCGCACGTAAGTTGGCATCAGTTGGCACCATGAATGCCAACCGTCATCTGAATACAAAACTGTCATCCTTATGATCGGTAGATGACAGTTTTTTTTGGGTTTTAACCGTCATCTGAATGCGTTTTAATAGATGACATTGCGATAGATGACAGTTTGGGAGCATATGAGATGACGGTTAAAAACCGTCATCTGAATCGATTTCTGTACTAGTGCAAGATTTGCTTGAAGGCCTTGGAAAATAGGTTGAAGGTAATTCTCCCTCCCATTATTTCTCCTTTTCAGAGCGCTTTTGTTCCTGGTCAGTTGATAACTAATAATATATTGGTGGCTAATGAGATTGCACATTTTGTGCATAACAAGAGATCGGGTAGGGGTTTTATGGCACTGAAACTTAGTAAAGCCTATGATCGCATGGGATGGTTCTTTTTGGAGCGTGTGATGTGTCACTTTGGTTTCAGCCCTCATTGGATTCAGGTTGTTATGCAGTGTGTTACTATAGTTCGCTATTCCTTTTTTATTCGGGGAAAAGCTCAGGTTATCTGACATCGGCTAGAGGATTGCGACAAGGGGATCTGTTGTCACCCTACTTATTTTTGCTAGGCGCAGAAGGTCTTTCAGCCCTCCTGAGTCAAAGGTTGCAGATAGGTGAGTTACCTAGTATTACAATTTGTGATGGAGCTCCACCTGTGAACCATCTTCTATTTGCTGATGATAGTATGCTTTATGCAGAGGCCTCAATAGCTACTGGGAGGGTGGTTTAGGAGGTACTTGATGTATATAGTAGAGTTTCTGGTCAAAGAGTGAATTTTGAGAAGAGTTCAATGGTTTTTAGTGACAGTGTGACTGAGGAGACACGATTGTTTCTTTCAGATTTATTGAATGTCCAGGTGGTAGAGGCACATGAGAAGTATGTGGGACTACCAACTTATGTGGGAAGGAAAAAATCAGCGATGTTTCAATACATTAAGGAAAGTTTAGAGTCCAAACTAGCAGCGTGGCAAGGTAAATTACTTAGTGGTGCTGGCAAGAATATTTTAGTCAGTGTGGTGGCTCAGGCTCTTCCAAGCTATGCTGTGAGTGTGTTCAGACTTTAAAAAAAAAAAATTGTGATGATTTGGAGCAGCTGTGTGCAAGATTCTGGTGGGGTAGCACATTGGATAAAAAGAAAATACATTGGAAGAGATGGAATGTTCTATGCAATCAGAAAGAATCCGGTGGTTTGGGATTTCGTAGTCTGTCAAATTTGAATTTGGCAATGCTTTCGAAGCAAACTTGGCGGGTTATTTCTAATCCTTCTTCGCTGATTGCATCTATTTATAAGGCCAAATACTATCCAAACTGTTCTTTCTGGGAAGCACAGGAGTCTACTTCTCCTTCCTATTCTTGGAGAATTATTTTTGGAGCCAGAGAGGTACTTAAGGAAAACATTTATTGGCAGGTTGGAGATGGAATGCAGATACAAACCTTTGTGGATAATTGAATTCCAGGTTCAGTAATGGGGTGCCCAGAGATAGTGGTTCCTACCACCGAATCAGTATCTAGAGTTAGTGATTTTTTATGTGGGTATGGCATATGGGACACTACTAAAATCAGGAGATGTTTTCTGGAGTCTGATACTACTATGATCCTGAGCATCCCTCTCAGCATAAGACCAAGTCGGGATCGACTGTGTTGGAAATTAGCTTCGGATGGAAAGGTTTCGGTGAAGACAGCTTATAGGTATGTTTTAGTTAACTCCTCCAGTTATCACCCTATCCTTCCAACTATTAGTCATACTTTTTGGAAAACATTATGGAGAACTAATATTCCAAGTAAGGCAAAAGTTCAATGTTGGAGAGTTTGCCTAGATATTCTTCCATCTTTGGGGAGTTTGTTGGTCAAAAGAGTTGTGGTGGAGGACACTTATTGTGTGTCATGTGGTCTAGTTAGGGACTCGACTTTACATTTGAGTGGGGAGTGTGCTTTTATTAAAGAGATTATTCAGTCTCACACTATTCTCAGAACTGTTTGTTATCGGTGGAGCAGTCTACAAGAGACTGCTGTGGAATGGTTGTGTTATTGTGCTAGTGAACTCAATTTGACACATTTTGGGGAGCTTCTTTTTATGCTCTGGTTAGTTTGGAAGGAAAGGAATGAGAGAGTATAGAATAATAAATCGATGTTGGCATTAGATGTTTGTTCACAACTTGCTGCTCATCTCAAGGAATTCAGAGTTCATAATTTGGGAGCACCTAAACAGGTGTTGAGGAGAGGCTCCGTGATATGGAAATCTCCATCTCTGGGATTGTGTAAGATTAATGTCGATGGGGCTTATTCTTCACTTAGTAGAAAGGGTGGGTGGGGTTTTATTATTTCATTTATCTGAGACCACTTAGGAAGTTTGTTGGCTGGAGGTGCTAGTCCGGCAGCAGGTTTGATCTTGGCAGAACATGCCGAGTTGGTGGCATGTTTTAGGGCTGTGACTTTTGCGGCAAACCATGGTTTTGCTCCAGCCATTTTGGAGACTGATGCGTCTGAAGTGAAGCGCCAATTGGAGGCGGCAACTGCTCCTAATACCTCGATATTGGGTAGGATATATGATGATGTTAGGGCACACATTCAGAGCCAGGGTACTTGGATGGTATCTCATACTCGTCGTTAGAGTAATAAGGCGGCGCATTATCTGGCAGCCTATGCCTGTTCTTTAGATAGGGATGAATTTTATTTTTCAATGCCTTTTTTTTCTTGGAGCTGTTATAACAGTGGAATATTGTAATGTTTAAACTTATTTTCTATTAATAATAAATTTTTGTCAACTGCTTAAAAAAAAAATTTGGATTTTAAAAAATCCTTACACAAAATAAAAAATTACCAATAACTACACTTTTGAGCTCATAATTACCAATAGCAAGCCTATTTTTTAAATTACCACTAACAATTTTCCATCCATTTAACTACACTACCAGAAAAGGCATTATAGCCGACAAAATTGCAAATAACGGCCGACGAACTATTTATTCGTCGGCTATAACCATTATAGCCGACGATATCGTCGGCTATAATTATTATAGCCGGCGATTTCGTCGGCTAAAATGGTTATAGCCGACGATATCGTCGTCGGGTATAGTTTTGCCGACGGCTTATTTTCGACGATGTTATAACCGACGATATGTCGTCGGGTAATGGTTATAGCCGACGACTTAAATTCGTCGGCTATGATGCCTTTTCTGGTAGTGCTAACAGAATCCGTTAAATAGTAATTACAAAATTGCCCTTTTACTTTTTTTTATAACATATTTGAGGGTCAGTAGCATTACGCGATTTACTACTGACCCTCACTATGATTAACATTTAAATAGTTTACAACAATTGGTGGAATACTGATCCTCAAAAATGTGTAGTTCCTTTTACTTTTTTACAACATTGTTGAGGGTCAGTAGCATTACGCGATTTACTACTGACCCTCTACTGACCCTCAGTATGATTAACATTCAAATAGTTTATAACACTTAGTGGAATACTAGTGATCCTAAAAAATGTGTAATTCCTTTCACTTTTTTTACAACATTATTGAAGGTCAATAGTGTCTCTGTTGTAACCCGTAGGCCTAACAGAGACTGATGGATCATGGTGTGATTCCTTCCTGCAAGTCCTGCTAACTAAGGGGAATACCGGGCGGGCCGGTCTTCTCCTCTCTGATCCCTATGTTAGTACCGTTGAGATAAATGGATAACTTAAGCGGGAACAATCAGTAGTTGGAGAGTGGGTTACCTATTAATGAGGATAGTTGAGGCCCTTATATAGGTTGTTGAGCGTGAGGTTTGGTCTCACTCTTCGATGTGAGACTGATCCCCTTTTGTTCATATATCGGGGCAACTTTGGTGGTCTGTTCAGCAGGCTGGCGCCCCCGGCTCCCGGGCCCCTGGCCATAAGGTAGGCTGCTGGGCCCCGGGTCTGGGTGTTAACGATCCTGCCCCGGGCCATGGACCGGGCGCGGGTGGTGCGGCTGCGGGTCTGTGGGCCTGGGTAGCCCCTCTGTGGCTACCGTCAACAAGTCCCCCAAGTTCCCGGTCAAGTGCAATCTTGAATGGGGACTTAAATATGTCTTGCTCTGCAGGCCCGCAGACCCGCAAGGTTACCGACCCAACGGTGCCCTAGTCCCCGAAGTCCGCATTGAAGATTGGGCTTGGCCGGGCGTTCGAGCAGAAAGCCTGTTATGATGGTGCATGGTGATGCGAGTACCTGTTCATGATGGTGTGCAACAGTTATGAGTATGAGTTGTGATGATGGTGGTGTGGTGCTTGAGTTCCATCGTGCCCTGCATATGGAACTGGGTGAATCCGGACGAGTGCATGGGATGATAATGTGGCGTTGAAATCTGTCATGCCATGCATATGGGATTGGGTGAACCCGGATGAGTGCATGGGATGATAATGTGGCGTTGAAATCCGCCATGCCATGCATATGGGGCGGGGTGAACCCGGATGAGTGCATGGGATGATAATGTGGCGTTGAAATCTGCCATGCCATGTTCCGCAAGGACTCGACCGTTGAACTGTCATGTCGGAACGAGTCAGGTATGAAATGCTCCGGGAGGACCCGGCCGGTGAACTGCCATGTCGGAATGAGTCCCCTAGTGAAAATTGCTACCCACGGTGGTACAAACCGGAGAATATGTCCTGGGTTAGAGGTTAATTCCCGGTGGGGGGTTGCGGCCATGTTATAGCACAGGTCAGTACCCGCTGATTCGTCCCAGCTTGTGTTGGAATAAGCGTGGGGTAATGTACAGGGTTGCGAGCCTGCGGGGAGACCTGTTGGGTGCGAGCCAACAGATCTACCGGTGGGATGTTGCGGCCGTGTTAAAGCACCGGTCAACATCCGCAAGTTCTTCTCCGCCGGAACGTTATAGAAGTGAGGTTATGTGCAAGGTTTCTAGCCTGCGGGGAGATTTGTCCTGTGTTAGAGAAACAATTCTCCCGGTGGGGTGGCCCGGCCATTTGTCCCCCATATTTTTCACAGCTTTGTGTGATGCAGGGTTTCTAGCCTGCGGGAAGATTTGGCCTGTGTTAGAGGAACAATTCTCCCGGCCAGTGACCCGGTTGTTGTTGGGTGTACCACTGATCGTGTCACAGCCCTTGTTCGTACAGGCGTGATGTATGTGTAGGGTTTCTATCCTGCGGGAAGATTTGTCCTGTGTTAGAGAAACAACTCTCTCGGGTTTATAAAGCCCGATGTTTTGAAGCCTTGAGTTGTTGCTGGCTTGTCCGTGCCCGTAGGCGCGAACGAAAGTGACTAAACCGATGGAATGCCACGGAACCGATGTAATGCCAGGTGGAACCGGTGGAATGTATATTACCCGATGGGATGCCGATGGCAACGGCAGTGACCCGATGGGATGGCTTTCCTTGAATTGAGGTTGGCGCTTGGGGAAGTGGTGGGGGGCTGGACGCCTCGGTTCTCACCCCCATCTCCTTCAACTGTCGTTTGTAGGTGAGGCAAGTGGCTGACATGCATTGAAGGAGAAAGCCCATCAGTCCTATCAGTTATGATGGCGTGGGGATTTTATCGATACTGGGACACGTGTCTGTAGGGAGCGGTCTGAGATAGAAGGCCCGGATTTGTAGGCGTTTGACTTACCCCGATTGAGTATTTTGGGGGGATTACAGGGGTGCCTAGGGTGCCGGACCTGTCTATATAAAGGCCTTCCTTGTCTTCATTGCTTACTATTTTTTTTTTTTTGCTCTTGTTTGAGAGAGAAGAAGAAAACGCTGGAGAGGAATCCGGAGAAAGTTCTGGGAAGGTATTTGATAGGAGCACAATGTGCGACGATATTATATGCTTATGCCCTCGTTTATGCTTTGTTTAACCCTTATTTATCTAAGATAGAGTCATAATTTAGTTTAGTGTTGTTTTGGTGGAGTTTTGGAAATATGAGCTTAATGATCCGAAAAATGACTAAGTTTGAGAAATCTGGAAAATAGTGTAAAATATGTCTTTTTCGCGATTTTGAGATGAGTGAAAATATAATCTATCCTTGTCCGAATTCTATGAAATTTGGTGTGCTTAATATTCATATACTGAGGAATGTTGTATTAAAATTTCAGATCAATCGGAGTTCGGGAAGTCACCCAAAAGATGGCTGCAAAACCGCAGTCCGAACATTCCAATCCAGGGGCTTCCAGGATTTTCCTGGGACTGTGTCCCAACTTCGAAAAATCATTCCCGTCGACTCACAAGGAATTTGATCAAACTGTTTTATGGGGAGATGGCCATATGTGTTTAGTTTATCTGAGACTTGGAATCGCATCAATCGGAGTTCCGAGCGTGGAGATATGCCGGAATTACTGCAACAAGGTCAAATCTGCCGATTCCAAGAACCTACTGCCCCTTTTTCGTGTTTTCTGTTTTTGATGGACTAAATGGTGCACAAATGCATATGTGAAGATGGTCCAAGCTTTATGAAGGGAAGAGGAAGACACTAGGCCATGGACTTGAAGAAAAACTTGAAGAAAGACGTTCTCCTAGTCACACTAGGAGAAGCTGCCGAATAGAGGCAGATTGTATGCCTTTGTGTGCTGCCGGCAATTGGGGTATTTTTCGATGGACCAAGACATGTCAAATGAAGTCCAAGACCATATAAGAAGTCCATGAAGATGTGAAGCCCAAGCCTTGAAGAAAAATTCAGAAAAGAAAACCTAATTGGATTAAGAAAGGAAGGTTGCAAAACCTTAATGAACTAGGTTTTCTGAATCCCTTTTGGCTTAAGGGACTGCCGGCAGCCTCTCTCCCTTTTTCCTCTATATATAGCCATCTCATATTCAGAAAAACTTGTCACATCTCAAGCCAAAACACAAAGCCAAAGCTCTACCAAATTCTCCCCAAAGATCCTACATAAACCCTAGCCGAAATCAGCTCCACCACCAACCAAGTTTCTGCCGAACTTGGAAAATACCTACTGCCGACTGCAACCTCAGCCGTGCAGCCTCCATTCCACCTCCATACTCCGCTGGATCCACACCAAGACGAAGCTCTCCAAGGTTTCTAAAGTGTGATCCACTCCCCTCTTTCGGTTTAGCTTTTGTTTATGTAGTTATGAATTGTTTTGTCTATGAAACTCTTTTGTATTTTTGGTTTTGGATTGTATGTCTATGTATGATTCAAATTGGAGATTGGTTTTATGAATTGTATGTTGATGAATTGTTTGATTCGATGTTTAGACTTAGGTTTAAATTTCGGCTTCAATGAATTTGCATGTTAATTTTGTAATATAAAACGTGTAAGATGAACACACTTAGATAATTAGGACAGCGGTATTGATGCATGTTGAGGATTTAAATCGGTTAGTAATCTAAGGGCATGACTTAAAAACCGACTCATTAGTGTTGTTTGGCAAACAAGTAAATCTAGATGTTAGGTTTCATCTAACCCGAGTAGAATGAATAAAGATGAAACGTATGTTGCTTTGATTCTATTGTGCTCACCTAGGGTATAACCTTAGCTAAAACTTGCATGTTAAATAAGATGATTGACAACCTTGCTTGTTTACATGTTTTCGATTATAGACTTTTGTGCTTCAATGCTATGACTTGTATAAGGTAGCATAACTTTTAGGATCACTTTGCGAATAGCTCGATCTTAAAATATTAGAGAGTCTCTCAACTAGGTAAAATCGGAAACGTTCTAGTTGTAGGTCGAAACTTGTTTAAGTCCAATGCATGCTAAATACTTGTTCCTTACCTTCTTTTGTGTGAATCTTATGTGTTAAATGAGTTGAGTGTGGAAGTGCTTTGTGTGAAAGATGTCGACCAAAACTTGTAAATATTAGACTTAAAATTTATTTTCCTGCAATTTAATTTCGTGCCTAGATGTTAGAGGGCAGCAAGCTGCCGACGCCATACTCATCCCCATTGTGACGTTTTTGTGATGTATATATGTGTATCTTTTGTCTAACAATTTCATATTTCAGGTACCCTTAATCCCCGGCCTAGAACGATCCCTACTTATGTCTATACTACTAACGATTGTAGGGTTATTATTATTGCTTGATGCTCGCTTCGGCGACTCATCAGTATTCTTGTGCTATCCGTGCTTCAGGCGTGCTAGCTCTTACATACGATTGCTCGGTGTTTTCCTAGGACTGACTTTCCTCGGTTGTGCATAGTAATCTATAAGTTCCGCCTCCTTTGTTTCCATTTTTTCTTTGTTGGTTCTTGTTTTGCGGGGTTTTTCTTAAACCGACGGATCCCTATCGCAACGGATGAGTTGTTTGGAGCGGGGAATCTGCGGCAGATTTGGGGAGCAGCCACAGAGGGCGCTGTTTTAGGTTGTCGCTGACCGGCGGTGGGGTTTTGTTTTCCTCCCCCTAGGTTACATGGATTCTGGGAGCTCTAATGGAACTTCTCAATCGGCCGCCAGATGACCTGTGACGGACGATGAGGAAAGGTTGGAGGATTGGCTTGCGTCGGTTTCCTCAGAGTCAGAAGCCGTCGCCCGCTCCCGGGGCGAGGCCTCGCCGTCCGGGTCTCTGGGGCACGAGGACATCCCCCATGGGGTACCCTTTCCTGGTATCTCGCCCACAGTTTACACGATTGGGGATGGGGAAGGGGTTGTGGTGTGTGACGAACCTGAGGGTACCATGAGTCCCACAGAGGTTGCCGCCTTCCTGGAAACGTGGAATATCCCGGATGAGGTGAAATTAAAGCCGCTGAATCCCGGAGAATCAACTTGTAACCCGGAGAAGGGTTGGGTTGCTGTTCATGGAGGCCAGTTCCGTCACGGGTTCTCCCTCCCGCTGCCAGACTTCGTGCAGTACATTCTCAGCGCTCTGCACGTGTCTCCCGCGCAACTTCCCAGAAACTAGTGGAGGCAACTACTGAGCCTTGGTTGTCTGTACGAGCTGTCCGGGATGAGCATGCCGACGGTGAACGAGTTCCGGGCATTGTACAGACTGTCCTTCTCGAAAAAGAAAGGGTATCGGGGTTGCATCACCTTTGGCGCCCGGCACTTTAAGCCTATTATCACCCACCTGCCTTCCTGGCTGGACAATAGCTGGAGGAAGAAGGTGGTGATGGCAGGGGGGAGGTGGCAGAAGAGGAGGAGGAAGTATCGGGTTCCTGGTGCTTTCCAACCCCTTGGCGACCAATCATATGTACTGTCTGAGTTGGAGCGGGATAGGATTGCCACGATATTCGGGTGCTGGTCCGGGCTTGAGCGAAGCTTCTACAACTTCATTTGGCGAGAAGTGTTGGAGTACTGCGGCCTGGGGCGGGATCCCGGTGCGTAGTGGGGATTTTAGCAGTGAAGTTCCCGCTGACCGAGTTTATACTACGTCTAACTCTTTGTTTGGTGTTCTGCAGGTGCATCTTCCCGGACGGTCATCAAACTCGCTAACACGCTATCCATGGACGGTGAGGATCTTGTCTCGAGGCTGAAGGAGAAAGGGGAGGTCGTTTCGCGGACCACGGTGAATCGGGAGACTGGCCAGCTTAGCATCCAGGCTGAGCAGGTGGCCGTGGAAGTTGCGGATGAGGACTACGTTTTAAGGCGTATGAAGACTCATGCGACGGGATCCTCAGCGGGGCCTGGGAAGGGAAAAACCTATGGCGGGCCACCAAAGGTTCCTGGTGGAACGGATAGGATTCCACATCGAGTGGGATCGGTTCCACTTGTCACCAGGGTCTCCTTGCCTGGCGCAGAATCTTCTTCACCGGTCGACCTGGGTGAGAAGAGGAGAAGGATCATGGTCGTCCCGCCTTCCGCGCTGGTGACGCTGTCTACTGAAGGAAGCCGGTGGACAGGCTGAGCCCGCTGGGGAGGAGGCCACGGCTTCTTAAGCAGATTTTTTTTTATACCGGCCTGGTAAATTGCTGGAATAGATTTTTTTTCTCACGGGCTTTTGTGTTGCCTGCCTTTGGATTTTTATAGTACCGATGGTTTACCTTGGAATTCGTTCAAAATAGTTGGAATATATATCTTGTAATGTTACATCGGCTGAACCGTTGGTATGCCAAGCTAATTGTGTTGGAAAAACTAGCACTTAGCCTTGGGCTCAAAATTTCTTGTGCCGCTTAACCTATCGCCGGGCCCGGGCATGCTTACCAGCCCTGGTCCCGGTCCCGGGCGGTATCTGCCTGCCTTTCTCCTAGTTACCGCTGCAACTGACCGCTGCTAACTAATCCCTCCACCGCTGTTTTGAGGGCGATGCAAATGTTTGTCCTATGGGTAGCCTCATCGTGGTAGGAGCAGTATTTGCCTGTTCGCGCCGGGGTGAGGTTCCCCTTTGGGTACTTCCTCTTTAGCGGTGGGGGAATGATGTTCCCGTTCTCGTACAGAATGTCCTCGTACGAAGAGGTTAAAGGTGGTGAAGACTTCTTGACGTTCCGCTGGCATGATCGCCAGGGGGCGACCTTGTCGGTAATGCGCGGGCCTGTGCCTGCCCTGGGGCTTGTCAGGAAAAGCTTTCTGCTACGGTTGGTTCCCCCAGTTTCTAGCCAGTTTGTTGGGTTGGGCACCTTGGTCCTAGCCCGCTGTCTGGTCCTGTTTTCTTGGTGGACCGGAAGGGGCTCCTCCCGCTTCCTCTTGTGCAGGTGATGCCCATAGGTTTCGTGGTCCGCCTGAGCGTGCCTGATGGTCATCGCCATCAGCTCATCATACCCCTGCGGGAGCTCTACCCGCACGGCGTAAGAAAATTTCCTTGGCCGGAGACCCTGCTTGAACGCCATCTCGGCGATCCCCTTGTCTAGGTTCCTAACCCCGACAGTCGCCGTTTGCCAGCGGTTAACGAACGTCCTTAACTCCTCGCCATCTGCCTGTGTGCAGTTGAAGAGAACCGTCGATGTCCGGGCTCCTTCGACCCATACGATGAAGCGGCCGACAAACCGATCGGCCAGCTGCTCAAATGCCTCAACGGAGTTTGCCGGCAGCTCGTAGAACCAGCTGAGTGCCTCTCCGGACAACGTTTCCTGGAAGATGTTGCAGCACACATCGTTGGAGTAGCCCTTGGCGCAGGTTTGGGACCGGAAGCTATCCAAGTGTTGGTATGGGCAGCCGGCTCGGGAGTACTTCAGTTTCAGGGACTTTTGGTTACCGGATCTCCCCTATTCCAAAACCCGGTGTGAAAAGGGTCCAGTACGTTCGCTGAATCGCACACCTTCCAATGGTCGCGCTGCCCTTCTCTCATTGGCCTCCATTTGGGCCTTCATATCTGACACAGAGTCGGGCAGTACTTGTAGTGCCCATGCGGTCGGGGTCATGGCTTCATCCTCGAATGAAGCGTGTAGTTGCCGGGGGGCCGGCGTGCTCTTCGGTAGCGCTACGTCGCCCGGGGACTCCACCTCCTTAGGGTCGGTAGACCTTCCCGCTTCGGGGCGCAGAGGCTGCCTCGGTGTGGATACATGTGCCCTTGCCAAAGCGGCGTTGGGCTGTTGTCCCTTTTCCAAGGCAGCCACCAAAGCAGTATTCACCGTCTCCATTTCCTGATACCGGGCGTTTGACTCTGCTCTATCCCTGTCGCTCTCAGCCATATTGTGCCGGTGGGGGCTATATGCGGTGTGCTGGTCGCTCTCGCCGGCTAGACTATCTTCCTCGTCACTCGGGTCGTCCGAGAATGTCAGCGAAGGGCCCCAATGCGTTAGTTGGTTGCCTTCCGCCAGGCATTTCCCGCTCGTGCTACCGTTGCATGCCCCTGATGTGCCGCTCGGTTCCTGATAGCTGTCGTCGGTCTGGCCATCTAGGCCGGGGGGCTGCTCCCGTAGTGCGACCGGGGTAGCGTTGAGCAGTTGCTCTGGTAAGATCCGCTGATCCTCTTCTACATTTCTTTCCCGCCCCACTTCTGAACTTTCTGCCATGTTTTTTTTTTTTTTAACCCGCTCTTCTACCAACGTAACTTTTTTAAAAATCTTCCCACAGACGGCGCCAATTGTTTCTGTTGTAACCCGTAGGCCTGACAAAGACTGGTGGATCTTGGTGTGATTCCTTCCTGCAAGTCCGGCTAACTAAGGGGAATACCGGGCGAGCCGGTCTTCTCCTCTCCGATGCCTAAGTTAGTACCGTTGGGATAAATGGATAACTTAATCGGGAACAATAAGTAGTTGGAGAGTGGGTTACCTATTAATGAGGGTAGTTGAGGCCCACTACCAGATCCGAGGGCATAGACGACGAAACAATTTTCGTCGACTATGCCGAAATTTCGTCGGCTATAATTCGTCGGAAAAACCTCGTCGGCTATACCAATGGCCGACGAAAAAAAGGAAATCGTCGGCTATATGCGAGTATGGCCGACGACTTTATCGACGAAACATCATTTCGTCGACCAAACCTTGGCAAAATATCCGACGAAATTCGTCGGGTATCTTCAAGTATGGCTGACGATATCGTAAACTATAGCCGACGAAATTCGTCGGCTATTTGTTCTGAAATATAGCCGACGATTTCATCTATTTTGTCGGTTATTTCGTCGAAATATATTAATATTTTAATAGGCATTAATTAGTTATAGCAGACGTAATAATGTCATTTTCGTCGGCTATAACGGTTATAGCCGACGAAAATTGGTAAAAATCGTCGGCTATAGTGCTTATAGCCGACGAAATAATGCCAAAATCGTCGGCTATTCTTACATTTGTTGAAAAAAAATTAAATTATTTTCTAAATTACCATTCCAAGGAACCTGCAAATCACAAAGACAGTCCATGCATTTGCACCAACAAGAAACACGTCTAAATGACTTATTATTTAATTCGTTCCAATATACATAAAATATAACCCTAATCCTCACCTAAACCACTAAAGTCCACCAGGTCATCCCCAGCATCCTGCTCTCCATCATGCTCGTCATCCTGCTGACCGAACTCGGGAGGTTGAGGCATTGGAGGTTCAACTAACGGCTGAAACGGAGGCGGGGGTTCAAGGCTTTGTTGTTGTGCGGTGAACATCTCATACCACCAGTTTTGTTGGCCGGCATAGTTGTGTTGCCGAATTCTCTCGCATTCAGCAAGCCAACTGGACAGATCTAAATAATACTGCTGTGTTCTCCGGTGGTGCTCTTGTGTTCTGCGGTGTAGCTCCTGTGATCTGCGTTGTTCCTCCTGTGATCTCTGGAACTCGGCCGCCAACCTGGCATTTTCTTCTGCCAATCTCCGCACTTCCCCCCTCACCTGTTGGCTCTCCCCGCCTCCCTTCTTTTGACCTCCCTTAGTGGTCTTCAGGAGCCCTAGTCCAGAACTTCCCAAACCCCGGCAGTAATAGTTGTTTGAGCGGTTTGGGAAGGCTGCGTCGAACATCCTCGCTGCCGTTTGGACATACTCCTCCGCGGCTGGGCTGATCGACGGCCGCCCCGCCTGGAGAAGGGTCTGGTGCCGAGAACTCATACTCCTCTGCGGCTGGGATGAATCCACAGCCCTCCGCGGCTAGGAGGAATCCACACTTCTCCGCGGCTGGCTGGTGGTCCTCTCAGGCTGGCTAAGGGTCCTGTCGGAGTCTGCGGAACCGGCGAAACTTCCAGAACCTCTCGATCTGGAACGACGGCCTCCGAAGAACTGTCTGAATGCATCGGCCATCTGCAGCACTCGTGGCATTAATACATTAATTAATATTAAATTATATTATATTAAATAACAAATTCTAATTAATATATTAACCAATAATACTAACATATTTCAAAACATACTAACAAATTAATATTTAAATTTTAACTAATTTTAAATAATACTAACCATTAACCTAAATATAACTATTTATATACAAATATAACTATATTTCTATATTAACATATATATATATATAATTAGACTACCAATTTATATATATAATTAATTTAACAATTTATATAACAATTTATATAATTAAAATTAAATATATAACAATTTATATAATTAAAATTAAATATATAACAAATATATAACAATTTATTATATAACAATTTATATAATTAAAATAAAATATATAAAAAATATATAACAATTTGTTAAAATTAAATTTATTAACAAATATATAACAAATATATCACAATTTATATTATTAAAATTAAATATATAACAATTTATTAAATTAAATTAAATTGAAAAAAAAATAACCGGATCGGATCGGAGGAGGAGGAGGAGGAGGAGGAGAATTCGGCCGGATGGAGGAGGAGGAGGAGAGGGGCGGTGCAGATCTGTCTGAGGCGCTGCGGATCGCAAAGCAGAAAAACGGAGGAGAAATGGGAAAAATGCAGAAAACGGAGGCTAGGGTTCGGCAGTTTCAAACTTATACCCGAAAGAATAGCTGACGATTAAAAAAGATTTCGTCGGCTATTCTTTACTATAGCCGACGAAATCTTTAACATCGTCGGCTATACTTTGAATGTCGTCGGCTATACTTTAGGCGCTCAGTAGCCGTCCGATCTCCCCCATCCAACGACGGATAATGAAAAGGCGCGGATCGCAAGAGTTTAGCCGACGAATACAAATATTTCGTCGGCTATACTTTGGAAAATCACAGCCGTTGGATCTGAGCCATCCAACGGCGGACAATAAGCGAATCGCAAGAGTTTAGCCGACGAAATATTTGAATTCGTCGGCTAAACCTTTGGTCAAACTACGAAGTCAAACCTCTAAACGCTTTAAAACGGAAATTGGCCTGTGTAAATGACGTTTTTTGGCCTGACCTTCAACAGATAATAGTTTCAAATCGATGAGGCGCAACTAATCGTATAAAAATTTTCCTCAAAATATTTACCGACCTTCAGGCTACCCATAGGAAAACGGAAGTAGTAAAAAACAGTTAACCGCAACATTCGGCACCCAGATTTTGTCGAAATCGTGTCATTTTTCAACCGTAGACGTATTTCATTATTTCGGTCATATCTTATTTCACGACACATTTGCATTTGAAGAGTGTACGTATAGTAACTATTTGAAACTATACATTCACTTAAACACTTAGTAAACAAGTTAAGGAACATTAGTGCATATGTTCCGATTTTGAATCTAAAACTTTGGAAAATCTATTCCAACCGTCAGATATCACCGTTAAGATTAAATACATGTATGGAAAAAAATCCAACTTCAGCTGACAACGTTAAAGGCTCGATCGGAACGGTCAACCGGGTGAGTCAAACCTCTAAACGCTAAGAAATGGTAATTGGACTGTCTAAATGACGTTTTTTTGCCTGACCTTCAACAGATAATTGTTTCAAATCGATGAGACACAACTAATCGTATAAAAATTTTCCTCAAAATATTTACCGACCGTGAGGCTACCCATAGGAAAACAGAAGTAAAAAACAGTTAACCGCAACATTCGGCACACAGATTTTGTCGGAATCGTGTCATTTTTCAACCGTAGACGTATTTCATTATTTCGGTCATATCTTATTTCACGACACATTTGCATTTGAAGAGTGTACGTATAGTAACTATTTGAAACTATACATTCACTTAAACACTTGATAAACAAGTTAAGGAACATTAGTGCATATGTTCCGATTTTGAATCTAAAACTTTGGAAAATCTATTCCAACCGTCAGATATCACCATTAAAATTAAATACATGTATGAAAAAAAATCCAACTACATCTGACAACGTTAAAGGCTCGATCGGGACGGTCAACCGGGTGAGTCAACCCTTTAAACGCTTAGAAATGGAAATTGGCCTGTGTAAATGACGTTTTTTGGTCTGACCTTCAACAGATAATAGTTTCAAATCGATTAGACGCAATTAGTCGTATAAAAATTTTCCTCAAAATATTTACCGACCGTGAGGCTACCCATCGGAAAACGGAAGTAAAAAACAGTTAACCGCAACATTCGGCACGCAGATTTTGTCGGAATCGTGTCATTTTTCAACCGTAGACGTATTTCATTATTTCGGTCATATCTTATTTCACGACACATTTGCATTTGAAGAGTGTACGTATAGTAACTATTTGAAACTATACATTCACTTAAACACTTGGTAAACAAGTTAAGGAACATTAGTGCATATGTTCCGATTTTGAATCTAAAACTTTGGAAAATCTATTCCAACCGTCAGATATCACCATTAAGATTAAATGCATGTATGAAAAAAAATCCAACTACATCTGACAACGTTAAAGGCTCGATCGGGACGGTCAACCGGGTGAGTCAACCCTTTAAACGCTTAGAAATGGAAATTGGCCTGTGTAAATGACGTTTTTTGGCCTGACCTTCAACAGATAATAGTTTCAAATCGATTAGACGCAACTAGTCGTGTAAAAATTTTCCTCAAAATATTTACCGACCGTGAGGCTACCCATAGGAAAACGGAAGTAAAAAACAGTTAACCGCAACATTCGGCACGCAGATTTTGTCGGAATCTTGTCATTTTTCAACCGTAGACGTATTTCATTATTTCGGTCATATCTTATTTCACGACACATTTGCATTTGAAGAGTGTACGTATAGTAACTATTTGAAACTATACATTCACTTAAACACTTGGTAAACAAGTTAAGGAACATTAGTGCATATGTTCCGATTTTGAATCTAAAACTTTGGAAAATCTATTCCAACCGTCAAATATCACCATTAAGATTAAATGCATGTATGAAAAAAAATCCAACTACATCTGACAACGTTAAAGGCTCGATCGGGACGGTCAACCGGGTGAGTCAACCCTTTAAACGCTTAGAAATGGAAATTGGCCTGTGTAAATGACGTTTTTTGGCCTGACCTTCAACAGATAATAGTTTCAAATCGATTAGACGCAACTAGTCGTATAAAAATTTTCCTCAAAATATTTACCGACCGTGAGGCTACCCATAGGAAAACGGAAGTAAAAAACAGTTAACTGCAACATTCGGCACGCAGATTTTGTCGGAATCTTGTCATTTTTCAACCGTAGACGTATTTCATTATTTCGGTCATATCTTATTTCACGACACATTTGCATTTGAAGGATGAAGCAATGGGCTGTCGAAATAATGCATTTTTCGTCGGCTATTCTGTGAAAAAAATAAAAAAATCAGTTGTGTTACACCTCTCGTACCCATATGTCCTGTTCATATATAACCAAAATTGAACATAAAAAAACAGAAACCCAGCAGTCAACATATTTCAAATTTTTTTTAAGGGGTTTGGAACCCAACCTAACTGGGAGGCTCATCCCCACGCCCGTTCATTAGAAATGATCGAGTGGATTACAAATGAAAGGATTACATCATCTAAATTACTTAATCTGTCGGATTGTAATCGGAATCATCGGATGAGTCTTCTTCGGTTTCTGAATTGCTCGATAGGGGTAATCTATGTCTTTCCTCACCACTAGAGTCCTCGTTAGTTTCTTCATTTGGATCAACATCAACAAGCAGTGGCTCTTCACGTCGAATTCGCACCGGCGTGTCTAGGCGAATAAAAGAGGAGTCAAGAATACCGTTTGAGTTGGGCTCTTGATACGCGGTGCCACCTACCTCGTTCTCTTCAAGTGTAGACGCCCGGTAAATGTTGCGATGGTGGATAGTGTTGACTACTTTCCACGGGTCCCCCCTGGCGAGATCATCAAGATAAAACACTTGTTTCACCCATGTGGCTAAAACGAACGGGTCGTCCTCATACCATGATGTACTAGTGTTCACAGAAGTTATGCCGTATTGATCAGTTTTCATGCTCTGCGGCCGTGTGTCAAACCATCTACACTTGAAAATGTGCACTTTCATGCCTTCCCCGTAATAGTCAACTCCATCATCCCCACCATGTGCCATAACCCCTGAATTTTGTGTTTTCAGTCTGAGGTCTCTCTCTTCACATCGAAATAACACACCATTCACCTTGCACGTCGCATAAACTTTTGAATAGACCGGCCTCATCGCTAGAAGTCTGAGTTCGTGCGACCAATTTGGGTGATTATCATTTTTAATAAGGTCCATCTGCAACCATCAGAATCAACTATAAATATGAATAATTATACACAATAATATATAAACACGTATAGAATAGTGTTAAAGTTACGTACCCAGCGCCCGAAATACTCTGCGAATGTCCGATTGTGGTAATCGAGATCACCTCCTACTTGTTCACAGTTTAGATGCATGTTCTTCCAAAACTGAACTTCTGGACAGTTGATTAGTACCCACCAATGTGCAATGGCTACCTCATAATCTTTCAACTTGTAGGAAACTGGCATGTTTCCACCGAGTACAACATCGTCGGAGAGTATGGAAAGATTGAACTGTGAAGGTACATCTTTCGGTATGCTTTCCTGTAACGCTCCTAAATACAGCTTCATGTAGGTGACGCACTCGTGCGCAATATATGCTTCAGTTATACATCCTTCAGGTGCGGATTTGTTTTGGACAAAATCACTGTATTGTCCAAGTTGCCTATAAATCAAGTTTTTAAAGTGTTATGATAATACATCAATACTATATCACATATATTGATGAGGAAATTAACATAAGGTGTAAAATACGTACCTTTCCATCGGATACATCTAAGTGAAGTGCACAGGACCGGTAAGCAACAACTGCCGCGGAAGATGGATCATGAGGTGAGGCATGATGTCAAAAAAATTTGGAGGAAATATCATCTCAAATTTACACATGATATGAACGATGTCTTGTTCCATTTCCCGGAGGTCAGATTTTCTCACTTCTCGTGTGCATACCTTCTGGAAAAATCTTGCCAACACTACTAACCGCTCCACAACGTGACGGGGAAGGAACGGTCGAATGAAAACAGGGAAGAGACATTGTAGCAGGGTATGATTGTCATGACTTTTCAACCCGTAAAGATTGTTGAATTGTCTGTTCACACACTTGCTATATTTCCAGCAAAGCCTGAAGGATACTTGGCCCGACTTATCCAATGGAAAGTTTCTGGTTTATGCTCAGGCTTGACGGTGTAAGGAGCTTGAAGCATTTTTCTCTTCCCTTGTTTCAACCATAGTTGTTTTCTGATATTCATGTTTTGCAGATCAGTGCGAGCCTTAGGACCGTCTTTCGTCTTCCCCTCCAAGTTCAGCGTTGTGCCCACCACACTTTCAGAATCATTTTTTTTCTATGTGCATAACGTCTAGGAAGTGACGGATCAGCAACTCACACCAGTACGGGAGTTCCCACAATATGCTCTTATGTGTCCAGAATTTGTACTCCTCAGGTCTTTCAGGTATTTCCGCTACAATATCGGGATGATTGCTGAGGGGCACAAAATCGTACTCATTAAGCACTGCTAAAATTTCTCTTCCCGTCCATCTTCTGGGAGGACCACCGTGTTCTTCGGTTCCATCAAATGCGGCGGACTCGTAACGCCAGTGGTGATCCGCCGGAAGGAACACACGATGACCCATTCTGCATATCTTGTTGCAATGAGGGGTGCCCCCATAATCGCTGAGGCACTCTGGACAAGCCTTGTATCCCCTAACAACGCTGCCCGACAACATCCCATAAGCAGGAAAATCATTGATGGTACCAATAACCATGGCATGCATCTGGAACGTCTCCTTCTTGTACTTGTCAAAAGTGGGATGACCAACGTCCCACAATACCTTAAGCTCTTCAATCAATGGTCTCATATACACATCGAGACATTTCCCTGGGTAACCAGGCCCCGGAATCAACAACGTCAACATATTATATTCCTTCTTCATGCACATCCAAGATAAAACACTTGTTTCACCCATGTGGCTAAAACGAACGGGTCGTCCTCATACCATGATGTACTAGTGTTCACAGAACTTACGCCGTATTGATCGGTTTTCATGCTCTGCGGCCGTGTGTCAAACCATCTACACTTGAAAAGGTGCACTTTCATGCCTTCCCTGTAATGCAGTTCCACAACTGAATGGAGAACACCGTAATAGTCAACTCCACCATCCCCACCATGTGCCATAACCCCTGAATTTTGTGTTTTTAGTCTGAGGTCTCTGTCTTCACATCGAAATAACACACCATTCACCTTGCACGTCGCATAAACTTTTGAATAGACCGGCCTCCTCGCTAAAAGTCTGAGTTCGTGCGACCAATTTGGGTGATTATCATTTGCAATAAGGTCCATCTGCAACCATCAGAATCAACTATAAATATGAATAAATATACACAATAATATATGAACACGTATAAAATAGTGTTAAAGGTACGTACCCAGCGGCCGAAATACTCTGCGAATGTCTGGTTGTGGTAATCGCGATCACTTGCTACTCCTTCACAGCGTAGATGTATGTCCTTCCAAAACTGAACTTCTGGACAGTTGATTAGTACCCACCAATGTGCAATGGCTACCTCATAATCTTTCAACTTATAGGAAACTGGCATGTTTCCACCGAGTACAACATCGTCGGAGAGTATGGAAAGATTGAACTGTGAAGGTACATCTTCCGGTATGCTTTCCTGTAACGCTCCGAAATACAGCTTCATGTAGGTAACGCACTCGTGCGCAATATATGCTTCAGCTATACATCCTTCAGGTGCGGATCTGTTTTGGACAAAACCACCGTATTGTCCAAGTTGCCTATAAATCAAGTTTTTAAAGTGTTATGATAATACATTAACACTATATCACATATATTGATGAGGAAATTAACATAAGGTGTAAAATACGTACCTTTCCATCGGATACATCCAAGTGAAGTGCACAGGACCGGTAAGCAACAACTGCCGAGGAAGATGGATCATGAGGTGAGGCATGATGTCGAAAAAATTTGGAGGAAATATCATCTCAAATTTACACATGATATGAACGATGTCTTGTTCCATTTCCCGGAGGTCAGATTTTCTCACTTCCCGTGTGCATACCTTCTGGAAAAATCTTGCCAACGCTACTAACGGCTGCACAACGTGACGGGGAAGGAACGGTCGAATGAAAACAGGGAAGAGACGTTGTAGCAGGATATGATTGTCATGACTTTTCAACCCGTACAGATTGTTGCATTGTCTGTTGACACACTTGGCTATATTTCCAGCAAAGCCTGAAGGATACTTGGCCTCACTTATCCAATGCAAAATTTCTGATTTATGCTCAGGCTTGACGGTGTAAGGAGCTTGAGGCATTTTTCTCTTCCCTTGTTTCAACCATAGTGGTTTTCTGATATTCATGTTTTGCAGATCAGTGCGAGCCTTAGGACCGTCTTTCGTCTTCCCCTCCAAGTTCAGCGTTGTGCCCACCACACTTTCAGAAACATTTTTTTCTATGTGCATAACGTCTAGGAAGTGACGGATCAGCAACTCACACCAGTACGGGAGTTCCCACAATATGCTCCTATGTGTCCAGAATTTGTACTCCTCAGGCCTTTCAGGTATTTCCGCTACAATATCGGGATGATTGCTGAGGGGCCCAAAATCGTACTGATTAAGTCTTGCTAAAATTTCTCTTCCTGTCCATCTTCTGGGAGCACGGCCGTGTTCTTCGTTTCCATCAAATGCGGCGGACTCGTAACGCCAGTGGTGATCCGCCGGAAGGAACACACGATGACCCATTCGGCATATCTTGTTGCAATGAGGGGTGCTCCCATAATCGCTGAGGCACTCTGGACAAGCCTTGTATCCCCTAACAACGCTGCCCGACAACATCCCATAAGCAGGAAAATCACTGATGGTACCAATAACCATGGCATGCATCTGGAACGTCTCCTGCTTGTACTTGTCAAAAGTGGGATGACCAACGTCCCACAATACCTTAAGCTCTTCAATCAATGGTCTCATATACACATCGAGACATTTCCCTGGGTAACCAGGCCCCGGAATCAACAACGTCAACATATTATATTCCTTCTTCATGCACATCCACGGAGGAAGGTTGTAAGGTACCAAAACCACCGGCCATATACTGTATGAAAGACTCATGGTGCCGAAAGGGTTGAACCCGTCGGTTGAGAGCCCGAGCCTGACGTTTCTGACATCTGACGCAAAATGAGGAAACTCATTGTTTATATGCTTCCAAGCCGCTCCGTCAGAGATGTGTGTCATGATATCTGTGTCTCCCGCGTCCCGCTCACCGTGCCACCTCATAGCTTTTGCGGTGGTTTCTGACATGTACAACCGCTCAAGCCTATCTCTCAACGGAAAATACCGAAGTACTTTCACAGGTTTCCTATTGCCTGCTCCCGTCAACTTATATCGGTCAGACTGACATATCGGACATGCGTCAAGGCTAGCAAGGTCATTCCCTTCTGCATCTTCACCCCAGAAGAGAACGCAGTCAAATGCGCATGCATGGATCTTAATGTAGGAAAGCCCTAGATCTTTGAGGATACTTCGGACCTTACGGTGACTAGTAGGATTACGATGACCCTCCTCCAACAATGAAGAAGTGTACTGTAGATATTCATCCACTTGCCTGATGCTCGATTTTGTCTCGACTTTAATCCTCATTACCTCCATCACACTTTGAAGAACTGTCTTCTCAGAACTTGAAGACACAGGGGACTGTTGCAATGCAATCAGTTTGTTGTACTTGTCAAAGGCAGTAGTGTTGACAACTTGTGGGAACGGCTGCACCGGGTCATGCATATATTGTTCCCCACGTACACTGCTTTCAAAAGGAAACACGTCGTTGACGAATGCCATTGTTGGATCGTTGGATGTACTACTACTGCCCGCCTCAAAAAACTGCCCATGATCATGCGATCCATCTAATGATGGCTCACCGTGATATATCCAACGTTTGTACTTCGGCCAAAACCCATTACTCTTTTGGTGCTCCCATACTGTCCTAATCGGAAATCGACACATATCACTGCGACACTTACATTTCTTGCACGGGCAATAATGGTATTCCTTCCCGTTTGCATTTTCCTCGACGAACTGCAAAAAATCCACAACTCCTGTAGTGTATCGTCGGTCATGCCTTGGAAGCGAAATCCAACTCTTATCTCGATCCATATATAGCCTGATAATAATATATATGTATAACTTTAATTAATAAGAAATTAATTAACACATATATATTACAATATATATTATTATCAACATCAACTCATATATATATATATACCATTAATTAACAACCATTATTTAAGTTCATTACACTATCAACAACCATTAATTAACATATTTATATATATTTTAACACTAATTAAAATAACATCAAATTAAAACACATAATTATACTCTAACTGAAAATCAACTCAACTACAACTCAAAATCAACATATATACATACATTCTAACACTAAAACAACAACAAAACAAAAAATCACTTACTATATCAAAATCACTAAAACTCAAAATCAACTCAACTAAAACTCAAAATCAACATATATACACATATACGTACCTATATATAGCTCCACAATGTAAGAGAGGACGGATTTCAACAATACCCACAGATTTTTCACTCTTTCTCCCGTTTTTTTTCATTTTTTTTTAAATGAGCAGCTTCTGTCCAGATCTGAAAATATAAAGACTTATAGCCGACAAAAATTCCAATTTCATCGGCCAAACTTTCTAAAGTTTTCGTCGGCTATACTTTAAGAGAAAGGCCAACGAAAATCCAAATCGTCGGTCATTCTAGGGGTATAGCCGACGAAAAATATTTTTTAGTGACGAAAGAAAAAATCGTCGGCCATTCTTGGGGAATAGCTGACGATTTTTTATTTTTAGCGACGAAATAAAAAATCGTCGGCCATTCTTGGGAATAGCCGACGAAAAAAGTATTTCGTCGGCCGTTTTTTTTTTTCGTCGGTAATGCTCTTTTTTCTGGTAGTGGCCCTTATATAGGTTGTCGAGCGTGAGGTCTGGTCTCACTCTTCGATGTGGGGCTGATCCCCTTCTGTTCATATATCGGGGCAGCTTTGGTGGTCTGTTCAGCAGGCTGGCGCCCCCGGCTCCCGGGCCCCTGGCCATAAGGTAGGCTGCTGGGCCCCGGGTCCGGGTGTTAACGATCCTGCCCCGGGCGATGGACCGGGTCCGGGTGGTGCGGTTGCAGGTTTGTGGGCCTGGGTAGCCCCTATGTGGCTACCGTCAACAAGTAGCATTACGCAATTTACTATTGACCCTCAGTATGATTAACATTCAAATAGTTTACAACAGTTGATGGAATACTAGTTATCCTAAAAAATGTGTAATTCTACTGACCATCAGAAATGTCCAATGCTACTGACTTGCAGTGGTATTATAAAAAGGGGAATTTCAAAATTTATGGATTAACAGATTCTGTTAGAAATTGATGAAAACTTACTAGTGTTAATTTTAAAAAACAATCTTGCTATTGGTAATTATAGGCTGAAAAATGTATCTATTGGTAAAAACCCCTATATAAAATTACCAATAGATACATTTTTGAACCCACAATTACCAATAGCAGACTTGTTTTCAAAATTACCACCAGCAAGTTTCCATCCATATTAACTAACAGAATCTGTTAACGAGTAAATTACAAAATTGTCCTTTTATTTTATTACAACACTGCTGAGGCTCAGTAGCATTTCACATTTTTGAAAATCAGTAGTATTACGTTGTTTTTTAGGGTCAATAGCATTATGTCGTATGTGAGTTTCAGTAGCACTACGACGTTCTTTTCACGGTCAGTAGCATAGTTGCAGGGTGTGTAGAATTTCAATACTAGAAAACGACGTAATTCAATATAATGCTACTAAATTGATCCATAATTGGAAATTCTAGAATGTATACTATATTGATTCAATATAATGCTACTGAATCTAAATAGGATAATAACTCCTAAACTTTTTAGTACTGTTTTTAGCCAAAATCAAGCATGAAGAGCCAAATTTTCATCAGAATCTCACAGAACTCTCACTGACCACCAGTGAGAGAGCCCAGGTAAGATCTCATGGATGATTCAATTATCCAAAAGAAATTACCACTAATGAAGTATACGAAAGCTTTTCTTCTCCCCTGCGTCCCACCCACATCTTATTTCCACTATTCCCAACCCACCATAATTAACCACCACATCAATCTTGCATCCTACATCATTCTCCATCTCAACCCGACCCAATAACCCTACAAACCTTGCCCAATTAGCCAATTCTTTCTCCAGAGAACTCCTTTGCGATCCCAACTCTGAAGCTCCTTCCGTCGGCCCCCGCCGCCTCCAGGTCCAATTTGCCCGAAATCAACCTGCGCTTACTAGGCGTGATAGGACCCGAACCAGGTTTCACCCTGAAACCCGGGTAAGGCCCTGCGGGGACTACCTTAAGATTAACTCTATCGATAAATCGATAAGCCAACTTTAAGATAGACAACCCTAAAACCTGTAAAATTTAAAAACACTTCTAATTTCAGTTCCAACCTCAACACCTGGAGCCATCTGCTCCCCAAACACAACCACCACCATAGATAAACACAAAATCTAATTCAACTGGCTCATTGGTAATCAGAGCAATCTAACAAAACGAACTGGAATCACAATTGGAAATATAACAAGAAATGTAATATGAAAATAAAAGAATAAGGGATCACAAATCCCACACTACCAGATAAAAGGGTTTTCCCGACGAAAAAAAAAAAACGGCCGATGAATTAAAATTTTCGTCGGTAATTCTAAGGAATAGCCGACGATTTTATTTTTCGTCGGTAAAAAAAAAAAATCGTCGGCCATAGTTTAACCATAGCCGACGAAACCTTTTTTCGTTGGTATTTTCAAAAAATCGTCCGCTATATTCATATTTCAGCCGACGATTTGTATTTTCGTCGGCCTTTCTCCGAAACATTAGCCGACGAAAATTTTTGGAAGTATGGCCGACGAAGTTTACATTTTCGTCGGCTATATAGACTTATAGCCGACGAGTACTATATTTGATTTCGTCGGCTATGATTAAAAAAAAAAAAAAAAAAGACCACCTTCCATTTTCTATCACTATCGACAAACCATTGCTTCATCCTTTAAATGCAAATATGTCGTAAAATAAGATATGACCGAAATAATGAAATACGTCTACGGTTGAAAAATGACAAGATTTCGACAAAATCTGTGTGCCGAATGTTGCGGTTAACTGTTTTTTACTTCTGTTTTCCTATCGGTAGCCTGACGTTCGGTAAATATTTTGAGGAAAATTTTTATAAGATTAGTTGCGTCTCATCCATTTGAAACTATTATCTGTTGAAGGTCAGACCAAAAAACGTCATTTAGACAGGCCAATTACCATTTCTAAGCGTTTGAAGGGTTGACTCACCCGGTTGACCGTCCGATCGAGCCTTTAACGTTGTCAGATGTAGTTGGATTTTTTTTCATACATGTATTTAATCTTAACGGTGATATCTGACGGTTGGAATAGATTTTCCAAACTTTTAAATTCAAAATCGGAACATATGCACTAATGTTGCTTAACTTGTTTACTAAGTGTTTAAGTGAATGTATAGTTTCAAATAGTTACTATACGTACACTCTTCAAATGCAAATATGTCGTCAAATAAGATATGACCGAAATAATGAAATACGTCTACGGTTGAAAAATGACACGATTCCGACAAAATCTGCATGCCGAATGTTGCGGTTAACTGTTTTTTACTTCCGTTTTCCTATGGGTAGCCTGACGTTTGGTAAATATTTTGAGGAAAAATTTTAAACGATTAGTTGCGTCTCATCGATTTGAACTATTATCTGTTGAAGGTCAGGCAAAAAACCGTCGTCTAACTAGACTAATTTCCGTTTTAAAGCGTTTAAAGGTTTGACTTAGTGGTTTGACCAACAGTTTAGCCGACGAAAATTATATGTCGTCGGCTAAACTTTTGCGATCCGCTTATTATCCGCCGTTGGATGGCTCAGATCCAACGGCTGCTGATTTTCCAAAGTATAGCCGACGAAATATTTGAATTCGTCGGCTAAACTCTTGCGATCCGCGCCTTTTCATTGGCCGCCGTTGGATGGCTCAGATCAGACGGCTGCTGATCTCCTAGAGTTTAGCCGACGATGTTAAAGTTTTCGTCGGCTATAGTTAAGAATAGCCGACGAAATCTTTTTTAATCGTCGGCTATTCTTTCGGGTATAAATCAGAAACTGTCGAACCCTAGCCGACTTTTTCCTCTCTTCCTCCTCCTCCTGCTGCTGCTGTTCCAATCTGCCGCAAAGATTTCGTTTCCGCCGCGCTGCTCCTCCTCCTCCTCAAATCGGCGCCTAAACTCTCCTCCAATTCCGGCCTCATCCTCCGATCCTCCTCCGATTCTCCTCCTTCCTCAAGCTATTCCGGCCGGCCTCCTCCTCCTCCTCCTTCCCCTTCGCCTTCCCCTCCTCGTCCGACCTCCTTCCCCTCCTCCGATCCGGTTAAATTTTATTTTTTTTCAATTTAGTTTAATTTTATAAATTGTTATATATTTAATTTTAATTATATAAATTGTTATATATTTGTTAATAAATTTAATTTTAACAAATTGTTATATAGTTGTTGTATATTTTATTTTAATTATATAAATTGTTATATAATAAATTGTTATATATTTGTTATATATTTCATTTTAATTATATAAATTGTTATATATTTCTTATAATTTAGGTATAGAAATTATTATATATTTAATTGTAATTATATAAATTGTTATATATTTTTGTTAATATATAAATGGTTATTTGTATTTATATATATATGTTAATAATAAAATATAGTTATATTTGTATATAAATAGTTATATTTAGGTTAATGGTTAGTATTATTTAAAATTAGTACAAATTTAAATATTAATTTGTTAGTATGTGGTTGATTACGATTTTAAAATTTTAATTATTAATTTTACTTAATTTTATATTTGTGAGAATAAATAGTTATTTTTTTTTCCCGTTCAATTAGGAGAGGGTGAACCGGGCCGAAGAAGAGGTGTTCCAGCAAGTAGTTCGGGAGACACAACCGAACATTTCAGAGGCAGATCTGGAAGAAGCCCTGTGCCAGGTCGACCGATCGAATGTCCAAACGGCAGTGAGGATGTTCGACGCAGCCTTCCCAGACCGGTCAAACCAATACTACTGCCGGGGTTTGAGAAGTTCTGGAATAGGGCTCCTGAAGACCACTAAGGGAGGTCAAAAGAAGAGAGGCGGGGACAGCCAACAGATGAGGGGGGGGAAGTGCAGAGATTGGCCGCAAGATTGGCGGCCGAGTCCCAGAGATCACAGGAGCTACGCCGCAAAACACAGCAGTATCATTTGGATCTGGCCAGTTGGCATGCTAAATGCGACAGAGTTCGGCAACACAACTACGCCGCCCAACAAAACTGGTGGTGTGATATGTTTGCGGCACAACAACAAGCCCTTGAACCCCCGCCCCCGTTTCAGCCGTTAGTTGAACCTCCAATGCCTCAACCTCCCGATGATGACGAGCATGATGGAGAGCAGGATGTTGGGGCTGACGTGGTGGACTTTAGTGCTTTAGGTGATGATTAGGGTTATATGTTATGTATATTGGAACAAATTAAATAATAAGTCATTTAGACGTGTTTCTTATTGGTGTAAATGCATGGATTGTCATTGTGAATTGCAGGTTGCTTGGAATGGTAATTTAGAAATTAATTTAATTTTTTTTCCCCAAAATGTAAGAATAGCCGGCCATGTTCGAGCATAGCCGACGAATTTCGTCGGATATTTTGCCCAGGTTTGGTCGACAAAATTAATTTTCGTCGGCACTGTCGTCGGCCATACCCGAGAATAGCCGACGATTTCGTTATTTTCGTCGGCCATTGGTATTACTGACGCCGTTTTTTCGACGACGTATAGTCGACGAAAATTTCGTCGGCAGAAGGAATAGCCGACGAAAATTCGGCATAGTCGACAAAATTTTTTTCGTCGGCTATTCTGTCCAATCTGGTAGTGCCACCTAGCGGAAGCGACAATGATGATGACTATGCCTCGACTCCGAGTACTCTTGACCTCTGATCACTACTCTGCACACTGGACGATTTTTAAAACGAAGGGCCCAGGGGAAAGTAAATTAAAAACGTTAGAGTGAGTGGATAAAAATAAAACAATTTAATATAGTACTTTAATTTAAAGTATCATATTACTTTCTCAATATTTTAGAAATAAAACCACATTGCATGCCTTTAATAAAACGTCCCACGTTTTAAGAAAATCGTATTTAAAAATCAGCCTCGCTGATATATCAAATAAACAAATAATACTTTTGTTTGTATATGTATTTCAAAACGAAATATTTATGAAAATCAATTAATAATATTTCATGACCAATCCCATTGGTCATATAAAAACCCAGCCCCGCTAGTTCGGGAATTTATTAAATTACTGAAAGTCTCATAGAGAAAATATTCCCGAAAACCATATAATATAAATCATGACCAATCCCATTGGTCATATAATAGAATAGGGGAACGTCATTACCACCATTTAATAATAGCCTCCAAGACTAAGGGTCGACCCTCCAAGACTCTCTCTATAGCGTCCCACGCTATGCCCGTACACGTCGACCACCGAGCGTGAATCTGACCTATGTGGTCAAGTCGTCACCTCGCATGGGCTCAGGCGACACTATGCCCGTACACGTCGACCACCGAGCGTGAGTCTGACCTATGTGGTCAGGTCGTCACCTCGCATGGGCTCAGGCGACAAAGCTAGCTAGCATCAATAAACATATCTGGACCCTGATATGGTGAAAATCTGAAAACAAAACCGAAACTACGCTTCCCCTTATATATCATAAATCCGTACGGTCCCCGACCGCACATCTGAGGCTTATAATAATCATTAGTATAATAGCCTCGAAATATACTCATATATATCCGACATATCCAACATGCCGTAAAATAATATCGAAAATTATATTTAAAACGTCGACATGTCTCACATGTCGAAAATCATAAACTCCCCGGAAATCTCATTTCCGGTCTTTCAAATATAAAATACAATAACAACGATTAAGTATAATTTATCAAATCATACTATTTCCGGAAATCTCCTTTCCGGGTACAATACGTACTACTAAAATAGTAGTAAAAGTATAACCCAAATCCATAATTTACTTTAAATATTAAATCAACAATTATAACAGAAGTATATGAATTATCGACTTTCGATAATTCATATCATGCTTACGAATTCATTTAATTAAATAAATTGCATTTCAATAAAACGTAATTGCATGCATTTATTTTAAAATAAAATCCACTCACAGTACGGCCGAGCGCTCCGCTAATCCGATCTCTCGTCCCGTCGAATAACTTTTCGACCTGTAATAGGGACGTAATTATAATTATTACAAAACTCGGAATTTAATCATAAACGTTAAATCTACGGACGTCCTCACTCGCACGAAACCTCCCAATTTTCTGTTTTTCAGTTATCGGTACAGGAATTACGCCTCAATACTGAAAATCTACGTCTGAAATTACTCAGGACACCCACTTCGTGTCCGATTAATCATTTTACTAGTTATTTAGTCGTAAAACCCTTTTAATTAGCTTTTAACCTTTTTACGGTAAGTCAACAGTAACTTTTAATGGTCAAACAGTAATTATTCTAGGTAAAACAGTAATTCTGAAAGTCAAACAGTAAATGGTTAAAATCCAATTACTATTTACCCTTTACTATTTACTGTTTACTTTTACTTTTACTGATTTACCATTTACTGAATTACTGTTTACTATTTTACCGTTTACTATTCATTTTTTACCGTTTTACTTTTCACTATTTACCCATCTTCAACCTCCCGCCGCCAACAGCCGCAGCACCGCCGCCACGCCGCCGGCAGCGCCACCACAGTGGCCCAAACACCTTAATTTCAACCCAAAATCCACCTAAAACGATCACCACCACCTCAAGAATACATCACCACCAATTGATAGGAGCACAATGTGCGACGATATTAATGTGTTTACGCCTCGTTTATGCTTTGTTTAACCCTTATTTATCTAAGCTTGAGTCGTAATTTAGTTTAGTGTCATTTTTGTAGAGTTTTTATCAAATGTGCTTTAGAATCCGAAAAATGACTAAGTTTGAGAAATCTGGAAAATAATGCAAGTTGTCTTTTTTGTGATTCTGAGATGAGTAAAAATGTGATCTATCCTTGTCCGAATTTATTGACATTTGATGTGTATATTATTCATATACTGAGGAATGTTGTGTTAAAATTTCAGATCAATCGGAGTTCGGCAAGTCACCCAAAAGATGGCTGCAAAACAGCAGTTCGAGCAAACCAATCCAGGGACTTCCAGGATTTTCCTGGGACTGTGTCCCAACTTCAAAAATCATTCCCGATGACTCACAAGGAATTTGATCGAACTGTTTTACATGGAAGTAGCTATGTGTGTCTAGTTTATCTGAGACTTGGAATCGCATCAATCGGAGCTCCGAGGAGAGAGATATGCCGGAGTTACTACAACAACGTCTGTTCTGCCGATTCCAGGAACCTACTACCTCCTTTTCGCAATTTCTATTTTTGATGGACCATATGATGAACAAATGCATATGTGATGATAGTCCAAGCTTAAGGAAGGAGAGAGGAAGACACCAAGCTAAGTCAAACAGTAACTTTTATCTAACCTTCAGTCATAATTTAGTTTAGTGTCATTTTTGTAGAGTTTTTATCAAATGTGTTTTAGAATCCAAAAAATGACTAAGTTTGAGAAATCTGGAAAATAATGCAAGTTGTCTTTTTTGTGATTCTGAGATGAGTAAAAATGTGATCTATCCTTGTCCGAATTTAATGACATTTGATGTGTATATTATTCATATACTGAGGAATGTTGTGTTAAAATTTCAGATCAATCGGAGTTCGGCAAGTCGCCCAAAAGATGGCTGCAAAACAGCAGTTCGAGCAAACCAATCCAGGGACTTCCAGGATTTTCCTGGGACTGTGTCCCAACTTCGAAAAATCATTCCCGACGACTCACAAGGAATTTGATCGAACTGTTTTACATGGAGGTAGCTATGAGTGTCTAGTTTATCTGAGACTTGGAATCGCATCAATCGGAGCTCCGAGGAGAGAGATATGTCGGAGTTACTACAACAACGTCTGTTCTGCCGATTCCTGGAACCTACTGCCTCCTTTTCGCAATTTCTGTTTTTGATGGACCATATGATGAACAAATGCATATGTGATGATAGTCCAAGCTTAAGGAAGGAGAGAGGAAGACACCAAGCTAAGCAATGAAGGAAAAATGGAAGAAAAGAAGCTCTCCTAGTCAAGCCAGGAGAAGGTGCCGATCGGACTGCTAAGCTGCCGGCAAAACATGCCGGCGGGTTTGGGGCATTTTTCGGTGGACCAAAGCCTATCAAATGAAGTCCAAAGATTATTTAAAAAGTCCATGAAGATGTGAAGCCCAAGCCTTGAAGAAAAATTCAGAAAAAGAAAACTTAATTGAACTATGAAAGGAAGGTTTCAAATCCTTAATCCACTTGGTTTTCTGATTACCTTATGCATCTAGGGCAGCCGGCACCCTTTCCTCTATATATTGCCTCACTTTGTCATTCTGAAAAAGATCTCATCTCAAGCTTAAACACAAGGCCTAAACTCTTCCAAAATTCCCCAAAGATCCTAGACAAAAACCTAAACCGAAAACCACCTTCACCTCACCTCAACCAAGTTTCTGCTCTTGCAGGACCTTGGACTTTCTGCCTCCATAATCTACTGCCGACGTGACTCACTGCCGTGCAGCCTCACCCCAGCCTCCATACTTCGCCGGATCCACACAACGTGAAGCTCTCAAGGTGTCTCAAAGTGTGATCCACTCCCTTCTTCGGTTTTGTAATTTTTGTTTAGTTATGTTTAGTTTTGTCTATGAAACACTCATGTATGTTTGGTGTTGGTTTATATGTCTATGTATGAATCAATTTTGGTTTTATGAATTGTATGTTAAAGATTTGTTTGAATTGATGCTTAGATTTAAGTTTAGGTTTCGACAAGAACAATGAATTTTGCATGCTAATTTGTAATATGTAACTTGTGGATTTTGTATGTTGGATAATTAGGGCAGTGGTATTAGAAGCATGTTTAGGATTTAAATTGGTTAGTAATCTAAGGGTGTGACTTAAAAACCAAAGCATTAGTATTGGCTGGAAGCATGTAAATCTATATGTTAGGTTTCATCTAACCCGAGTTATAACAAATAAAACAATAGGCCTGACGGTTGTTTTGATTTGTTGAGCTCACCTAGGGTAATACCTTAGCTAAAACTTGAATGTTAAATAAGATGATTGACAACCTTGCTTGTTTGCATGTTTTCGATTTAAGACTCTTGTGCGATATATGTTAAGTCTTAATCGGATTAGCATAAAAATCTTTAGGGCTAGAAAGGAAGTTTGTTCTAAAGAACTTGAGGAGTCTAGTAACTAGGTACAGAGCAGAAGCTCTAGTTATGGTCGAAACTAATTTGAGTCTTGAACCTGCTGAATACTTGTCTCTTACCTTCTTGCATGCGAATCTACTTGTTAAAAAGTCTTTGGTGCTAAATGTTTTGTGAGAGATGATGATCACTTGTATATAGTAAATTAGGACTTTAATTTCATGTCTAGGAATTTAAAGGCAGCTTTGCTGCCGAGCCTTTTATCCCCCATAATTTCGTGTGAATATGTATATATGTATATAAGTGTGACAATTGTGTGCATATGTATTTGTGAATATTTATATTAACATTCTCATATTTCAGGTACCCTTAATCCCCGGCTTAGAACGATCCCTACTTATGTCTATACTACTAACGATTGTAGGGTTATTATTGCTTGATGCTCGCTTCGGCGACCCATCAATTTTTGGCGCCGTTGCTTGGGAATATAAAATCTTGATTTGTTTGAATGTTAGCTTTGTAAATTTTTGAAACTCTTTTTGAGTCTTTAAAGTTTTGAGGTATATCGGATAAAGCATGACCTTACCGTGGGCTGCACAAGTCCATTGCACAGTTTGCTCCTTTGCTCCACGTACCTTGAATCTTTGATGTTGTGTATAGCTTGAAAAATTCTTGTAGTACCTTGAAAAATTTGTTTAAGTAATAGATTTGTGTATTCTTGCATTGTAGTTTTTGTTTTTGTTCGTTTTTATGTGTTTTGTGTGTGTGCAGGATGGACAGGAAAGAAAAAGTGAAGAAAAGAGGAAAGGTCTGCCCAAACAGAAATCGGGCAGTGCAGTCAGTCGACTTTGGAAGGCTTCCGTTTGCTGCTCACAAAACCTGGGAAAGTGAGCCATACGCCGTTGGAAAGATCTATGAGTCTACTTTCCGTAGGATTTTACAGAGGTAGATTTGGAGTTTTGAGCCGATCCCAGTTTCAATTTGAGTGAAGCACGGTCAATCTGGCAGAACAGAGAACTGGGCAGATCAATAGGTGCGATTAAAGACCAAACAAAGAGTACTTCTGCTGGTCCGATTGAGGCAAATTTTATACCGTTGGAAAGCTCTGTGTGTCCACTACAACACTACTTCAGAACAATTTTGCATTAGGATAGTGGAACACACCCAAATTCGGGCCTCAAAAGATACAGACACATCTGCCGATGCTGCCCAGAAGCTGCCTGCAGCCTGCCAAGAGCCATCCTACTGAAGAACCCCACAGCCTGCCGAGCTCCTGGATATCAAAGGTGCCACTGACGAGTGCCCACCTGCCGACATATCCACGTGTCTTGTCAAGCCGTATCCTGCCGTATCCAAGAACAAATCTGACACGTATCTGACCAAGTAGCCGTATTCGATACGCATGTCGATACGCCTGTGCTACTGATAACCGTTTCCGATACAAACATAGATACGCCATCCGATACGATGCGATGCTGCTGCCCTGCCACAGCCTTCGATGCTGCTGCTCCTGCTGCAGCTTGCCTATGCTGCTGCCCCTGCACCTGCCTATGCTGCTGCCCCTGCACCTGCCTATGCTGCTGCCCCTGCACCTGCCTATGCTGCTGCCCCTGCACCTGCCTGCCGAGAGAAGCATGCCTGCCAAGAACTTGCTGCTGCCGAGAGAGGCTGCTGCTGCCCCAACTACCGAGCTGCACATGACAGTCAACACACATGGTGAAGAGTCTAGGCTATGGACTATAAAGACAAAGCGCTACTTGGGAGGCAACCCAATTCGATCAAAGAAAAGTGAAGGAGCCATCACCGAGCGTTTGCAATTTTTTAACCCTTCTCTTTTTCTTTGATTTGTGATGATCGATATGTGGGTATGTGTTAGACTATTGCATGCTTAAAAAATTCGTTGATATTGATTTGTGCTTACATTGAGGACAATGTAATTTTTTAAGTGTGGGGTGGGATAACGTATTCCGTTTATGTTTTCGTGTGCTTAGTTTAGAAAAGAAAATTCAGAAAAATGTTCCACAAAAATAGAGTGTTTAAATTGTTTGTTTTGAGTCTTAGGATGCCCCTAATATGTCAATGAGGTTTTTCCTCCTCTTTGTATACATAGATGATAGTTGTGCATACAATTAAAATTGTGAGATTCATGGATTATGTGCATTGGTAGGAGCATGTAGGACTTGTTGATTACGAAGCATGCATGTTTTAGTTAGTTTGTTTCCATAATAACCTATGTGAGCTTTAGAGCCAAATTGCTTTCTTCATGAGTGATAAATTGAAAATTTCGAGCATGCTAATATGTGAACCTCATAATTCTTTGATTATTCGATGATTATATGCAATAGCTTTTCATGGACTCTAGTATTGCTAGAACTCGTTCTTGTGATTATTGAAACTTGATAGTCATGAAAATTGCCTTGATTTTGAAAAGGATTGAAGACGTTATATTAGGATCACCACCATTGCCAAATAAAGCATGTGCCCTATTTGTGCCCGTCGTGGGACTCCTTAGAAAACCCCTTTGAGCCTACGTTGAGCCTTTTCTTTCATCACTCTTATTAAAATTCATATGCTTAGAATAGTTATATCTTGACCCTTGTCCTCGCGAGACTTGGCAAAAGTTTAAAATCGATTTGGAGGTTTGATGTAGAGTGATGTCATGAAACAAGTGTGGGGTGGACTTAGCTAGAAATTGTGTGAAAAATGTATATGCCATGCCTAGCAAAAGTGAAAAATATGTAAACGGACAGAAAAGAAAAGAAAAGAAAAACATGAAGTCCGAAAGAAAAAGAAAAGAAGCTGGGCACGGTTTTGATTGAAAAATTTGCTAAGTCCTATCCTTGAATAAATGTTGTGAGCTTGGAGTTTCGTTCGTATTGGAAGGTCTAGCATTGTGAAATTTTGACCTTTGTCCATGTTTATGATGTTTTGGGAAGTAAAGAATGAAGGAAGGGTCCAACAAGATAATATCCGACCCTTGGAGTGAAGCCATAAGGAGGATCAAGAATTGCCAAGTCATGGTGACGTTTTTAAGCACCACTTATCCTAAATTTCCTTCCCTATAGCCGAGCCCCATATTTATTCCCCTATAACGTTTTCATGATTCTTAAGATGGCATACTATGATTTGTGGAGATTTTCTCAAGAGTTGAGCATATGGTTTTGGTCCATTGGTGCATATAGTTATCATATGAGATTTTTCCATAAAAATTCACAAAGTGTTTTCGTTTCTTTAATATATGCAAGTCACTCTTTGTTATTCATTATCTTTCACTTACATATACTTATGTGTGAATAACCATGCTTCGAGAGAAAAGAAGAGAGTATGCCTAGTGAGGAGGATTGAATTAGGTTAACATGTCTAAATGCTTACTTTTGCTCTTATATGTTCTTATTGATGTTACATGTTCATGAAGCTCGGAATTTTCGTGCCTAGCATTCTCATGCATTAACTTGAAAGCTATGTGTACATAAGAAGCCTGAGACAAATTGTTAGGGGCAATAGTTTGTTTATAGTCTAGTTTAATTTAGTTTGCTAAGGGACTAGCAAAGGATAAGTGTGGGGTAGTTGATAGGAGCACAATGTGCGACGATATTAATGTGTTTACGCCTCGTTTACGCTTTGTTTAACCCTTATTTATCTAAGCTTGAGTCATAATTTAGTTTAGTATCATTTTTGTAGAGTTTTTATCAAATGTGCTTTAGAATCCGAAAAATGACTAAGTTTGAGAAATCTGGAAAATAATGCAAGTTGTCTTTTTTGTGATTCTGAGATGAGTAAAAATGTGATCTATCCTTGTCTGAATTTAATGACATTTGATGTGTATATTATTCATATAATGAGGAATGTTGTGTTAAAATTTTAGATCAATCGGAGTTCGGGAAGTCGCCCAAAAGATGGCTGCAAAACAGCAGTTCGAGCAAACCAATCCAGGGACTTCCAGGATTTTCCTGGGACTGTGTCCCAACTTCGAAAAATCATTCCCGACGACTCACAAGGAATTTGATCGAACTGTTTTACATGGAGGTAGCTATGTGTGTCTAGTTTATCTGAGACTTGGAATCGCATTAATCGGAGCTTAGAGGAGGGAGATATGCCGGAGTTACTACAACAATGTCTGTTCTGCCGATTCCAGGAACCTACTGCCTCCTTTTCGCAATTTCTGTTTTTGATGGACCATATGATGAACAAATGCATATGTGATGATAGTCCAAGCTTAAGAAAGGAGAGAGGAAGACACCAAGCTAAGCAATGAAGGAAAAATGGAAGAAAAGAAGCTCTCCTAGTCAAGCCAGGAGAAGGTGCCGATCGGACTGCTAAGCTGTCGGCAAAGCATGCCGGCGGGTTTGGGGCATTTTTCGGTGGATCAAAGCCTATCAAATGAAGTCCAAAGATTATTAAAAAAGTCCATGAAGATGTGAAACCCAAGCCTTGAAGAAAAATTCAGAAAAAGAAAACCTAATAGAACTATGAAAGGAAGGTTTCAAATCCTTAATCCACTTGGTTTTCTGATTACCTTATGCATCTAGGGCAGCCGGCACCCTTTCCTCTATATATTGCCTCACTTTGTCATTCTGAAAAAGATCTCAGCTCAAGCTTAAACACAAGGCCTAAACTCTACCAAAATTCCCCAAAGATCCTAGACAAAAACCTAAACCGAAAACCACCTTCACCTCACCTCAACCAAGTTTCTGCTCTGGCAGGACCTTGGACTTTTTGCCTCCATAATCTACTGCCGACGTGACTCACTGCCGTGCAGCCTCACCCCAGCCTCCATACTTCGCCGGATCCACACAACGTGAAGCTCTCAAGGTGTCTCAAAGTGTGATCCACTCCCTTCTTCGGTTTTGTAATTTTTGTTTAGTTATGTTTAGTTTTGTCTACGAAACACTCATGTATGTTTGGTGTTGGTTTATATGTCTATGTATGAATCAATTTTGGTTTTATGAATTGTATGTTAAAGATTTGTTTGAATTGATGCTTAGATTTAAGTTTAGGTTTCGACAAGAACAATGAATTTTGCATGCTAATTTGTAATATATAACTTGTGGATTTTGTATGTTGGATAATTAGGGCAGTGGTATTAGAAGCATGTTTAGGATTTAAATTGGTTAGTAATCTAAGGGTGTGACTTAAAAACCGAAGCATTAGTATTGGCTGAAAACCTGTAAATCTAGATGTTAGGTTTCATCTAACCCGAGTTATAACAAATAAAACTATAGGCCTGAAGGTTGTTTTGATTTGTTGAGCTCACCTAGGGTAATACCTTAGCTAAAACTTGCATGTTAAATAAGATGATTGACAACCTTGCTTGTTTGCATGTTTTCGATTTAAGACTCTTGTGCGATATATGTTAAGTCTTAATCGGATTAGCATAAAAATCTTTAGGGCTAGAACGGAAGTTTGTTCTAAAGAACTTGAGGAGTCTAGTAACTAGGTACAGAGCGGAAGCTCTAGTTATAGTCGAAACTAATTTGAGTCTTGAACATGCTGAATACTTGTCTCTTACCTTCTTGCATGCGAATCTACTTGTTAAAAAGTCTTTGGTGCTAAATGTTTTGTGAGAGATGATGATCACTTGTATATAGTAAATTAGGACTTTAATTTCATGTCTAGGAATTTAAAGGCAGCTTTGCTGCCGAGCCTTTTATCCCCCATAATTTCGTGTGAATATGTATATATGTATATAAGTGTGACAATTGTGTGCATATGTATTTGTGAATATTTGTATTAACATTCTCATATTTCAGGTACCCTTAATCCCCGGCATAGAACGATCCCTACTTGCTCATACTACTAACGATATTTTGTAGGGTTATTATTGTGTGTGAGCTTAGGCTCCCATCACCATTTCCACCGCCAAAAGCCCACACAGCCGCCGCGAACGACGGCCGATACGGCGGCCCATTTTCCCCAAACCCGCAATTCACCAAATTCCAACAATCCGAACCGCAAACTATACAATTCCGACTCTAAACAATGTCCTAAATCCAATTACATCCTCAAATTACATCAATAACACCAAAATTTCACTTTCCCAATTCAAACCGAAAACCCTAGAAATTCAACTTTGAATTTCTACTTACCCGTTCTAATTTGAGTCAATTCCTCCCATGGAGATGACGTGCAGGCCGAGGTCCCCCTTTCCCCTCTCGAAATCGGGCCGATTGGTGGCTGGAGGAGGAAATTGGTTCAATCGGTGGCCGACCTTCGGGGACATCACCCGGCCAAACGATGGTGAATCCCACCGTGCCGCTGCCACTGGCATGGCGGGGAGGCTGAGCCGGTTCGAACACGACCGGTGCGGCGGTCCAGTTCTACTGGACGGCGGAGTTGGGTGTAGGCAGGGAGCGGGTCGGGGTCGGCCGATCGGGGGAGAGGAGAGAGAAAAGAGAGAGAAGAAAAAGAAAGAAAAGAAAAAGAAAAAGAAAAAGAAAAGTTTCCCCGTTCGGGAAATATTTCATTTCCCGCTATTTATACTCGTCCAAAAATCGGACAATTTCCGATTTACATCGTAACTTTTTCGTACGAACTCCAAATTGAGCATGCTACGTGTCCACGAACTTGTTTCAACGTCTTCTACCTAGTCATGAAATAAAATCCTCAGTCGAGTTAATTTATTTAAAAGTCAACTTTTAGAACTTTCAAATCGTAAAAAAAATTCCCGAGGAGAAATAATAAAAGTAAAACAGTTAAACGGTAATTCTAAGTTCGGGTCGTATCAAGGCGGATCCTCGTGGGCTCCCGGCCTAATGAGGAAGATATGGAGCATGAAATTGACTCTGAATTGGGCTAAGATGTTTACTCGACGGCGAGACCGATCTCGTGACGGATGTAGGAGCTTTGCGGCACCGAAGAAGATGAGATGTGAGTGTGGTTGTGGTTGTTGAGAGAGAGAGACTAACCGGAGTAACGGCGGGTTAGAGCGCATGAGAAATTAATTGTATAAGCTGGCGGGTGGTAAATATTGTCCCAAAATTGTAGTTATTGGTAAATTTAAATCCATAAAGTTTAGGGGTTTCATTTAAGACTTTAAAAAATGAATGGAAGTTTGAGCGTATTCAAAATATCTTCTTTTTTCAAAAGAGGATCTAAGGGTTTCACACCTACCCCCTGTCGTGACTCAAACCCAGGACCTAATAGCCTATTTCCTAGGTAATGGGGCTCTTTTACCACTTGAGCTAACCCATTTCGTCAGCGTATTCAAAATATCATTCCTACTTATGGAATTAGTAACTCATGGATAATGATGGATTTTGTAGTGTAAATTATGCACACCAAACTCTAATATTTTTCCAGCCTCCAGACCAAAGATTTTGAAAAGTCTACTACAGATATTTTTCCAGCCTCAAAACCAAAGATTTTGAAAAGTCTACTACAGATGTTTTATGCGTATGAAGAGGTTAATCCTCTGTCACCTCTTTACTTTTTGCTTTTATGAATAACATATCATCTCTCTTTCCTTTTTTTTCTTTCCTCCCATCTTTTCTTCATTATTTTATGCAATTGAACTCTTATACCAACATGTTTTTTATTGTTGAATTTGTGTTTCTTTATTTTTGTGTTCAATTTATTTCTCGATTATATATGAAATCCTAAAACACAATTATTATCGTTTGCACCTAACCATAAAAACCTAATTTTCTTTCTCTCTAAAGAATCGAGTCAGTGAGTTTTCAAACTTGGGAAAAAAAGATACTCATTAATTAATGAATAAGGTTGATTAAGTGAATACTAATCGAACTACATATTTGTAGTCGATCTATAATGTTGTCATGATTAAAATCTTATATGGATGAACGCTCAATTATTTCGTGACTAGGAGTTTTGCTTTCCTTATTAATATTGACTTGTGGTTTTATCGGGGACGTTGCAACGCCTCTATATGGGACAGAAGAATGAATGTCGTCCCTATTGTTTATAAATTTGGACAGTAATACATGCAAGCCAACCTCAATGAATATGTTACTTTGCCCAAAAACTAGTATCTCAACACCAACTGAAAGGATTTTTATTCTTTTTATGTATTGTATCTATTATGCAGAGCAGACTGGAGCATCACCGTACATCAATTCAAATAAATTTTATTTTTTATTTGATTCTTTTTTTGTATTGACAAATCTGTAAAAGTCATTCATAATAAAGCCGATAGATTTTTATAAATCAGTATGAACTCTGTAAAATGTGAACATTTTAAATAGTCTGTGGACTTTTGAAAAAGTCAATAAATTAAAAAATATCCATACAAATCCAAATACAATACACCCCCTTAGTTTTCATACATTTACACCTTCTCGATTTCTTTACACACCCAACAAGGCTACAACCAATTCTTTTGTCAATTTGTACTCATTTGTCCTTTAACATTTGTGTAACCATTGGTATAACTCCACTGATGTCAGGAACTGCCTGCCACTCATTAGCTACCATACCACTCATTAGCTACCAAAGTTCCAAATAACACACTTTTTGTTTTGTGTTATTATTTTTTTTTATCTTTCATTTTAGAGAGATTAATCTACTAGTATACTCAATTAATCTACTAGTATGTTCATAATTCACTAATTAACTTTTAATTTATAAAGGGTTTCGTTTAGAAGTCATTTAGCGCAATATGTGTAGTTAGTTTTACATCAGAGAGAGAAAGATTGAGTATACGTTTTAGAGAGATTTTATTCACACATCTAAATACAAATTACACACACCTACACACCTTTTTTTATGTATAAGATCTTGTACGTATGTTAAATAACCAAAAAGAACATGTGCATTAAGTTATTAAAAAAAATAAAGAAACATATATAATCCAAACCCTAGAAAGGCTGAAGCATAAGTTTTGTTATCTTTATAGTGTTTCTTAGTTTATATAAATAGGGCCTGAATTAATAACTAGTTCAACAAGCATGGTGATGTTATATATCAAAAGATAAAGTAAGTTTGAGTGATTGTGGAGATAAAAAATAATAATAATAATAAATAAATAAAAACTAAAATTTCGTCTTGTTTGTCATCTCATAAGAGCATCTTCAGCAGACTCTCTATTATAACTTTTTAGCTATTTTAGAGAGTATATATAGTTTTTTACGAAAAATAGCAGCTATACCAGACTCCCTATTATAATTGTATGTTAATTTATAGCTACTTCTAACTTATAGCTAGCTCGCTAGCCAAATTTGGAGAGCGTGATAGCTAAACGCTAAAACATTTACATTTAATACATTCCTTATATGTAATTATATATAATTTATATATACATTTAAACCACTTTTTATTCAATTAATAAATATTTTAAATTTAAATCAAGATAAAATAGAGAGAACTGATGCAGATGTATTTTTAAAATGGCTAGCCAAAATGACATTTTAGCTATTTTGGCTAAACTTTGACTAAAAAATAGCTAGCATTGCTAAAGTTGCTCTAAGCCATATAATTTATATATAATTTAGCCAATTTTTATTTATCAAGTTAAGAGAGATTATATAATACGTTGCATGGAATCGGGTGCAGGTACATGGAAGCGAAGCGTTTGGAACCCCGGAAGTGTTTTTTTTAAAAAAAATTTGTAAGCGGGTACGTTTTGGAAGCGTCGAATAAATTAATCTATATATATATAAACAAATTAATATTACTTATTTTTTAATTTTTTTTATTTGATAGGAGATACAAATTATTACATGGGATTTCCCATCTACAAGACTCAGCAACAACATATAGGAATTTAATGATCAACATAAGCCTCCACAGACTGAAACACTTGAAATGAAGGTGATAAACAGAAACGTTGCACACCTCAAGGGCCAATCTCAGCTGCTTCTTCTTGACCCTCTTTGGTAATTCGTTGTTTAAATAGCCCATACTTGTACCTAAGTCCATAACCCCATGCTGGGTAGTTCAAAGTTTCCAAAGAATCCAAGAAGCATGAGGCAAGCCGACCGAGACCCCCATTCCCGAGCACAGCATCTGGCTCCTACAGTTAATTAGAAAATCAGCCAAATTAATATTAGCTTTACATTCAAAATATGTCTCAAAACAGAGAAAAGACAAATCTAAGGGGAGCGTATCCATCATGAGAAAATAGATGAGGGGAGACTTGTTCTTGAAGGTTGTGAAAGTGGAGGAGGTAAAAATGCGATCCTTGTTGCGCTTGCTAAGCTCCAAAGAGGCCACCACAGCCGAGAGAGCACCGAACAGAAGAAAATAGAACAACTCCATATCGCACAAGAGAAGAGTGAAAGGAAGGAAGGAAGGAAGGAAGCTCAATAGGGGGACTTAATGTGGGGAGGTTTAGGTGGCGGCAATTGAAAAAGGAGGAGGACCCTATTTCAAGATTTCCTTCCCGAGTTCGCTTAACCCACACTGTTATCCACACTCTGGTTCTCTGGTTATATTATTTTGTTTACTCTCTGCTGATAGACCGATACTACTAGGATCTCGTGATACGATCCGAATCTCGAATTACTTTTTAACTGTTTTACTTCTATATTTACGTTCCGAAAATTGTTTTACGATTCGAAAGTTCTAAAGGTTGACTTTTAGATGAGTTGACCCGACCGATGATTTTATTTCATGACGAGGTAAAAGACGTTGAAACGAGTTCGTGGACACATAGCATGCTCAATTTGGAGTTCGTACAAAAAAGTTACGATGTAAAATCGGAAATTGTCCGATTTTGGACGAGTATAAATAGCGGGAGGAAAATTTTCCGAAAGGAAAAATTCCCCATTTTCTTTTCTTTTTCTTTTCTTTCTTTTTCTTCTCTCTCCTTTCTCTCTCCTCTCCCCCGATTCGGCCCGACCTCCTGCCGAACTGGGTCGGCGCACCGGTCCCGTTCGGACCGCCTTCTCCTCCTCTTCTCCTATGTGGCAGCGACGGGGCTCGGTTCACCGCCGTTCAGTCGGAATTAGCAGGAGAAGGTTCGACTGTGTCGAACCTGGTTCTCCCTCCTCCGACTACGATTCGGCCCAATTCTTGAAGGGAATTGAAGGTTTCGACGTGTGCAATCATTCCATGGAAGGAATTGAACCGAATTGCACCAGGTAAGGAGAAATAAGAATTTGAAATTTTTAGGGTTTTTGTGATTTTTTGTGGAGGTTGTGATTTTGATGTTTTTGTTGTAATTGGAGGCTAGAATTGAGTTTAGAACATTGTTTGGAGTCGATCGAGTGTAATTTGGTGTTGAATTAGTTGATTTTTGGAGAAATTGGAGTTTGGGGGTTTTAGGCAGCCGTGTCGGCCGCCGTATGCGGCGGTTGCGTGGGTGTTTGGCGGCAGAGACGACAGGGACGAGGTCCTGAGGTGGTGGCGATGGTATTCGGTCGATTTAGAGTCGAATTGTGAGGTTGTGGGCCACTGTAGTGGCGGCGCCGGGGGCGGAGCTGCAGCTGCCAGTGGCGGGAGGAAGATGATGAATAGTAACACAGTAAAAAGTAAAAGTAAAATAGTAAAAGGTGAAAAGTAAATGGTAAAATAGTAAAAGTAAATAGTAAATAGTAAAAGTAAATGGTAAATAGTAATTGGACTTTAACCATTTACTGTTTGACTTTCACAATTTACTGTTTGACTATAAAATTACTGTTTGACTTTGGATTATTACTGTTGACTTGTCGTAAAAAGGTAAAAGATGTTCTAAAGGTTTTACGACGAAATACTAGGAAAAGAATAAATCGGACACGGAATGGGTGTCCTGAGTAATTTCCGACGTAGATTTTTCGGTATTGAGGCGTAATTCCTATACCGATAACTGAAAATGGAAAATTGGGAGGTTTCACTACCAGATACGGCCGAATAGCCGACGAAAATTTTTTCGTCGGCCATTCCATTTTTTCGTCGGCTATACCCTCTGCCGACGAAAATTTCGTCGGCCATAAGTCGTCGGTAATACGCCGTCGGTAATACCAATGGCCGACGAAAAAAAAAATTTCGTCGGCTATAGTTAAGTATGGCCGACGAGTCCAAAAATTCGTCGGGCAAACGTGGGTGAAATAGCCGACGAATTTCGTCGGGTATTTTTGAATATGGCCGACGAAATCCATTAAGTATAGCCGACGATTTAGTAAAATTTCGTCGGCTATGATGTTTTAACTATAGCCGACGATTTAGTAAAATTTCGTCGGCTATGGTGTTTTAACTATAGCCGACGATTTAATAAAATTTCGTCGGCTATGATGTTTTAACTATAGCCGACGATTTAATAAAATTTCGTCGGCTATGGTTTTTTAACTATAGCCGACGATTTAATAAAACTTCGTCGGCTATTTCCTCGAAATATATTACTATTTTAATAGGTATTAATTAGTTATAGCCGACGAAATAAGGCAATTTTCGTCGGCTATACTAGTTATAGCCGACGAAAATAGGTAAAATTCGTCGGCTATACTTGTTATAGCCGACGAAATAATGCAAAAATCGTCGGCTATTCTTTCATTTGGGAAAAAAAAAATTAAATTATTTTCTAAATTACCATTCCAAGCAAGCTGCAAATCACAAAAACAATTCATGCATTTGCACCAACAAGAAACACGTCTAAATACCATTTTTATTAAATTCGTTCTAATATACATAAAATATAACCCTAATTATCCCCTAAACTACTAAAGTCTAGGATGTCATCTACAGCATCAGGCGCATCATCCGCCTGCTGACCGAACTCGAGAGGTTCAGGCATTGGAGGCTCCACTAACTGCTGAAACGGGAGCGGGGGTGGACGGGCTTCTTGTTGTGCCGCGAACATCTCATAAACCCACTGTTGCTGGCCGTCGTAGTTGTATTGCCGAATTCTGGCGCACTCAGCATTCCAACGGACCATATCCAACTGATACTGCTGGTACTGCTGTTGTCTGCGGCGCAGCTCCTCTACTGTCTGGGACGAGGTCGCCAATTCTGCGGCCAATCGCTGCACTTCCCCCCTCATATGTTGGGTCTCCCCGCCTCCCTTCTTTTGACCTCCCTTAGTGGTCTTCAGGAGCCCTTGTCCAGAACCTCCTAAACCCCGGCAGTAGTACTCGTTGGACTGCTGTGGGAAGGCTGCGTTGAACATCCTCGCCGCCGTTTGGATATTGGTGCGGTCGACCTGGCGCACGGCTTCTTCCAAATCTGCCTCTGAGATGTCCGGTTGTGTCTCCCGAACTATTTGCTGGAGCACCTCTTGTTCGGCCTGGGTCACCCGCTCCTAATTGGACGGGGAAAAAAAATTAATATTCTAACAAATGGATAGTTAAGTAAAATTAATAATTTAAATTTTAAAATCATAATGAACGACTTACGAGATCTTCTGTCGCTTGTGGATAAGCGATCTTGAACGTCTCCACGTAGGGGTTGCAATCAGGATGATCTCTGAGCGCCTCCTCCTGATATTGTGCAAACGGCCTTGAACCGCCGTGATGGAGGATTGTGTTACGGCGGCGGTTCTCCGAGTTTATCCGAGACCGTTCCTTCAAACAAATAATAAAATATTAGAAAAATGCATCAAAAAATATAACTGAAATAATTATAAAATATTTAAACTAATAATTAAAATTTTAATAAAATAAACATTTATAGTGAAGTTTAGTATTTACCATCATAGCCGGGTTGTCGAAGACTACGGTCCTCAACCAACGCCACTCGTACTCCCTGAACATGAACTCTCTGGGAGTACCCATACGACCACGGTTGCCGTACTCGTTATAGTGGGAACGGAGCTCGTTCTTCCACTCTTTGAACCTACGAAAAAAACAAAAGTGCATTAGAAATATGATTAATATCATAAAATATTTCTAATTATCAAATAAGACATTCCCAACGTACCTCGAGCTCTGTTGGGAGTCCGCCCAACCCCGCTTGTGTTCCGCAACCACAAAATATGTCTGAAAGATAATATTTTATTAGTTTTATAATTATAAAAATACCGAAATTTTTTAAATATTACGATAACTAAATTAAATTTTTTTATTTACTCACCGACGCGGCGTTGTTCAACTCCATCTTGATTTCTTCGGGCACATCAGCCCACCGAGCCCACAACATAGGGACTCTGTCCCTAATGAGTGCACCCACGCAACCCGAGTAGTCGCGTTTCTTTTTCGCCCCAACCTCCTGATTAGGAGCTTCGTCAATCTGGATCCTCCCGCTCCGTTCAACCGTTCTCCTGAGCGTCTCAAAACTGATGACACCTCTGGTATTCCTCTGGGTTGAACTGCTAGCGCCTGTCCCTATCACATAAACGACGATTGGTTAATAAAATTAAATATTAGTGCGTTAATTTTAATAAAATATTTAATTAATAAAATCGAATGTTACCTGAACCCGATGATTCGGTTGCCGTCGACTTTCCTTTTCTCCTCGCCGAAATCAGGAGGTCAGGGCTCTCCCATGGCTGCTGCTGGTATGCCTCCGCAGCACTCACGAACTGAGGCATATCAGGCCACTGGGGCCGACCCTGATAGTCGACCTCGGGTATCGCAGGAATGTTGTAGGGGAGGAAGAGCTGGTTTGGGAGAGTAGGCCCCTCAGTCGAGTCACCAGCAGACTGAGTCGGACTCGGCATCGGCATCGGCTCCCGATGAACCTCAGGCATACGAACCTGAGGAACGTCGGCAGCTATCTCCTCGTGAAACAGCTGCCGACTAAACCTCGGCGCCACAGAGGGACCGACATGCGGAAGTGAAGTGCTCGACGGCCGCCCCGCCTGGAGAAGGGTCTGGTGCCGAGCACTCACACTCCGCCGCGGCTGGGCTGCATCCACACTCCTCCGCGGCTGGCTGGTGGTCCTCTCAGGCTGGCTAGCCGTCCTCTCGGAGTCTGGGGAACCGGCGGCATTTCCAGAACCTCTAGATCTAGAACGACGACCTCCGAACAACTGCCTAAATGCATCGGCCATCTAAAGCCAGACGCATTAATACATTAATTAATATTAAATTATATTATATTAAATAACAAATTCTAATTAATATAATACCCAATAATACTAACATATTTTAATATTTACCGATTTATATAATAACCAATTTATACATATAAATTATACAATTACACCTAAATTATATACAATTAAAATAAATTTTACAAAAATTACCTAAATTAACATAAAAACCTAAAAATTACATACATTAACATAAAAACCTAAATTATAACTAAATTAACATAAATACATAAATTCTACCTAAATTAACATAAATACATAAATTATAACTAAATTAACATAAATACATAAATTATATCTGTTGTAGGAGAAATAGATTGATTAATCTCTCTGTCTTTATTCATTGATAAGGAGGCCTTTATATAGGCATTACATCAAGTATCCCTGGCGAACAGGGATTCCCTATCTAATAGAGTATCTAGACTTCTAGTCTTATTAGGACAAGACACACCACGGAAGTTACTGAGTTAACCTTCCTTGAACACTCCCCCTTGTGTCGCGTCCTCAATGGTGCATGAGCTGTTGCCTCGTTAAAACCTTTGCCAGTAAACAAAAACCTCTTGGGCAAAAATAAAAGCATGGTCTAAGGAAAAAGAGTACAACGCACCAACTACAAGTATGTGAGACATGCATAACTAGGCTCCCCCTGAAGTCTAGATGAGAACTCCCCCTGATAGTCAGTCAGTCTTTGAGTTCGGATAAGCGACACATTCCAATGCGCTTTACATGCTTCATAAATGTAGATTTGGGTAGAGACTTGGTGAACAGATCCGCTGCATTTTCTTCTGAGCTGACTTGCTTCACCTGTATATTTAAAGTCTCTTGCTGCTGCTGATTGTAGAAGAACTTAGGCGAAATGTGTTTAGTATTGTCACCCTTAATGTATCCCAACTTCATCTGCTCGATGCATGCTGCATTATCTTCAAATATGCAAGTTGGTCCCATCGTAGTAGACTCAAGTCCACTAGACTCTCGAATGTGAGATATAACTGAGCGAAGCCAAATACATTCTTTGACTGCTTCATGTAGTGCAATAATCTCAGCATGGTTCGAGGAGGTAGCAACAAGGGTTTGCTTGGTTGATCTCCAAGATATCGCCGTATTCCCAATGGTAAAAACATAACCTGTTTGGGAACGTCCTTTGTGTGGATCTGACAAATATCCAGCATCAGCAAATCCTACCATTACATCATTTGGTGTATCTGAGTAGGAGGGGGTATCGCCAAAATCGTATCGGGACCACGACTTAGCATCCGCGGGTCCGGATAAGTTGGCGGATATGTCTGCAAGATGGCGGATGGATGAACCAAAGCCAGTCTTGGCGGATATGGCTGGCGGATGGCAATCCGAGCCATGGTTTATGCTGTTAGATGCAAGAGATCGACTAGGTGTCGAATCCTGATGAGTGTATCGATAGTACAAGCCCATGTCAAGGGTTCCTTTAAGGTATCGGAAGATGTTCTTGATTCCAACCCAATGACGTTGTGTTGGCGCAGAGCTAAATCTAGCTAACAAGTTCACAGAGAAAGCGATGTCTGGTCTAGTACACTGAGCTAAGTATAACAAAGCTCCAATCGCACTAAGATATGGATATTCAGCTCCCAAGACCTCTTCGTCATCTTCTTTCGGACGAAAGGGATCTTTGTTGATATCCAGACTTCTAACGACCATGGGAGTGCCTGTAGGATGCATAACTTTGTCCATGTTAAATCGCCTGAGCATCTTTCGGACATATGCAGACTGGTGTATAAAAATTCCACCACTTCGGTGCTCTAGTTCTAAGCCTAGGCAAAACCGAGTCCTTCCCAGATCTTTCATCTCGAATTCGGATTTCAAATAGCTAGCGGTCTCATTGATCTCATTCAGAGTTCCAATGATGTTCATATCATCGATATAGACGGCTATAATGGCAAATCCTGAACTTGTTCTTTTTATGAACACACAAGGGCACAACTCATCATTCTTGTATCCTTTCCCAATCAAGTAATCACTTAACCGTGTGTACCACATCCTACCAGATTGTCGGAGTCCATATAGAGATCGTCTCAACCTGATAGCAAATGAACTTCGTGGTTTTTGCTCACTTGACTTGGGTAACGAAAGTCCTTCTGGCACTTTCATGTACATCTCCGTATCTAGGTCCCCATAAAGATACGCAGTTACAACATCCATAAGCTGCATATTGAGTCTCTCTGAGACTACCAAACTTATTAAGTATCGGAAGGTAATAGTATCCATGACAGGAGAATACGTCTCCTCATAATCAATTCCAGGGCGTTGAGAAAAACCTTGCGCTACGAGTCGAGCTTTATATCGCTGGACTTCGCCATTCTCATTGCGCTTTCTGACAAAGACCCATTTATGTCCAACAGGCTTCACGTTCGGCGGTGTAGGCACAACCGGTCCGAATACTTGCCTTTTCTTTAGAGAGTCTAGTTCAGCCTGGATTGCTTCTTCCCACTTCGGTCAATCCGCCCTACGTTGACATTCATCAACAGTGCGGGGTTCCATATCGTCGTCGTCAATGACTTCTTGAGCAACGGCGTAGGCGAATGCATCATCGATATACATGGAATTTCTTTCCATCAGATTGTGCATGCATAAGTAGTTTAGTGAGATTTCCTTGTTCTCCAACATCAACAGTGAGTCTGAGGCGTCCCCCAGATGATTCAGAGTTGATTCTTGGACATAGGTATAGTCGGAGACAATCTCGTGTGACGGCGTCACAGTATCAATGATGAACGGATCGCTTTGTGCCTGGACACATGCCCTCTTTCTAGGTACATTGTCTTTGGAACCGATTGGTCTCCCCCTCTTTCTAGGAGGATCCGAAGTCGACGCCGGCTCTCCACTTGGAGGTGCCGAGCCTAGGCTGCCGATGGCACCTAGGGCTGCGGGTCCGAGACCGGCGGCGCGTGCTCGCGCATGGCGAGGAATGTTAAGCCTTGCAGGTACATTCGCAGCAGGTATGGTTGATCTTGTCACTTTCGCAATATCAGTAAAGGAGTCGGGCATCGTATCCGCCACCTTTTGTAGTTCTAATATGCGTTGTATTTCAGTCTCACACTGAGACGTACGGGGATCATAATGAGACATAGTGGGAGAGAACCACGTCAATTCCTGACGTTCATTTGGGACGGATGCGGCCTCATCTCCCCCTAACGGCGGGAAGGATGTCTCATCAAAGTGACAATCTGTAAATCTTGCAGTAAACAGATCACCTGTCATAGGCTCTATATAGCGGACAATAGTTGGTGCTTCATATCCATCATAAATAGCTGATCGTCGTTGTGGACCCATCTTGGTACGCAGTGGAGGCGTGATAGGCACATATACGGCACAACCAAAAGTACGCAGATGCGAAATATCAGGCTCGTAACCAGTTACCAACTGGTACGCACTAAATGGTTGGCTATCTGTGGGTCGTAGACGAATAAGCATAGCTGCATGTAATATTGCATATCCCCATGCCGAAACTGGCAAGTTTGTGGCCATGACAAGAGATCTAGCTACAAGCTGTAGTCTCTTGATAGCGGCTTCTGCAAGACCGTTCTGAGAATGAACGTGGGGTACGGGATGTTCAACTTCAAACCCAACTGACATGCAATAGTCATCAAAACACTTTGAGGTAAACTCTCCAGCATTATCCAGTCTGATGGACTTAATCGGATTGTCCGGGTGGTGAGCCCGAAGCTTAATAATCTGAGCTAGGAGTTTAGCGAATGCAGCATTCCTCGTGGACAACAACGCTACGTGTGACCAACGCGTTGATGCATCAACCAGAACCATGAAATATCTAAATGGTCCGCATTCTGGTGTTATAGGTCCACAAATATCACCTTGTATTCGTTGTAGAAACGGAATATTATGTTTATTATCAATAGCAAAAGATGGTCTTGCTTGAAGTTTTGCTAGTGAACAAGCTTTGCAAAACGAACGATGAGCATTAGACATCGCTACAGAAGCATGAGAAGCAGGAGGGGGCCGAACTTCTCCTTGGAACCGAGAGGCGGCTATCGACGGCACGGCCGAACCGAGGCCGAGGTGCCCTCTGTGCTTTTGTGATCGGAAAAATGGATGACCGTGGGAGCATTTCAAAATACGGATCATCAGATCACGACCCGGATGACCGAGTCTATCATGCCAAAGCTTATAAGCATCAGAATCACATAATATAACAACATGAGATTCGTTGGCTCGAATGGTTGTGAAATACATGCCATTGCGAACTCGCTTACACTTCTCCACAATGCGAGTGCGCATAGATTGAGTGGAGGTGATCAACAGATATTCAGTTCCATCTTCAACATAAGTGCTGAGGTGATAGTCATTGTCACGCACATCCTTGAAAGCTAGCAAGGTTCTTGGCGCCTTAGGCGCATATAGGGCGTCCTCTACCCGAATCTCAGTGCCATTTGGCAGTAAGAATTGAGCAGTGCCACGACCCTTAATTACGGGTCCAGTTCCTGTCATCGTAGATAACGACGATTCTCTTGGCGTAAAATCCGAAAACAATTGCCGATTTCTCAGAATCGTGTGAGTTGTTGCACAATCCAACAAACACTCAATCTCGCCTTGATACATCTACAAAAACAATGTAAATTGAATCAATAGTCTACTTTAGACTTTGGCGAACACTTTAAAGTAAGTGTACTGAAACAATATATCATCACAAAATGAAGTGCATTAAGGCCAATAACATAGCCATGGCAACGACAAAACTTGAGAGAAAGAGATAAGCCGCATTTTAATCACCGAGTATCACCATTGATAATCATAGCCTAGGTCAGAGATTGAGACCGGACACCGTCGTAGGTGGCGTGGCCGAGCCAAGACCGAGGCCAAGGCAAAGGCCGGGGCCAAGCCAAAGCCGAAGCTGTGGTAAGGCCAAAGCTACCCAGAGGCCGAGCCGAAGCAAGGCGAGTGGTGAGAGTCGGTCAGGCATTGAGGCAATGCGATGCGACGGTTGAGCTAAATCCGAAGCATGGCGAGTCCGAAGACACTTCGTTGCCGAGCCATTGATGCAAAAGTTGCATTTGTTCGATAGGCTATCGATTGTTGGTTTCAAAAACCGGATTCGGTGCTGAGCCAAGCTGGCGAATGGCCATGGCGAGTGAGGCCTAGTGAGTCGCGGCCAAGCGCTTATGGGCTTTGGCGAGCGAGGCATGGCGGATCGCAGCCAAGTTGGCGGATCGCGGATCTCAGATCGCGGATTAGTTGGCGAATAGCCATGGCGAGCGAGTCCTGGCGGATCGCGACCAAGTTGGCGGATAGCGGATCGCGGATCTCGGATCGCGGATCGTGCATCGCGGCTCGCGGATGGCGTATCGCGGATCGCGGATGGCGTATCGCGGATCGCGGATGGCGTATCGCGGATCGCGGATGGCGTGTCGCGGATCTCTCCTTTTGTCTTTGTGATTTTTCGGATATGAGTTAACATCACCAGAATTTTGGTGAACTCAAAATGATTATGCCATTGAGAATTGGACGCATTGAACCAATTTTGCTTTCAGGGATGTAAAAATCTCAAATCATTCGTAGAATAAGATAGATTTTATTGATGACAACTCAAAAATACATCATGGTTGTTCTAAATAGAACGACTTATCGAACAAAGTCGTGATTTATTGACTATTCTGTCAAAATAACAATCAAAATCAAACTTGAACACGTATCTCATGACCTAAGTCAAATACTTATTCATAATCTGGAGTATCATACTCCTGAGTCCTACGTTTCTTGGTAGGTTGGAAGTCATCGATGGCGAAGTTCGTATCTTCCTCATCGTATATTTCTTCCTCAAAGTCTCCTACATAGTGTGCTTCTTGTTCTATGTATTGTTTGTGTTTCTTGTAAGCGGCTTGAATATCTCTGCTTGCTATGCAATCGCGTTGGAGATGATTCTTAGAACCACATTTGAAGCAAGGAGCCGAAGCATTGTTCGGCGTATGGCCACCACGCCTGGGACCGGAACCAAAACTGTTCCTCCCTCTGGGAGCGGCGGCTCTGCCATCATCCCTTGTCCAAGAAAGCTGTCGACCACGGCCGACGCCTCTTCTCCCTCCTCGTCCGCCACGTATTGCACTTGGCGTACGTGGTGGCGGTGCTTGACGTTCATGAGGTTGATGCTTCTGCTTAAAAGCTTTACCACGGGCTTGATGAGATTCCGCAATGAATTTCGGTCCTCGAGGCCTCTTATTGGTGGTAAGAATCAACTCATGGTACCTCTCCTTTCTCTGAAGGACATTCATCAAATCGCTGAAGGTTTTGATAGTGCCTTTCTCGCGGAGATCGCGGTACTGATGCGACAACATGGACGCAGATTCTGGGAACGTTGTGAAAGTCTTCTCCATCATATCATCATCGGTCTTTTCGACCCCACAAAAGCTCAAATCAGATTGCAAGTTTAGCATAGTCTGATGATATTCCTGGACGGAATCAAAATCCAGTAAGCGGATTTGCTCCCAATCAGACATGAGGTCTGGGAGTTGTGCGTCATGCACATTGTCGAAGCGGTCCTTGAGGATATCCCATAGCTCTTTGGGATCAGTTTTCCTCAGGTATTGCTTCTTGAGCGTCGGATGGATATGGCGCCTGAGAAACATCAGGGCTTGTGCTTTCTGTTCAGGAGAAGCGTGTAAGCTTTCATCCTCAGGAGGGTTGATGGTGGCAGTAAATCTTTTACCAATGAAAGTGTTCTCAACATCTGAGACCCACCTCTTGTATTCCTTGCCTTGGACATCCAAGATGTCAAATTCTGGACGCTGAGTGTCAGCCATCTACAGAACACAAACAGGGAGACGTTAGTATGTTTGAATACTAATCAAGTTTGATTGTTCTTTTAGAACAGTGCCAAGATATATCATGGTCACATAAATCGATGCTTAACGTGACTTCAAGTCACAATCGATATCTTCCCTTTGTTTTCTTTCCAAAAAAAGAATAATACGTTATGGTTCACAGTGACATCACAGTCACAAGCATAACGGTGGCCGGTAACATCACAGTTACCCCAATAAACGTTGGCACCGGGGTGACTAAATCCCCGTCTGCCGTCCCGAGAAGCGATAGAATCGGGATGAAGAAGCAGGGACACGGAAAGGTCCCGGGAGAAAACAAAACCCAACTATTGAAATTTCATAAGCGGGAACGTTTATAAAAATATTTACCTCTTCAAGAGAAGCTTGATCAAACGAAACTTGACTCTTGGGGAAGCTTGTTTTCTTCGATTTTTCTTGATTTCTTCTCAACCACGAATAAGGATTCGCGGGTCGCTTGCTTGGCTTGCGAGCAATTTTGGTCTTCTGGCGGATGCGTGCAAAAGTAGCACGCAAGGGAGAGCTGCTGGCGAGCGGGTTGTCTGCCTAACGGCAGAGGAGGAGCAGGCGAGCAGCGCAGATGCTGCTGAGAAGAGGCCGACGGTGCCGAAGAGAAGAATCGGCGGCCGACGGTAGGTTAGGGTTTCGAAAAAAAAATTCGGAATTAGGGTTTCTAGGGCTTATTAGACGGGAGGCTAGAGCAATGTGCTGATAACGTGTTGTAGGAGAAATAGATTGATTAATCTCTCTGTCTTTATTCATTGATAAGGAGGCCTTTATATAGGCATTACATCAAGTATCCCTGGCGAACAGGGATTCCCTATCTAATAGAGTATCTAGACTTCTAGTCTTATTAGGACAAGACACACCACGGAAGTTACTGAGTTAACCTTCCTTGAACAATATCTAAATTAATATAAATACATAAATTATACCTAAATTAACATAAATACATAAATTAACATAAATACATAAATTATACACAAATTAACATATAAATACATAAATTATACCTAAATTAACAATTATGTCTAAATTAACAATTATATATAATTTATTAACCATAATTTAATTTATTAACAATTAAATAACAAAAAAAAAAAAAAAGGGAGGCCGGGTACCGAATCGGGGAGGAGGAGGAGGGGGGGGAGGCGGCCGGAACAGGGAGGAGGAGGGGCGGCCGGAACAGGGAGGAGGAGGAGGAGGGTCGGCCGGGGCTGCCGGAACAGGGAGGAGGAGGAGGAGGAGGGGCGGCGGATCGAACCAATGAGGAGGAGGAGGAGTCGCCGGGCAGCCGAACCAAGGAGGAGGAGGAGGAGGCGCCGGGCTGCCGGAATAGGGAGGAGGATCGACGGATGAAGGAGGGCCGGATTCGAGGAGGAAGATTGTTTAGGGAAAATCGGGCAAATGGAGGCTAGGGTTCGGCTGCATTTTACTTATACCCGATAGTATAGCCGACGAAATAAAGCTATTTCGTCGGCCATGATATAGTATAGCCGACGAAATAAAGCGATTTCGTCGGCCATACTATGTCATAGCCGACGAAATTACATAATTCATTTTTCGTCCGCCATGCTATGGCATAGCCGACGAAATTACATAATTCGTCGGCTATAGTCTTCGTCCCTCAGAATCCGTCCGATCTCCCCCATCCAACGGTGGATAATGGGAAGGCGCGGATCACCAGACTTTAGCCGACGAAATATGACTTCGTCGGCTATACTTTTGGTCAAACTACAAAGTCAAACCTCTAAACGCTTTAAAACGGAAATTGGCCCGTCTAAATGACGTTTTTTGGCCTGACCTTCAACAGAGAATAGTTTCAGATCGATGCGACGCATCTAATCGTATAAAAATTTCCCCCAAAATATTTACCGACCGTCAGGCTACCCATAGGAAAACGGGAGTAAAAAACAGCAAACCGCAACATTCGGCACACAGATTTTGTCGGAATCTTCCCATTTTTCAACCATAGCCGTATTTCAATATTTCGGTCATATCTTATTTCACGACACATTTGCATTTGAAGGGTCTACGTATAGTAGGTATTTGAAACTATACATTCACTTAAACACTTAGTAAACAAGTTAAGGAACATTAGTGCATATATTACGATTTTGAATCTAAAAGTTTGGAAAATCTATTTCAACCGTCAGATATCACCGTTAAGATGAAATACATGTATGAAAAAAAATCCAAGGTTATCGGACAACGTTAAAGGCTCGATCGGGACGGTCAAACTGCAAAGTCAAACCTCTAAACGCTGTAAAACGGAAATTGGGCCGTCTAAATGACGTTTTTTGGCCTGACCTTCAACAGAGAATAGTTTCAGATCGATGCGACGCATCTAATCGTATAAAAATTTCCCCCAAAATATTTACCGACCGTCAGGCTACCCATAGGAAAACGGGAGTAAAAAACAGCAAACCGCAACATTCGGCACACAGATTTTGTCGGAATCTTCCCATTTTTCAACCGTAGCCGTATTTCAATATTTCGGTCATATCTTATTTCACGACACATTTGCATTTGAAGGGTCTACGTATAGTAGGTATTTGAAACTATACATTCACTTAAACACTTAGTAAACAAGTTAAGGAACATTAGTGCATATATTCCGATTTTGAATCTCAAAGTTTGGAAAATCTATTTCAACCGTCAGATATCACCGTTAAGATGAAATACATGTATGAAAAAAAATCCAAGGTTATCGGACAACGTTAAAGGCTCGATCGGGACGGTCAAACTGCAAAGTCAAACCTCTAAACGCTGTAAAACGGAAATTGGGCCGTCTAAATGACGTTTTTTGGCCTGACCTTCAACAGAGAATAGTTTCAGATCGATGAGACGCGACTAATCGTATAAAAATTTCCCTCCAAATATTTACCGACCGTCAGGCTACACATAGGAAAACGGGAGTAAAAACCGCCTAACCGCAACATTCGGCACACAGATTTTGTCGGAATCTTCCCATTTTTCAACCGTAGCCGTATTTCAATATTTCGGTCATGTCTTATTTCACGACACATTTTCATTTGAAGGATGAAGCAATGGTTTGTCGATAGTGATAGAAAATGGAAACAGCTCTTTTTTTGGTTTTTTTTTTAATCATAGCCGACGAAATCAAACCTAGTATTCGTCGGCTATTGTTTTGTCGTTTTCTGTTAAAAACTTATGGCCGACGAAATATTTAATGTTCGTCGGCCATTGTTCGTAATATTATTATTTTTTTAAAAACTTATGGCCGACGAAATAGTTCTTTTTCGTCGGCCATTGTTCGTAAATAATTATTTTAAAAAACTTATGGCCGACGAAATAGTTATTTTTCGTCGGCCATTGTTCGTAAATAATTATTTTTAAATAATTTATGGCCGACGAAATAATTAGTTTTCGTCGGCCATTGTTCGTAAAATATTTTTTTTTTAATAAATTATGGCCGACGAAATAATTAATTTTCGTCGGCCATTGTCCGTTTAGCTGACGAAATAATGCATTGTTCGTCGGCCATTCTCTGAAAAAAAAAAACCAAAAAAATCAGTGGTTTTACACCTCTCCTATTCCGATGTCCTGTTCACATATAACCAAAATTGAACATAAAAAATCAGAAACCCAACAGTCAACATATTTCAAATTTTTGTTTAAGGGGTTTGGAACCCAGCCTAGCTGGGAGGCTCATCCCCACGCCCGTTCATTACAAATGAGTTGATTACAAATGAAAGGATTACATCATTTAAATTACTTAATCCGTCGGATTGTAATCGGAATCATCGGATGAGTCTTCTTCGGTTTCTGAATTGCTCGATAGGGGTAATCTATGTCTTTCCTCACCACTAGAGTCCTCGTTAGTTTCTTCAATTGGATCAACATCAACAAGCAGTGGCTCTTCACGTCGAATTCGCACCGGCGTGTCTAGACGAATAAAAGAGGAGTCAGGAATACCGTTTGAGTTGGGCTCTTGATACGCGGTGCCCCCTTCCTCGTTCTCTTCAGCCACTCCAAGTGTAGACGCCCGGTAAATGTTGCGATGGTGGATAGTGTTGACTACTTTCCACGGGTCACCCTTAGCGAGATCATCAAGATAAAACACTTGTTTCACCCATGTGGCTAAAACGAACGGGTCGTCCTCATACCATGATGTACTAGTGTTCACAGAACTTACGCCGTATTGATCGGTTTTCATGCTCTGCGGCCGTGTGTCAAACCATCTACACTTGAAAAGGTGCACTTTCATGCCTTGCCCGTAATGCAGTTCCACAACTGAATGGAGAACACCGTAATAGTCAACTCCACCATCCCCACCATGTGCCATAACCCCTGAATTTTGTGTTTTTAGTCTGAGGTCTCTGTCTTCACATCGAAATAACACACCATTCACCTTGCACGTCGCATAAACTTTTGAATAGACCGGCCTCCTCGCTAAAAGTCTGAGTTCGTGCAACCAATTTGGGTGATTATCATTTGCAATAAGGTCCATCTGCAACCATCAGAATCAACTATAAATATGAATAAATATACACAATAATATATGAACACGTATAAAATAGTGTTAAAGGTACGTACCCAGCGGCCGAAATACTCTGCGAATGTCTGGTTGTGGTAATCGCGATCACTTGCTACTCCTTCACAGCGTAGATGTATGTCCTTCCAAAACTGAACTTCTGGACAGTTGATTAGTACCCACCAATGTGCAATGGCTACCTCATAATCTTTCAACTTATAGGAAACTGGCATGTTTCCACCGAGTACAACATCGTCGGAGAGTATGGAAAGATTGAACTGTGAAGGTACATCTTCCGGTATGCTTTCCTGTAACGCTCGGAAATACAGCTTCATGTAGGTAACGCACTCGTGCGCAATATATGCTTCAGCTATACATCCTTCAGGTGCGGATCTGTTTTGGACAAAACCACCGTATTGTCCAAGTTGCCTATAAATCAAGTTTTTAAAGTGTTATGATAATACATTAACACTATATCACATATATTGATGAGGAAATTAACATAAGGTGTAAAATACGTACCTTTCCATCGGATACATCCAAGTGAAGTGCACAGGACCGGTAAGCAACAACTGCCGAGGAAGATGGATCATGAGGTGAGGCATGATGTCGAAAAAATTTGGAGGAAATATCATCTCAAATTTACACATGATATGAACGATGTCTTGTTGCATTTCCCGGAGGTCAGATTTTCTCACTTCCCGTGTGCATACCTTCTGGAAAAATCTTGCCAACGCTACTAACGGCTGCACAACGTGACGGGGAAGGAACGGTCGAATGAAAACAGGGAAGAGACGTTGTAGCAGGATATGATTGTCATGACTTTTCAACCCGTACAGATTGTTGCATTGTCTGTTGACACACTTGGCTATATTTCCAGCAAAGCCTGAAGGATACTTGGCCTCACTTATCCAATGCAAAATTTCTGATTTATGCTCAGGCTTGACGGTGTAAGGAGCTTGAGGCATTTTTCTCTTCCCTTGTTTCAACCATAGTGGTTTTCTGATATTCATGTTTTGCAGATCAGTGCGAGCCTTAGGACCGTCTTTCGTCTTCCCCTCCAAGTTCAGCGTTGTGCCCACCACACTTTCAGAAACATTTTTTTCTATGTGCATAACGTCTAGGAAGTGACGGATCAGCAACTCACACCAGTACGGGAGTTCCCACAATATGCTCCTATGTGTCCAGAATTTGTACTCCTCAGGCCTTTCAGGTATTTCCGCTACAATATCGGGATGATTGCTGAGGGGCCCAAAATCGTACTGATTAAGTCTTGCTAAAATTTCTCTTCCTGTCCATCTTCTGGGAGCACGGCCGTGTTCTTCGTTTCCATCAAATGCGGCGGACTCGTAACGCCAGTGGTGATCCGCCGGAAGAAACACACGATGACCCATTCGGCATATCTTGTTGCAATGAGGGGTGCTCTCATAATCGCTGAGGCACTCTGGACAAGCCTTGTATCCCCTAACAACGCTGCCCGACAACATCCCATAAGCAGGAAAATCACTGATGGTACCAATAACCATGGCATGCATCTGGAACGTCTCCTGCTTGTACTTGTCAAAAGTGGGATGACCAACGTCCCACAATACCTTAAGCTCTTCAATCAATGGTCTCATATACACATCGAGACATTTCCCTGGGTAACCAGGCCCCGGAATCAACAACGTCAACATATTATATTCCTTCTTCATGCACATCCACGGAGGAAGGTTGTAAGGTACCAAAACCACCGGCCATATACTGTATGAAAGACTCATGGTGCCGAAAGGGTTGAACCCGTCGGTTGAGAGCCCGAGCCTGACGTTTCTGACATCTGACGCAAAATGAGGAAACTCATTGTTTATATGCTTCCAAGCCGCTCCGTCAGAGATGTGTGTCATGATATCTGTGTCTCCCGCGTCCCGCTCACCGTGCCACCTCATAGCTTTTGCGGTGGTTTCTGACATGTACAACCGCTCAAGCCTATCTCTCAACGGAAAATACCGAAGTACTTTCACAGGTTTCCTATTGCCTGCTCCCGTCAACTTATATCGGTCAGACTGACATATCGGACATGCGTCAAGGCTAGCAAGGTCATTCCCTTCTGCATCTTCACCCCAGAAGAGAACGCAGTCAAATGCGCATGCATGGATCTTAATGTAGGAAAGCCCTAGATCTTTGAGGATACTTCGGACCTGACGGTGATTGGTAGGATTACGATGACCCTCCTCCAACAACGAAGAAGTGTACTGTAGATATTCATCCACTTGCCTGATGCTCCCTTTTGGCTCGACTTTAATCCTCATTACCTCCATCACACTTTGAAGAACTGTCTTCTCAGAACTTGAAGACACAGGGGTCTGTTGCAATGCAATCAGTTTGTTGTACTTGTCAAAGGCAGCAGTGTTGACAACTTGTGGGAACGGCTGCACCGGGTCCTGCATATATTGTTCCCCACGTACACCGCTTTCAAAAGGAAACACGTCGTTGACGAATGCCATTGTTGGATCGTTGGATGTACTACTACTGCCCGCCTCAAAATACTGCCCATGATCATGCGATCCATCTAATGATGGCTCACCGTGATATATCCAACGTGTGTACTTCGGCCAAAACCCATTACTCTTTAGGTGCTCCCATACTGTCCTAATCGGAAATCGACACATATCACTGCGACACTTACATTTCTTGCACGGGCAATAATGGTACGGTCCTTTTGCATTTTCCTCGACGAACTGCATAAAATCCACAACTCCTGTAGTGTATCGTCGGTCATGCCTTGGAAGCGAAATCCAACTCTTATCTCGATCCATATATAGCCTGATAATAATATATATGTATAACTTTAATTAATAATAAATTAATTAACACATATATATTACAATATATATTATTATCAACATCAACTCATATATATATATACCATTAATTAACAACCATTATTTAAGTTCATTACACTATCAACAACCATTAATTAACATATTTATATATACCATTAATTAACAACCATTATTTAAGTTCATTACACTATCAACAACCATTAATTAACATATTTATATATATTTTAACACTAATTAAAATAACATTATTAAATTAAAACACATAATTATACTCTAACTGAAAATCAACTCAACTACAACTCAAAATCAACATATATACATACATTCTAACACTAAAACAACAACAAAACAAAAAATCACTTACTATATCAAAATCACTAAAACTCAAAATCAACATATATATATACACATATATATATATACATACCTATATATAGCTCCACAATGTAAGAGAGGACGGATTTCAATAATACCCACAGATTTTTCACTCTTTCTCCCGTTTTTTTTTTAAATGAGCAGCTTCTGGCCAGATCTGAAAATATAAAGACTTATAGCCGATGAAATTGCCAACTTCGTCGGCCATTCTTCCCAAAGTTATATAGCCGACGAAAACTTTAAATCATCTGCCATTCTATGTGTATGGCCGACGAAATAATGAATCGTCGGCCATTCTATGTGTATGGCCGACGAAATTTTTTCTTTGGCCGACGATTTTTAATTTTTACCGACGAAATAATTAGTTTTCGTCGGCCATAATTGTAATATTTATTTTCAAAAAAACTTATGGCCGACGAAATAATTAATTTTCGTCGGCCATTATTATTATAGCCGACGAAATGATGCATTGTTCGTCGGCTATTCTATGAAAAAAATAAAAAAATAATGATGATATTAGTGACACTTCGGCTAGCATAAGTCCTCTTTCTCGTGCTTCGATGAAAGGAAAACAGAATGCCAAGCTCTCTGGAGTTTTTATCAAAACAGAATGATGATCAGAAAGTGATACAGGCTACTAAAATGTTCAAACCGAAAGATCCTTTTTTCGCAGTTATCTTGTAACCATTCGACTTCATTAACTACTTAATCCTCACCAGATAGCAGTTAATGAAGTTGAATGGTTGCAAGATAACTGAGAAAAAAGAATCTTTCGGTATGACCAATTTAGTAGCCTGGATGACCTTCTGATCATCATTCTGTTTTGATAAAAGCTCAAGAAACCGTCAGATATTCTGTTTTCCTTTTATCGAAGCACGAGAAAGAGGACTTATGCTAGCCGAAGTGTCACTAACATCATCATTATTTTTTTAACACTAATTAAAATAACATCAAAACCGATTACTCTTTAGGATTAAAATAACATCAAAACATATATTAAAACTCAAAATCAACTCATGCAACTAAAACCCAAAATCAACATATATACACATGTACGTACCTATATATAGCTTCACAATGTAACAGAGGACGGATTTCAACAATATCCACCGATTTTTCACTCTTTCTCCCGTTTTTTGCAAATGAGCAGCTGCTGTCCAGATCTGAAAATATAAAGACCTATAGCCGACGAAATTGTAAAATTCGTCGGCCATACTCCAAAAGTTGTATAGCCGACGAAAATATTAATTCGTCGGCCATTATTGGAGTATAGCCGACGAAAATAAAAATCGTCGGCCATTCTTGTAGAATAGCCGACGATTTTTTTTTTTAGCGACGAAAAAAAAGTTTCGTCGGCCATTCCTGGGAATAGCCGACGAAAAATCATTTCGTCGGCCGTTTTTTTTTTTTCGTCGGCAAAACTCATTTTTCTGGTAGTGTTTCGTGCGAGTGAGGACGTCCGTAGATTTAACGTTTATAAATAAATTCCGAGTTTCGTAATAATTATAATTACGTCCCTATTACAGGTCGAGAGGTTATTCGACGGGACGAGAGATCGGATTAGCCGCGCGCTCGGCGGTACTGTGAGTGGATTTTTATTTTAAATAAATGCATGCATAAATATTTTATTGAAATGAAGTTGATATTAATTAAATGATTTCTTGAGCTTGATATGAATTATAGAGATTTGATTATGATAATTGTTTCATTTACTATTTAAAGGAAAATATGGATTAGGGGTATATATTTTCTACTATTTTAAATAGTACGTAATTTTACCCGGAAATGAAATTTCCGGAAATAGTATGATTCGATAAATTATACTTGATCATTTTAAATGTATTTATAGTTAAAAGACCGGAAATGATATTCCGGAGATTTTATGATTTCGTTAATTGTGATTTCACGACATGTGAGACATGTCGATATTATCTATATCGTTTTCGATATTATTTTACGTTATGTGGATATGTCGGATATATATGTATATATTTTGAGGCTATTATATTATTTATGATTATTATAAGCCTCAGATGTGCGGTCGGGGACCGTACTGATTATATATATAAGGAGAAACGTATTTTCGGTTTTGTTTTCGGATTTTCACCATACCAGGGTCCAGATATATATTGATGCTAGCTAGCTTAGTCGTCTTATCCCATGCGAGGTGACGACTTGACCACATAGGTCAGATTCACGCTCGGTGGTCGACGTGTACAGGTAGCGTGGGACACTCTAGAATCTTGGAGAAGAGACTCTGACCCTTAGCCTTAGAGGCTCATCATTAAATGGTGGTAGTGACGTTCCCCTGCTTTATTATATGATATGACCAATGGGATTGGTCAGGATATTATATTAATTGGGTTTCGGGAATATTTTCGACTTTCATTTATTTAATAAATTCCCGAACCAGCGGGGCTGGATTTTTAATTACAAGAATATTTGGGAATGGGTCAATGGGATTGGTCCAGTTATATTTTATTTGATTATTCGATATACCAGTGGGGCTGGGTTTTTACTATAAAATGATTTGGGATTCGGCCAATGGGATTGGTCGTGGTATGTTACTATTTGATTTTCAAAGTATGTATTTTGAAAGTATAAACAAAATATTATTTGTGTATTTGAGATATCAGCTGATGGAGCTATAATCCAAGCACTAAGTACCTGCAAAACAACTTCATACTCATAATACCCTTCTTGTGTCGATTGGAGTTAGGACAAGTAGGGATCGTTCTATCCGGGGAAATCAAGGGCATTTAATCACATAAAGTATTGCAAATAAAGGGGGTGTCGATTTTTATAACTAATTACCTACTGATTTTTACAAATTTAAATCCTAAATTATTATTTACAATTTATCAACATCTTCCACACAATCACAAAACACAAGACTCATTACACATGCAACGAAATTAAAACAAGTAAAAGGGGCAGCAAGCAAATATCGTATTCAAGATCAACTAAGTTCCAATTTAATTAGAGCCTTCGCGGTATATCTAATTATTCAAAACATCACAAGTATTTAGAATTAACTTCGCGTATAATCCTAAACATGGTACTAATCGGTTTAACAACACTTCGCGTAGAAATTAAACACAAATAGCACATAAGCACAATATGTCGAATTGGAACATGTTAGCAGGTATGGCGTCACTCATCCCACTTCGACATGTAAATTTCCAGAATTACTCTAGCCCTTAGATAAATACACATTAAAACCAACTTCGCGTATGATCCAACATGTATTAAATCGGCAAGTGAATTCAACATCTAGACAACACTCATGGCCTTTCTAATGCATCTAGACATCTCCTTCGGTTGCACACGAATTAAGGAAATAAACCTAATTAAATCAAGAAAACATGCAAAAACCTACTGCCCATCATACCATATTCAATTAAATCACAAGCATAATTCAGTAATTAAACACAAGAAAACCAAACAATATAACAAGAATTCGGAAATCCCATGAATAATTAACAAAACCAAAATCGGAACCAAGAATCCATACATAATGTCACATCCCGAACCCAATTTAACTGAATTATGAATATTGGAATTTCGTACGCTTTATTTTCATTGTCACGCGATGTCGGAAGTATTTTCGGAGGTTAAATTTGAAAAATGTTTTAAGTTTTAATGGGGGGAAAAGTCGACTTTGTGATCCTTCGTAAATTTGGAAAAGTTTCCTTCACGAAAGTTGTGGAGCGCGACGATAAGAGTTCGTGGACGCGCGGCACGCATGAAACGGACATCGTATGAGAAAGTTATGACCAGCGGAAGTTATTTACTGTTCATAAAAATTTACTATATAAAGGGAAAAATTTCGGAAAATGGTAACTTTCCAGTTCGGGTAGATTTTAAATTACTGTAGCAAAATTACTGTTCACCTTCTCTCCCCCGATTCCGATTACTGTTCATATCGATTTTTGCTCCAATCTCCGTCGTCCGGTCACGGCGTCACGCGTGCCACCCATCAACATGCTCAGCTCCCTCTCCTCTTTTGATCGAGCTATGTCGCAGCTCGAGGGAGCGACGGTGGACGGCGTGGCGAGGCGGGGAAGTATCGCCACCGTGGGAGGCGGCGCTGCAGGCGACGCCCGGAGGTGCGCCACCCAGTGATCGGTAGGGTTTCTCATGGCAGTCCTCTCTGGTGTGGTGGCGACAGCCATTTCCGGCAGAGACGAGCGGATCGAGGCCGAGAAGAATCGACCCCGATCGGGTCGATCCGACCCGTTTCCAGCAGCTTCGACCCGGCCCAGTACGCTTCGACCCGGCCCGGCCCGGACCCAGCTCTGACCCATCAACGTTGACCAGACCGTTGACCAGTCAACGTTGACCGGCGTTGACCGACGACCGGCGTTGACCGGCGACCGGATTTGACCCGATTTCGGAACTGCGGCGATTTGGTCCGACGCGATCCTCCAGCGGTCCGGCTCGATCTCGAATGAATATTTACCATTTCTGGTAAATTAAGGTGAGTAAACTTCCTTGCATTATTATTATTTATGAGTGTAAAAGTTAGTATAATTATCGTTTTATTTTGAGAATGATTTATATGGAAAAATTGGGTATTTAGCGAGTAGAATTTATTAACAAAATTAGCGATCAAAGAATTGATCGAACTTTGTTCCCAGTGGGTGGGTGGTGGCAGTTTGGGAGCAAAGTGATTTTCTTTTGTTTTGGGTTACTTAGGAGCTGTTTCGGAAGTTTCCGAGGGGAATTTCCGGGACGGGACCTCTCAATTGGTATCAGAACATGATCCTTTGACCTGTGTGTTTTACTGTGTGTGTCATTGGGGAGATTTTATACACTTTAAATATGTGATGATGTTGTCTAGGACTCTTAAAGATTTCCTATTTACAGTTCCTTCAATATTTCTCTGGCCGAATTATTGATTGACAATTTTAGACAGTGTTTTGTGTGTGAGTGTGAATTGTGATCAAGAACTTATGAGAGTTTATCATGGCCAGAGTAATGTAAATTGTTGTTTATCTTGGTGAAGCGATGAACCGACTTTGGGAACTTTAAATTTTCTTGACTTTTAATTGCTATGAAGTATGAATAATTATATGCTCAATAAGTATGATTTGAGGAGTGTTTTATTGAAAGGAAAGTGAAATGAGTAAAACATAGATTCAGTTTTGGGGATTTTTATATATTCCTTGAATCATTTTGAGAATGATTTTTATTATCAAAGATTGATGATTTCTTTCGAATATATTTTATTGATTTATTGTTAAACTGATTTGATTGACAGTAATGCTGTCTTTATGGATTTTGATATCTCTTTGAGAAACGAGATTTCCATGGGATTTCGTATCTTCAAAAATTTTGGGTACTTAATCAGTAGACCGGAATGAATTTCCGGGGATTTTGTTGGTTTATTATGTATGATTTTTCTGACATGCGAGGCATGTCGATGGAATTTATGTATATTTGATTTGATTTGACGGCATGGTGATTTGCCGGGTATTTTTGATTTGACAGCATGGTGATTTGCCGGGTATTTTTGATTTGACGGCATGGTGATTTGCCGGGTATTTTTGAGTTGACGGCATGGTGATTTGCCGGGTATTTGATTTGACGGCATGTTGATTTGCCGGGGATTCATGATTTTATATGGAGGCTATTACATTGTTATATTTTTATGAGCCTCAGATGGTTGTTGAGTTATCAAGGGAAATGTATTTCGAGATTTGTTTTTCACCACACGATGGTCCACGTGATTATTATATTGATGCTAGCTAGCGGTGCCTCATCCCACGCGAGGTGACGACTTGACCGTATGGGTCAGATTCACGCTCAGTGGTCGACGCAGGGCCCTTGTATATATTGAGGCGATGACGTGTCTAGGTAGTAGACTTAGACACGGGGGGAGTCAATAGGGCTCTCGGACCAGCGCCTGACGAGGCACACGAGGGTCCACGTTATTGTTATATTGATGCTAGCTAGCGGAGCCTCATCCCATGCGAGGTGACGACTTGACCATATAGGTCAGATTCACGCTCGGTGGTCGACGTAGGGTGGTGTATATTGAGGCGGTGACGTGTCTAGGTAGTAGACTTAGACACGGGGGGAGTCATAGGACTCTCGGACCAGGGCCTGACGAGGTTCCAGTGGTGGGTAGACATTTCCCCTGTTGCATGGCCAATGGGATTTGGTCATGATGATGTTTTTCACTGTGATGGCGGGAATATTTCATTTGTGAAACTTTCAGTTTTAATAAATTCCCGCATCAGTCGATTGAGATTTTTTGTACGATTATATGATGTGGCTTCGGGAATATTTCATTTATGAGACTTTCAGCTTTTGATAGATTTCTGAAGCAGTGGATTAAGATTTTTATATTTTTACATTATCTAGTTTCGGGAATATTTCCTCTATGAGGCTTTCGGTTTTTTTTTTATAGATTCCCGAACCAGCGGGTTTGAGGTTTTTATATGACCAATGAGATTGGTCAAGAGATTTTATGAATTGATTTCAAACGTATATGATTTTGAATATATATTTCAAACAAAGGAATCTTTGTTTATTTGAGTTATCAGCGAGGCTGATGTGTTTTAAATGAGAATGTTTATAATTTAATAATTTCTTGAACCTGTGGAAATATTTGAGAATAGACTAATGGGGTTGGCCGGTGACGGTTATTTGGATTATTTATTTTGAGTATTGATCTTATCTTTAATTGATTATTTGTTTCAGTTCTGAAATTGATTTAATCTATTATTTTAGAAATTATGAAATTGTTGGATTTGAGTTATGATTTAAATAGCTGCCTTGAGTGTCGATCGGGATATAATTCTGGTAAGGCGGGGATGGATTTGATTTGGAATCAAACTTCTTTTTGGTTAAATTTTTGATGGAATTGTTTCCCAATGTTTATACAATTGGTGTGGAGAAATTGTGTTGTTTGGTAAAGTTTTAAGTGTTCATAGCTATGTCGATAGAGCATCAGTTTTTAATATCAATTTGATGGTGATATTATTCTATGAGTGTACTGTTGATCAGGAAATTTCCATGCATTTGGTAAGGTTACTTATTTATCGATATTTTCTGAAGTTAAAAGTGCAGTTCTAAAATCTTTTGGATATTTTACTCGTGTGACGAGTAGGATTATTTTAATTTGAACTCAATCGATGAGTACGAGGGATTATTATAATATTATATTTTTGTCACGCGGTGACACAGTGATTATTATATTATATTTCGTGTTACTCGGTAACACGGCGATTATTATATTATTATTGATTTAGCGATTTTATCGCTATCAGTTAGTCTCGAGATTTCTTCGAGATATAGCATTTGTTTATTATTGATTCAGTATAGAGTATTATTGTTTACAGATTGTTTCGTAATGATTTATTTTCAGGATATGAGTTCCTGAATTTGTTTATATTGAGTATTTCACTGATATGTGTTGGTAAAGAAATCCGGACGAGCAGTGGTGGCTCGCGGTATAGGTTGGAAATTCTATTGTGGTTATAGAAGTGTATTTTGAATACTTGCAGGTTTTGGGTTTCCTAATTATAGAGGAAACTCTGTCCGATTTTCCGCAGAATTTTTCTGCGATTTTTGGTTATGTAAATTTCGAGGACGAAATTTTATAAGGGGGGAAGAATTGTCACATCCCGAACCCAATTTAACTGAATTATGAGTATTGGAATTTCGTACGCTTTATTTTAATTGTCACGCGATGTCGGAAGTATTTTCGGAGGTTAAATTTGAAAAATGTTTTAAGTTTTAATGGGGGGAAAAGTCGACTTTGTGATCCTTCGTAAATTTGGAAAATTTTCCTTCACGAAAGTTGTGGAGCGCGACGATACGAGTTCGTGGACGCGCGGCACGCATGAAACGGAAATCGTATGAGAAAGTTATGACCAGAGGAAGTTATTTACTGTTCATAAAAATTTACTATATAAAGGGAAAAATTTCGGAAAATGGTAACTTTCCAGTTCGGGTAGATTTTAAATTACTGTTCACCTTCTCTCCCCCGATTCCGATTACTGTTCATATCGATTTTTGCTCCGATCTCCGTCGTCCGGTCACGGCGTCACGCGTGCCACCCATCAACATGCTCAGCTCCCTCTCCTCTTTCGATCGAGCTATGTCGTAGCTCGAGGGAGCGACGGTGGACGGCGTGGCGAGGCGGGGAAGTATCGCCACCGTGGGAGGCGGCGCTGGAGGCGACGCCCGGAGGTGCGCCACCCACCGATCGGTAGGGTTTCTCATGGCGGTCCTCTCTGGTGTGGTGGCGACAACCATTTCCGGCAGAGACGAGCGGATCGAGGCCGAGAAGAATCGACCCCGATCGGGTCGATCCGACCCGTTTCCAGCAGCTTCGACCCGGCCCGGCCCGGACCCAGCTCTGACCCGTCAACGTTGACCAGTCAACGTTGACCGACGTTGACCGACGACCGGCGTTGACCGGCGTTGACCGACGACCGGCGTTGACCGGCGACCGGTGACCGGATTTGACCCGATTTCGGAACTGCGGCGATTTGGTCCGACGCGATCCTCCAGCGGTCCGGCTCGATCTCGAATGAATATTTACCATTTCTGGTAAATTAAGGTGAGTAAACTTCCTTGCATTATTATTATTTATGAGTGTAAAAGTTAGTATAATTATCGTTTTATTTTGAGAATGATTTATATGGAAAAATTGGGTATTTAGCGAGTAGAATTTATTAACAAAATTAGCGATCAAAGAATTGATCGAACTTTGTTCCCAGTGGGTGGGTGTTGGCGGTTTGGGAGCAAAGTGATTTTCTTTTGTTTTGGGTTACTTAGGAGCTGTTTCGGAAGTTTCCGAGGGGAATTTCCGGGACGGGTCCTCTCACATAATTCATAGACAAATTAATGTATAAATACAAAGAAACTAAAGCCATCGAAAATTACAATCCAAGTGACAACCTTGTTGAAGAATTCGGCAAGTGGATTGGTGTTGATGATTGGAATGATTTTATGAAAGGTGGTGAAAGATGGTTCGGCTATGTACTTGGTGAGGATTTTTGGAGAGAATTCGGCAGAGTTTCGGCAAGTTTAAGTGAGGAAGAGAAGATGATTATTCTGAAATTATGTTGTGGTATTTATAGAGGCAAGGGAGGCAGCTAGGGTTTACAAAACCTAGTTTTTCTCAAACTTATCCTGCTGGCAGATTTGACCTTTGAGTGAAGATTATGGAATATCTTTCTCTAGCAAATAGGTATTGAGGTGATTCTAGTTGGGTTGGAAACTAGACTCCCGTAGCTTTCTATCCATATAAGGCTCGAATTCTGATTCATTGTGAGCTGTCCGGGAGAGTCCGTGGAAGTTGAGAGACGTGCACAGGAATTTTCCCGAAATTAATCAGGATTCTTTTTCTTTCTCTTATTATCTGAATTCTTTTCTTCTAGACTCTTCTTGGCCTTATCTTGTACTTGAATCTTCTCATTAAGTTAGTATGGACATATCTTTAGGTCCATAATATCCGATCCATGCTTCAAAAGTCCAAAGGAAAGCTTTCCTTGTGCAACTGGGATAGTTGTTGTTTTCCCGGCAGAATGACCTTACTCCAGTAAATCTGGCATAACTTCCTCCTCAGAGCTCCGATTGATGCGATTCCAAGTCTCAGAGAAACTAGACACACATAGCTACCTCTATATAAAACAGTTTGGTCAAATTCCTTATGAGTCGTTGGGAATGATTTTTCGAATTTGGGACACAGTCTCAGGAAAATCCTAGAAGTCCCTGGATTGGTTTGCTCGGACTGCCAAGTTGCAGCCATCTTTTGGGTGACTTCCCGAACTCCGATTGATCTGAAATTTTAACACAACTTTCCTCAGTATATGAATAATAAGCACACCAAATTTAATTAAATTCGGACAAGGATAGATCACATTTTTACTCATCTCAGAATCACAAAAAAGACAACTTGCATTATTTTCCAGATTCCTCAAACTTAGTCATTTTTCGGATTCTTAACCAACTTTTCGCCAAACTCTACCAAATTAACACTAAACTATATTATGACTCTATCTTAGAAAAATAAGGGTTAAACAAAGCATAAATGAGGGTAAAAACATATAATATTGTCGCACATTGTGCTCCTATCATCAGCGGGGCTGATTAATTATTATGATTTTCTTAAACGTGGAACGTTTTACGAAAATGCATGCATAGTAGTTTTCAATTATAAAATATTAGGAAAGTAATATAATATTTTTATATAAGGTATTATACGATATTATTTTATCCACTCACTCTAACGTTTTTAAATTACTTTCCCCTGGGCCCTTCGGTTTAAATCGCCCAGTGTGTAGAGTAATGGTCAGAGGTCAAGAGTACTCGGAGTCGAGGCATAGCTATCATCATTGTCGCTTCCGCTAGGTGGGATCCGTGATCCCTTATTATTCTATTTTCTTGTTCTATTTCCATTTGTAATTCTAGTTCATTGTTTTAGATTGCTCTGATTACTTGTGAGTCAATTGAGTATAAATTGAGTTTGATTTTGTGTTTATTGTGGCGGTTGTTGTGATTTGGGGAGCAGGTGGCTCCAGGTGTTACGGTTGGAACTGGAATTTAGAAGTGTTTTAGTTGTTGCAGGTTTTAGGGTTGTCCATCTTAAAATTGACTTATCGATTTATCGATAGAGTTAGTTTTAAGGTGGTCCCCGCAGGATCTTATCCTGATTTCAGGGTGAAATTTGGGGCGGGTCTTGTCATCTCGCATCACTCTCTTCTCCCTCATCTTCTACACTTTCATCTCTCTCTCTCCTTTCCAATTTCAGATCCATTGTGACATTTTGTCTCTCCTTGACCAAAGCTTGGTTCAAAACCATCTCCTCTTCACAGTCTCTTCCTTAGAACGGAACTAAGAATGAGTGAATGACCGATTATTGGTCGTATGGGTACTCCAAGAGAGTTCATGTTCAGGGAGTACGAGTGGCGTTGGTTGAAGACAGTAGACTTCAACAACCCACTTATGCAGGTAAATACTAAACTTAACTATAAATGTTTATTTTGTTAAAATTTTAATTATTAGTTTAATTATTTTATAATTATTACACTAATATTTTTTTATGCATTTTTCTAATATTTTATTATTTGTTTGAAGGAACAGTCTCGGATAAACTCTGCGAACCGCCGCCGTAACACAACCCCCCATCATGGTGGTTCTAGGCCATTTGCACAATATCAGGAGGAGGCGCTTAGAGATCATCCTGATAGCAACCCGTACGTGGAGACGTTCAAGAAGGCTTATCCACAAGCGACAAAACAGCTCGTAACTCGTTGATTACGATTTTAAAATTTAAATTATTAATTTTACTTAATTATATATTTGTTAGAATATTAATTATTTTTTTTTTCCCGTTCAATTAGGAGAGGGTGAACCGGGCCGAAGAAGAAGTGTTGCAGGAAGTAGTTCAGGAGACACAACCGAACATTTCAGAGGCAGATTTGCAAGAAGCCCTGCGCCAGGTCGACCGATCGAATGTCCAAACGGCAGCGAGGATGTTCGACGCAGCCTTCCCAGACCGGTCAAACCAATACTACTGCCGGGGTTTGGGAAGTTCTGGAATAGGGCTCCTGAAGACCACTAAGGGAGGTCAAAAGAAGGGAGGCGGGGACAGCCAACAGATGAGGGGGGAAATGCAGAGATTGGCAGAAGAAAATGCAAGATTGGCGGCCGAGTTCCAGAGATCACAGGAGCAATACCGCAGAACACAGCAGTATCATTTGGATATGTCCAGTTGGCATGCTGAATGCGAGAGAATTCGGCGACACAACTACGCCGGCCAACAAAACTGGTGGTATGCTATGTTCGCGGCACAACAACAAGGCCTTGAACCCCCGCCCCCGTTTCAGCCGTTAGTTGAACCTCCAATGCCTCAACCTCCCGAGTTCGTTCAGCAGGATGACGAGCATGATGGAGAGCAGGATGCTGGGGATGACGTGGTGGACTTTAGTGCTTTAGGTGATGATTAGGGTTATATTTTATGTATATTAGAACAAATTAAATAATAAGTCATTTAGACGTGTTTCTTATTGGTGTAAATGCATGGATTGTCATTGTGAATTGCAGGTTGCTTGGAATGGTAATTTAGAAATTAATTTAATTTTTTTTCCCCAAAATGTAAGAATAGCCGATGATATTGGCATTATTTTGTCGGCTATAAGTACTATAGCCGACGATTTTTACCAAATTTTGTCGGCTATAACCGTTATAGCCGACGAAAATGACATTATTTCGTCTGCTATAACTAATTAATGCCTATTAAAATATTAATATATTTCGACGAAATAACCGACAAAATAGATGAAATCGTCGGCTATATTTCAGAACAAATAGCCGACGAATTTCGTCGGCTATAGTTTACGATATCGTCGGCCATACTCTAAAATATCCGACGAATTTCGTCGGATATTTTGCCCAGGTTTGGTCGACAAAATGAATTTTCGTCGGTAATATCGTCGGCCATACTCGAAAATAGCCAACGATTTCGTTATTTTCGTCGGCCATTCGTTTTACCGACGCCCTTTTACCGACGAATTATAGCCGACGAAAGTTTCGTCGGCAGAAGGAATAGCCGACGAAAATTTGGCATAGTAGACGAAATTTTTTTCGTCGGCTATTCTGTCCGATCTGGTAGTGATTTGGGAGCTCGCGCTTCGGTCGAGCCCCTGTTGCGCTTCGGTCGAGCATCCAAACCCCACTTTTTCTGGAATCGCGCTTCCGGACGCTTCCAAGCGATTTCGACGCGCTCCTGCTTCGCTTCCGCTTCTGAAGCGGGAAACGTGACTGAGTCCACGCTTCTGTGCTACCTAGATTATATATGATAAAGATGATGTGTATTTACCGATAAAAAAAAATAAAAAAGAGGATGTGTATTTAGTAAATCACTAGTACAAAAAAGTCACTACACAACAGTTTTCCACTGTTGTGTGGATATGAGTTTTTTGTTGTATATCTCGATGTTGTATGATTGAAACGTTAGACAAGCGTAGTAAATTTTCTGTTGTATGACTTATATGTCATGCCATGACTGGCTTGGCACGCGCGGTACTGACATGTCTAGTATATACAACAAAACATATAAATTTTTCTGACATGTCTAGCATATACAACAAAACATGACTTAATATGTATGATGTATTGTGTGTGAGGATAATTTTTGAAGTTTGATGATGTGTTATTAATAAAGTATTAAAATGAAAAATTTAATAGGTGGTGTATTGAGATGGAGATGTGTATCTTGTATTTTTCAATGTGTCCTCAACTATTTATTGTCATTTTCGTTTGCAGGAAAAACATTTACAGCTTGCTCAGAATGTCGATGACCTTGTTGAGCAGCAAAGGGCTATACGCAACTAGGTCGTACATACCACGAGATGTACATAAACTCCTTGAAGGAACATGAATCGCTTCAGAAGGCTAAAAAGTATCTCAACTCTGCTATGAAGGTCGCACTAATTATCAAGGAGAAGCCACCTATTAGAGGATTTTCTTTCATCAAAGCAATATATTGATGCGCATAACAATGTAGGATTGCTTCTACTTGACTGTGATAACCTTGAAAAGGCTGACAAAATCTTGACCAAGGCATTAGATATTTGCAACCAAGAAAAGGTGTATGATGATGCCTATGCCAGGGTCTCTCACAATCTTGGAAAGATTTACACTGAGCTGAGGATCTGGGATAAGGCTCGGTTACACATTGAAAAGGACATTATGATATGTAGTCGAATTGAACATCATGAAGGAGAGGTTATATCGATCTTGGCGAGCTGCATAACTGTGTTCTGAATTATAATGAGGCAATAGTACTCAGCTACCAAAAAGCGCGTGTTCTGGCAAAATCAATGCAAGATAAGGCCTTAGTTCGTCAAATTGACAACAATATCAATACTGTAAAAGAATTAGCTAAAGTGATGGTTGACATGAAGAGAGAAGAGCAAACTTTCAAGAAGCTAGACACTGTCATGACACAAGGGAAAACAAATATGAGGAAATGTCAGCGCAAACAAATTGATTTTCTTGAAGTTCTTATTGACAAATCACAGACTATCTCTGCCTGGCCAAAGGTATAAATTTTCTCAGTAGGTTTACTGCATTATTTTGCTCTTTTCAACTGCTCATATTGCTAGAGCTTAGTGGTATTTCGACTCAAATCTTTTTCCTTTTAAGTTGTCATCGTTTGAATAAAAGAAATCTTTTTAAAAGTAAATTGGGCATTTGGGGTTTCTGTTAAACAATTGGGCATAAATTGTAATATCTCCTGCATTGCTAAACTTGTATCCTTAGACTTCATTGGCTACAATGGGCATTGGAACTGTGCTTCCATTAATTAGACCACATTGTAACTGTGTTTCTAGCCATCTGATTTTTGTTTTCTTTCTGAAAGATGCTGAAATGTCATTTATATGGTAGGAAGGATTTCATGGTATATGCTGAATGTCATTTTCTTTTTCTCTTTTTCTTTCTAAATTCTTCATTACGAGCATCATTATCAAAATGCTTCAGTTCAACAAAAATAATTTATATTATCTCAACTATTTCTTAAACCTTCATAACGTAGTTCTTTCTTTTTTTCTGAGAAATTCATAATGTAGTGATTGTAGTCTGTGACTCTTGTGAAGATGATGAGAGGTCATGGAACATAATCTATCAAGAAGTACTATTGTTCAGGAAGTACTATTGTTCGACTAATGTGATTTAATGCCGTGCTTGTCAAAATTTATGATTTCAGGTCCTTGAATTTGCAAAAATGAAGAAGAAAGTGGCCAGTGGACTTTATGATGAAGTAAAAATTGCTGATTCATTTTTGGTGATCGGAGAATCGTGTAGAATATCGTAGAATATATTTTTGTTATAAATGTAGGTTTGTATCCCTATATATACCTCATCTATGGAAAAGAATATATCATCAAAAATATTAAACCCAAATTATATTCTTATTTTCTACTTGATATCAGAGCCACCCCAGAACAAATCACAAACCCTACACAAATTTCCGCTTCAAACTACCACCCAAACGCACAAACACAAACATAGAACAAAACACAAACACCAAAACCCAAACAGCAAACACAAACCAACCCAAATAGCAAACACAAACCAAAAAAAAAGAAAAAGGTAAGAAAAAAGTGAGGAGCCATCAGATCTTGTCGGCAAGAGAAAAAGCAAAAAAGCAAGAAGTAATCATCACACCATCACGTGCATCTGCCAAGCTCAGCCGCGCCGAGCCACGCTGCCAGCCGAGCCGATCCTCCCTCTCTCTGCTTTTGTCTCTGCTACACAGCAGGACTTGTCCTTTTGTCTCTGCAGCAGGACTTCTCTGACGCCGTGGACCCCAACCAGCAAACATTACAGGCAATAGTCCACGTGCAAGTTTCCTGCAGCAACAGAGCCTATTTATTTTTTCATACAAATCACATCTAATGGAACACCATATCAATCATACCGATTATTGCACACCACATTCATATGTCAACACAATGTGCCCGCTTTGTGGATATTTCGGTCATAGCAAACAACGGTGTTTTGAAGTAATACCCGGATTAGTGGGATTTCAACAAGAGACCTCGCAAGATCCGAGCAGAAGCAGTCGTGCCTACTATAGAGGAAGAGCATTCATCTCATGCCTCCACTAATGTAGCACAGTCAAGTGTAAACGGTCAGACTATTTTGAATAATACTTGGATCATTAATACAGGGGCATCAGACCACATGACAAATGATCCCAGTCTCTTGACCAGAGTTAAACCTTCCTCTCAAAATGTTGTGTCTACCGCTGATGGTACCCCAACTCCAGTTATTGGAGAAGGTTCTGTCGTCTTATCTGATACCTTAACCCTTGAATCTGTCTTGGTTGTTCCATCACTAGCATATAATCTCTTGTCCGGTGGTCAGATCATTCTAGCTTTTACATGTATTGTTACCTTCTATCCATCATTTTGTGTGTTTCAAGACATTCTGACCCGACACATCCTTAGTTATGGCGTACGAAAAGGGAAATTTTACTATTTGGATCTAACAGAGACTGGAGAAAAACATAAACATCTTTTGAGGCAAGCTAATCAGGTTCATGGAGTCGTGAGTGGTCGAGACGCTGTGTGGCTTTGGCATCGTCGTTTAGGCCACCTCAACTTCCATTATCTCAAGAAGCTGCAACCCCAGTTATTTTCTGGTGTCAACGCCTCAGATTTCCATTGTGACACTTGTGAACTGGCCAAGAGTCACCGTGTTTCTTATTCACCAAGTCTTCACAAAAGTCCGGTCCCTTTTATGAAGATCCACTCTGATGTCTGGGGCCCTGCAAAAATCCCTTCACTATGTGGCGCTCGTTATTTCGTCACTTTTATTGATGACTGCACCCGAATGACTTAGGTATCTCTCTTGAAGAACAAAAGTGACGTATGTTCCAGATTCAAAGACTTTCACAAGATGATGTCTACACAATATCAACAGACTATTCGTGTCTTCCAATCTGATAATGGTGGAGAATATGTTAATGGCCCTATGCATGAATTTACTCAATCTCATGGAATTCGACATCAAACTTCAAATTCTTATACTCCTCAGCAAAAAAGATTGGCAGAACGGAAAAACTGGCAATTGTTTGAAGTTGTTCGTGCCTCATTATTTGGCATGAATGTGCCTCGTGAGTACTGGGGAGAAGCTGTGAAATCTGCTGCCTATCTCATTAATCGTACTCCTTCTCGAGTGATTGAGTTTCAAAACCCTCAACAACAACTTCACAAGCTTCTTTCAGCACCATCTATGCTTAATTTGGAACCTCGTGTAGTGTATGTTCATATTCCCAAACCTCAACGAAGTAAGCTTGATCATCGTGCAAGAAAGTGTATTTTTATGGGCTACGCAGAATTTCAGAAGGGGTATAGATGTTATGGCCCTGACACTGACACAATATATACTTCACTTGACGTTTCTTTTCGGGAATCTGAGTCTTATTTCGCAAGAGGAGTTTCAGAGAATTCCCTTCAGGGGGAGAGAGCTTGTGAAGGAAATTCACAATTCTTGTTTGATTTAGGCTTAGTTTGGTATTGCGTTTTGGAGTAAATAATCACTTATAATTATCATTATCGGTTAATTATGTGTTTGGTAAGTGTTTTATAAGGTGCTTATTTATAATATTTAGTTGAAAAAACCACGATTTTAAAAAGCAAGTGAGATGTTTCTTATTTAAAACTCAGTTTTTCCATATTTGAATTTTTTTACCTCAACACCAAATTAAGCCTTAGAAGAATTTGAACAATTAGAAGCATTGGAGTCAAAATTTGGAGTTAATAATGAGGACCAAAGTCGTACTACTGCTACTGGATGATGTGAGCCGAAGCTCGCATGCAATAATAAACCCTACAATCGTTAGTAGTATAGACATAAGTAGGGATCGTTCTAAGCCGGGGATTAAGGGTACCTGAGATATGAAATTGTTAGACAAATATATACATATATATACACATAAACGTCACTCATGGGGGAAAGGTATGGATCGGCAGCAAGCTGCCCTAGAACTAGGTGACACGAAATAAAGTGCTGAAAAATAAATTCTAGGTCTAATATTTACAAGTTTGGTCGACATTCTTCCACAAAGCACTAACACACAAGCAATCAAAACACATAACAAACAAGCAAGCAAGACTCACGGCAAAGTATTAAAGCGTTCTAGACTCAACTTAACTCCAACCCAATTAGAGCCGCAGCGGTCATCTAATTGCTAGACTTCTCTTGTACTTAGAATTAACTCAGCGTATAATCCTAATCTTGTTACTAACCGGTTTACATGACACACAGCGTCGACACATGAACTAGCTAGTAAATACGCACAAAGTCTTTTTAATTGGAAACAAGTCAATAGAGTAAGGTTGTCAATCATCTCTTCAACAAGCATGTTCATTTAAATTACTCTAACCCTCGTGAAAAACAACACAAACTAAGTAACTCGTTGATTACTTAATCCATATTAATTTTCGGCTAATGAGATTAATAATCTAAGTATTGCAATTACATAGGCTACCAATCTTTAAGCACACGAATTTAAAGAACAAGTCAAGAAAACCCTAAAATCAATTTAACACATATTTTTGCCTAAAATCCTGATTACTAGTTCATCATATATTTTCCTTACTCTTTAGCATGCAATCCGTATTCTTACATCCAAACACCACATAAAGATAAAGAAAACGCATTGAACATACAAATCATAAAACCACATTTCAATCCAATTCATACATAGACATAAAAATTGAAACCAAGAATTCATGCTAACTTCATAGACAAAGTTTAACATAACTACACAAAAATTTACAAAACCAAGAGTAGGGAGTGGATCACACATTAGAAACCTTGGAGACTTCGTCTTGTATGGATCCGGTGGTTGATGGTGTCGGATGGAGCTGCTGCTCGGCAGTGGTGGTGTCGGCAGCAAGGTGCCAAGGTTTCGGCAGAAACTTTGGGTGTGGTGGAGGTGGTTTTGGCTAGGGTTTTTGTGTAGGATTCTTGGGGAAATTTAGGTAGAGCTTTGGCTAGATTTTTGCTTTGGAATGTGACAAGTTTTTCTGTGTAAAAGATGGCTTTATATAGAGGCAAATTCGTCAGAAAACCCTAGGTAGAAAACCTAGTCCAAATCGGCAAAGGCAATCCTTGTGCAACAAGGTTTTGGTTCCTTCCTTTCATGGTTCTTCTAGGAAACTTCTTTTTCTGATTTTTCTTCAATGCCTTGGCTTGGTGTCATCCTCTAACCTTCCTTAAGCTTGGACCATCATCACATATGCATTTGTACACCATTTGGTCCATCAAAAACAGAAATCGCAAAAAGGAGGCAGTAGGTTCCTGGAATCGGCAGAACAGACGTTGTTGTAGTAAATCCGGCTTATCTCCCTCCTTGGAGCTCCGATTGATGCGATTCCAAGTCTCAGATAAACTAGACACATATAGCTACCTCCATATAAAACAGTTCGATCAAAATCTTTGTGAGTCGACAGGAATGATTTTTCGAAGTTGGGACAAAGTCCCAGGAAAATCCAGGAAGCCCCTGGATTGGTATGCTCGGACTGCCGTTTTGCGGCCAACTTTTGGGTAACTTCCCGAACTCTGATTGATCTGAAATTTTAACACAACATTCGTCAGTATATGAATATTAAGCACACCAAATTTCATAGAATTCGGACAAGGATAGATCACATTTTTGTTCGTCACAAAATCACGAAAAAGACATATTTTACACTATTTTCCAGACTTCTCAGACTTAGTCATTTTTCGGGCAATTAAGCACATTTCACCAAAACTCTACCAAAATTGACACTAACTATATGATGACTCTATCTTAGACAAATAAGGGTTAAACAAAGCATAAACGAGGGCATAAGCATATAATATCGTCGCACATTGTGCTCCTATCAACTACCCCACACTTATCCTTTGCTAGTCCCTTAGCAAACTACATTAAACTAGACTCTAAACAAACTATTGCCCCTAACAATTTGTCTCAGGCTCGTATGTACACATAGCTTTCAAGTTAATGCATGAGAATGCTAAGCACGAAAATTCCAAGCTTCATGAACATGTGACATCAATAAAAGCATATAAGAACAAAAAGTAAGCATGTAGACATGTTAAAGCTAATTCAAATCACCTCACAAGGCATACTCTCTTCTTTTCTCTCGAAGCATGGTCATTCACACATAAGTATATGCAAGCGAAAGATCATGAATTAGAAAGAGTGACTTGCATATATCAAAGAAACGAACAGCACTTTGTGAATTTTGATGGAAAAACCTCATATGATAACTATATACACCAATGAACCAAAACCATATGCTTACTCTTGAGATATCTCCACAATCAAATTTAACCATCTTAAGAATCATGAAAAAGATCAATCAAAATGGTTGTAATGGGGCTAGGCTAAGAGGTATTCGATATTTGGATAAGGAGGTTTAAAAACGTCACCATGCGCTTTAGCAAAGCTTGAATCTCTTTATGTCTTCTCGCCGAAAGGGTCATATTTCATCTTGTCGGACCCGTACTTCATTCTTTTCTTCCCATAAAACATTACAACCATACTCAAGACAATAGCCATGCACAATTTTTTTTCGTTTTCATGCCTATGCCGTACCCTACATTTTTCTTGCTCTCGGTTTTCTTTTCCTTTTTCTTTTGGTCCGAGCAAAAGTTTTTCATCCTTTCTTTTTCTAAGGCACGGCATGCATACATTTTTTTTTTTTTTTTTTTTATAAAAATGCATGGCTAAGTCTACCCCACACTTGTTCTTTTTCATCACACACGTGAAAACGCTTTCAAAAATCAAGCTTTGCCAATACTTTGATCAAGGGTAAAGGCACAACTACACTAAGCTCATGGAAAGTGTTTAAGGGTGATGAAAGAAAAGGCTCAACGTAGGCTCAAAGGGGTTTACTAAGGTGTCCCACGACGGGCTCCAATAAGGCTCATGCTTTATTTGGCTTTGGTGGTAAACCTAAATGATCTTTATTCAATCACATTCAAAATCAAGGTATTTTATGATAAAAACGTTTTGAAAATCAACAAGAGTAAGTTCTAGCATACTAGAGTTCATTAAAAAGCTATGGCACATAGTCATCGAATAGTCAAAGAATTATGAGGTTTCATACTTCCTACAAATCTATCAAATTTTGTCTTTTTATCGCTCAAGAAGAAAGCAAATTGGCACTAAAGCTCACATAGGTTATAATCGAAATAAATTAGCTAAAACATGCATGCTTCATAATCAACAAATCCTACATGCTCCTACCAATGCACATAATCCATGAAACTCACAATTTTAATTGTATGCACAACTATCATCTATGTATGCAAAGAGGAGAAAAACATCATTGACATATTAGGGGCATCCTAAGACTCGAAACAAACAATTTAAACACTCTATTTTGGTGGAACAATTTTCTGAATTTTCTTTTCTAAACTAAGCACACAAAAAGCAAAAACAAAAACGGAATATGCTATCCCACCCCACACTTAGAAAATCACATTGTCCTCAATGTAAGCACATAACTATACCAACGAATTTCCTAAGCATGCAATAGTCTAACATATACCAACATATCATCACAAATCAAAGAAAAAGAGAAGGTTAAGAAATTTCAAACTCTCGGTGATGGCTCCTTCACTTTTCTTTGATCGAATTGGGTTGCCTCCCAAGTAGCGCTTTGTGTTTATAGTCCATAGCCTAGACTTTTCACCGTGTGTTGCATGTGTTCATCTTGCTCCAAAGTAACTCAAATCGGCACGAAGAAGTTCAAGAAGTAGCTTGTTGCATGTTGCATCCGATCTGGCACTTGTAGAGGGCAGCGTATCCGGCAGCAGAAACTGCGTGTCCGGCATTGTATCCAACGTATCCTGTGGCGTAGCAGCCTTGTGTCCGGCTTCCTGTGTGAGGGTGTCAACCCTGCCGGCAATGGCAGGTCCGGCAGGTGGTGGTGGTGCGGCTTGAGTGGGGCGCTGCTGCTCGGCAGCAAGGTTTGTGGCCGGCAATTGTGGGGTAGTGAATACGCAAGCCTCCTCCACCGTGTGTTCTTGAAAGGAAGAGTAGTAAGGCTTGAGACGATGGCCATTTACCTTGAATGTGTTTCCCGTAACTTCATTCTGAATCTCTATGGCTCCATGAGGAAACACTTGAAGAACAATGAATGGTCCAAGCCAACGAGAGCGCAACTTACCCGGAAAAAGTTTGAGTCGTAAATGATACAAGAGAACTTTTTGGCCAACTTCAAGCTTCTTCAAACGAAGCATCTTGTCATGGTAGGCACGTCCCTTCTCCTTGTAAATCCATGCGGCATCATAGGCTTCATTACGGATTTCTTCAAGTTCGTTGAGTTGAAGCTTTCTATGAAGACCAGCATCATCAATGTTCATGTTGAAAGCCTTGATTGCCCACCATGCTTTGTGCTCAAGTTCAACCGGTAAGTGACATGTTTTGCCATAAACTAAACGAAAGGGAGACATACCTATCGGTGTCTTGTACGCAGTCCTATAAGCCCACAGAGCATCATCGAGACGATCACTCCAATCCTTCCTTGAAGGTCCAACGGTTTTCTCAAGTATTTGCTTGATCTCTCGATTACTTACCTCGGCCATACCACTTGTTTGAGGATGATAAGGTGTAGAAACCTTATGAGTGACTCCATACTTCCTCAATAAGGCTAGGCTTCAATTGTGCGGTTACAAAAATGGGATCCTCCATCGCTAATCAAGACTCTTGGAACTCCAAAACGTGAAAAGATGTTGGTCTTGAGAAACTTGGCTACCACCTTGGCATCATTGGTGCGTGTAGCCCTTGCTTCGATCCACTTTGACACATAATCAACCGCAAGCAATATGTAGAGAAAGCCCTTACTCGAAGGAAACGGTCCCATGAAGTCAATACCCCATAAATCGAAAATTTCAACCTCAGTGATAGGCGTGAGCGGCATTTTATCTCTAGCTCCAATGTTCCCCATTCTTTGGCATCTATCACATGCTTTGCAAAACATGAATGCATCTTTGAAAATCGTAGGCCAAAAGAAACCACAAGTGAGTACCTTCAATGCCGTTTTCCTTGGTCCAAAATGCCCACCACAAGCCTCGCTATGACAAAAAGCAAGGATGGAGCGATGCTCATTCTCCGGCACACATCTTCGAATAACTTGATCACCACATTGCTTCCATAAGTACGGATCATCCCACAAGAAGTGTCGAGCTTGCTTCCTTATTCTCTTTTGTTGGTGGCTCGGCAACTCTTTGGGAAATCGGTTTGTAGCAAGAAAATTTGCAATGTCAGCATACCAAGGCTCATGTACCTCAAGTCGAAAAAGTTGCTCATCCGGAAAGGTTTCACATAGGGGTAGCCGATCCACATCCTTCACAAGTCTACTCAAATGATCGGCTACAACATTCTCAACTCCTTTCTTGTCTTTAATCTCAATGTCGAACTCTTGAAGCAAAAGAATCCATCGAATGAGCCTCGGCTTAGCATCTTTCTTTGTCATAAGATATCTCAAAGCGGCATGATCACTATAAACAATAACTTTGGAATTCAAAAGATATGATCGAAACTTTTCCAAAGCAAAGATTACAGCTAAGAGTTCTTTCTCCGTTGTTGTGTAGTTGAGTTGAGCATCGTTGAGAGTCCTTGAAGCATAGTAAATGGCGCATGGCTTCTTATCAATTCGTTGTCCAAGTACCGCTCCAAGTGCATAATCACTAGCATCACACATCAACTCAAATGGCTCGTCCCAATTAGGGGACACTAGGATCGGCGCCGTACAAAGTAACTCCTTCAATCGGCAAAAACTTGCCTCACACGCCTCCGACCACTCAAACGTCACCTCCTTTTGTAACAAGTTGCTCAATGGCTTGGTAATTGAAGAGAAGTCTTTGATAAATCTCCGATAAAACCCCGCATGGCCAAGAAAACTTCTCACATCCTTCACACACCTAGGGCTCGGCAATGCTTGTATGAGCTCCACTTTGGCTTTGTCAACCTCTAAGCCTCTTGCCGAAATAATGTGCCCTAGAACAATGCCTTGCGTGACCATGAAGTGACACTTCTCCCAATTGAGCACAAGATTTGTCTCTACACACCTCTCAAGTATCTTCTCCAAGTTCCCCAAACATGCATCGAAGGTGCCTCCATACACACTAAAATCATCCATAAACACTTCGATAATGTCTTCAATAAAATCCGAGAAGATAGCATACATACATCTTTGAAAAGTGCCAGGTGCGTTGCATAGTCCGAATGGCATTCGTCGATAAGCAAACGTGCCAAATGGACAAGTAAAAGTGGTCTTCTCTTGATCATCCGGGTGTATCATGATTTGATTGTAGCCACTATATCCATCAAGAAAACAATAGAAAGAATGGCCGACTAACCTCTCTAGCATTTGATCCATAAACGGCAAAGGCATGTGATCCTTCCTTGTTGTAGCATTGAGCTTCCTATAGTCGATGCACATCCGATGACCGGTTACAAGTCTTTGTGGCACAAACTCATTCTTCTCATTCTTGACAACCGTTACACCACTCTTCTTAGGCACTACTTGCACGGGAGATATCCACTTACTATCCGAAATTGGGTAAATTACCCCACAATCAAGCAACTTGATAATCTCATCTTTCACAACTTTCATCATGGGAGGGTGAAGTCGACGTTGTGCTTCTTTTGTCGGCTTAGCTCCTTCTTCTAACAAGATGCGATGAACACAAGTAGTAGGGCTTATTCCCTTGATGTCCGCTAAGGTCCAACCTATAGCGTTCTTGTACTTCTTAAGCACACGTATCAAATCAACCTCTTGCTTCTCACTAAGTATTGAAGATACAATAACCGGTAGTGTATCTTCTTCTCCAAGATAAACATACTTTAAGTGACTAGGGAGTTCTTTAAGTTCTAACTTTGGGGCCTCTTCCACACTTGGTCGAAATTTTGTTGTGGCACTTGGAATTGACAAGAATGAGTTCTTTGTGTAAATGAGAGTGGCGTCGAGTTCGGCAACCACCTCTTTAAGATTCGGCATCATAGTGTAAGGCTCGGCATCTCTTGGCTCGGCAATGCTTGGCTCGGCCTCATTTATAACTCGTTCTCCCTCTTTGTCAAATCCGACCCCTTGCTCAATCGCTAATTGCTATGCGTCGAGCGAGGTCGACATAACTTGCTCGACCTCCTCCAATACATCAATGGCACAACCCTCCTTCAAATCAACATTGGGAAATTTCATGCATCAAACACATTGAACTTGATCACCTCACCATCAAACTCCATAGTTAGGTTGCCCTCGGCCACATCTATCTTTGTGTGCGCAGTCCTCATAAATGGTCTCCCTAGTAGCAATTGAGTGTTATTGACCGGCGAATCCTCCATCTCAACCACATAGAAATCAGCAGGGAAAATCAATTGGTTAACTTGTACCAACACATCCTCCACATAACCCTCCGGATACTTACTTGAGCGATCCGCAAGTTGAACGATGACATTATCCTTCTTGAGAGGCCCTATACTCAACGTTTGATACACATTGAGTGGCATGACATTGATCGATGCTCCCAAATCCAACATCACATCCTCAAAACGAGTGTTGCCTATCACACAAGGCACATTGAAGCTTCCCGGATCCTTCATCTTTGGTGGCAACTTCCTTTGAATAACGGCCGATACCGTCTCACTCATAGTCACCACACGAGTCTCCCTCGTATGCCTTCTAGCCGTGCAAAGCTCCTTCAAAAACTTAGCATACTTCGGTACTTGCTTAATGCACTCCAACAAAGGGATGTTGACTTGCACTTTCCGGAAAATCTCCAACACCTCCTCATCGGACTTATCCTTCTTCGATTTAGCAAAGCGAGAAGGGAAAGGAATGCCTGATGTCGGCACCCCTCCCTTGCTTGCTTGGTTCGGCACTACTTCACTCTTTGATGTTGCGGGATCATACTCAAGCTCATTGCGCAGCCCCTTGTCCTTTACATTGTTGTTGCCGGCATCTCTACCATGCTCGGCAGCATGGCTGCCCTTTTCGGCAGCAGCCCTGCCGGTTGCATCATGCTCACTCTCGGCTGCAGCATTGTTGGCTGCAGCCCCTTCGGTCTCCTCAACATGGCTGCCGGCAATGGCAGGTCCGGCAGCCATCTCTTCATCCTCAATAACATTGAAAGTTACTCGCTTCTTCTTTGGACTTGTCGGAGGAATCAACTCTCTTCCACTACGAGTTTGAATCACTTTGGCTTGCTCGTTCCTCGGATTGGGAATCGTATTGCTTGGCAACTTCCCTTGCTCATTGAATATTCCCATGAAATCTACAACTTGGCCCATTTGAGTCTTGAGCTCACCAATGTCCTTTTGATGATTTTGTTGCCCCGCGAGCAATGCTTGAGTCGCACTTGACAAAGATTGGAGCAAAGCATCGTAGTTGGGATTGCTTGGTGCGGCTTGGCCTTGGCTCGGCCCTCCTTGAGTTTGGTTCGGTAGTGCTGCAAAATGTCCCTGGTTCGGCTGAAATTGCTGCCGAGGCACAAATGGTGCCCTCGGTGCAAATGGTGCTCCTCCCTCTCTCGGTTGCATAGGTGCCCTAAGCACACTGTCATTATTCGCCCATCGAAAGTTAGGATGATCATTGAACCTCGGATTGAAGTTCCCAAACCGTTGACCTCCTTGAAAGCCAATAGCATTGCACTCCTCTACTCCCTCATTAACTCCAAATTTAGAGCATTGTTCGGTCTCATGGCTCTCGGTGCAAATTCCACAAACAATAGCACGCTTCTTCATCAAATTACTCACCAAGTCGGTAAGCTTGTCCACTTTCTCCTCTAACTTTGAGCTCGAAGACGTCTCATGCACCTTCTCATTCCTCTGCACATTGCTTCGTGCCATGCCAAATTGTTGGTTATTCAAGGCACGAACTTCCAACAAACTTCTTGCCGCACCGGCATTCAACTCCAAAAAGCTACCTCCCGCGGCCGAGTCAAGAAACTCTCTCTCCATGACGCGCAATCCCTCATAAAAATATTGTAGCAAGAGCCCATCGCTAATGCCATGCGATGGACACAAAGAAACTAGGGACTTGAACCTCTTGTAGTAGTCGAAGAAAGTCTCATCTCCGGCTTGCTTCACACTAGTAATTTGCTTCCTCAGATCAGTGATACGTGACGCAGGAAAGTACTTGAGCAAGAACTCATCCATCATAGAACTCCACGAAACGATGCGACCACTAGGCACCTCAAACAACCACTCCTTCGCTTGATCTTCTAAAGAAAACAGAAATGCCTTCATTTTGAAGTGTTGCAAATCGGTCCCTCTTGGACACATACACTCCGTGGTGAAGTTAAACCACTGTAGATGCTTGTTGGGGTCCTCACTTGGCATCCCATAAAACGATTTCAGCTTATGGAGGAATCCACTCCTCAATTCAATTTCTCCCGTCTTGTCAGCTTCCAAGGGAGGATAAGTGATATTCGAAGGAGCAACTCCAGCTCCAGCAACATGACCATTCTGTGATCGGATTGAAGCCATTATCTCTTCTTCTTCTTCTGATTCGGCAAAGGCTACAAATTCTGGATTCTCAAGATCACACGACGATGAAACTATGGAGGGTGAGCTCGGCAAGCTAGTAGAATCGGACGGCAATAATGGTGATGACGGTGATGATGGTGATGGAACTGATGAACTGGTTGGTGATGATGGCGGTAATGGCACAAAATGAGCAATAGCGAGTTCTTGATCTAAACGTTGCAAACGGCCTTGAAGATCTCTTGTCCAAATATTAGATTCGGACATGCATTATTTCTGAAATTTACAACATTTAAACAAGTTAGAACATCGTAAAGAATAGAAATACAAGAATATACATCATTACAAGCCACGGCATTGGCGATTACAATAATCTTTCAAACAATGTCACACAAACACATTCGGCAAACCACAAAATAACACTCGGCAAAGCACAAATATATTCGGCAATAAGAGATCAAAAATTGGAACGTTCATGATCATGTAATCGCTAAGTCTAATTTCTTTTAAATTTGTTCTAACTCTCGAAGTACGTGGAGCAGAGGAGATAACGGTGCAATGGACTGATACAGCCCCCGGTAGTATCATGTTTATCCCGATATACCTCAAGAGTTTGAACCACACAACATGTTTTATCTTTGAAGAAAATAGGCCACATATGTCAAGTTATGTTCTAGCGTCTAAAGTGAGGTGATGCTTCGGCACAAGCTGTCGACTAGGTCGTGCGGATTTTACGTTTCAAAGGTCATTAAAATCACGGAGGGCGAACCCCCTACAGGAACCAGGCAGGACTCGTTGTTGGACACCACGGAGGGCGAACCCCCTATCGACTCACTCACCGAGAATGAACATCAGTCTGTGGGCCTTGAGATCCAGTTAGACAAACCTGAGAACCATATCTATGATAATAATTTCCCCATACTTTGTAAAACAAACACGGATCCCTAGCAGTCTACAAGTGTTGATTAAAACCGCCCTCAACCTCATAGAAGTAATACTATTGCCGAAAAGACGCTTATATGCGTGGGGGGGAAGTATCCCGCGTTTCCCAATCTACATAGAAACGGTTTCCGACATAGCACCATTCACATGAAGGGTTTTGGTTATGATCAACAAAAGTGGCTTCACCTACATGTTACACTTTAGAAACTACAATAAACTCAAACATACACAACACTATCAACTCCCTAGAAATTACTCTAAGTGATTACCAACAAACATCAATATATATCATGCAACTTCCGAAATTTAAACTCTACATGCCGAAGCACATTTCTACTTTACAAAATCCCAAAATAAAATTAAAAGTTACAACTTTACACATATACAACAAAAATTTCCAGCAACATTATATACACAACAATAATACAAATCAAGCTTTTATAATCCCCGGCAACGGCGCCAAAAATTGATGTGAGTCGAAGCTCGCATGCAATAATAAACCCTACAATCGTTAGTAGTATAGACATAAGTAGGGATCGTTCTAAGCCGGGGATTAAGGGTACCTGAGATATGAAATTGTTAGACAAATATATACATATATATACACATAAACGTCACTCATGGGGGAAAGGTATGGATCGGCAGCAAGCTGCCCTAGAACTAGGTGACACGAAATAAAGTGCTGAAAAATAAATTCTAGGTCTAATATTTACAAGTTTGGTCGACATTCTTCCACAAAACACTAACACACAAGCAATCAAAACACATAACAAACAAGCAAGCAAGACTCACGGCAAAGTATTAAAGCGTTCTAGACTCAACTTAACTCCAACCCAATTAGAGCCGCAGCGGTCATCTAATTGCTAGACTTCTCTTGTACTTAGAATTAACTCAGCGTATAATCCTAATCTTGTTACTAACCGGTTTACATGACACACAGCGTCGACACATGAACTAGCTAGTAAATACGCACAAAGTCTTTTTAATTGGAAACAAGTCAATAGAGTAAGGTTGTCAATCATCTCTTCAACAAGCATGTTCATTTAAATTACTCTAACCCTCGTGAAAAACAACACAAACTAAGTAACTCGTTGATTACTTAATCCATATTAATTTTCGGCTAATGAGATTAATAATCTAAGTATTGCAATTACATAGGCTACCAATCTTTAAGCACACGAATTTAAAGAACAAGTCAAGAAAACCCTAAAATCAATTTAACACATATTTTTGCCGAAAATCCTGATTACTAGTTCATCATATATTTTCCTTACTCTTTAGCATGCAATCCGTATTCTTACATCCAAACACCACATAAAGATAAAGAAAACGCATTGAACATACAAATCATAAAACCACATTTCAATCCAATTCATACATAGACATAAAAATTGAAACCAAGAATTCATGCTAACTTCATAGACAAAGTTTAACATAACTACACAAAAATTTACAAAACCAAGAGTAGGGAGTGGATCACACATTAGAAACCTTGGAGACTTCGTCTTGTATGGATCCGGTGGTTGATGGTGTCGGATGGAGCTGCTGCTCGGCAGTGGTGGTGTCGGTAGCAAGGTGCCAAGGTTTCGGCAGAAACTTTGGGTGTGGTGGAGGTGGTTTTGGCTAGGGTTTTTGTGTAGGATTCTTGGGGAAATTTAGGTAGAGCTTTGGCTAGATTTTTGCTTTGGAATGTGACAAGTTTTTCTGTGTAAAAGATGGCTTTATATAGAGGCAAATTCGTCAGAAAACCCTAGGTAGAAAACCTAGTCCAAATCGGCAAAGGCAATCCTTGTGCAACAAGGTTTTGGTTCCTTCCTTTCATGGTTCTTCTAGGAAACTTCTTTTTCTGATTTTTCTTCAATGCATTGGCTTGGTGTCATCCTCTAACCTTCCTTAAGCTTGGACCATCATCACATATGCATTTGTACACCATTTGGTCCATCAAAAACAGAAATCGCAAAAAGGAGGCAGTAGGTTCCTGGAATCGGCAGAACAGACGTTGTTGTAGTAAATCCGGCTTATCTCCCTCCTCGGAGCTCCGATTGATGCGATTTCAAGTCTCAGATAAACTAGACACATATAGCTACCTCCAAATAAAATAGTTCGATCAAAATCTTTGTGAGTCGACGGGAATGATTTTTCGAAGTTGGGACAAAGTCCCAGGAAAATCCAGGAAGCCCCTGGATTGGTATGCTCGGACTGCCATTTTGCGGCCAACTTTTGGGTAACTTCCTGAACTCCAATTGATCTGAAATTTTAACACAACATTCCTCAGCATATGAATATTAAGCACACCAAATTTCATAGAATTCGGACAAGGATAGATCACATTTTTGTTCGTCACAAAATCACGAAAAAAGACATATTTTACACTATTTTCCAGATTTCTCAGACTTAGTCATTTTTCGGGCAATTAAGCACATTTCACCAAAACTCTACCAAAATTGACACTAACTATATTATGACTCTATCTTAGACAAATAAGGGTTAAACAAAGCATAAACGAGGGCATAAGCATATAATATCGTCGCACATTGTGCTCCTATCACTGGACCCCAACATCTCTTCTCTTTCCGTCCTTCAGAAGCCGAGCCGCGCTCATCTCTTTCTGATAAACATGTGCAGACTAGTGGGCCCAGCATGTCTCCCCAACATCTTCTCTCCTTCCGTCCTTCAGAAGAGCCAAGCCAAGCCTCTCTTCCAGAAGAGCCAAGCCAAGCCGAAAAAGAAAAAGAGAGTGAAGTGTCTGACGAGCCGAGCCATGAACCGAGCCAAGCCTCCTCTGATCCTACACTACAGTCCACTGTTGTGTCTCCATAACAAGGGGCACACATTGGCCCACTACCAGACCCACAAATTTTTGAAGACAGATTAGTTTCTTCATTAAGTATTTATCCAGGTTCCAGTATTTTTTCCCAAACTAAAGAATCAACTGCGAATACTCCTATTCAGGTATCTTTAAATTCAAATAAACCATATGAGGGAAATTATATTGAACCTAGGAAATCACAGAGTTACCAAGGGTATTCCTAATAAACACTATGAACCAGATGTCAAAGCCATAGCAAAATATCTTATAGCCAATTATATGTCTAATAATAGGTTGTCTGGGTCACATGCACTTGTTGTTGATCAATTATCTTCTGTATCTATTCCAAGTAGTGTACAAAATGCATTAGCAGATCCCAAGTGGAAACAAGCAATGAACGAAGAACTTGAAGCCTTGCAGAAAAACTCAACTTGGGATATTATGATAATGCCACCTGAAAAGAAGATTGTTGGGTGTCGTTGGGTGTATACCGTGAAACTCAAAGCAGATGTGAGTATTGACAGATATAAAGCTAGATTGGTTGCCAAAAGATACACTCAACGTTATGGAATTGATTATGAAGAGACATTTGCACCTGTAGCAAAGATCAAAATTGTCCGAATATTGATCTCACTAGCAGCAACTAGAGATTGGCATCTTCGCCAATTTGATGTGAAGAACGCATTCCTCAATGGAAATTTAGAAGAAGTTTATATGAATGTACCACCAGGAGTCAAAAATAAGCCTTACGATGCAGGCAAAGTTTGCAAATTGAAGAAGTCATTATATGGCTTAAAACAATCACCCAGAGCTTGGTTTGGAAGATTTTCGAAATCAATGAAGGCGTTCAGTTACAGACAGAGCAACTCAGATCATACTTTTTCATTAAGCATAGTCAGGGTAAGATTACTGCCCTGATAGTATATGTTGATGATATGATTGTCACATGTGATGACCCGAAAGAGATGGAGGCCCCACAAAAATATCTTTCGAATACTTTGTTCATTAAGCATAGTTAGGGTAAGATTACTGCCCTGATAGTATATGTTGATGATATGATTGTCACAAGTGATGACCCGAAAGAGATGGAGGCCCTACAAAAATAAGCCTTGTGATGCAGGCAAAGTTTGCAAATTGAAGAAGTCATTATATGGCTTAAAGCAATCACCCAGAGCTTGGTTTGGAAGATTTTCGAAATCAATGAAGGCGTTCGGTTACAGACAGAGTAACTCATATCATATTTTGTTCATTAAGCATAGTCAGGGTAAGATTATTGTCCTGATAGTATATGTTGATGATATGATTGTCACAGGTGATGACCCGAACGAGATGGAGGCCCTACAAAAATATCTTTCGAAGGAGTTTGAGATGAAATACCTTGGACAATTGAAATACTTTCTTGGTATTGAAGTTGCGAGATCTAAGAAAGGAATTTCTTTATCCCAGCGTAAGTACGTAATCGACTTGTTAGCTGAGACAGGGATGCTTGACTGTAAACCAGCTGAGACACCGATTGAGATAAATCACAACCTCGCCATCTATCTGAATCAGGTTCCAACAGATAAAAGAAGGTACCAACGTCTAGTAGGGAGACTCATTTATCTTTCTCATACTAGACCTGATATTGCTTATGCTGTGAGTGTGGTTAGCCAATTTATGCATTGTTCCAGTGAAGAGCATATGGATGCAGTATATCGTATTCTGAAGTATCTCAAGAAGACACCTGAAAAAGGTTTATTGTTTGAAAAGAAGACTGAATTAGAAGTCATGGGATACACAGATGCTGATTGGGTAGGTGATAAGACTGATAGAAGATCTACATCTGGATACTTCACCTTTGTTGGAGGAAATCTAGTGACTTGGCGTAGTAAGAAATAAAAAGTTGTTGCTAGATCAAGTGTAGAAGCAGAATTTCGAGGTATAGCACATGGCGTATGTGAATTGTTATGGATCCGAAATGTGTTAAAGAGCTTAGGTGTCAAACTTAAGAAGCCTATGGACTTGCATTGTGATAATACGTCAGCAACTGAAATTGCTCATAATCCGGTTTAGCATGATCGAACTAAGCATGTGGAGGTGGATAGACTCTTTATCAAGGAGAACTTAGACAGAAAAGTCATTCGATTCCCTTTTGTATATACAGAAGACCAGTTGGCAGATGTTCTTACAAAAGGAGTGTCAAGGAAAGTATTTGATGACTTAATTGACAAGTTGAGCATGATTGACATCTATGCGCCAACTTGAGGGGGAGTGTAGAATATCGTAGAATATATTTTCCTTGTAGATGTAGGTTTGTATCCCTATATATACCTCCTCTATGGAAAAGAATATATCATCAAAAATATTAAACCCAAATCATATTCTTATTTTCTACTAATCGTACATTAAGTTGAGAAAGTTTCAGAAAGCCCTAAAATGGTTCGCGAAGAGCTTGAAACTCTTCAAATCACTCGGTAATTTGGAGGTAAGCTTGTGTTTCCCTATGACATTATACACTACAATTTTTATTTTATTGTCTCATAGTTGAGAAGACATAGTGTAAACTTGAAAGCATGCTTACATAATTGTCAGTGGACTTGGCAAGTTCTCTATAGATTATCTCATTGTTTTCATAGTATGAGGATCATGTTGACTGATGTATGTAATCTAGTCTGGATCTTGCAATCTCAGGGACAGGCGTTAACGCAAATTAACGTAGGTCATGTTTTAGACAGCCAAGGTGATTATAAAAAAGCACTCGATGCATTTACAGATAGCTACAGGTATGGTTTCTCTACTGGACATTTCTTAGTCGAAATTTGAATAACCGTACAGAATCTGCCAATTTGGAGCAAGTGGTTTTTTCATTCCCTTGGATTGTCAAACCGCATATTCATACTCAATCAAACTATAGACGTGCAAATATTTTAAGCATGGAGAACATGCTGTCTTCTTTCTTATCAATATATATGTATATGTTTGCTAACATAAAAGTAAGTTCTGGCCTTTGTGGTAAGATGTGGACTGTATACAGAACAATTGAACACAATGTCCTGGTAGAGTAAACGCGTAGTAACCTGTTTCCACTTTCCTGTATCATTTGTATAAGCTTACGAACGTACATACTCAACATAGTAAGTTAAAACATCAGAGAAGTTAAGAATAGTTTTAATCTGTTTTTTGTTTAAGAGGGAATTATATAAGGTTAGAAGCTGAAACAGAAATACAAACGGTACAGCTTATATAAAATGAAAAAAAAAAAAAAAAAAAAGGAAAAGAAGAATAAGAGTTATGTTGAAGTGATGAAGCATACTAGCATAGGATTGGTAGACCCGGCAACATTGTTGTATTTTAAGAAAGATAACCTTTTTCTTTTATTTTCCATTTTGTTTCCTTTCTTGTCCCCAGAAATTATTATGTTAATCAAACTTCTTCTATGTTATTTTGCAGGATTGCTCTTGAGGGTAAACTTCCATACGCACAGCTTACTGCACTAGAGAATATGCACTTTAGCAACCTGCACAGATTTGACAATGTTGAAGACACTAGGTAATTTGATATTGTCGAAATCCCCATGACAAAAAATACAGTACATGATTTTAGGTCATATCATGTCACACTCCGAATTTCGGATAACAAAAATCCAAATTCGACAATGTGAAAATTCACAAATAAACTCAAATACTTAAAAGTTATCAATCAAATAACTAAGTACAACATCAGAGTTCAAGTGCGTGGCTCAAACACTCAAAATATTACATCAATAAAAGCATAGATGCAAATAGAGTCTCACGCTATCACTCTCTAACCCAAAGGTAAACACAAGCACATACAAGCGGTGCGACTCAGACGCCGCCTCATGGCTGCTGGTCCTCACCTGCAGGTCTAACCCCTACACCATCAATTGGTGCACCGGGTTGTAAACAACGAACCCGGTAAGCTTTCAAAGCTCGTGTGAGTAAAACAACAAGTTCAGGATAATGTAATTAAAGCAACAAATGGAAATCACAATTTTCAAAACAGCCACAATCAATCAATAGAATCAAACTCAGGGCAAATGACATCTGTCATTCCCATCCAACTCACCCAAAGGCAGACAGACTAGAGCTCTAACTGATCGTAACCAATTACCCGGCAAAAGGCTCGGTTCCCGATATATTTGCCGATCCCCCATCATCTCATAGGAAAGGATCACGCCTCACGTGTAAGATCCCCATCATAACACAATAAAGATCTTACACTGGCTGTTGGTCTCCATACCAACCCAACTCACATCTCACAACTCACGCATACTCAATTTTACAATCATAAATCACCCAAAACTCACCCTCAATATAAACTTATATATTTCACACTTCCACATCAATACGCATCCACATCAATCAACATATATATTTCACGTAAATATATATATATATATATATATATATATATATATATATATATACACACACACACACGTAGGCATTCACTCAGGAACTACCCACTAATACCAACTATAGTCATTGATCGTAAAATACGTTGAAAAATTATTTTTATATTAAAATCATTTTACTTACCAATGAACCGTAGTCGATCAAGTTCATTTAATTTAAAACGAATATCATTTCCATAAAACAATTTTGCATATAACGATCCATATACTATAATTAACTCGTATTAAATACAAACACTGTGAGGTTTACTCACCTTAATTTATAAAAAATGGTAAATATCCATTTAGGGTCGGATCGCTACAGTATCGGTCAACGGTCAACGCTACAGGATCAGGTCGGGTCGGGTCCGCTTCAAACGGGTCGAGGGAGAACGGATCGGATCGTTTTCGATCCGATCGAAGCAGCTCGATTCGGCGCGATCCACTTACTAAGGGAGGCGCGCAATGAGAAACCCAGCCGAACGGTGGGTGGTGCAACCCCGGGCGTCGCCTGCAGCGCCGCCGCGCTCGGTGCCGGGAAGTCGAGGCGCCGCCGCGTCGCACACAGTGCTTCCCCTGGGCCGATCCTTGGCTCAAACGGAAGAGGAGGCTGAGTAACGTCGATTGTTGGGTGGCGCTTGCACCGTGGCGGCCGGACGGCGTAGATCGGAGCGTCGGCGATCCGGATCGGGGAGAGAGAAAAATGAATTGTAAATTGCTACAGTAAAGGTGAGCAGTAAATGGTAAAAAACCCGAAATGGAAATTCTAATATTTTCCCAAAAATTCCAGGCTTTATAGTCACTTTCCAGAATAGGAAATAACTTCCACATGTCGTAACTTCTTCATACGACGTCCGTTTCACGCGTGTCACGTGTCTACGAACTCATATCGTCGAGCTCTACGACTTTTGTGAATGAAACTTTTCGAAATTCACAACGGATCAAAAGTCAACTTTTGACCCATTGAACTTAAACGTTTTTCAAATTTTAACTCTCGGAATCACTTTCACTTCCGACAATGCGCAACGACTAATTAAAAGCGTACGAAATACCAACTCTCAAAAACATCCTTCCATTAATTACGAGAAATTTACAAGTAATTAAACACGAAAATCGGGTTACTACATTCTACCCTCCTTAAAGGAATTTCGCCCCGAAATTCAAGCACACTACCCTACAAATAATTGAGGGTACTTAGCCCTCATATCCGACTCTAATTCCCAAGATGCATCACCCTCATCATGGTGACTCCACAATACCTTGACCAACTCTACCTCCTTCCTTCGAAGCTTCTTTGTTAACCTGTCCAGAATACGAACAGGTTCAACAACGAATGTCGCATTCTCATTCACTTTAATAGTGCCATGATCGATCACATGCGACTCATCCGGTACATACTTCCTCAGCATCGAAACATGAAAAACATTATGCACACCAGACATGCTAGGAGGTAAGGGAAGTCGATAGGCTAAATCCCCTACCTTCTCGAGAACCTCAAAAGGTCCAACATACCTTGGCGCCAGCTTTCCCTTCTTGCCAAATCTCACCACACCCTTCATAGGTGAGACCTTCATGAATACATGATCACCAATCTCAAACTCCACCTGCTTTCTCTTCAAATCAGCGTAGCTCTTCTGCCTACTCTGAGCAGTTCGGATCCTATCTCGAATGATCGAGATCTTCACCGTGGTCTCCTGAACAATCTCTGGACCTAAGAGCCCACTCTCGCCCACTTCCGCCCAACAAACAGGAGATCTACAAGGTCTCCCATAAAGAGCCTCATATGGCGCCATGCCAATACTGGAGTGATAACTGTTGTTGTAGGCAAATTCAATCAACTGAAGGTGATCTTCCCAACTCCCCTTGAAGTCCAAAACACAAGCTCACAACATGTCCTCGATCACCTGATTCACCCTCTCAGTGTGCCCATCTGTCTGAGGGTGGAATACTGTGCTCATATCCAATGTGGTCCCCATGGCCTTATGGAATCCGGCCCAGAACTTGGAAGTAAAGCGAGCATCCCGATCTGATACAATGGATACAGGTACTCCATGAAGTCTCACTATCTTCTTCACATACAACTTGCACAAAGCCTCCACCGAGTGCGTCATCGACACTGGGAGAAAGTGCGCCGACTTCGTCAATCTATCAACAATCACCCACACAGCATCATGCCCCAACTTGGACTTAGGCAACCCAGTCACAAAGTCCATAGAGGTGCGCTCCCACTTCCATTCCGGAATAGATAGCGGCTTCAACATGCCCGCTGGTCTATGATGCTCTGCCTTCACCTGCTGATAGGTTAGACATTTGGATACATACACTGCCACATCTCTCTTCAACCCATTCCACCAAAATTGCCTACAAAGATCTTTATACATCTTTGTGCTCTCTGGGTGTATCGTGTATCGTGATCGATGTGCTACCCGAAGAATCTCCTCCTTGAGGTCAACACAATTCGGTACGCACAACCTGCCCCTGAATCTCAACCCACCATCAGATCCGACAGTCCACTCAGACGGACACTCATCCATCAAATCAGCTACTAACTTAGCTAGTTTCGCGCGAGAGAACTCATCATGTGCTTGACCCTGAATAATCCTGGAAATCAAGGTGGGCTGTACCGAAACACTACCACGGAAGGTCTCCTGCTCCCTACCGGATGGCACAAGGTCAAACTCAGAAGCGGTCTCAAGCATGAGCCACTCCTAGATCATGAGAGAAGCAATATCACCTCTCGGTCTCCTACTCAAGGCATCCGCCACTACATTGGCCTTTCCCGGATGATACTCCAAGGTGAAGTCATAGTCCTTAAGGAGCTCCATCCATCTCATCTGCCTCATGTTCAGCTCCTTCTGAGAGAACAAATACTTCAGACTCTTATGATCTGAGAAGAGTTGAAACTTCTCGCCATACAAGTAATGCCTCCAAATCTTCAAGGCAAAGACCACTGCAGCTAGCTCTAGGTCATGAGTAGGATAATTCTTCTCGTGAATCTTCAACTGTCTAGAGCCATAGGCAACAACACCACCATGTTGCATCAGCACACACCCCAAGCCCTGATGAGATGAATCACTATATACGACATATCCACCCCCACTTGTGGGAATAATCAACACTGGGGTTGTGGTCAGTCTTGTCTTCAACTCATTGAATGCCTTCTCGCACTCATCTGTCCATAAAAACTAGACATCCTTCTTGGTCAACCTAGTCAATGGAGAAGAGATGCTAGAGAACCCCTCAATGAATCTCCGATAATACCCAGCCAAACCGAGAAAACTACGAACCTCCGTAGCAGTCTTGGGGCGACCCCAACTCATCACCCCTCAACCTTGGAAGGGTCTACCGAGACTCCATCCTTCGAAACCACATGACCAAGGAACTTGACTTCCTCCTTCCAGAACTCACACTTCTCAAACTTGGCATACAGCTTAGCCTCTCTAAGAATCTACAGCACAATTCGCAAGTGCTCCTCATGCTCCTCCAAGGACCTAGAATAAATCAAGATATCATCCACGAATACCACCACAAACTTATCCAAGAACTGGCTGAAGATGCGGTTGATCAAGTCCATGAAAGCCGCAGGTGCATTGGTTAGACCAAAAGACATGACAACAAACTCGTAATGCCCATATCGAGTCATAAAAGCGGTCTTGGGAATATCCTGCTCTTTCACCCTCAACTGATGATAACCAGACCTCAAATCAATCTTAGAGAACACCACTGCTCCTCTAAGTTGATCAAACAAGTCATCGATCCTGGGCAAAGGATACTTGTTCTTGATGGTCACCTTATTCAACTCCCGATAGTCCACACACATCCTGGATGACCCATCCTTCTTCTTCACAAACAACACCGGAGCACCCCAGGGAGAAGTGCTGGGCCTAATGAACCCCTGCTTGAGTAGCCCCTCAACCTGGACCTTCAACTCCCGGAGTTCATTTGGTCCCATCCTATACGGCGCCTTCGACATTGGTGCGGTACCAGGTACCACATCAATGGCAAAATCAACTACCCTCCTCGGAGGTAACCCCGGTATCTCCTGGAACACATCAGCATACTCTGAAACAACTGCAATATCCTCAATAGTTACCTCGCTGCTCACAGACTCGATATGTGCCATGACACTCTCCCATATAGCATTATCAGACTTGAGGCAGCGATAACGAAACTCCGGTTGCCCGGGAATACGAAGTGACACTATCATGTTAAAGCAGTCAATCAATGCATGATGCGGCCTCAACTAATCAACTCCCAAAATCACATCATAAGTGTGGGCTGGAAGCACAATCAAAGATGCAGAGAACTCCCTGCCTCCAATCACCACAGGGCATGCTTTACAAATCATACCAAGCTCCAAAGAAACACCCAAAGGTGATATGACGTACAAAGATCCAGCCAGAGGCGTAGGAACCAATCCTAACACTTCTACCACAGAACTAGATATGAATGAATGAGAAGCGCCCGTATCAAACAAGACTCTAGCAAGGTAATTTAAAATAGAAAAAGTACCTTCCACCCTGTGCCTCGCTGGCCAATGGCATACATTCTGGCTTGCCCTGCCGGCAACTGTCTCTGCTAATCCACCTGCCCCCCAGGCTGGGCTCGAGGACACACTCTAGCAATGTGCCCGGGATGCTTGCATGTGAAGCATACTCTAGGAATCGACTTCCGGCAATCCCTGGATATGTGGCCCAGCTCGCCACAGGTGAAGCATCTCCCACGTACTGCCTACCTAATGGGTGTGGCTCTGATGGGTGCACCCGCCACCCTAGCTGGAGCCTGCTGAGCAGTCCGCTGTTTCTTCCAAGGTGCCCCTCTGTGAACTGCACACTGCAATAGCCTTCCCCTTTCCATGGGGATCTCTCAGAGCAACCTCACTAGTATGAAGCTTGGCCTCTTGCACTAGGCGAGCAGCACTCTCATACATCATTGCCTTAGAAGATAGGCAAAGGGCAGATATGGTCGTCCTGAACTCATGCCTCAACCCTCGGAGGAATTTCTGAGCTAACGACACCTCGTCCATCGGCCTGACAAACTGGTACAGCTGCGAGAACCGGGTCTCATACTCTCTAACATCCATCGCCCCCTGTGTCAGAGAAATGAACTCAAGCTCCAACTGTTCACTCAATGTGGCTGGAAAATACTTCTCCCTGAAGAGTTCCACAAACCCCACCCCCCCCCCCCCCCCCCCCCCCCCCCACCCCCACGTGAGAGCAGTCACATCTCTCACCCTCTGGGTACTCCTCCACCAGTCCAGAGCATCATCCTTGAGGAAGAATGTGGCTATCTTCCTCTTCTCGATCTCGGAGCAAACAATCATATCAAAATGCTTCTCAATTTCCTGAATCCAATGATCGGCCACCAGGTGATCAAGTCCTCCTTGGAACATGGGTGCCCCCACCCTTCCAATCTCTCGGATCAACCTCAGCACGCGGCCGTCATCAGGCACACCCACAGGAGGAGCAGGCTGCTCAACCAACGACACCTCCACCTCCTCATAGAACTCCTCGACAGGGCGGACTCTGCCTCCACCCCGTCGGGCCCTACCTCGGCCTCTAGCTCTACCTCCACGATGATCCATCCTACAAAGCAAAGTAACACTTGATTAATACTTGCATAAACTTAAACTGAAGTATAAGTTAGACACGACATATATTAACCAAGACCATAATGCTAATAGGATACACAAGGATCACCTAAACTCATTACAGAGACAACGCTCTATACTATGACGCAACTCCCTACCCCCTACATACCCGATGATATATCAATACGAGCAAGCATGATGGTGAACCGCTGCAGTCGGACCATCTCTCGAAAGTACTAATTACCACCAAATATGTAACCATACGCTCTGATACCAACTGTCACACCCCGAATTTCGAATAACAAAAATCCAAATTCGACAATGTGAAAATTCACAAAAAAATCAAATACTTAAAAGTTATCAATCAAATAACTAAGTACAATATCAGAGTTCAAGTGCGTGGCTCAAACACTCAAAATATTACATCAATAAAAGCATAGATGCAAATAGAGTCTCACGCTGTCACTCTCTAACCCAAACGTAAACACAAGCTAGACCATGACACACATACAAGCGGTGCGACTCAGACGCCGCCTCCTGGCTGCTGGTCCTCACCTGCAGGTCTAACCCCTACACCATAAGTTGGTGCACCGGGTTGTAAACAACGAACCTGGTAAGCTTTCAAAGCTCGTGTGAGTAAAACAACAAGTTCAGGATAATATAATTAAAGCAACATACGGAAATCACAATTTCCAAAACAGCCACAATCAATCAATAGAATCAAACTCAGGGCAAATGACATCTGTCATTCCCATCCAACTCACCCAAAGGCAGACAGACTAGAGCTCTAACTGATCGTAACCAATCACCCAGCCAAAAGCTTGGTTCCCGATATATTTGCCGATCCCCCATCATCTCACAGGAAAGGAACACGCCACACGTGTAAGATCCCCATCATAACACAGGAAAGATCTTACACTGGCTGTTGGTCTCCATACCAACCCAACTCACATCTCACATTTCACGCACACTCAATTTTACAATCATAAATCACCCAAAACTCGCCCTCAATATAAACTTATATATTTCACACTTTCACATCAATACACATCCACATCAATCAACATATATATTTCACGTAAATATATATATACGTAGGCATTCACTCAGGAACTGCCCACTAATACCAACTATAGTCATTGATCGTAAAATACGTTTAAAAATCATTTTTATATTAAAATCATTTTACTTACCAATGAACCGTAGTCGATCAAGTTCATTTAATTTAAAACAAATATCATTTCCATAAAACAATTTTGCATATAACGATCCATATACTATAATTAACTCGTATTAAATACAAACACTGTGAGGTTTACTCACCTTAATTTACCAGAAATGGTAAATATCCGTTTAGGGTCAGATCGCTACAGTATCAGTCAACGGTAAACGCTACAGGATCAGGTCAACGGTCAACGCTACAGGATCGGGTCAACCAACTCGGGTCGGGTCTAACCGGATCAGGTCGGATCGGGTCCGCTGCAAACAGGTCAAGGGAGAACGGATCGGATCATTTTCAATCCGATCGAAGCAGCTCGATTCGGCGCGATCCACCTACTAAGGGAGGCGCGCAATGAGAAACTCAGCCGAACGATGGGTGGCGCAACCTCGGGCGTCGCCGGCAGCGCCGCCACGCACGGTAGCGGGAAGTCGAGGTGCCGCCGCGTCGCACACAGTGCTTCCCCTGGGCCAATCCTTGGATCAAACGGAAGAGGAGGCCGAGTAACGTCGATTGCTGGGTGGCGCTTGCACCGTGGCGGCCGGACGGCGGAGAGAGAGAAAAATGAATAGTAAATTGCTACAGTAACGGTGAACAGTAAATGGTAAAAAACCCGAAATGGAAATTCTGATATTTTCCCAAAAATTCCAGGCTTTATAGTCACTTTCCAGAATAGGAAATAACTTCTACATGTCGTAACTTCTTCATACGACGTCCGTTTCACGCGTGCCATCTGTCTGCAAACTCATATCGTTGAGCTCTACGAATTTCGTGAATGAAACTTTTCGAAATTCACAACGGATTAAAAGTCAACTTTTGACGCATTGAACTTAAACGTTTTTCAAATTTTAACTCTCGAAATCACTTTCACTTCCGACAATGCGCAACGACTAATTAAAAGCGTACGAAATACCAACTCTCAAAAACATCCTTCCATTAATTACGAGAAATTTACAAGTAATTAAACACGAAAATCGGGTTACTACATATCAGATTTTCACACAGTTTGTACATGTCACTACCAGAAAAAAGGGCTTTGCCGACGAAAAAAAAAACGGCCGAAGAAACACTTTTTGTCGTCGCAAAAAAAAAAATTTCTTCGACTAGTCCCATAGAATGGGCGACGATTTTTTATTTCGTCGGTAAAAATGAAAAATCGTCGGCTATTCTACAAGAATGGCCGACGATTTTTTCTTTCGTCCCTAAAAAATATTTTTCGTCGGCTATACCCCTATAATGGCCGACGATTTAAAGTTTTCGTCGGCTATACAAATTTTGGAAGAATGGCCGACGAAGTTGACAATTTCGTCGGCTATAAGTCTTTATATTTTCAGATCTGGACAGAAGCTGCTCATTTAAAAAAAAACGGAAAAAAACGGGAGAAAGAGTGAAAAATCTGTGGGTATTGTTGAAATCCATCCTCTCTTACATTGTGAAGCTATATATAGGTACGTATATGTGTATATATGTTGATTTTGAGTTTTAGTTGAGTTGATTTTGAGTTTTAGTGATTTTGATATAGTAAGTGATTTTTTGTTTTGTTGTTGTTTTAGTGTTATAATGTATGTATATATGTTGATTTTGAGTTGTAGTTCAGTTGATTTTCAGTTAGAGTATAATTATGTGTTTTAATTTAATAATGTTATTTTAATTAGTGCTAAAATATATATAAATATGTTAATTAATGGTTGTTGATAGTGTAATGAACTTAAATAATGGTTGTTAATTAATGGTATATATATATATATATATATATATATATGAGTTGATGTTGATAATAATATATATTGTAATATATATATGTGTTAATTAATTTATTATTAATTAAAGTTATACATATATATTATTATCAGGCTATATATGGATCGAGATAAGAGTTGGATTTCGCTTCCAAGGCATGACCGACGATACACTACAGGAGTTGTGGATTTTTTGCAGTTCGTCGAGGAAAATGCAAACGGGGATTACCATTATTGCCCGTGCAAGAAATGTAAGTGTCGCAGTGATATGTGTCGATTTCCGATTAGGACAGTATGGGAGCACCTAAAGAGTAATGGGTTTTGGCCGAAGTACACACGTTGGATATATCACGGTGAGCCATCATTAGATGGATCGCATGATCATGGGCAGTATTTTGAGGCAGGCAGTAGTAGTACATCCAACGATCCAACAATGGCATTCGTCAACGACGTGTTTCCTTTTGAAAGCGGTGTACGTGGGGAACAATATATGCAGGACCCGGTGCAGCCGTTCCCACAAGTTGTCAACACTGCTGCCTTTGACAAGTACAACAAACTGATTGCATTGCAACAGACCCCTGTGTCTTCAAGTTCAGAGAAGACAGTTCTTCAAAGTGTGATGGAGGTAATGAGGATTAAAGTCGAGACAAAAGGGAGCATCAGGCAAGTGGATGAATATCTACAGTACACTTCTTCGTTGTTGGAGGAGGGTCATCGTAATCCTACCAATCACCGTCAGGTCCGAAGTATCCTCAAAGATCTAGGGCTTTCCTACATTAAGATCCATGCATGCGCATTTGACTGCGTTCTCTTCTGAGGTAAAGATGCAGAAGGGAATGACCTTGCTAGCCTTGACGCATGTCCGATATGTCAGTCTGACCGATATAAGTTGAAGGGAGCAGGCAATAGGAAACCTGTGAAAGTGCTTCGGTATTTTTCGTTGAGAGATAGGCTTGAGCGATTGTACATGTCAGAAACCACCGCAAAAGCTATGAGGTGGCACGGTGAGCGGGACGCGGGAGACGCAGATATCATGACACACATCTCTGACGGAGCGGCTTGGAAGCATATAAACAATGAGTTTCCTCATTTTGCGTCAGATGTCAGAAACGTCAGGCTCGGGCTCTCAACCGACGGGTTCAACCCTTTCGGCACCATGAGTCTTTCATACAGTATATGGCCGGTGGTTTTGGTACCTTACAACCTTCCTCCGTGGATGTGCATGAAGAAGGAATATAATATGTTGACGTTGTTGATTCCGGGGCCTGGTTACCCAGAGAAATGTCTCGATGTGTATATGAGACCATTGATTGAAGAGCTTAAGGTGTTGTGGGACGTTGGTCATCCCACTTTTGACAAGTACAAGAAGGAGACGTTCCAGATGCATGCCATGGTTATTGGTACCATCAGTGATTTTCCTGCTTATGGGATGTTGTCGGGCAGCGTTGTAAGGGGATACAAGGCTTATCCAGAGTGCTTCAGCGATTATGGGAGCACCCCTCATTGCAACAAGATATGCAGAATGGGTCATCGTGTGTTCTTTCCAGCGGATCACCACTGGCGTTACGAGTCCGCCGCATTTGATGGAACCGAAGAACACGACCGTCCTCCCAGAAGATGGACAGGAAGAGAAATTTTAGCAAGACTTAATGAGTACGATTTTGGGCCCCTCAGCAATCATCCCGATATTGTAGCGGAAATACCTGAAAGGCCTGAGGAGTACAAATTCTGGACACATAGGAGCATATTGTGGGAACTCCCGTACTGGTGTGAGTTGCTGATCCGTCACTTCCTAGACGTTATGCACATAGAAAAAAATGTTTCTGAAAGTGTGGTGGGCACAACGCTGAACTTGGAGGGGAAGACGAAAGACGGTCCTAAGGCTCGCACTGATCTGCAAAACATGAATATCAGAAAACCACTATGGTTGAAACAAGGGAAGAGAAAAATGCCTCAAGCTCCTTACACCGTCAAGCCTGAGCATAAATCAGAAATTTTCCATTGGATAAGTCGGGCCAAGTATCCTTCAGGCTTTGCTGGAAATATAGCCAAGTGTGTCAACAGAAAATTCAACAATCTGTACGGGTTGAAAAGTCATGACAATCATATCCTGCTACAACGTCTCTTCCCTGTTTTCATTCGACCGTTCCTTCCCCGTCACGTTGTGGAGCCGTTAGTAGCGTTGGCAAGATTTTTCCAGAAGGTATGCACACAAGAAGTGAGAAAATCTGACCTCCGGGAAATGCAACAAGACATCGTTCATATCATGTGTAAATTTGAGATGATATTTCCTCCAAATTTTTTCGACATCATGCCTCACCTCATGATCCATCTTCCTCGGCAGTTGTTGCTTACCGGTCCTGTGCACTTCACTTGGATGTATCCGATGGAAAGGAACGTATTTTACACCTTATGTTAATTTCCTCATCAATATATGTGATATAGTGTTAATGTATTATCATAACACTTTAAAAACTTGATTTATAGGCAACTTGGACAATACGGTGGTTTTGTCCAAAACAGATCCGCACCTGAAGGATGTATAGCTGAAGCATATATTGCGCACGAGTGCGTCACCTACATGAAGCTGTATTTAGGAGCGTTACAGGAAAGCATACCGGAAGATGTACCGTCACAGTTCAATATTTCCATACTCTCCAACGATGTTGTACTCGGTGGAAACATGCCAGTTTCCTACAAGTTGAAAGATTATGAGGTAGCCATTGCACATTGGTGGGTACTAATCAACTGTCCAGAAGTTCAGTTTTGGAAGGACATACATCTACACTGTGAAGGAGTAGCAGGTGATCTCGATTACCACAACCAGACATTCGCAGAGTATTTCGGCCGCTGGGTACGTACCTTTAACACTATTCTATACGTGTTCATATATTATTGTGTATATTTATTCATATTTATAGTTGATTCTGATGGTTGCAGATGGACCTTATTGAAAATGATAATCACCCAAATTGGTCGCACGAACTCAGACTTTTAGTGAGGAGGCCGGTCTATTCAAAAGTTTATGCGACGTGCAAGGTGAATGGTGTGTTATTTCGATGTGAAGACAGAGACCTCAGACTGAAAACACAAAATTCAGGGGTTATGGCACATGGTGGGGATGGGGGAGTTGACTATTACGGTGTTCTCCATTCAGTTGTGGAACTGCATTACGGGGAAGGCATGAAAGTGCACCTTTTCAAGTGTAGATGGTTTGACACACGGCCGCAGAGCATGAAAACCGATCAATACGGCATAAGTTCTGTGAACACTAGTACATCATGGCATGAGGACGACCCGTTCGTTTTAGCCACATGGGTGAAACAAGTGTTTTATCTTGATGATCTCGCCAAGGGTGACCCGTGGAAAGTAGTCAACACTATCCACCATCGCAACATTTACCGGGCGTCTACACTTGGAGTGGCTGAAGAGAACGAGGAAGGAGGCTCCGCGTATCAAGAGCCCAACTCAAACGGTATTCCTGACTCGTCTTTTATTTGCCTAGACACGCCGGTGCGAATTCGACGTGAAGAGCCACTGCTTGTTGATGTTGATCCAAATGAAGAAACTAACGAGGACTCTAGTGGTGAGGAAAGACATAGATTACCCCTATCGAGCAATTCAGAAACCGAAGAAGACTCATCCGATGATTCCGATTACAATCTGACGGATTAAGTAATTTAAATGATGTAAGCCTTTCATTTGTAATCAACTCATTTCTCATGAACGCCCGTGGGGATGAGCCTCCCAAATAGGCTGGGTTACAAACCCCTTAAAAAAAATTTTGAAATATGTTGACTGTTGGGTTTCTGGTTTTTTATGTTCAATTTTGGTTATATGTGAACAGGACATCGGAATAGGAGAGGTGTAAAACCACTGATTTTTTTGGTTTTTTTTTTCAGAGAATAGCCGACGAAATAATGAATTTTTCGTCGGCCATTGTGAGAATGGCCGACGAAAAATTTAATTTTTCGTCGGCTATTCTCACAATGGCCGACAAAAAATTCATTATTTCGTCGGCCATAAGTTTTTTTTAAAATAAATATTTTATTTTTGACCGAAAACGACAAAAGAATAGCCGACGAGTACTAGGTTTTATTTCGTCGGCTATGATTAAAAAAAAAACAAAAAAAGAGCAGCTTCCATTTTCTATCACTATCGACAAACCATTGCTTCATCCTTGAAATGCAAATGTGTCGTGAAATAAGATATGACCGAAATATTGAAATACGTCTACGGTTGAAAAATGAGAAGATTCTGACAAAATCTGTGTGCCGAATGTTGCGGTTAGCTGTTTTTTACTTCCGTTTTCCTATGTGTAGCATGACGGTCGGTAAATATTTTGAGGAAAATTTTTATACGATTAGTTGCGTCTCATCGATCTGAAACTATTCTCTGTTGAAGGTCAGGCCAAAAAACGTCATCTAGACGGGCCAATTTCCGTTTTAAAGCGTTTAGAAGTTTGACTTTGCAGTTTGACCGTCCCGATCGAGCCTTTACCGTTGTCAGATGTAGTTGGATTTTTTTTTCATACATGTACTTAATCTTAACGGTGATATCTGACGGTTGGAATAGATTTTCCAAACTTTTAGACTCAAAATCGGAACATATGCACTAATGTTCCTTAACTTGTTTACTAAGTGTTTAAGTGAATGTATAGTTTCAAATAGTTACTATACGTAGACCCTTCAAATGAAAATGTGTCGTGAAATAAGATATGACCGAAATATTGAAAAACGTCTACGGTTGAAAAATGAGAAGATTCCGACAAAATCTGTGTGCCGAATGTTGCGGTTAGCTGTTTTTTACTTCCGTTTTCCTATGTGTAGCATGACGGTCGGTAAATATTTTGAGGAAAATTTTTATACGATTAGTTGCGTCTCATCGATCTGAAACTATTCTCTGTTGAAGATCAGGCCAAAAAACGTCATTTAGACGGGCCAATTTCCGTTTTAAAGCGTTTAGAAGTTTGACTTTGCAGTTTGACCGTCCCGATCGAGCCTTTAACGTTGTCAGATGTAGTTGGATTTTTTTTCATACATGTATTTAATCTTAACGGTGATATCTGACGGTTGGAATAGATTTTCCAAACTTTTAGACTCAAAATCGGAACATATGCACTAATGTTCCTTAACTTGTTTACTAAGTGTTTAAGTGAATGTATAGTTTCAAATAGTTACTATACGTAGACCCTTCAAATGAAAATGTGTCGTGAAATAAGATATGACCGAAATATTGAAAAACGTCTACGGTTGAAAAATGAGAAGATTCCGACAAAATCTGTGTGCCGAATGTTGCGGTTAGCTGTTTTTTACTTCCGTTTTCCTATGTGTAGCATGACGGTCGGTAAATATTTTGAGGAAAATTTTTATACGATTAGTTGCGTCTCATCGATCTGAAACTATTCTCTGTTGAAGATCAGGCCAAAAAACGTCATTTAGACGGGCCAATTTCCGTTTTAAAGCGTTTAGAGGTTTGACTTCGCAGTTTGACCAAAAGTTTAGCCGACGAAAATTCTATTTCGTCGGCTAAACTCTAGTGATCCGCGCCTTTTCATTGTCCGCCGTTGGATGGGGGAGATCGGACGGCTGCTGAGCGCCTAAACTATAGCCGACGAAATTCAAATTATAGGCGACGAATTAAAAATTTCGTCGGCTATTCTTAATTATAGCCGACGAAATATTTTTAATTCGTCGGCTATACTTTCGGGTATAAGTTTGTTGCAGCCGAACCCTACCCTCCATTTGCTGCATATTTCCAAATCCTCCGCCGCTCGCCTCCAACGGATCCTCCGCCGCTTATACGCCTCGTCCTCCTCCAATCCGGCAGCCCCGACCCTCCTCCCTCTTCCTCCTCCAATCCGGCAGCCCCGCGCCGGCCCCTCCTCCCTCTTCCTCCTCCTCCGGCCTGTCCCTCCTCCTCCCTCCTCCGGCCGGCCTCCTTCTCCTCTGCAAATGTATGTTTTTTTTTTTTCATTTATGTTAATAAATTGTTAATTTAGATATAATTGTTAATTTAGGTATAATTTAGGTATTTATGTTAATTTAGGTATAATTTAGGTATAATTTATTTAATTTATTTATGTTAATTTAGATATAATTTATTTAATTATTTGTGTAAATTTATTTATTTAGATGTAATTGTTAATTTAGGTATAATTTAGGTATTTATGTTAATTTAGGTATAATTTAGGTATTTACGTAATTTAGGTAATTTTTAGGTATTTATGTTAATTTAGGTAATTGTTTTCAAATTTATTTTAATTGTATAATTTAGGTGTAATTGTATAATTTATACGTATAAATTGGTTTTTTAATTATATAAATTGATAACTTAATTGTATAATTTAGCTTAATTATATTTAATTAGAATTTGTTATTTAATATAATATAATTTAATATGTTAGTATATAAATTGTTATATTAAAATATGTTAGTATTATTGGTTATTATATTAATTAGAATTTGTTATTTAATATAATATAATTTAATATCAATTAATGTATTAATGCCTCGGGCTTTAGATGGCCGATGCATTAAGAAACCTATTCGGAGGCCGTCGTGCCGGCATATCTAGAGGTTCTAGAAATTCCGCCGGTTCCGCAGACTCCGAGAGGACCGCTAGCCAGCCTGAGAGGACCACCAGCCAGCCGCGGAGGAGTGTAGATTCATCCCAGCCGCAGAGGACTGTGGATGCAGCCCAGCCGCGACGGAGTGTGAGTTCTCGGCACCAGACCCTTCTCCAGGCGGGGCGGTCGTCGAGCACTTCACTTCCGCATGTCGGTCCTTCTGTGGCTCCGAGGTTTAGTCGGCAGCTATTTCACGAGGACATAACTGCCGACGTTCCTCAGGTTCGGATGCCTGACGTTCATCGGGAGCCGATGCCGAGTCCGACTCAGTCTGCTGCTGACTCGACTGAGGCTCCTACTCTCCCAAACCAGCTCTTCCTCCCGTACAACATTCCGGCGATACCGGAAGTCGACTATCAAGGTCTGCCCATATGGCCTGATATGCCTCAGTACGTGAGTGCTGCGGAGGCATACCAGCAGCAGCCATTTGAGAACCCTGACCACCTTATTTCGGCGAGGAGAAAAGGAAAGTCGACAGACGAGTCATCCAGTTCAGGTAACATTTGATTTTATTAATTAAATGTTTTATTAAAATTAACGCACTAATATTTAATTTTATTAACCAATCGTCGTTTTTGTGATAGGGACAGCCGCTAGCAGTTCACGGAGGAATACGAGAGGTGTCATCTGTTTTGACACGCTCAGGAAAACTGTTGAGCGCAGCGGGAGGATTCAGATCAACGAACCTCGTAATCAGGAGGTTCAGGGGAAGAAAAAACGCGATTACTCGGGTTGCGTGGGGTCACTGATTAGGGACAGAGTCCCTATGTTGTGGACCCGGTGGGCTGATGTGCCTGAAGAGATAAAGAGGGAGGTGAAAAACGCCGCGTCGGTGAGTAATTTAAAAAATTTAATTTATTTATCGTAATATTTAATAATTTTCAGTATTATTACAATTGTAAAACTAATAAAATATTATTTTTCAGACATTCTTCGAGATTGCCGAACACAAGCGAGATTGGGCGGACACCCAGCAGAACTCGAGGTATGTTTGTTTTTATGATATTATAATTATCTTATAATTATTAATATTTTATGATATTAATAATATTTCTAATGCACTTTTGTTTTTTTCGTAGGTTCAAAGAGTGGAAGAACGAGCTGCGTTCCCACTATAACGAATACGACAACCTTGGTCGTATGGGTACTCCCAGGGAGTTCATGTTCCGGGAGTACGAGTGGCGTTGGTTGAAGACAGTAGACTTCAACAACCCAGTTATGCAGGTAAATACTAAACTTCAGTAAAAATGTTTATTTTGTTAAAATTTTAATTATTAGTTTAATTATTTTATAATTATTACACTAATATTTTTTGATGCATTTTTCTAACATTTTATTATTTGTTTGAAGCAACGTTCTTGGATAAACTCTGAGAACCGCCGCCGGAACACAACCCCCCATCATGCTGGTTCACGGCCGTTTGCACAATATCAGGAGGAGGCGCTTAGAGATCATCCTGGTAGCAACCCGTACGTGGAGACGTTCAAGATCGCTTATCCACAAGCGACAGAACAGCTCGTAAGTCGTTCATTACAATTTTAAAATTTTAATTATTAATTTTACTTAATTATATATTTGTTATAATATTAATTTTTTTTTTCCCGTCCACTTAGGAGAGGGTCAACCGGGCCGAAGAAGAGGTGTTCCAGCAAGTAGTTCGGGAGACACAACCGAACATTTCAGAGGCAGATCTGGAAGAAGCCATGCGCCATGTAGACCGGTCCAGTGTCCAAACGGCAGCGAGGATGTTCGACGCAGCCTTCCCAAACCGGTCAAACAACTACTACTGCCGGGGTTTGGGAAGTTCTGGACTAGGGCTTCTGAAGACCACTAAGGGAGGTCAAAAGAAGGGAGGCGGGGAGAGCCAACATATGAGGGGGGAAGTGCAGCGATTGGCCGCAGAATTGGCGACCTCGTCCCAGACAGTGATAGGAGCACAATGTGCGACGATATTATATGCTTATGCCCTCGTTTATGCTTTGTTTAACCCTTATTTGTCTAAGATAGAGTCATAACATAGTTAGTGTCAATTTTGGTAGAGTTTTGGTGAAATATGTTTAATTGTCCGAAAAATGACTAAGTTTGAGAAATCTGGAAAATAGTGCAAAATATGTCTTTTTCGCGATTTTGTGATGAGTACAAATATGATCTATCCTTGTCCGAATTCTATGAAATTTGGTGTTCTTAATATTCATATACTGAGGAATGTTGTGTTAAAATTTCAGATCAATTGGAGTTCGGGAAGTCACCCAAAAGTTGGCTGCAAAACAGCAGTCCGAGCAAACCAATCCAGGGACTTCCAGGATTTTCCTGGGACTTTGTCCCAACTTCGAAAAATCATTCCCGACGACTCACAAGGAATTTGATCGAGATATTTTATGGAGAGATGACCATATGTGTCTAGTTTATCTGAGACTTGGAATCGCATCAATTGGAGCTCCACGGATGGAGATATGCCGGAATTACTGCATCAAGGTCAAATCTGCCGATTCCAGGAACCTACTGCCCCCTTTTTGTGTTTTCTGTTTTTAATGGACCAAATGGTGTACAAATGCATATGTGATGATGGTCCAAGCTTAAGGAAGGTTAGAGGATGACACCAAGCCAAGGCATTGAAGAAAAAAATCAGAAAAAGAAGTTTCCTAGAAGAACCAAGAAAGGAAGGAACCAAAACCTTGTTGCACAAGGATTGCCTTTGCCGATTCGGACTAGGTTTTCTACCTAGGTTTTCTGCCGAATTTGCCTCTATAAATAGCCAACTTTTACACAGAAAAACTTGTCACATTCTAAAGCAAAAACCCTAGCCAAAGCTCTACCAATTTTCAGCCAAAGATCCTACATAAAAACACAAACCAAAAGCCACCACCACCACCATACAATCCTGCCGATTATCCTCACCTTTCATCCAGCCACCACCGAACCATATTCCATTGGATTCACACGACTTGAAGCCCTCAAAGGTGTCTGCAAAAGTGTGATCTACCCCCTACTCTTGGTTTGTAATAGTTTTTATGTAGTTATGTGTAGTTTTGTCTATGAAACTCATGTGTATGTTTGGTTATTGTGCTTTCATGTCTATCACTACCAGAAAAGGCATCATAGCCGACGATATGGGAAAAAATGGCCGACGAAACAGTACTTCGTCGGCTATAATGGTTCATAGCCGACGAAATAGTAATTCGTCGGCCACATCGTCGGCTATAATATTATAGCCGACGACTTGTCGGCAGTCGTCGGCTATAACTATAGCCGACGAAACGTTTTTGGTTATAGCCGACGAGGAGGGTATTCGTCGGCTATAAGAGTTATAGCCGACGAAAAGTTTTTGGTTATAGCCGACGAGGAGGGTATTCGTCGGCTATAACCCTTATATCAGATCGATCTTCTGCAGCAGGGAGCTCATTCGTCGATGAAATCGTCCAAAACGCTCTGAAATCGTCCAAAACCTCGGCCATAAGCTTGAAAGGTACGTATATTGCTGTGTGTGTTGATTTAGTTGGTTATATGCAGAGGTGTGTTAATTTAGAGTTTAATTAGAATAAATGTGTGATTAATTTGATATATATATATATATATATATATATATATATATATATGTGTGTTGAGATGTGATTATTAATGGGTTGATATGTTGGTTAGATAGAATTGAAGTTTTGTTGAAGATCAGTGATTGATTGTTGATTTAGATCGGTGATTTTAGATGAATTTGATGAAAAAATGTATATATATATATATATATATATATATATATATATATATTAATTAATTAATTTAATTGTAATTAAAAATATATTGTTGGTATATATGAAAAATATATTGTGTTTAATTAATTAGGGAGATTGACGATGTTTTAATTAATTTAGGGATGCATGTGTACATGTATATATATGTGTGTGTAATGATCAATTTTTTAATTAATTAGTACGTACGTACGTACGTACGTACATACGTAGTACGTGCATATATACATATCGACAGATATATAGCTATATTTATTTCTTGAATTTACAGGATGGACAAGAGTTGGATTACCCTTGGAAGATGGGATCAGGCGTATCATGATGGAGTTAGGAGTTTCCTGGATTTTGTGATGGCTAACTGTGGAGACACTACACTTCATTATTGTCCGTGTAAAAAGTGCAAGTGTGCCACCCCACGACACCGGTTTTCCATAGAGACAGTGGAGCAACACTTGGCTAGATATGGATTTTGGGTCCTATACAGTAATTGGATTTATCACGGTGAACCAGAGTTTGCGGGTCCTCATGATCATGGACAATTTGCCGAGAGAGGGAGTTCCTCCAATGATCCAACAACGAACTGGATCAACGATATGTTTCCTCGTGAGAGCGGTGTCTTTGATGAAGCACCAGATGTGCAACTCCCTCCTCCGGAGATGGAGTGTTTCCCTGATATTGAGCCACTCCAGCCATTACCCCGATCTCCGGTCAACACAAGTGGTATGGAAAAGTACAACAACCTGATCGCATTGCAACAGACTCCGTTGTACCCCGGATGCAGTAAGACTGTCCTTGAATCTGTCATGGGAGTGATGAAGATCAAAACGGAGAACAAAGGCACTGTCAAATCGGTTGATGATTGGCTTCGGCTATGGGGTGGGGCGATGCCCCCCGGACATCGGCTTCCTACCAGTCATCATAAGGTACGACATATCCTTAAAGATCTCGGCCTTTCCTACATCAAGATTCATGCATGCAGATACGATTGCGTTCTGTTTTACGGGGAAGGACTTGCAGATCTTGAATACTGCCCAGTATGCAATACAGAGCGGTATAAGTTCACTCCTAAAGGGAACAAGAAAGCTGTGAAGATACTTCGGTACTTCCCGCTGATTGATAGGCTTGAGCGGTTGTTCATGTGTGCTTTCACGGCCGAAGCTATGAGATGGTGGGCTGAGAGGAATGTGCCTGACGATGACACCCTTAGACATCCCGCCGACGGAGAGGCTTGGAAGAAGAACGTGTTGGAGTTTCCTGAATTTGCATCAGAGGTTCGAAATGTTTGGCTAGGGCTATCATCCGACGGTTTCAACCCTTTTGGCAAGAAAGAGCTTCAGTACAGTGTGTGGCCAGTTATTTTGATTCCGTACAACTTTCCACCGTGGATGTGCATGAAGAAGGAATATAACATGCTCACATTGTTGATTCCAGGCCCAGGTTATCCGGGAAAGTGTCTCGATGTGTATTTGAGACCCGTAATTGAGGAGCTTCGGTACTTGAGTCTGAACGGCCACCTGGTCTACAACCGGTTCAAAAATGAGATGTTCCGGATGCATGCCATGCTTGTTGGCACGATCAGTGACTTTCCTGGGAGGGGTATGTTGTCGGGCAGCATCACCAGGGGTTACAGGGCTTGTTCAGAGTGCATGACTGTTGATTGCTCCAGTCCTCATTGCAGCAAGATTGTCCAGATGCGTCACCGTCGTTGGCTTCCGCATGACCATCCATTTAGGGACGATGCACAGGCTTTTGATGGGACTGAAGAAAGGGGCTGGGCACCGGAGCGATGGACAGGGGAGGAAATATTGGCAGTGTTGAATGAGTATGACTTTGGTCCGCTTAGCAATCATCCCGATGTGTTGCGCACGATTCCAGAGAGGCCGGATCGGTATAGGTTCTGGTCACACAAGAGCATCTTATGGCAACTTCCTTATTGGGCCAGGTTGGCTACCAGATACTACCTGGATGTCATGCATATAGAGAAAAACGTGGGTGAAGCCGTGGTTGGCACAGTTTTGAATTGGGAGAAGAAAACAAAAGACACCCCGAAGGCACGCGTTGATCTGAGAAATATGGGACTGCGGGACCATTTGTGGTTGAGAGAGGGCAGGAGCAAAATGCCCCAAGCTCCTTACACCGTCACCAGGGACCAGAAACATGAAATCTTTGGATGGCTGAGTAATGTCAGGTAACTTTTTATTAGGCATGTATTCCCTAAAGAATCCATCTGTTGTTGGACGACTATATATGCATGAAATCTAACTGTTGTTAATGGCTATGCAGGTATCCTTATGGCTATGCGGGTAACATAAGCAAGTGTGTTAACTACCGAGACAACAAGATGTACGGATTGAAGAGTCACGACTGCCATGTACTGCTTCAACGCCTCTTCCCTATTTTCATTCGAGCGTACTTGGAGGATGAAGTGGTTGAGCCGTTGGTGGCGTTGTCAAGATTCTTCCAGAAGTTATGCGCTAGAGAAGTTAGAAAATCAGACCTCATGAGAATGCATGAGGAAATCGTTTTTATCTTGTGCAAGTTCGAGAGGATATTTCCCCCAAACTTCTTTGACATCATGCCTCACCTGATGATCCATCTTCCCCAACAATTGTTGCTTACCGGTCCCGTACACTACACTTGGATGTATCCCATCGAAAGGTACATGTTATTCCTAAATTTGATTTATACATGTTTTTAAATAAAAGTTGCATGCTCTTAACATGCACTTGTTAACCTTGCAGACAACTTGGAGACTACAAGAAATATGTGCACAATAAATCTGCGCCTGAGGGGTGTATTGCTGAAGCTTACATTGCGCATGAGTGTGTAACGTACGCCAAGTTGTACTTGGGACCGATGGAGAACCCCCCACAACATCCAAGTCGAGATGACCCCGAGTTCAACCTATCTATCGTCGCCAACTCTGTTGTACCATACGGAAGCTTCAAGAAGAAGGGTGTGGACAAGTTGCCTGACCATGAGGTAGGGATTGCCCACTGGTGGGTTCTAATAAACTGTCCGGAGGTACAATATTGGAAACGAACCCATCTTCGATGTACGGAAGTGAACAGTGATGTCGAGTACCACAACACGACGTTTGCAGACTATTTTCCACAATGGGTAAGTGTATAAATATATATATTAGATGGCTTTCTTTTACAGTTCCCTATTCTTTAATTATAAACACACCAACTGATTTGAGTTATATTTTTCAGCTCATGCAAGTGGCTGCGAGGGGTGGTCATACAAATTACTCAGAGGAATTGAGGCTGTTGTCGATGAAGCCGATATCTTCCACAGTCCGCCCAATGTGTGATGTCAACGGCGTTAAGTATATATGTGAAGCTCGAGACGGGGAACGCAAAACACAGAATTGTGGGGTGATGGTGGATGGTGCAGAGGGGGGCGTGGATTTTTACGGTGTCCTACAGTCAGTTGTTGAACTCATTTATGGGAACCGCATGAAAGTCCACTTGTTCAAGTGTCGATGGTTTGATACTAGGCCGCACCGCATACGGATCGATCAGTACGGCATACTTTCGGTGAATACCGCTACTAGTGTGTATGAAGACGACCCCTTTGTTTTCGCCACAGCGACCAAAAAGGTCTTTTATCTTGACGATCCATTGAACAAAGGCACGTGGAAGGTAGTTAACCATGTGTCTCAGCGAGACATATACAGTGCTACCACACTTGGTGTGAGCACAGAGTGTCAAGAAGCGACCGCATACCAAGAGCCGGACGCCGGCGACATTCCGGAATCCTCCACCATCCGCGATAATAATGTGACGCCGGGCAGAGTGGTTCGACTTCCTAGGGGTCAGGTGCCCATGTATGATGTTAATCCGAATCGTCTATATCCGGCAGACGATGACTCAGACGACGAGTACGAGCACCGATTGCCAGATATTAACTACTATACTACGTCTGACTCAAGTGATGAGGATGATTCTGATTATCATCCTTAGTATACTATTTATGTATGTATTTGTGTACGATGGTGCATGCATGTATGAAAACATTTTTTGTCCTTAATTACCGTTTTCCGAATTTATGGGAAATTGTATTGAATTGTTTGTGCGATGTTCAGGAATTTATCAGGTGAAATAGGCAATTTTCAGGCCCTAAATGGAAAATTTTCAGAAAGATCAGCATTATAGCCGACGAAATGGACCACAATTCGTCGGCTATAATGCCCATACTGTAGCCGACGACTTGCACATCGTCGGCTAAAGTATATTGACCGAAACCATACGTAGACCCTTCAAATGCAAAAGTGTCGTGAAATAAGATACGACCGAAATATTGAAATACGTCTACGGTTGAAAAATGGGAAGATTCCGACAAAATATGTATGCCGAATGTTGCGGTTAGGTGTTTTTTACTTCCGTTTTCCTATGGGTAGCCTGACGGTCGGTCAATATTTTGAGGAAAATTTTTATACGGTTAGTTGCGTCGCATCGATTTGAAACTATTCTCTGTTGAAGGTCAGGCCAAAAAACGTCATTGAGACGGGCCAATTGCCGTTTTAAAGCGTTTAGAGGTTTGGCTTTGCAGTTTGACCGTCCCGATCGAGCCTTTAACGTTGTCAGATGTAGTTGGATTTTTTTTCATACATGTATTTAATCTTAACGGTGATATCTGACGGTTGGAATAGATTTTCCAAACTTTTAGATTCGAAATCGGAACATATGCACTAATGTTCCTTAACTTGTTTACTAAGTGTTTAAGTGAATGTATAGTTTCAAATAGTTACTATACGTAGACCCTTCAAATGCAAAAGTGTCGTGAAATAAGATACGACCGAAATATTGAAATACGTCTACGGTTGAAAAATGGGAAGATTCCGACAAAATCTGTGTGCCGAATGTTGCGGTTAGGTGTTTTTTACTTCCGATTTCCTATGGGTAGCCTGACGGTCGGTAAATATTTTGAGGAAAATTTTTATAGGATTAGTTGCGTCTCATCGATCTGAAACTATTCTCTGTTGAAGGTCAGGCCAAAAAACGTCATTTAGACGGGCCAATTGCCGTTTTAAAGCATTTAGAGGTTTGACCAAAAGTTGACCAAGGAATAGCCGACGAAATACTTAACTTCGTCGGCTATACTCTTGCGATCCGCGCCGTTTCATTGTCCGCCGTTGGATGGGCGAGATCTGACGGCTGCTGATAGCGTGAAGTATAGCCGACGAGATTCATATTATAGCCGACGATTTATTAACTTCGTCGGCTATAACCGGCCCGCAAAGCCCAACTTCGGCCCGGCCCGGATTTCGGCCCGGCCCGTCAAAGTATAGCCGACGAATTTCGACTATAGCCGACGACTTAAAATGACATCGTCGGCTATAGTCCTTCGATTTAAACCGAAACAGAGGCGCCTCTCCCTCATTTTCCAGAAACCCTAAAACCGCAGCCGCCCGCCCCTCCCCGACGCCGACCGACCACCACCGACGCCGACCGACCCTCCCCCTCCCTACCCTCCCCCTCCCCGCCCCCTCCCCGTCCTGCCCGACCCCTCCCCGACCCGAAACCCCCTGCCGCCGCCGCCCCGAGCCGCCTCTGCCGCCCCTGCCGCAGCCGCCCCTACCCGCCCCTGCCGCAGCCGCCTCTGCCGCCCCTAGCCGCAGCCGCCCCTAGCCGACCCGAAACTCCCTGCCGCCGCCGCCCCTGCCGCCGTCGCCGCCGTCGCCGCCGCACCGCACCACCGGTCCTCGTTCAGACTGCACCACCATGTCAGGTAGTCCCGATCGAGCCTCATTTAGGGTTTTTATTAATTTTGTCGAATTTTGTGAATTTTAGGGTTTTTGTGAATTTTTTGTGGAATTTAGGGTTTTTGTGAAATTTATGGAATATTAATTGTGTGGATTTTTTGTTAAATTTGTTAATTTTGTGGAATTTATATACTAATTTTGTGGATTTTTTGTTAAATTTACGGTTTTTATATACTAATTGTGGAATTTTGTTGAATTTATATACTAGTATACTAATTTATATATAATTAGGTATAAATATTTTGTGTAATTTTTAGGAGGATATATATATATATATATATATATATATATATTTCGGAATATATATATATAATTAGGTATAAATATAGTTATGTATATATATATAATTAGGTATATATATATTTAAAAAAGTTTTTTATTTTTTTGTGAAATTTAAGGAATTTTGTGTTATATTTCGGAATATATATATATAATTAGGTATAAATATATTTAGGTATATATATAATTAGGTATATATGCATTGAATGAAGTTTTTAATTTTTTTGTGGAATTTTTGTGCAATTTATGGAATTTATATACTAATTGTGCAGGAAACCGCCGCTTTGTAGACCGATGGCTTGGCAGACGGACCGAGAGCGACCCCGACGCTCAGGCATGAGCCAGCCGTGGGGGGAGCGGATCCAGCGGTCGTCGGGGCCTAGGCCGGCCTATGAGTCGACGAGAGGAGACGTTGATGGGATTGACCCCGAGCGATCCACGTGGGGGCTCCTCGTATGAGTCGACGGGAGCGGGCCCTGAGTCGAGTGTCGGAGGAGGACGCAGAGCCACCAGACCCCAGTGCACTTCAGCACTGTTCCAGGATCGGCAGCCGACCCCACCGCGCGCCGATCTGGACCCTCCAGAGATGCTCCCTGTCCCCCCACAGCGACAGCGTCCACAGCTACGGGGCCCACCGTCAGGGGGAGCAGGCACCTCAGGGTCCACGCCCCGTATGTCTCCGCCATCGGGGATGTACATGGTCCAGTTCGTCCCTGCCATCCCTGAGTACGACGCCAGGGGGAGGCAGATTTGGAGGCACGACCGGCCCCATGAGATTCCCTGGGAGGAGGCCTACGTCTACAGTCCTTTCGACTCAGAGGACTGCCGCGGCCTGTGGGCCGTTCGTGAGAAGGACAAGCAGTACAACGACGCAGGTAATTGGTTAGTTTAATTAATTATTTAGATTGTTTAATTAATTATTTAATTAGTTAGTTTAAATAATTATTTAACTATATCTTCATTTTAATTATGAAACAGGCGTCCTCGTCAATAAACCCGCGGGGACGAGACGGACCAGAGGGCCAGCGAACATGTCGACCCTGGAGAGGGAGCTCGCCGGTGGGATCAGAGAGATCCTGCCCGGTCCCGGTGAGGATGGACGCCCGATTGAGAGGAGAGACACCACCACCAAGTATATCAACGCGACGGGCATGCTCGTGCGGGACAGGGTCCCACTGTTGTGGCCCGACTGGGGCTCTGTGCTCGATGACATCAAGGCGCGAGTGTACAATGCACTGTCGGTGAGTTAAATCGTATTTTTATTATAGAAAATAAACATTTATGAATTCAGTCCTTATAACTATATAAAAATATTTTCTAATTAATTTATAATATTGCAGCAATGGTTTAGAGTCCATCCTACCTTGGACTGGTGGAGGGACGAGCAGCTGAAGAACAGGTTATGTGTTTTGCTTTTTTTTTGTATAAATATATTTATTGGCAGTGTACGAATATATCTAACAGTTGTGTTCTGTTAATATAGGTACTCCGAGTGGAAGAACGAGCTGTCCACGCACTACAGGACGTACCATGTGGAGCAGCGCTTGGGGCGAGCTGCAACCCCCCACGAGTTCCGGTACAGGGAGTACGAGTGGCTATGGCTGGTAGCCTACTTCGGGAGCGACAGGGTCTCGGTAAGAAAATTTAGCCTGCTAGTATATCACTTTTTAATGTTATTTAATAATTAAATTATGTAGTTACTTAATTAAATTAATTAGTTAGTTAGTTAGTTATTAGTTATTAAATTAAGTTAGTTGGTTAGTTACATAGTTAGTTAGTTCGTTACTAAATTAAATTAAATTAAATTAAATTAGGTAGTTAGTAAGTTAGTTAGTTACTAAATTAAATTAGTTAGTTAAGTAGTTACTAATTAAATTAAATTAGTTAGTAACTAAATTAGTTAATAATTTTATTTTGGTTAGTTCCTAATATTTTAATTTAGTTACTAATTTATATTTGCGTTTATATGTTCGTTCCTATAATACAGAAAATCTCGCGGACGAACAGCGACAACCGCAGGAGGAACGAGCACCCCCACCACGGCGGCGCCCGCTCCTGGAGGCAGTGGGCAGAGATGGCGAGGAGGGACCGACCGCTGAGGCCGTTGTCGTGGATTCATGCGCAGATGTATCCGGGGCGTCCCGACCAAGTGGTAAGTATTCGCCCATCTTCAATAAAACTGTTTCATTAAATTAATTTATATATATATTTTTTAATTCGTTTATTATATTTTCTTGTCAATTAGGCGGAAATAGATGCGGAGACCGACGCGATCACCTTCGGGATCGCGCGAGACACCCTGGGAGACGGGGCGTCCGACGAGGCGATCGCGGAGTTTGCCTCCACGATCGACACCCTTGAGCCGCGCTTGGCCTCTCAGATCATGCACGCGGCGGTAGGGACGGGGAACAACTACTTCTACCAGAGAGGCCTAGGCGCGGCGGGAGATGGGGTTCTCAAGTACACGCCGGCCAATCCCAGCACGCAGCGTGCGGCTTCGACGAGAGGAGACTTGCAGACGCAGCTGCAGAGGACTCAGGCGGAGTTGGCGAGGGCGGTGGAGGCGCTCCAGCAGGCGGAGTTGGCGAGGGCCGCGGAGGCTTCGGCGCAGCAGGCCAGAGACGCATCTGTGGCGGAGATGTACCGATGGATGCAGCAGTCTTGGGAGGCCCAGCAGGCTGGACTCCAGCCCCCGCCTCCGCCACAGATGCCCCAGTTCGTCGTCCCCACTCCCCCCCCCCCCCCCCCCCCCCCCCCCCGCATCGGAGTACGCCAGCCGATCAGGACAGCCATAGCCACCGGAACTCGAACGATCCGGTCGACGACGCTACGCGTTTAGGGGGTGATGATGAGTAGTTAGGGGGTTAATTTGTACAGTATGTAGGATATTAGGGATGGATTGATGTGGATATTTGTTGGATATTTGGATGTTTGTTTGTGCATTTTCTGCAGCTAAACCGAAGACGAAGTGAAATTGGGCCCGAGTTAAATTTTTAATTTTTTTTAAATATTTAGGGGTTATAGCCGACGATATTGGCATTATTTCGTCGGCTATAAGTGTTATAGCCGACGAAGATGACATATGTCGTCGGCTATACCCTCCCGGCTTCCGGCAAAAAAAGCCGTTCCTGGTACCGGCGATTGGTATGGCCGACGATAGTGTCGTCGGCTATAACGGACGGATAGCCGACGACAGTGTCGTCGGCTATACTTCGGGTTAGGGGCAATTACGTAATTGTTGAAGCCGACGATCTTGTCATCGGCAATGTTCGAAGTATAGCCGACGACGCTTTGTTCGTCGGCTATACCTAGTGTTTTATAAGCCGACGACTTACCTGGTGTATCGTCGGCTATACTATAGCCGACGGAGCATTCCCGACGAGATAATAGCCGACGAAGTATCGTCGGCTATGACTATAGCCGACGATTTAATGAACACGGCCGACGAGATGGCGTCGTCGGCTATAGCCCCTTTTCTGGTAGTGTATGTGAAAAACAATTGTGAATTTGGTTTTATGATGATGCGTGTTAATTTAATTCTTATGGTATTAATAAAGAATTTCAAAGATAAGTTTCGAATTGCATGCTAAATTGTAATGAAAATATGAAGTAAAGAAATAAGATTAGATAGGCAAGCATGTTCACTTTGATTCTAGTAGTTCGTTGTTGGTTTAGTCTTTTAAATCCGTGTGCCGCAAAGATTGGTACTTAGCATATTCGCGGTGTGTTTTGAGTATTGGTCTTGTATCTGTCAATATAAAATAGGACTAGAGTGGTTTAAATGACTATGCATGTTAACAAGAAGTGGTGACGCCTTGCTTGATTGATGTCTTTCCAATTAAAAGGATTTCGTACTTCATTGGTTAATTGATTATCTTCGACGCTGCGTGTTTATAGTCGGTTAGCTAAAGATTATGGTTATGCGCTGAGCTAATTCTAAATACCTTCGTGAAGTCTGAAACAACTTAGATAATCGCTGAGGCCCTAGTTGGGTTGGAACTAAATCGGATCTAGGATATTGTGTGCTCTTGCCGTGTCTTGTTTTATCAATTTGCTATGTGTTTTGATTGCTTTCGTGTTAGTGCTTTGTGGAAGAATGTCGACCAAACTTGTAAATAATAGACTTAGGATTTATTTTTCAGCAATTTATTTTCATGTCTAGGAATTTAGAGGCAGCTTTGCTGCCGATCCTATCTCAATCCCCGTTGATTTCATGTGAATATGTATATATGTATATAAGTGTGACAATTGTGTGCATATATATTTGTGAATATTTGTGTTAACATTCTCATGTTTCAGGTACCCTTAATCTCCGGCTAGAACGATCCCTACTTATTCTATACTACTAACGATTGTAGGGTTATTATTGCTTGATGCTCGCTTCGGCGACTCGTCAATTTTTGGCGCCGTTGCCGGGGATTATAAAATCTTGTTTTATGTGAATGTTAAAGTGTGTTAAAATTTGTGATGTAAAGTTTGTTAGCAATCTGTGTCTCTAACTCTAACGTATATTTATATATCCTAACTCTCTAACATGACGTTCTAACTCTTGTATTTTCTTTTTCTAACCTTGAAAAAATTTGTTGAAATCGTAGCTTGTATGAATCTGTATATCCTTGCATTTTAGTTTATTGTTTTTGTTCGTTTTGATGTGTTTTGTGTTTGTGCAGGTCGAACTTAAAACAAAAGTCCAGGAAACTCGAAAGTTCTGCCCAAAACAGAAATCGGGCAGTGCAGTCATTCGACTTTGGAAGGCCACCGTTTTCAGTTCACAAAACCTGGGAAAGTGAGCCATACACCGTTGGAAAGGTCTCTGAGTCTACTTTTATAGGATTTTACAGAAGTGAATTTGGAGTTTCGAGCTGCTCCCAGTTTCAATTTGAGTGTACGAAGGTCAATCTGGCGGAGCAGAGAACTGGGCAGATCAATAGGTCCGATTAAAGACCCAACAAGGAGTACTTCCACTGGTCCGATTGAGGTGAATTTTATACCAATGGAAAGCTCTGTGTGTCCACTACAACATTTATTCAGAACACTTTTGTATTAGGATAGTGGAACAGACCTAAAATCAGGCTTTAAGAGAAGAAGACACGTCTGCCGAGAGAAGCTTGCCTGCCAAGAAAATCCTACTGCCGAGAGGGGCTGCTGCCCCAACTGCGGAGCTGCACATGGCATGATGAACACACAACACACATGGTGAGAAGTCTAGGCTACGGACTATAAACCTTAAGCGCTACTTGGAAGGCAACCCAAGTCGATCAAAGAAAAACGAAGGAGCCATCACCGAGAGTTTGAAATTTCTTAACCCTTCTCTTTTTCTTTGATTTGTGATGATATGTTGGTATATGTTAGACTATTGCATGCTTAGGAAATTCGTTGATATAGATTTATGCTTACATTGAGGACAATGTAATTTTCTAAGTGTGGGGTGGGATAACATATTCCGTTTATGTTTTCGTGTGCTTAGTTTAGAAAAGAAAATTCAGAAAATTGTTCCACAAAAATAGAGTGTTTAAATTTGTTTGTTTCGAGTCTTAGGATGCCCCTAATATGTCAATGATGTTTTTCTCCTCTTTGCATACATAGATGATAGTTGTGCATACAATTAAAATTGTGAGTTTCATGGATTTTGTGCATTGGTAGGAGCATGTAGGACTTGTTGATTAACGAAGCATGCATGTTTGAGCTAGTTTGTTTCCATAATAACCTATGTGAGCTTTAGAGCCAATTTGCTTTCTTCTTGAGCGATAAAAAGATAAAATTCAATAGATTCGTAGGAAGAATGAAACCTCATAATTCTTTGATTATTCGATGACTATGTGCCACAGCTTTTTAATGAACTCTAGTATGCTAGAACTTACTCTTGTTGATTTTCAAAACGTTTTTAATCATAAAATACCTTGATTTTGAATATGATTGAATAAAGATCATTTAGGTTTACCACCATTGCCAAATAAAGCATGAGCCCTACTGGAGCCCGTCGTGGGACACCTTAGTAAACCCCCTTTGAGCCTACGATTAGCCTTTTCTTTCATCACCCTTAAACACTTTCTATGAACTTAGTATAGTGATGTCTTGACCATTGTGTGTCGGCAAAGCTTGATTTTTGAAGGAGTTTTTGCGTGAAGTGATGAAGAAGAACAAGTGTGGGGTAGACTTAGCCATAAATTTATGAAAAGTGTATATGTATGCCGTGCCTTAGAAAAAGAAAGAATGAAAAATTTTGAAACATTTTTGCTCGGACCAAAAGAAAAAGAAAAAGATACCGAGAGCAAGAAAAGAAAGATGTAAGGCACGGCTTGAAAAAGAAAAGAAAAAATTTTGTGCATGGCTATTGTCTTGATTATTGTTGTAATGTTATGGGAGGAAAAGAATGAAGTATAGGTCCAACAAGATGAAATTTGACCCTTGGTGAGAAGTCATAAGGAGATTCAAGCTTTGCTAAAGGCCTTAGTGACGTTTTTGAGCCTCCTTATCTAAATTTCGAATACCTCTTAGCCAAGCCCCATTACATCCCTTTTATTGATCTTTTTCATGATTCTTAAGATGGTTAAATTTGATTGTGGAGATTATCTCAAGAGTAAGCATATGGTTTTGGTTCATTGGTGCATATAGTTATCATATGAGGTTTTTCCATAAAAATTCACAAAGTGCTTTCGTTTATTTGACATATGCAAGTTACTCTTCGTAATTCATTATCTTTCACTTGCATATACTTATGTGTGAATAACCATGCTTCGAGAGAAAAGAAGAGAGTATGCCTAGTGAGGAGGATTGGATTAGCTTTAACATGTTTACATGCTTACCTTTTGCTCTTATATGTTCATATTGATGCCACTTGTTCATGAAACTTGGAATTTTCGTGCTTAGCATTCCCATGCATTAACTTGAAAGCTATGTGTACATACGAGCCTGAGACAAATTGTTAGGGGCAATAGTAGCTTGAGTCTTAGTTTAATTTAGTTTGCTAAGGGACTAGCAAAGGATAAGTGTGGGGTAGTTGATAGGAGCACAATGTGCGACGATATTATATGCTTATGCCCTCGTTTATGCTTTGTTTAACCCTTATTTGTCTAAGATAGAGTCATAACATAGTTAGTGTCAATTTTGGTAGAGTTTTGGTGAAATATGTTTAATTGTCCGAAAAATGACTAAGTTTGAGAAATCTGGAAAATAGTGCAAAATATGTCTTTTTCGCGATTTTGTGACGAGTACAAATATGATCTATCCTTGTCCGAATTCTATTAAATTTGGTGTACTTAATATTCATATACTGAGGAATGTTGTGTTAAAATTTCAGATCAATTGGAGTTCGGAAAGTCACCCAAAAGAGCAGTCCGAGCAAACCAATCCAGGGACTTCCAGGATTTTCCTGGGACTTTGTCCCAACTTCGAAAAATCATTCCCGACGACTCACAAGGAATTTGATCGAGATATTTTATGGAGAGATGGCCATATGTGTCTAGTTTATCTGAGACTTGGAATCGCATCAATCGGAGCTCCACGGATGGAGATATGCCGGAATTACTGCATCAAGGTCAAATCTGCCGATTCCAGGAACCTACTGCCCCCTTTTTGTGTTTTCTGTTTTTAATGGACCAAATGGTGTACAAATGCATATGTGATGATGGTCCAAGCTTAAGGAAGGTTAGAGGATGACACCAAGCCAAGGCATTGAAGAAAAAAATCAGAAAAAGAAGTTTCCTAGAAGAACCAAGAAAGGAAGGAACCAAAACCTTGTTGCACAAGGATTGCCTTTGCCGATTCGGACTAGGTTTTCTACCTAGGTTTTCTGCCGAATTTGCCTCTATAAATAGCCAACTTTTACACAGAAAAACTTGTCACATTCTAAAGCAAAAACCCTAGCCAAAGCTCTACCAATTTTCAGCCAAAGATCCTACATAAAAACACAAACCAAAAGCCACCACCACCACCATACAATCCTGCCGATTATCCTCACCTTTCATCCAGCCACCACCGAGCCATATTCCATTGGATTCACACGACTTGAAGCCCTCAAAGGTGTCTGCAAAAGTGTGATCTACCCCCTACTATTGGTTTGTAATAGTTTTTATGTAGTTATATGTAGTTTTGTCTATGAAACTCATGTGTATGTTTGGTTATTGTGCTTTCATGTCTATGTGAAAAACAATTGTGAATTTGGTTTTATGATGATGCATGTTAATTTAATTCTTATGGTATTAATAAAGAATTTCAAAGATAAGTTTCGAATTGCATGCTAAATTGTAATGAAAATATGAAGTAAAGAAATAAGATTAGATAGGCAAGCATGTTCACTTTGATTCTAGTAGTTCGTTTTTGGTTTAGTCTTTTAAATCCGTGTGCCGCAAAGATTGGTACTTAGCATATTCGCGGTGTGTTTTGAGTATTGGTCTTGTATCTGTCAATATAAAATAGGACTAGAGTGGTTTAAATGACTATGCATGTTAACAAGAAGTGGTGACGCCTTGCTTGATTGATGTGTTTTCAATTAAAAGGATTTCGTACTTCATTGGTTAATTAATTATCTTCGACGCTGCGTGTTTATAGTCGGTTAGCTAAAGATTAGGGTTATGCGCTGAGCTAATTCTAAATACCTTCGTGAAGTCTGAAACAACTTAGATAACCGCTGAGGCCCTAGTTGGGTTGGACTAAATCGGATCTAGGATATTGTGTGCTCTTGCCGTGTCTTGTTTTATCAATTTGCTATGTGTTTTGATTGCTTTCGTGTTAGTGCTTTGTGGAAGAATGTCGACCAAACTTGTAAATAATAGACTTAGGATTTATTTTTCAGCAATTTATTTTCATGTCTAGGAATTTAGAGGCAGCTTTGCTGCCGATCCTATCTCAATCCCCCTTGATTTCATATGAATATGTATATATGTATATAAGTGTGACAATTGTGTGCATATATATTTGTGAATATTTGTGTTAACATTCTCATGTTTCAGGTACCCTTAATCCCCGGCTAGAACGATCCCTACTTATTCTATACTACTAACGATTGTAGGGTTATTATTGCTTGATGCTCGCTTCGGCGACTCGTCAGACAGTACAGGAGCTGCACCGCAGCACACAGCAGTATCAGTTGGAGATGCGCCGCAGAACACAACAGTATCATTTCGATATGGCCGGTTGGCATGCCGAATGCGACAGAATTCGGCAACACAACTACGACGGCCAACAAACCTGGTGGTATGAGATGTTCGCGGCACAACAACACGGCCTTCCACCCCCGCCCCCGTTTCAGCGGTTACCGGAACCTCCAATGCCTCAACCTCCCGAGTTCGGTCAGCAGGATGACGAGCCTGATGGAGAGCAGGATGCTGGGGATGACGTGGTGGACTTTAGTGGTTTAGGTGATAATTAGGGTTTAGGGTTTATGTATATTAGAACGAATTTAATAAAAAGGGTATTTAGACGTGTTTCTTGTTGGTGCAAATGCATGGACTGTTTTTGTGATTTGCAGGTTGCTTGGAATGGTAATTTAGAAAATAATTTAATTTTTTTTCCCAAATGTAAGAAAAGCCGACGATTTTGGCATTATTTCATCGGCTATAATAACTATAGCCGACGAATTTTACCAATTTTCGTCGGCTATAAGTTGTATAGCCGACGAAAATTACATTATTTCGTCGGCTATAACTAATTAATGCCTATTAAATATTAATATATTTCGAGGAAATAGGCGACGAAAATTTATAAAATCGTCGGCTATTGTTAACAACCAATAGCCGACGAAAAATTATGAATTCGTCGGCTATACTTAATGAATTTCGTCGGCCATACTCGAAAATACCCGACGAAATTCGTCGGCAATTTCTCCCAGGTTTGGCCGACGAAAAAATATTTTCTTCGGTAAATTCGTCGGCCATACTCTACTATAGCCGACGAATTCGTTTTTTTCGTCGGCCATTAGTATAGCCGACGGGGTTGTTCCGACGAAGTATAGCCGACGAAAATTTCTTCGACAGATGGTATAGCCGACGAAAAATATGCATAGTCGACGAAATTTTTTTCGTCGGCTATTCATTCGGATCTGGTAGTGTGTGATGGGTTCTTAAATTTAGATGCTTGTTTGCAGGAGATTGCAACTTCTAATAGATACATTGGGGAAACATAACAACAAAGAGCTTGAGAGAGAATATATGAATTTTTGTTCTGAGCCGATCTGATACAGAATCGAGTGGTGATTTGTGACATAATTTGCCAATTTAGGCATGTCAGTTAATTGATTGAAAATGGTTTTAGGCCTTATCACTTTAAGACCAAAGTTTTGTGTTTTAAAACTTCATTCTTAATTTTTTGCAAACACTTTTACCAGATACAGTATATATTTTCTCATTTTGTAGCAAATTACCATTTTTGAAGTTACATAATTATATATAGGCATCACATTGTATCAGAATTGGAAAGTAAATAAGTTAGACCAAGTTACCTAAATTAACTAGGAATAATAACAAAATACTCTATTATGTAATATATATATAGGAATTTTCTTGGCTAAGGACGTCCGCACCTTAAGGATTGGTGCAGATTTGATATGTTGACTAACTTTTCGATTGAATGTTTACATCTCTACCGTCTAGTCTTTAGGTACTCATGTATAGATTCTCTCTGCAAATTTTCAGCCAATTTGATAATCGTTAAGGCATTCAAAAGTGCGATTTTCTAGCATAAACATGAACGATTCAGTTTTGACAAAATGCAGTCTGTCCATTTGTTTTAATCTAGTTTGATATGCTAACGGATATCAAATTGACAGAAAATTTGCAGAGATGATCTATACATGAGTACCTAAAGACTAGACGGTGGAGATGTAAAAATTCAATCGAAAAGTTAGCCAAAATATCAAATCCGCACCATAAAGATTGGTGCGGACGTCCTTAGCCAAGAAGGCCTGAATATATATATATATATATATATATATATATATATATATATATATATATTGTTGTAGGAGAAACAATGTAGATGCAAAGTGTTACTTTATTGATAGATAAGGAGGCCTTTATATAGGCATTACATCAAGTATCCCAAGTAATCAGGGATTCCCTATCTACTAAGGTAACTACTATTCTAGTCTAATTAGGTCAAGACACACAACGGAAGTTACGGTATTAACCTTCCTTGAACACTCCCCCTTGTGTCGCGTACCTAATGTGACACGGTGCATAACATGTTGCCTCGCTAAAACCTTGCCAAGCAAAACAAAACCTCTTGGGTAAAAATAAAAAGCTTGGTCGAAGGGAAAAAGAGCACAACGCACCAACTACAATTGAAGATTACATGTGAGGTAGACTCCCCCTGATGTCTACAAGATAACTCCCCCTGATTGGTAACTCAATCTTGGAGTTCAGATTAATGGCGTATACAAACGCTCCTCACAAGCTTCAAAAGTAGGTGTGGCCAATGATCGAGTCATTGAATACGGCCACATTATCCTTGTATTAGACCAGCTACACTTAGCTTTACTTGGTCTTAAGGAAGAAGGTTGCTCAACAACTCAAAACTAGAGTTCGCGTTGAAAATCAGATTTACGCGCAGCATGACCTTCGTGTACTTAAATAGTCATAACTCCTTCGATACAGTAGGTATGAACGAACCGTAAAATGTTCTGGAAATTAGACACCCATATCTTTCCAGTGGTATAAAGTACACAACGTGGTTCGTTCTGAGCTGATCACAAAGCTCTGTCGAAGGTGACTGATCTGCAAATTACCGGACAGATTCGTCCTACTTTGCTAAAACAGCCATAACTCACTCAATATGATAGCTATAATCAAATGGTTGGTGTCCCTGGAAAGTAGACACATAGAGCTTTCCAACGGTACTAAGTTTACCATTTTCCGATGAGTGAGCTGTCATGTAGGTCACGGGGAAGTTGACGTACAGAACTAGGCAGAATCTGGAATTGCCTATTGATGTGTCTTTCATGATGGGATCGAATGAGCCTAAACTTTTCTCTCTTAAAAGAAAGTACCGCCATATACCATGGCATTGCGTGGGCGCGTCTAGCCATCACTTTGGCTTTATAAGTTTATAGCGAATGAGATGTCGAGTCGAGCATATTATGACAAGTACATGATTGCGCACATGATACTTAGATAGAGAGTTTCATCTCCCAAGACTTCTCGTCACATAGACGAAACGAGTCTTCTCAAGACATCGACTAATCATGGGATACATATAGACTTTGGTTTAACGTCCATTAGATTGCCATAAGCCGATAGATGAATAAGTTCATCACTGACGGTTCTCACATTCGAGACCAAGTATTCCCAAGATCTTTTCATTCTTAACGTTGGATTAGTGATACTTCAATCACAATTCATCCAAAGTTTACACGCAAATAGGCATGATTTCTTTCATCCCATCTCCAATCAAGTAGTCACTCAATCGTGATTTTTGCTTACTTGACTTGGGTGAAAACTAATCCGTTTAGGATGTTTATGTATATCTCTTCACTTAGTCCCAATAGAGATGATACAAGCTGCATGTTCAGTTTTTCGGAACTATCTAACTGACAAGGTAGTGGAGTGCAATATGACTCCATTACGAGAGCATATGTCATCGTAGTCGATTCCAGGGCGTTTGTGAGAGACCTTGCGCCATAAGGTGAGTTTATGCTCTTTTTCTCACTACGCTTTCCATCAAAGATTATCGATAGGGTTTACACTTGCGGTGTCGGCATCACCTGACCAAGGACCTATCTCTTTGTATAAACTGGATCGCATATCTTTCCGTGTAGGCCAATTCACAACGTTGGTATTTGCTTCAACGAAGTGAGTGTATTCGATATCTAACTCATAGACCACGTACTCATGTACACTAGTGTAATTCGCATTTGTAGAGATCTCTATATGGATTGGCTTCTCATTGAGGCGTCCCCCAATAATAACCTTAATCCAGAAAATCCATGAGACGAATGAGTTGTCATTGATCCGAAGGATCAAGTTGTGCCATACTCGCATTCGGCGAGTGTATATCGAACAAAGTGCCCTCTCTACACTTCTTGTGAGAGTCACGGCCTAGTGACACCATCTACCACTTTTGTGGAGTCACCATGTCACCATTTATGAATGACAATATGTCCATTGATTTGGACATCAATCCTTACAGGCATGTTGATACAAGAGTACTATTCCGATCTTTTCCTTGAAAGACCAATAGTTTACTCTTTGCAGCATGTATATCAAATCTCGTCACTTTGATTTATGGGACTTTGGGAACATGATGAGGCACAGTGGGGACAAACCACGGCAATGCCAAGTCGTTCTACTTGAACAAACTTGTTCTTCTCTCCCCCTAACGACGGGGAGACTGGCTCATCAAAAAGTGACATAAACGAGATCGCCTGTTAAGGTTTATATATAGCGGACTATAGGTGGAAGCTGACGTCTTATTCAAAGACGTTATTCATAATCAAATAACCCATCATTGAGCGCTTGTGGTAGCGCAATATGGCACATAAAGTATGTGGACGGTATAGGGTATTGATCGTTAACACTTATACGTTAACAAGATGCATTCCGTTACAAAATGTAACATGCATGTATGCTTCCTGAAACGTTTCACTATGTTCCGGAACACCAAATGCCACCAAATTTTGATAGTAGGTAGGCACGTGTGTTAGGATTCCAACGCCGCCGGGCTCATTGCCGGAACCGGTCGGAAACATACCGAACCGGTCGGAATAGTCGCCGGAGGTCAGTGAACGTTTGTGTCGAATGGTTCAGCACCTTCCAGGTGTCCAATGGCTCTGAAATTTTATGAGCAGGTAGCCATGGATGTTAAGAATCGGTGGACCAAATTTCACCTCAAGAACCGGCCTAAAAGTAGGTAAACCGGTCCTCACAATGACGAGTCCGCGAGCTGAAAAACCAGAAATTTTAGGTTTTTGCTACTTTTCAATCATTGTGAAGGTGCTTCATAACATCTAAGTGTTATGGCTTGAGTTTAACCATGAGGTATATCACCATAGTATCATTGTATCTCAAATTGAACTATGAGAAGGCATCAAAGCCATCATCTTATGTATCATTGCCTTTAGCGTAGGAGGGCGTGACTCCAAAACTTTGCTAAAGATTAAGCTTCCATATATTGAGCATAGCTAATGAAGGATCATAAAGGGGGATCATATGCACGTTTAAATGCATAGATGGTGCTTCCATTGACTTGGAGGAAGACTTGGGTGACGTTAATGTCATCTTTGAGCCTTGAGCATTGCTCATGACGCTACCAAATTCTTTTGGTAATCTTTGATCCCAATAGCTTCTTTGCTCAAAAGAAACGATGTCCATAGCTTTCTTGCATATATGGATCATCAAAACATGTCCAAAATTCCGGACTATGTATGGAAGAGTCTACATGAGTCGCCGATTCAAAGAATCCGAATCATAGTATACGTGAAATACATTCACAATATTGACTCATAAGTTGTGCGCATTCATTAGAAGCGATACACAAGAAATCAATTCAATTTTCACAATGAGTTTCAAGGTGATAAACGTTGGCACCAATATCTTGAAGTGGTGATCAAGGTTCGATGAAGATTAGCTACACACTTAATGTCTCTATGATACATTCATAAGAGTGTAGAGACAAGGGTGTTATGCCAAGACATATAAACCGGAATATATACTCAATTCCTATAGAGTGTGCAACATGGCGTGTAGTATCACAAGATAAAACATAGGCATGCTTAAAGGCGTACTAGACACATCCGTTAACGCTCAAAAATAGAGCCGGAAAACAACCAGAATGAGCCAACATCGATACTATAGAGACATAAATGTCTAAACCAAGTATCCAGGACCGAGGCCATGAGCTAGCTATCCGAGGCCGAAGCCAAGCTAGAATGGGAGCCAAGCCGAAACAAGGCAAGGAAAGGCCATGGTCAAGCATAGGCGCGTGCTAGGCTAGCCAAGACCGAAGCCGAGGTGGTGCACGGGCAGGCCGAGGCCGAGCAAATGTCAAGGCATGCCAAGGCCGAAACCAAGGCGTGTCGAGGCAAAAGCAAAGGCTTTTGGGGCCGAGGCTTGATGTTGGAGTCAAGGTCATGCGAATTGCCGATGGATAGCCTAGGCCGAAGCGAAGGCTTACCGAGGCATAAAACAAGGACCTGACGAGGCCGATGCCATGCTAAAGAGCCAAAGGCATGCCGAGGCCGAAGCCAAGACGTGCCGGAGTGAGTGCATGGGCTTATAAGGCCGAGATGGCTGCTGGCCGGGCCGTGTTCAGGCCAACGCCGAGGCCGAGGCCGGGGCGCTGCTAGGCGGGCCGTGTGCGTGCCAAGGTCCGGAGACCGAGGGGGCGGCAGCATGTGGTTGTGGCGGAGCTGTAGTCCAAGCAACGCGTAAGCTAAGCCAAGGCCGAAACCGAGGCTAGGCAAGGCGGGCTTTGGTGGGCGCAAGAGTGCCGAGGCCGAGGCCGGGCAATGCGCATGCATCCGCTTATGTACGCAAGCATGTCAATTTGTTTCTTGACGAGTGAGGCCTGGCGAATCGCAGCCAAGCTGGCGAGTGGCCATGGCAAGTGAGGCCTGGCGAATCGCAGCCAAGTTGGCGGATGGCCATGGCGAGCGAGGCCTGGCGGATCGCGGCCAAGTTGGCGGATGGCCATGGCGAGCGAGGCCTGGCGGATCGCGGCCAAGTTGGCGGATGGCCATGGCGAGCGAGGCCTGGCGGATCGCGGCCAAGTTGGCGGATGGCCATGGCGAGCGAGGCCTGGCGGATCGCGGCCAAGTTGGCGGATCGCAGTTTCTCGCGAGTCACTCATTTTGTCTCTTGTGATTTTTCGAGTTAACATCACCAATTAGGTTGGTGAACTCAATCAACATGCCATGTAAATGTGTAATGCGATTCATTGCATTCACATATAGCTTTTTAGGGAATCGAACCATATATGCATCAAAATGCCAACGGTTATATCGAGATCTTGACCATAAAGAGTGTATCGACTAAGTAGCATTAGTCACACATGTGAGGTCTATGCCTGCACAAAATCAACGGATTTGTAGTCACTTTGACTATGAAATTGAAGTCATATGCTTCATATTTATTGCAAATTATCTTTTGCTGTTGAAATCCGTAATCATGAGGATATACTCTCATCTTCTTCCATGTATCTCTTGTGTACATTGACCATATGATTGCAATTTTGCAATTAGTGAACCGATAGAACCATATCAATGACATGATTCTCTCTTTGTTTCAATGGCCATTCTCTAGGCGCATTTTATGGTCAATTGTTTCTTTATATCAAAAGAACAAGAGGGAAGGAATTGAATGGTCGAGACCAAGATTCTGGTTACTCAATTCAATTTGTTGTGACAATTTCCGTCACATATCGATGTTACAGTGACAATTTCCGTCACACATCATGAGTTTGTCCCCTTTGTGACTCCCTTAGGATCGTCACAAGCATCGACAATATTATGTCGGAATCGTGATTAAATATTCACGAAGAGTTGTGGTTCACAGTGACATCACAGCCACAAGCACAACTTTGGACGGTAACATCACAGTTACCCCATAAATACTGTGATACGCAGGGGTGGGTGGGGCCCCTTTGTATCGTCCTGAAAAACACACAAGTTCCAACACATATACACAAGTTCAAGTAATTGAAATTGCGAAAGAACGGGAACTTTTATTAAATCATACATGCTAGTTCGCCAAATGAACTGCGTTTAAAAATTGCGCTTTAAGGACTCTTGTGCAATTTTGAGATGCTCTTCCATGTACGTGCAACGAAATAATCCTCGCAATTACATCGCGATGCGTCGTGCAATAAGTTTCATGGAAAAGAAAAACATATGGTTAGTCATATTCACCATATATGGAGCAGTAAAACTAATAAAAAGAATTACTGCAGTAACTGTTTTTAACCTTTAGGGTAAAAACTTTTTTAACTGAGGTAAGTACAATTACCGTTTTGCCCCTGGGTCGGATCAGAGGATCCGGGTTGGGCCGAACCGGGTCGGGTTGGGCTGCACCACTGGCAGACGGGTTGGGTCGACGCCGTCTGGTTGCAGGCGCAGCGAACTGAGGTGTGCGTCGGAGATGGCGCTACGCGACCCTGCTGCATAATCGATCGGCGTCCTCGTCGATCCTGCTAGGCGTCGGCGGCGTCGAGCGGCGGTGTCGATGGAGCACGCAGGTGGCGCTGCGATGGATGCAGGCCGATCGAGTCGGCGCTGGGTGGAGCGCTGGCGGCTTCAGGCTGGGCCGGCGAGCAAGACTTCTGGTGTCGATGGCGCCAAATATCGGCTCAAGGTCGCAGCGGCGGCGCTGGGTCGAGCTGAGATCGGGAGAGAAGATGGGTGCCCAGAGAAGATTTCTGGGTGCTCTAAACATATTCCATCTCTGCCGACAAAGGGGTTGTCGGCAAAAAATAGTTTCTGATGGGAGGCTTTCTTTGCCGACAAATAGGTTGCCGGCAGAAAAGAGAATTTAGGGTTTCTGAATTTTTTTTTTTTTCAGATTGGAACCCTAGGGTTTATGAATTTTTCATGGCTATTAGACGAAGGCTAAAGCCACGTGCTGATAACGTGTTGTAGGAGAAACAATGTAGATGCAAAGTGTTACTTTATTGATAGATAAGGAGGCCTTTATATAGGCATTACATCAAGTATCCCAAGTAATCAGGGATTCCCTATCTACTAAGGTAACTACTATTCTAGTCTAATTAGGTCAAGACACACAACGGAAGTTACGGTATTAACCTTCCTTGAACATATATATATATATATATATATATATAGATAGATAAAAAAAATTATTCACTTATTGATAATATAATAACCTCTCTAAAGTAATAATTTTTCTATGGTCCCGACATTATTCATTTATAAAGGTTTTACTGTAGACATGATATGTTGGGTATCATAAAGATGAAAACAGACCAAAAAATATATATATAATGATTTCAAGAAATATATATATGTGTGTGTGTGTGTGTGTTAATATAATATCAGAACAAGCATCAGAAGTAAAGATTCCAAACGCCATTTTTGGGTAGCCTGTCTGCAAGAATAAGAGAAAACATGCATTTAAAATTTAAGAAACAACACCAGCATTTGTGATATAGAATACAACCGTTGTCATTCATGAAGTGAACCTGACATTTTCCTCAAATGTTTTTTTTATTACATGTGCAATGTAGGCAATGCAAGCATGTTACAATGGGTTACTACTTGAAATGCACTCATTTGTTAGCTGTGTTTCATAGAAGGATTCTAAATCAAGTTTATCCTTTTTATGAGTCTCCAAAGAACGAGAACGAGTTTGTAAGCCATAGAAATATTTGACCTTGTGACAGTTCTTGGAGTTGTGGAGATATCTACCCGGTAGCCACCTAGTGCCAAATCCCCAAAATGACAGCAATTACGAAGAGGAGTAGCAGTGCACCATCTCCCCCAGGCAAAATGGAAGACCTGCAAAACCCAACTTTTTTTTTTGAATAAACTAGCCATGTATTCTAAAGATTCCCAACCTCCTTATAGGCTTCAAAACTGACCTTGAATAACAAGTATGGAACTGCCTAAGTTTATATATGAGTTTTGAGATTAATTATACCACTCCTTCGATTGTTTAAAGATCTCCAGCTCAAAAAAAAAAAAAAAAAAAAAAGGTACTCTTTCACAATAAAATAACAAAAGTAAAGTAAAGGGCACTGCGAAATAATACTCCAGCTGTACAAGAAAAACAAAGGGGGAAATATGAAAGCATTATTGCAAAAACATACAAGAATAAAAATGAAAAGAAAAAGGGGGGAACACTCTTTTAAAGATGAAATGAGCAGTATACTCTTCATTGTTTTTTTCTTTCTTTTCTTTAGAATGAGCACTAAACTTCTTAAATGCTTAAGACACTTCAAAAGCTCCAGAGCAGAGGAAAGAAACTCAATATGAGGACCACAAATCTGCAAACAGAATCTTGAAATAAAAATGTAACAAAAATTAGTAGTACTGAAAAGATTTTCTGGTTTTTAAATCTATTGTAAAATCCTTTTTGGACTTTCTGATTCTTAATAGACTGATCATAAGAAATAAAACAAAGTGGGAGCACCTTCAGTATATCCTGCAAGACCAATTTTGACCCCAGAGTATCTATCTCCTATTTCAATTCCTACACAGTTACAGAATAGTTGTCTGTCCATAAGTTGGACAACATAGCAATAGCAGTACCTTGGTTTCATTCTGGATTGGTGTATGTAAGCCATCACTGGAGGAAGGACACCAAATAGAAAGCAGTTTGCATAAAGCCCAGAGAAGTCAAGTGCTCTGGAAAATGTGGAACGGAAGAAAGAAGCGATAAACACCGGACCACCAAGCACAATTGGCATTACAAACATGTTAATGTTGGATGACTTGGATCCCCATTCAGCTTCTGAGGCAGCCCTAGTTGCTGAATTAGTCATAAATGAAACCCTTCCTTCATTTCCAAGATTTGGCCTGTTAGAATAAACAGCAAATCCAACTCTTCCAAGACCACTGCCATGAGAATGCAGTTTGCTCTTTCCTAGAATCAATTGGAGAGTATCAAGAAGCTGTTTTGGGAAGCTTACAGCATACCCTATCAAGCTAGTTGCCAAAGCGGAGAAGGCAAATCCTTGAACTGCGGATAAAGCAGAGGGATTGACAGAAAGAAGAAGGGAAATAGGGTCAGATGTGGAGGAGGGTGTGTTGGGAGCTGAAAGGCCCAAGACAATGAAATTCCAAGACAAAACCATGAGCAAGGGAACTGCCCCACCAAAGAGAATGGCTTTGCGAGCTTCAGAGAGAGTGTTGCCAGCAATCTTACAAATGAAAGGGGTGATGACATGGAAGCCCAAAGTGAGGACGGTAACAGGTATTGCAGGTAAGATTGAGGAAAGGCTCCAAGAAGCATTGCCCAATGAAGCAAACAAGTTGGCTCTGGAGACAGAGAAACCAATGCCCACGAGAGCAGTTATAGAGAAGAGCATAATGAAGCATAGAAAACGATTTGCAGCATCAATTACATTGAAGGGGAAAAACATAATGAGTGGACCAATGGCAAGAGGAAATGCAGCATTAGCCATAACAGGATTCAAGAACGGAAACCACTGGGAAACAAACGAACCGATTCCGGAAACACAGGCGACTAACAAGGCAAAGCTCAAGCAGGCATAGACCAGAGCAACGAAAGCACCAAAATGACTGCCTAATGCTCTTGTAGCAAGCTCGGTGAAGCTTACCTCTTGAAGGCCGTCTTGTTCCATGGCAGCAAAGCTGAGCTCGGCAACGAGGAGGATGGAGGAGATGACATAGACCCAAGAGAGGAGAATGGCAACGGTGGAGGGAAGTGGGCCGGATCGGATGGTTGCAGCGGGAAAACCCAGCATGCCAGGCCCAACGGCGGTCCCAATTATCAAGCTGACTGCACCCCAGAAGCTCTTCTTCTCCGGCCGACTCTGCGAATCACCAAAAGCACTGACACTGGCAACTGCTGCTGCTGAAGGCCTAGAAATTGGAGTAGGAAAAGCAGGACTGGGAGACACTGCTAAACGGGTAGGCCTAGCTTTGATGGGTGTTAGCTTCCCCTTTGCAAAATGCCTACATTCGGAGGCGGGCGAAACATGGAGACGAAGTTGGAGGTGGAACAGCATTATTTTCCAATTCTTAGATCGCACATCAATTGCAAAAGAGACGCCTCCCAGCCTATTGGAGAGGAAAGTAAAGCACAGTCGCACATCAATCATTAGTAAGTCTCATTGAAGTTCCTAGCTCGAAATTACCGGTTTTAACTCTAATGGTTACATATCGTTTGAGATTGATACATGACACTGAGTTGTGTTTGGCTGATGAGGGTGCGTGGTCGAGAGCACTGAATCCTTGTTAGATCAGGGGACTGTGCAGTAGGGCTGGGCTCGGTCCGGCCCAAAGCCCGACCATAACCGGATGAGCCGAGCCGGACTGTTTAGAGACTGAGGACCGGCCCGAACCCGACCATAACGGGCCGAGCCGGGTTTTCGGGCTTTTTCAGGCCCAAAAATAACATGTTACATAATGTAACTTACAACAAGTATTTTGCTAAATTTTGGTACCTGTTGTATTCCCTAACATCAATTCTACAAGTTTCATGCATTTTCAACATTCCTACACTTAATACAACACTTCAACACATAATACAAAATTCTGGAATTCAAATGTTCAAGACTTCAACAATTCAAGTTATTCAACTCATTCAAGTTCAAGACTTCAAGATAATCAAATATCTAGAAAGGCATAAAATCCATAAATGACATAAACTCATGAAGACATAAAATCAAATGACTCAAGTGAAGTAGTGAAGTAGTGAACTTTTGCTCAAGTGCTCAAGGCCTCAAGCAGCTCAACCCCTAGTCCCCTACTGCTCCGTGCTCTACTGCTCAATTGTTCATAAGTCATAACTCATCACTCTCAGACTCTCAGTCATATGCTCTTATGCTTCCAAGTTCCAAGTTCCAAGTTCCAAGTTCCAACCCCCACAACTGCCAGTCTGCAATTTTAACGCCTAAACTGCTGGACTTTGGAAAATCACCAAGAGTTCATTTGTAATTAGATGGACTTGAAATTTTCCAGATTAAAAATAGATACAATAAGGTGATATATACTAAAATTTCAGGAACTTTGGAGTTCGGGAAGTAATGCAAAGGTTGAACACAAACTCACTGAATTGTCAGATTTTATAAGAAGGAAAACCAGCTGCAATGTCAACATTGATAATTCAACATGAGGTCAATTTTTTTCCAAGAACACAAATCAAAATCCAAATTTCAATTTCCAAATATCCAATGCCAGCAAAATTACATTCATAATTTCATATTAGAAACTGAAATTAAAAAACAAAAACTGAAATTAGGAATAGCAAGAAGTAGAACCAAACATAAACTTTATGGGTTACAACTTACAGTCTTACACGAGTGCAGACTGCAGACTGGAGACAGACGAACTTAGATGGAAGGACGGACTAGGTGGAGAGAAGACGGCGAAGTGAGCTGAGCTATCGAGATGGATGGACGGACGGACGGATGGACGGCAGATGCAAAGAAGGCGACGGAGACTCAGAGAGAGGCTTCGAGCAATCGAGATGGACGGACGACGATTGACGGACTGACGGAGAGTCGGAGACAGAGGTGGACTGAATGGAGCCGTGACGGAGTGGTGGCCTCGGCTGGTGGGAGTGGACTCAGTGGAGTTAGGGCTGGACGTAGGGCTGGACGTAGGGCTGGGCCTCGGCAGCTCGGCTGGTGGGACGGCTGGTCAGGCTGCTTAGGGCGTTTGGCTGGTCAGGCTGCTTAGGGCGTTTGGCTGGTCCGGCGTCAAGAGTGAATACTGAATAGGGAATTAGGGATAGGGCTGGTCGGCTAGATCGAATCGATCGGTTTAGGATTTTAGGGATTTACTTTTTTTTTTTTTAATATATATTATTGAACAATGAAGGCGTGACACGTGGCTATAAATAAGGTATTCGGGCCAAACCAGGCTTTCGGTCCCAAAACAATTAGAACCCGAGCTCAGACTGACATTAAACTTTTCAGGCAGGTCCTTCATCGGGCCGGTCCTTAAAATTTTAGGAGTATGCCCGTTTCAAGCTTTTTTCGGGTTTTCGGGCCTGAGTTTCGGTCCTTCGGGCCCAAATACCCAGTCCTACAGTGTGCAATGCATCGCCTATGTGACTAGACAACGCAATAAGGCTGCTCATGAATTCTACCTCGTATAGAACCAAAATCCAAACCGTCCAGATGTGGATATAGTTGTATAAAAGTGGGTGAAACAAAGAGTTATGAACTAATACTAACATAGTGGTCCTACTGGAAAGACTAAACGGATATAAAAAGTTGAAGGAAAAACACATTATGTGCTTTCGTCAAAGTAACTTACGATAGGAATTTATGATATTATCAATCAAATGATGTAACGACTCAATCAGTCATTATTGTTATTATGTACGTTTATAATTATCATTGTAATATTCACCTTATATAAATGAGTTTATCAATGAAATGAATAGACTAATTCCCATTTTACTTTAACATGTTATCAACACTTTACCTAACCTAGAGTTTTTAGCCAAGAAAACAAAAAAAAACAAAAAAAATCACAAACCCTAGAATTTTTTTTCCACCGCCGCTAGCCTTGCATAAATGCAAACTTCTTTCCTTTAATACTCCCCCTCAAGTTGGAGTGTGGATGTCAGTGACACCGAACTTGCTGAGGTGTGCATGGAAGGCTGGTGCACGTAAAGGTTTTGTTAGCAAGTCCGCTATCTGATTTCCAGTCTGCACATAAGCAGTCTTGACTTCACCTTTGTCGATCCTTTAGCGAACTGTATGACAATCTAACTCAATGTGCTTTGTTCGCTCGTGATACACTGGATTTGCTCCTATGTGTAAAGCCGCCTGATTATCACAAAATAATTTTGCTGCTTGAGGGTGTTCTACGTGTAAGTCTTTCAACAAGTACCTCAACCAGCTGATTTCACAAGTAGTTGCTGCAATGGAACGATATTCTGCTTCTGCTGACGACCTTGACACTGTGGCTTGTTTTTTACTTTTCCACGATACAAGAGAATTTTCAAGGAAAATGCAGTATCCTGTAACTGATTGTCGTGTAATTGGACACCTTGCCCAATCTGCATCGCAATATGCAACCAGTTGAAAAGAACTATGTGTCGAGAACTATAATCCTTGGCCAGGAGCTCTCTTGAGATATTGTAGAAGCAGATGAGCTGTTTTGAGGTGATGTAATTTAGGCTGCTGCATAAATTGGCTGAGAGTGTTCACCATATAAGTGATCTCCGGCCTCGGAATGGTGAGATAAATTAACTTCCCAATCAATCTCCGGTACTTGGAAGGATCCTTGAGAGCATCACTGCCTTTGTCGGTTAGCACCAAATCAGGTTCCATTGGTACTTTTGATGGTTTCACCCCAAGTAAGCCTGCCTCCTCCAATATATCCAACATGTACTTACGTTGACAAACCGAAATTCCTACTTTGGAGCGAGCCACTTCTATGCCAAGAAAATATTTGAGAGGTCCAAGATCTTTAATTTTAAAACAACTACTTAGGAACTTCTTGAGATCACTAATGGCCTTCTCATCGTTCCCTGTAATCACCATGTCGTCAACATAAAGTAAAATCACAGTAATAGAATTTTCATGGACCTTTGTAAACAATGAGTAATCGGCACGAGACTGCTGGAAACTAACTTGTTGAATGACAGATGAGAACCGTCGGAACCAACTACGGGATGCCTGTTTAAGGCAATATAGTGATTTGTGAAGTCGACAAACCATATGCTCCCCCTGTCGACTATATCCTAGAGGAGGCAGCATGTAAACCTCTTCAAGAAGTTCACCATGGAGGAAGACATTTTGCACATCCATTTGGTGCAGGGGCCAGCCTCGCATTGCAGCAATGGATAACAAACATCGAACTGTAATCAATTTTTCAACAGGGGCAAACGTATCTTTGTAATCAATGTCTTCACGTTGAGTAAACCCCATTGCGATCAGCCGAGCTTTGTAACGCTCGATAGTGCCATCGACATGGTATTTGATCTTGAAGACCCATTTGCAGCCAATTGGATGGTGAACAGGAGGTAGAGGGACCATAGACCATGTATGATTGTCTTTAAGAGCCTGAATCTCATAATGCATTGCCTCAACCCAGTGAGGGTCATGACAAGCCTGCTCATAGTTTGCTGGTTTAACTAATTGAGAAACATTATGCACAAATGAACGGTAACCAGTAGATAACCCAAAAAAAGAGATATACCGTTGGAGTGGATATCGAGTGCCGAACATGGAGGGAGAAGGGGCAGTCGGGGCAATCAAGGCAGCATGATTGGTTTTGTAGGATTGAAGGTAAGGTGGAGGCTGTCTGGGGCGAGTGGAGCGTCTTGGAGTACCATATGTTGTTTTTACATGTGACGAATCCATTACGATGCGACGATCAATATGCGACGACAATATGGAATGGGAGATCGAGCAATCGCTTCATATGCAGTTTATTTGGCAAACTTACAAGTAATATTTAAATTGAAGTTCTGCTTCCGTTATATCTTGTTTCTGTTATTATATGATATAATGCTCTATTCAATTTGATCGCATTAGTATTTTATATAAATGTGAAACTTGGAGCATTATATGTTCATTTTATTACTGTTAAATAACTTTTTTATTTAACATGTTATTTAGTATGAGCATTGCCATGATAATGATAATGCAATTTCATGGGCATTGTAATATAGAGAAAAATGGACAAACCTACTACTGTGATAAAGCATTTTCATGAAGCATGAAAAATATGACCATTACAAATCTTGGTCTTGAAAATCTAATTTTTATTTCTTGAAATTTTTCAACATGGATATCTTCTTAATTCTGTAAACAGTAACGATAATGAAATTTCATTTGCTTCACATGCAATGAAAATGGAGAAACACAAATTTTATTGTGATAACGTAATTTCACAAAAACATCGGATTGACCATAATGTATCTTACTTTATTTTAGTTGTCGTGAATGTTATTTAGACCGCGAAACTAATAGATTCTCTTCTTCTTTATTTTATAGATGGTTGAACCATCACAATCTGATTTTGAAATATTGGACTCTGAAGAACTTGAGTACCAAATTCCCTACTGAGCCAACTAAGGCTTGAGCATGGTATATTTATGCAAACTATTTTATGAAAATAGCTGAGAAATAGTTAAAATACATTGAATGACGATGTAAGGTCTGTGACAAAGAAATTTTCTAAAAAAAAATTATGCAAAGTAATGCAACATCCCTAATACAAAGGGCAATTATCATGAACGTAAAGATTTCTATAATCATCCAAAAACAAGTGGAAACAAAGCATCATTTGAAAGATGACCTAGGGGACATGTCATGTACAGTGAAGCACTCTGCCATTGTTGTAAATCAACGAAATATTGATACACACATTACAAGCTAGCAAAGCATTAGCTGCGACTTACAAGAAGTATAAAGAATCATACGAGCATGAGGATTTGGAAAAGTATCTTCAATATCCAACAATAACTTTGCAAATGAATGTACAACTAAAGGCTTACCATATGGGAGAAGATGATAATGATACATCTCATCATTGCAGCTATTAAAAGAGCAAAAATGATTTAGCTCAATCCAAGATAGACTTTGAGTAAGTCTACTTTTAAATTTCCAAGATATCCTTGTAAATGCTATCAGGCCTTATATCTAATTAATTAGACCTTTGGTCTTAAAGTTTCTATTTATAAATTGGACAAGACTAAATGTAATCGTTGGCATTTTCTCTAAATGAATTGAGATTATTCGAATTTTATGATATACATGGTTCAATTTTCTGCATCTAACTTTGCAAAGTATTGCATACAGCAAAGCAACATAGCATAATATAGGCACGACATAAAGAACTGTGTGCAAAGAAACGCACCATGTAATCCATAGAATAATAGTACTGAAGGACAATGGTACTAATATATCACAAAATAGCATAATAGTATTGAAGAACATTAATACTATATCAATAGATATAATAAAAGTAACAATGATCGGTATATTTGTTCCTTTAGGATTCATAATGCACCTGCCTTCCTGGGATTACCATACCTGTTATAGCAATCCCGATCAAGTTAGTCTAAAGAACTTGGGTTACGTTTCGATGCATATATATCAAGCATATGTCAAATTGACAATTTATGCTACAAGAGAAAATTGATTTTTTTTTTTTTGCACATTTTAAAGAAATATATGTCACGATGTTCATGTGAAAAGACACAAGTGAGAATTCATTTGAGCTCCTTTGCATTACCTCTAACGACTGCAGATGTACACGAGTATTAGAGAAGTTTATATGTCAAACTTAGTAGGCTATATGTAACCGCTAATTGAATCCAAAGTCATTAGAAAATGATCTTTTGAAATTCTGACATAGATTGGCTTTGACGCAACTACTTGTGATTTAGTGATTTATACATTAAAGAAATTACCATGGCCACCCATATTTTGGATGAATAGAAGCAATCACCAGAAGAATATGGTTCACACACGAAACCGAGAACGACCAAATAACATTTTATCCTCAAATATTGTTTCGATACAATCCATGTAGGGTTGAAGATGTGTGTTCAATCCCTACATTCCACCGCTCCCCTAAGGTGGCATTATGATATATTTAATGCACAAGTATATGCACTAATACCATAAAGTGGTTCTTACATCCGTTGTGATTTTATGGACAAAAGCACATAATTCAAAGCCTATTCGTTAAAGCAATTATGATTGAGATCATCATATGCAAATGACACATGTACTCATTATGTTCTTATATTGAATCCAAAGAGGATTCAGTGGACTAATTCAACCAACTTGCGAACACCTTAGATATTTTATGGTGTTGGTTGTTGTTTCGACACGCTGGTCACGTGTCATGACACCATCCACTATTAATCTTATGTTGCTTATGCCAGAAAGTAAAAACACTTAGGCCGGGTTAATTTCCATAGGTGCGATGATTTTATAGCTTATTATATGGGATCCGTAATGGGCATCATATCCCCATATAAAAACTCAATCGGTCTCACGGAAAATAACTGCAGTAATAATCTTGATACTGGTAATGCACACCAATACTTCCGTTTTTTGGGTTATGCAATTTTGCATCCAATGTTACTTATTCACCTATGCCCATCATCATTGAACTAATTTACACCACAGCTAGTGACTGTGTGCGAGGATTTTAAAGGATTTCAAACAAACTTGTAATCCTTGAGCTCTTTTGGATTGACATGGATCTACAATCCTTGAGATCGGTTAAATGTTTCTATGTGCCAAAATTGGGCCGCCACAACGCACAATGATGGGTCACTTGAGATGAATAAGTATTTATGATGGATATGAACTTTCAACTAGTCCGCTATGTGGAAACTTTGACAGGCGATCTCTTTACCGCTAGATAAGCGGAGTGTCACTTTGATGAGACAATCTTCCCATCTTTAAGGGGAGATAAGAACAAGTATGTTCAAGTGGAACAACATGAATTGTCGTGGTTTGTCCCCACTGTGTCTCATCTTTCTCAAAATCACACAAAGTAAAAGTGTGTAGATGTCTTATACATTAAAGTGACGAGATCACATAAACCTGCAAGGATTGTGTTTTAACAAAAGGACATGGTGACACCCAAGAGGAATTGGGTATTGCACTGCCACCATGGATGGTGGCATGGTGACGCCATAAGTGGCATAAATGGTGTCATAGGCCGTGGCTCTCCAAGGAAGAGGTGGAGGCTACCTTAGGTTCGATAAATACTTGCCTAAAGGAAGAAAGCAAGTTTGGCACAACCTGATCCATTGATCAGTGATACTCAAATCCGTCTCATGATAATATTTATAGATTGTGGTTATCATTAGGGGACGCCTCAAATGTTAGAACCAATCCTTAAAGTATAGAGCTCTCTACAAACACATTACACTAGTATACATGAGGACGTGGAATAATGAGTCTAATATCGAACCATACATCGTTGAACCAACGCAGTAAATTGGCCTAATGGAAAGAAGCGATCCTGTAACAACCCAAACAACCTTCTACACTAGAATTCAGCCCCCAAATTCATCAAATTTAATCGTCTTAGCCACACTCCATCGAAAACCTGAAACTCTAAAATTTTGAATTTCAAATTTCTCTTTACCTGGGTTGAATCGGTTCGATTCCTCTTGTGGAGAGGTTGTGCGGGTCGAGGCCTCCCTTTCCCCCCTAGAATCGGGCCGATTGGTGGCCAGAGGAGTGAGTTCCAGTTCGTCTGTGTCAAACCCTCTCGAGCCACAATCGGTTGAATGGCAGTAATACGTACCACGCTGCTGCCATAGAAGAGGAGGCTAAGCGAGTCCAAACGTGACCGGTGGCGCGACGTTTGGTGGCCGGACGACGGAGAACCGAGGGCGACGCTACATCGAGGGCGTACGAGCCGAGTCGATGGAAAAAGAAGGTTCTCCTCCTCTTCTCCCCCCTCCTAAATTAATATAAATATATCTATATATATAATTATATACACACTACCAATTAACGGCCAGATTAAAACACCACTTTCAATCTAAAGGTCCAGATTAAATCGACTTTTAATTTATATTTTCTGTTGACTTTGAAAATCTGGACTTTCATCTTACTGACAAAAATTCAATTAATATTTCAAGTATTCTCAGTATCCTTATGAGTCAAATATACTTCCCAACAAACACCGCTTAGCTCGACTCGATACAAATTCTAATCTTTAGTCATTTGCAATTGCAAATATATCTTAATTTACTTTTTAGAATGTACGGGGTATTACAATCACACCCACTTAAAAAAAAATTGTCGTCGAAATTTAAAATTAAAAGTTAGTGTTACCTGTACAGCCGCAATTCCCACAGGGAACAGTAAACACTGAACGATTATAAAATCCCCACACATGGCAATAATACAAGCACAAATGACACTAAACTGTCTGATATTTTTAAGAATAAATACTTTTTAAAAATAAAATAATAACATATCACGACCAATCTCATTGGCCATATAAAAACTCAGCCCCGCTGGTTCGGGATTTTATTAAATAAATGGAAGTCTCATAAGAGAAAATATTCCCGAAAACTAAAAATAAAAAAATAAAAATCAATCTCATTGGCCCAACAAACGAAACAATGGGGAAGTGATTACACCATAAATTGGAGCCTCCCAAGTTCGGGTCGGAACCTCCCAGAGCTTCTGAAGTAGCGTCCCACCACTACAACACAAATGACTTTTAATGACAGTAATTTTATGATGTTTAGATAAAAACGTCATTATATTCCCTATCTATGACGTTTTTTATTGAAAACGTCAGTAATAAGATGTGACTGCAAATTTTGACGACATAAACGAAACGTCATAGAATACTGAGACTTACAATGACTATTTTCCAGTGTCATCAATTGTATGACAGTTAGTGACCGTCATAAAATAGGTTTCTATAGCTCTTGGTTATTGTCGTCAATGTACATATTACATGACTCTTGTATTTCGTCATAAAAAAGATTCAATGACATTTTCGAACTGCAATGATAAAGGTATAGAATGACGACTACTGGCCGTCATGAAAACATGTTCCATGTCGTTTTTTTGTTGCTATAAAATGTGAAATGGGTTAGGGGGTTTTTAACTGTCATCAAAACAATTGACCCAAATTTTTTTGCCCGCGTTCTGGGTTTTCCTTTGGCGCGTATACCCAATTATCAGGCGCCCAAACCTTTAAAAAAAAAAAACATAATTTTTTTTTTAATTTCATCAAAACTATCGCTAAACCCACTCCCTTATTCACAAGCTTCTGTACTTCTGCTCCCTCTATCGCTAAACCCACTCCCTTGTTCAGTTCTCATCAATCATCTCTCTCTCATCAATAGTCTCTCACCACTTTGCTTCTGTTCTTGATCTCCTTAAACAGCGTCGATCTGATCTCAACTTCAACTATGTGTTCGTGCGGACGAAAACCCAGGTTAAGCTCGGACTCATTTTTATATGTTGCTATGTTTCTAATCTGTTTCAACTTCAACTATTGTGTTTTTGGTTTTCTTTTTCTCTGGTTAGTAATTCTGCAGCTCTGCTCATGGGTATTAATTTTAGGGTTGGATTTTCTTTTTCTTCTGGTTTCCTAGTTGTGCTTGCTGTAATTGATGATATTTTTGTGTAACTTACAGATTCTGAAGTTCTAAATTTTCTGTGAGATTGATATTAATCGGGTGATTTACGAGTAAGAGGTGGTATTGTTGTAAAGAGCTTGCTGGGAGGACTGGTATGTATTAGTCTGATATTTCTTTATCTTTTTCTTGTTCTTGCTTTGTTATGGGAACTTGTTATATATTTCATATTTGGTTTGTGATTTATCCAAATAGTGGCTGCTAATTGATATTATAATGATATTGTTTGTTGGGAATTTGGTGCGTGCAGGATTTGTATTTGCTTTGATTATGCTAGCTTGTATTTTTTTTGTTTGCTGTGTTTCTGAAGTTTTTCAGTTCTAATAAATGTGACTGTAAATTTTTAGGTGTATTGCTTTCTAGTTTAGCATGGATAAAAGCTGGATTAATTGGGATAAAAATAGTCCACAGTACCAAGATAAAGTGAAAGAATTTATTATGAACTCTAAGAAATATGCAAGGAATCCTGACATGATTAGATGTCCTTGCGTTATTTGTGGAAATTGTAGTCCACAATGTGATGAAGTTCTATTATTACATTTAGCTTCATATGGTCGGTCCAATTGTGGCTTTGATAGCATCTTGAAAGAATTCAAGAAGATGCTGCCGGATGGCAATAGTTGTCCTGAGTCATTGTATGCAGTAAAAAAGACACTGAAAGAGTTTGATTTAGAGTATGAGAAGATTGATGCATGCATCAATGATTGTATTCTGTTTAGGGGAGATTATAAGGATTATGATGAATGCCCAGAATGTCATTCTTCTAGGTGGAAAGTCAACCCTCGTACTAAAAAGATAAAAATAGGAGTTTCAGGAAAAGTTTTGCGTTACTTTCCTATACTTCCAAGACTTCAACGGATGTTTCTTTCAACATCCATGAGTGAGCAGCTTACGTGGCACGCTACTCATCACAGTCAAGATGACAAAATGCGTCATCCAGTTGACTCAATTGCTTGGAGTACAGTAGACAAAAAGTGGCCTTCATTTGCATCTGATCCTAGAAACCTGAGATTTGGACTTTCAACTGATGGATTCAATCCGTTTAGCAATCTCAGCTCTACACACAGTACTTGGCCAGTAATCCTTGTCATTTATAATCTTCCACCAGGTGTGTGTATGTCTTCTGAAAATTTGCTCTTAAGCTTACTCATTCCAGGCCCTCACCAACCAGGCAATGACATTGACGTATATTTACAACCACTTATTGATGATTTAAAAAAACTGTGGGATGGTGTTTCTATGTATGATGCCTAGCCAATGTCCTTTTGATGATTTTGTTGCCCCCGCGAGCAATGCTTGAGTAGCACTTGACAAAGATTGAATCAAAGCATCATAGATTGAATTGCTTGGCGCGGCTTGGCCTTGGCTCGGCCCTCCTTGAGTTTGGTTCGGCAATGCCCCAAAAACTCCTTGGTTCGGCAGATATGGTTGCCGAGGCACAAATGGTGCCCTCGGTGCAAATGGTGCTCCTCCCTCTCTCGGTTGCATAGGTGCCCTAAGCACATTGTCATTGTTCGCCCATCGAAAGTTAGGATGATCATTGAACCTTGGATTGAAATTCCCAAACCGTTGGCCTCCTTGAAAACCAATTGCATTGCACTCTTCTACTCCCTCACTAACTCCAAATTGAGGGCATTGTTCGGTCTCATGGCCCTCGGTGCAAATTCCACATACACTAGCACGCTTCTTCATCAAATTACTCACCAAGTCAGTAAGCTTGTCCACTTTATCCTCTAACTTTGAGCTCGAAGACGTCTCATGCACTTTCTCATTCCTTTGCATATTGCCACGTGCCATGCCAAATTGTTGGTTGTTCAAGGCACGAACTTCCAACAAACTTCTTGCCGCACCGGCATTTAACTCCAAAAAACTACCTCCCGCGGCCGAATCAAGAAACTCTCTCTCCATGACACGCAATCCCTCATAGAAATATTGCAACAAGAGCCCATCGCTAATGCCATGCGATGGACACAAAGAAACTAGGGATTTGAACCTCTTGTAGTAATCGAAGAAAGTCTCATCTCCGGCTTGCTTCACACTAGTAATTTGCTTCCTCAAATCAGTGATACGTGAAGCAGGAAAGTACTTGAGCAAAAACTCATCCATCATAGTACTCCACGAAACGATGCGACCACTAGGCACCTCAAACAACCACTCCTTTGCTTGATCTTCTAAAGAAAACGGAAATGCCTTCATCTTGAAGTGTTGCAAATCGGTCCCTCTTGGACACATAGACTCCGTGGTGAAGTTAAACCACTGTAGATGCTTGTTAGGATCTTCACTCGGCATCCCATAAAACGATTTCAGCTTATGGAGGAATCCACTCCTCAATTCAATCTCTCCCGTCTTGTCAGCTTCCAAGGGAGGATAAGTGATATTAGAAGGAGCAACCCCAGCTCCAGCAACATGACCATTTTGTGATCTGATTGAAGCCATTATCTTTTCTTCTTCTTCTGATTCGGCAAAAGCTTCAAATTCTGGATTCTGAAGATCACACGATGACGAAACAACAGAGGGTGAACTCGGCAAAGAATCAGAAACGGTCGGCACAATTGGTGATGACGGCAATGATGATGAAACTGATGAACTGGTTGGTGATGATGGCGGTAATGGCACAAAACGAGCAATAGCGAGTTCTTGATCTAAACGTTGCAAACGGCCTTGAAGATCTCTTGTCCAAATATTAGATTCAGACATGCATTATTTCTGAAATTTGCAACATTTAAACAAGTTAGAACATCGTAAAGAAATAGAAAGCAAGAATATACATCATTACAAGCCACGGCATTGGCGATTACACAACATATTTCAGCAATGATACACAAACACAATCGGCAAAACACACAGTAGCACTCGGCAAAGCACACATACATTCGGCAATAGAGAGCAAAAATCAAAACGTCCATGATCATGTAATCGCTAAGTCTAATTTCTTTTAAATTTGTTCTAACTCTCGAAGTACGTGGAGCAGAAGAGATAACGGTGCAATGGACTGATACAGCCCCCGGTAGTATCATGCTTAACCCGATATACCTCAAGAGTTTGAACCACACAACATGTTTTATCTTTGAAGAAAATAGGCCACATATGTCAAGTTATGTTCTAGTGTCTAAAGTGAGGTGATGCTTCGGCACAAGCTGTCGACTAGGTCGTGCGTATTTTACGTTTCAAAGGTCATTAAAATCACGGAGGGCGAACCCCCTACAGGAACCAGGCAGGACTCGTTGTTGGACACCACGGAGGGCGAACCCCCTATCGACTCACTCACCGAGAATGAACATCAGTCTATGGGCCTTGAGATCCAGTTAAACAAACCTGAGAACCATATCTATGAAAATAACTTCCCCATACTTTGTAAAACAAACACGGATCCCTAGCAGTCTACAAGTGTTGATTAAAACCGCCCTCAACCTCATAGAAGTAATACTATTACCGAAGAAACGCTTATATGCGTGGGGGGGAAGTATCCCGCGTTTCCCAATCTACATAGAAACGGCCTCCGACATAGCACCATTCACATGAAGGGTTTTGGTTATGATCAACAAAAGTGGCTTCACCTACATGGTACACTTTAGAAACTACAATAAACTCAAACATACACAACACTATCAACTTCCTAGAAATTAAACTAAGTGATTACCAACATACATCAATATACATCATGCAACTTCCAAAATTTAAACTCTACATGCCGAAGCATATTTCTACTTTACAAAATCCCAAAATAAAATTGAAATTACAACTTTACACATTCACAACAAAAATTTCCAGCAACATATATACACAACAATAACACAAATCAAGCTTTTATAATCCCCGGCAACGGCGCCAAAAATTGACGTGAGTCTAAGCTCGCATGCAATAATAACCCTACAATCGTTAGTAGTATAGAATAAGTAGGGATCGTTCTAGGCCAGGGATTAAGGGTACCTGAGATATGAAATTGTTAGACACACATATATACATATATACATTAAAAACGTCACAAATGGGGGATAAGTATGGATCGGCAGCCATAGGGCTGCCCTAGGCTACACACGGCATTAAAACACAAAATAAAATCCTAAATCTAATATTTACAGGTGATCATCATCTTTCACAAAACAGTTCACACAAAAGACTCTTTAAAACATAGATTCATATGCAAGAAAGTAAGAGACTAGTATTTAGCATGTTCACAATTCAAATTCGTTTCGACCGCAACTAGAGCTTTCGCTCTGTACCTAGTTACTAGACTTCCTCAAGTTCTTTTAGGACAAACTTCCGTTCTAGCCCTAAAGATTTTTATGCTAATCCGGTTAAGACTTAACATATAACGCACAAGAGTCTTAAATCGAAAACATACAAATAAGCAAGGTTGTCAATCATCTTATTTAACATGCAAGTTTTAGCTAAGGTTTTATACCCTAGGTGAGCACAACAAATCAAAACAACCGTTAGGCCTATAGTTTTATTCATTCTACTCAGGTTAGATGAAACCTAACACCTAGATTTACATGCAAACAACAAATGCTTAAGCACAACTAATGTTTCGGTTTATAAGGAACATCCTTAACCCACTAACCAATTTAAATCCTAAACATGCTTTTGATACCATCGCTCTAATTATCGAAACATACAAAATCCATGAATTAAAGATTGCAAAAGTCATCACATAAATTCCAACAAAAATCGCAATTCATGTTCATCATACAATACCAAACGAAAACAAAGTATTTTTATAACAACTAATGTGACTAAACCGAAAATAAAAATACAAGTCATAGGGATGGATCACACTTTAGAAACCTTGGAGAGCTTCATCTTGGTGTGCTGAATGAGGCTCGGCAGTGGCTGAGGTAGGGAATGGAATCGGTGGTGAAAGGTGGTGGAATCGGTGGACTTGTGTTTTAGGGTTTCGGTTTAGAACTTTGGTAGAACTTTTGGTAGAGTTTCGGCTAGTGTTTTGCAAGAGATGAGATGATTTTGAGAATGAAAAAGTGAGGCTTTTATAGAGGAGAGGGGTGCCGGCTGCCCTAGATGCTCAAGGAAGTCAGAAAACCAAGTGGATTAAGGATTTGAAACCTTCCTTTCATAGTTCAATTAGGTTTTCTATTTCTGAATTTTTCTTCAAGGCTTGGGCTTCACATCTTCATGGACTTCTTGTATGATCATTGGACTTCAATTGATAGGTCTTGATCCACCAAAAAAAATGCTTCAATTGCCGGCAGCAACATCAAGCACACAATCTGCCTCTATTCGGCAGCTTCTCCTAGTGTGACTAGGAGAACTTCTTTCTTCATATTTTTCTTCAATGCCATGGCTTAGTGTCTTCCTCTTCCCTTCTTAAAGCTTGAACCAACTTCATAAATGCATTTGTGCACCATTTGGTCCATTAAAAACAGAAAACACAAAAAGAGGGCAGTAGGTTCCTGGAATCGGCAGATTTGACCTTGTTGCAGTAATTCCGGCATATCTCCATCCGTGGAGCTCCGATTGATGCGATTCTAAGTCTCAGATAAACTAGACACATATGGCCATCTGCCCATAAAACAGTTCGATCAAACTCCTTGTGGGTCGACGGGAATGATTTTTCGAAGTTGGGCCAAAGTCCCAGGAAAATCCTGGAAGCCCCTGGATTGAAATGCTCGGACTGCCGTTTTGCAGCCAAAGTTTGGGTGACTTCTCGAACTCCTATTGATCTGAAATTTTAACACGACATTCCTCAATATATGAATATTAAGCACACTAAATTTCATAGAATTCGGACAAGGATAGATCATATTTGTACTCATCTCAAAATCACGAAAAAGACACATTTTGCACTATTTTCCAGATTTCTCAAACTTAGTCATTTTTCGGATTCTTAACCAATTTTTCCCAAATTCAACCAAATTAACACTAAACTATATTATGACTCAATCTTAAACAAATAAGAGTTAAACAAAGCATAAACAAGGGCATAAGCATGTAATATCGTCGCACATTGTGCTTCTATCATTAGACAACTAAAGGGCTTCAAATTTTGGATTTTCAATTTACTTTTTTTTAAGAAACTATATGACCTGATGTGGTCCCAACCCTCAATCAAACCAAAGAAATGACCTTTGTTATGAACTCAAAATAATGAGAGCATGATTAAATCATGCACTTATGAAGTTTAGGTTTCTACTTGATCAGGCAAGAGGGTCCTCTAGGTTTAAATTTGAGACAGCCTCGAACCTACCTTATTTGCTAAACTTGTGTGGCTAGATGCAGTAACCAACCATACGAGAATACCAGATTACTCTTCTATACTATATTTTGTAAAACCAAGGATTAATTTTCTCATCTCAACTATTCAAAGATATATTGGATGATAGGAATCTGATTGATAAATTTCCTGTTTGAGCAGATGTTTGCTTAACTTACGAAAATGAATCTGCTTTGAAGAGGGAAAGTACTAAATGGGAAGAAGGAATAGATATATGGTGGTAGGTAATTAGTAGTCATACAAACTCCTCTTTCTATATGCTTCCATGAAAAAGAAACAAAGGTTTTTTTTTTTTTTTTTTCCCTTTCTTACCTCTTTCACATTCATACTGCATCATGTATATATATATATTTTTTTCCCAAATGCATGTTTTCTTTCTTTTATTAGTGTTTTATTAATGCATATGAATGACTTGAACGCTTCCTTTACGGATTGGTGTTGACTACTGACTCTTGATTATATTCCAGGATGTCATACCTAAATATCCAACTACTTGTGCAGTGGAGTGGGTAGATGCAGAGGATCCACTTTTTCTGCTCTATACCAGTGGGAGCACTGGGAAGCCCAAGGTATATATGTTCCACACTTCAATTTCAATTATTTTTTCTTTTCTTCTTCATTTTTTATTTAACTAATTTTAATCATTAGGGAGTTTTGCACACAACCGGAGGATATATGGTGTACACTGCTACAACATTTAAATATGCATTTGATTACAAACCATCTGATATTTACTGGTATCCTTCAAAACCAGAGGGTTATTATTAATTTCTTAATCTGACTTTTTCATGTGAAAGCAGCTCTATCTTCTGCAAATATTTTTATTACTAATAACTTTTTATCTGTACTTTAGGTGTACAGCTGACTGTGGTTGGATCACTGGTCACAGCTACGTCACTTATGGACCTCTGTTAAACGGAGCATCTGTGGTCATATATGAAGGGGTAACAAGTTGACAGAGTATATCCATATATCATTTACATTTAAAACTGAAACATGATTAACATGTCAAAAGAAAAATGTAGCATGTTTACATGGGTAGCCACTAGCCAACAGAAAAGAAGAGTACCAAAAGTAAGCTTCACAGCTAGGCCTATTTGAATATGCCTTTTTTCTTTTCTTTTCTGAAACAGAGCAAAATAAGAAACAGTAGCTGTGACTGATGAGTATAACACGTAATTAACATGTCTGATTCTTATATTGTGAATTTGTGAGAACCATATCCTTATCCTGATCATAATGTGTATTTGCAGTTGATAAACTATAAACAAAAAAATAAAAATACTTAGATAAAAATAATGCCCCGAGACTTCATGAGTAAAGAGTGCCGCTGTCTGATTACGCACTATGCTTGGCCTATGATATAGATGCCTTTATGTTGTAATGTTTCTTGACCCTTAAGAACAGAATAAGGATGAACTCATATTGGCATTGCACTGTCTAATAACTCTAGTCTACTCCAGTCTGATGTTATGTTTCCTCTTCTTCCTTCAGAGTTTGTGGATATCTAAAGTGAAAGGCTATTAAGATACAACTATGGTGCTAATTGCTATCTATCATAAGGGTTTAGGGTTACTGAATTTGATTTTCAACATCTATTTAATTTAGTAGCAACACATCCATGTCTACTTTACAGGCACCAAATTATCCTGACGCTGGACGCTGTTGGGATGTTGTTGATAAATACAAAGTGACCATCTTTTATACTGCCCCTACAAACCTTTCCCTGGGTATTATTTTAGTGGTGATGGATGCAGCAGGTAATTGATAATATCAAACTTTATTTAAATTAGTGTGAATCCTTTTTTGGTTTTGGTGTTTAGGATAACATATTACTCTCTCTCTCTCTCTCTCTCTCTCTGACACACACACACACAAAAAAATAAACATGCTAAGTTCTTGACATCAATGTTCAGGGACAAAGATGGATATCACTGGCTTACAGGAAGGGTTGATGATGTCATCAACGTTAGGTAACTATTAATTTGCATAAGCTTTTCCCTGATAATTCATGTCTATCAAAAATTCAAAATAACAAATTGGAATATCTTGTTTTCAATTTGGCTAGTAGATTCTTGTATTATATCTATTTGGTTAATGGCTTGTCTACTGTTGTGTACGGTTTTCCTTTTTAATTAAATTCATGTTTTTTTCTTCTCAAAATGTAGGAATTAAAAATCAGTAAACTATAGAAATTATAACATTCTATGTGAGAATCTACTCATTTTGTTATTCTGTGGAGTTATGCAAGTATTGGTTACTGACATGCTCAGTATACTACTTTATGCAGTGGACATCGTATTGGTACCGCAGAAGTTGAATCTGCTCTTGTATCGCTTCCTCAGTGTGCAGAAGCTGCTGTGGTCGGTGTGGAACATGAGGTATGTCCGTATGTGATGTAGAATTTAGGAAATGGAGATGGAAAAAAACTTAAAACTTTAGGAAAGACTGATAATAAAATTTATCTTTATTGTCTATTATTGACAAAAAATTAAATATAGAGACCCAACGTCGAAATAAATTTTTGTCAAATCCCAAATTTAGACTAATTTACTATAGGACTGAGCAGAATTCTATAAGACTGAGCCTGAATTTGCCAACCTTGAAGATGCGCGTGGAAGCACAATTGCTTGGCCGATAAAATACCTTGTCTTTGATGAGGAGTAAGGTACAGTATTGTTGTTTTATCTTATACTATCCATTGTGGCTAATGTGTAGTACCTAGTTACCTTCATAGTGGTTTATGAACTCTATTAATCTGTCAACCTTTGTTGTTTGATTCTTTTAATGTTCATGTATTTTAGATTAAGGTATAAAAGGTATGGTTGAAAAGAAATGGTGAATGTTAGTCTGTTTTGGATTTGGATATGCTAGATTTCTTAGTGACCACATCTTTTACTTTACAGACTGTGTATGTTGGCATGAAGGCTGGGTTTGGTGGCTAGGTTTGGAGCATGATGTGTGCTGATGTTGAAGGATACAATGGCCCTGACCCTCTTTTGCATAAGTATACTAGTTGTGTTTCTTTTGTGATTAGTTTGAATATGTGACTGATTTTATTTCATGACGAGGTAAAATACGTTGAAACGAGTTCGTGGACACGTAGCATGCTCAATTTGAAGTTCGTACGAAAAAGTTATGATGTAAAATCGGAAATTATCCGATTTTGGACGAGTATAAATAGCCGGAAGAAAATTTCCCGAAAGAGAAATCCCCCTTTTTTTCTTTTTCTTTTTCTTTTCTTTCTTTTTCTTCTCTCTCCTTTCTCTCTCCTCTTCCCCGACTCGGCCCGACCTCCACCGATTCTCTGCCGTCCGGCCGAACTGGGCCGGCGCACCGGTCACGTTCGGACCGGCTCGGCCTTCTCTTCGCGTCTGTGGCAGCGGCACGGCGTGAAACGCTGTCGTTTGGCCGTGCGACGACCGAGAGGGTTCGACACAGTCGAACCGGAGCTCCCTCCTCCGGCCACTTCTTGGCCCAATTTTAGGGGGGAAATGGAGACCTTGATTCGCACAATCATCCCACCAAAGGAATTGAACCGAATCGATCCAGGTAAGGAGAAATTAGGATTTGAAATTTTTAGGGTTTTTGTGATTTTTGGTGGAGGCTGTGATTTTGATGTTTTTGTTGTAATTGGAGGCTAGATTTGAGTTTAGAACATTGTTTGGAGTCGATTGAGTGTAATTTGGTGTTGAATTGGTTGATTTTTTGAGAAATTGGAGTTTGGGGGTTTTAGGCCGCCGTATGCGGCGGCTGCGTGGGTGTTTGGCGGCAGAGGCGATGGGGATGAGTCCCTGAGGTGGTGGCGACGCTGCTGTGGAAATTTGAGATTCGATTGGAGGTGTTTTGGCCTCCTGTGGCGGCGCTGCCGGCGGCGGCGGCGGCGGCGCCACTGTTCCGGCGGCGTGAGGTAGGAGATGATGAATAGTGAAACAGTAAAAAGTAAAAGTAAAATGGTAAAAGGTGAAAAGTAAATGGTAAAACAGTAAAAGTAAACAGTAAACAGTAAATGGTAAATAGTAATTGAATTTTAACCATTTACTGTTTGACTTTCAGAATTACTGTTTGACCTAGAATAATTACTGTTTGACCTTGGATTATTACTGTTGACTTACCGTAAAAAGGTTAAAAACTGATTAAAAGGGTTTTACGACGAAATAACTAGGAAAAGAATTAATCGGACACGGAGTGGGTGTCCTGAGTAATTTCGGACGTAGATTATTTGGTATTGAGGCGAAATTCCTATACCGATAACTAAAAAGGGAAAATTAGGAGGTTTCGTGCGAGTAAGGACGTCCGTAGATTTAACGTTTATAAATAAATTCCGAGTTTCGTAATAATTATAATTACGTCCCTATTACAGGTCGAGAGGTTATTCGACGGGACGAGAGATCGGATTAGCTGCGCGTGACGTGCTGCCGAAGCTCGCATGCAATAATAACCCTACAAAATATCGTTAGTAGTATAAGCAAGTAGGGATCGTTCTAAGCCGGGGATTAAGGGTACCTGAAATATGAAATTGTTAGACAAACATGTATACATATATACATTGAAACCGTCACAATTGGGGGAAAGGTATGGATCGGCAGCTTGCTGCCCTAGACCTAAATGACATGAAATTAAAATCCTAATTTACCATATACAAGTGATCATCATCTCTCACACAAAACAGTTCACACAAAAGACTCTTTAACACATAGATTCACATGCAAGAAAGTAAGAGACAAGTATTTAGCATATTCTAGATTCAAATTAGTTTCGACCATAACTAGAGCTTCCGCTCTGTACCTAGTTACTAGACTCCTCAAGTTCTTTTAGGACAAACTTCCGTTCTAGCCCTAAAGATTATTATGCTAATCCGGTTAAGACTTAACATTTAACGCACAAGAGTCTTAAATCGAAAACATGCAAATAAGCAAGGTTGTCAATCATCTTATTTAACACGCAAGTTTTAGCTAAGGTTTTACCCTAAGTGAGCACCACAAATCAAAACAACCGTTAGGCCTATAGTTTTATTCATTGTAACTCGGGTTAGATGAAACCTAACATCTAGATTTACATGCTTCCAGCCAATACTAATGCTTTGGTTTTTAAGTCACACCCTTAGATTACTAACCAATTTAAATCCTAAACATGCTTCTAATACCACTGCCCTAATTATCCAGACATACGAAATCCATGCATTAAAATCGCAAAACAACTACATAAACTTTAACAAAATCGGTTCATACAAAAGTTTAGCAAAAACCAAGAATTGAAACAAGTTCTTACAAGACAACCAAACAAAACTAAATACAAAAGCCATAGGGTGAGTGGATCACACTTTAAGAACCTTTGAAGACTCCTCAAACGTGATGAAGTGAAGTTCGGCTGCTGCTCCTTAGTGCTCGGCCAAAGCAGGAATCGGCAGAAAACCAAGGTGAAAGGTACGGCAATTTGGTAGTGGTGGTGATGACGGGTTTTGGCTAAGTATTTAGGTGTTGGTGCTTGAAAGACTTGGTAGAGCTTTAGGCTAGTATTTTATGCTTGAGATGAGAGATAATTTTCAAAAGGAAAAAGTGAGGGTATATATAGAGGAGAGGGTGTTGCCGGCTGCCCTATTACAAAAGGAATTCAGAAAACCAAGTGGGATAAGGATTTGAAACCTTCCTTTCATAGTTCAATTAGGTTTTCTTTTTCTGAATTTTTCTTCAAGGCTTGGGCTTCACATCTTCATGGACTTCTTGTATGATCATTGGACATCAATTGATAGGTCTTGATCCACTGAAAATGTCCTCATTGCCGGCAGCAACATTAAGGCACAGAATCTGCCACTTTCGGCAGCTTCTCCTAGTTTGACTAGGAGAACTTCTTTCTTCGTTTTCTTCTTCAATGCCTGGGCTTGGTGTCATCCTCCTTCCTTCCATAAGCTTGAACCATCTTCATAAATGCATTTGTGCACCATTTGGTCCATCAAAAACAGCAATTGTGAAAATGAAGTAATAGGTTCCTGGAATCGGCAGAAAAGACCTTGTGGCAGTAACTCCGGCATATCTCCATCCTCGGAGCTCCAATTGATGCGATTCCAAGTCTCAGATAAACTAGACACATATAGCCATCTCTCCATAAAATATCTCGATCTAATTCCTTGTGAGTCGTCGGGAATGATTTTTCGAAGTTGGATCAAAATCCCAGGAAAATCCTGGAAGCCCCTGGATTGGTTTGCTCAGACTGCCGTTTTGCAGCCATCTTTTGGGTGACTTCCCGAACTCCAATTGATCTGAAATTTTAACACAACATTCCTTAGCATATGAATATTAAGCACACCAAATTTCATTGAATTCGGAGAAGGATAGATCATATTTTTACTCAACTGAAAATCACGAAAAAGACATATTTTGCATTATTTTCCAGATTTCTCAAACTTAGTCATTTTTCGGATTCTTAACCATTTTTCGCCAAATTCTACCAAATTAATACTAAACTATATTATGACTCTATCTTAGACAAATAAGGGTTAAACAAAGTATAAATGAGGGCATAAGCATATAATATCGTCGCACATTGTGCTCCTATCAACTACCCCACACTTATCCTTTGCTAGTCCCGTAGAAAACTAAACTAAACTAGACTCTAAACAAACTATTGCCCCTAACAATTTGTCTCAGGCTCGTATGTACACATAGCTTTCAAGTTAATGCATGATAATGGTAAGCACGAAAATTCCAAGCTTCATGAACATGTGACATCAATATGAACATATAAGAACAAAAGGTAAGCATGTAAACATGTTAAAACTAGTTCAATCCTCCTCACTAGGCATACTCTCTTCTTTTCTCTCGAAGCATGGTTATTCACACATAAGTATATGCAAGTGAAAGATAATGAATTACGAAGAGTAACTTGCATATGTCAAAGAAACGAAAGCACTTTGTGAAAATTTTATGGAAAAACCTCATATGATAACTATGTGCACCAATGAACCAAAACCATATGCTTACTCTTGAGATAATCTCCACAATCAAATTTAACCATCTTAAGAATCATGAAAAAGATCAATCAAAAAGGGTTGTAATGGGGCTAGACTAAGAGGTATTCGATATTTGGATAAGGAGACTTAAAAACGTCACCATGGCCTTTGGCAAAGCTCAAATCTCCTTATGTCTTCTCGCCGAAAAGGTCAAATTTCATCTTGTTGGACCCATACTTCATTCTTTTCTTCCCATAAAACATTACAACAATACTCAAGACAATAGCCATGCACAAAAATTTTTCTTTTTCCATGCCTATGCCGTGCACATTTTTTCTTGCTCTCGGTATTTTTTTCTCTCTTTTTCTTTTGGTCCGAGCACATTTTTTTTTCTTTTCAATTTTCTAAGGCACGGCATACATACTTCTCAAATAAATTCATGGCTAAGTCTACCCCACACTTGTTCTTCTTCATCACACACGCAAAAACGATTTCAAAATTCAAGCTTTGCCAATACTTTGATCAAGGGTAAAGGCACAACTATACTAAGCTCATGGAAAGTGTTTTAGGGTGATGAAAGAAAAGGCTCAACGTAGGCTCAAAGGGGTTTTACTAAGGTGTCCCACGACGGGCTCCAATAGGCACATGCTTTATTTGGCAATGGTGGTAAACCTAAATGATCTTTATTCAATCACATTCAAAATCAAGGTATTTTATGATATAAACGTTTCGAAAATCAACAAGAGTAAGTTCTAGCATACTAGAGTTCATTAAAAAGCTATGGCACATAGTCATCGAATAGTCAAAGAATTATGAGGTTTCATGCTTCCTACGAATCTATCAAATTTTATCTTTTTATCGCTCAAGAAGAAAGCAAATTGGCTCTAAAGCTCACATAGGTTATAATCGAAATAAATTAGCTAAAACATGCATGCTTCATAATCAACAAGTCCTACATGCTCCTACCAATGCACATAATCCATGAAACTCACAATTTTAATTGTATGCACAACTATCATCTATATATGCAAAGAGGAGAAAAACATCATTGACATATTAGGGGCATCCTAAGACTCGAAACAAACAAATTTAAACACTCTATTTTTGTGGAACAATTTTCTGAATTTTTCTTTTCTAAACTAAGCACACAAAAGTACAAAAACGGAATATGCTATCCCACCCCACACTTAGAAAATTACATTGTCCTCAATGTAAGCACAAAACAATATCAACGAATTTCCTAAGCATGCAATTGACTAACATATCCCAACATATCATCACAAATCAAAGAAGAAGAGAAGGGTTAAGAAATTTCAAACTCTCGGTGATGTCTCCTTCACTTTTCTTTGATCGACTTGGGTTGCCTCCCAAGTAGCGCTTTGTGTTTATAGTCCATAGCCTAGACTCTTTACCGTGTGTTGCATGTGTTCATCTTGTTCCCAAGTAGCTCAAATTGGCATGAAGAAGGGCAACAAGAAGTGCATCGCACCTCGTGTCCGTGTCAGCTGTATCGGTGGTGTCCTGCATCGTATCGGAGGCAGATGGGGGCGTATCGATGATTAGTGGCTGCGTGTCCGAGCCGTGCTTGGCAAGTGGACTGGAATGTGGCTCGGCAGCGCAGGTGGTCATGCTGCCAGCAATTTCAGGTCCGGCAGCATCCTCTTGGTGTGCCACGAGTGGTGCATCGTCAATAAGGCAATCCTCAATGATTTGTTTAAAAAAGGAATCATAGTACGGTTTGAGACGATGGCCATTGACTTTGAAAATATTGCTCGAGGTGGGGTTTGAAATTTCTATTGCGCCATGAGGAAAAACTTGAGTGATGATGTAAGGGCCAACCCAACGTGAGCGTAGCTTACCCGGAAAGAGTCGAAGTCTTGAGTTGAATAAGAGAACTTTTTGACCCACCTCGAATTTCTTCCCTCGTATTATCTTGTCATGGTAAGCACGAGTCTTCACCTTGTAGATCCATGCGGCATCATAGGCTTCATTACGGATTTCTTCAAGTTCATTGAGTTGAAGCTTTCTATGAAGACCGGCATCATCAATGTTCATGTTGAAGGCCTTCATTGAATTCGGACAAGGATAGATCATATTTTTACTCAACTCAAAATCACGAAACAGACATATTTTGCATTATTTTCCAGATTTCTCAAACTTAGCCATTTTTCGGATTCTTAACCATTTTTCGCCAAATTCTACCAAATTAACACTAAACTATATTATGACTCTATCTTAGACAAATAAGGGTTAAACAAAGCATAAATGAGGGCATAAGCATATAATATCGTCGCACATTGTGCTCCTATCAGCGCGCTCGGCCGTACTGTGAGTGGATTTTTATTTTAAATAAATGCATACATAATTGTTTTAATGAAATGAAGTTTATTTTAAATGAATGATTTGAGAAGCATGAGAAATCGTATAATTAAAATGATATTGATATTTAAAGAACTTTATGGGTTTGGGGTATATATTTACTACTATTTTGAATAGTACATAATTTTATGCGGAAATGAGATTTCTGGAAATAGCATGATTTTATAAATCATAATTGATCATTTTGAGTGTATTTATATTTAAAAGACCGGAAATGAGATTCCAGGGATTTTATGATTTCGTTAATTGTGATTTCACGACATGTGAGACATGTCGATATCATCTATATCGTTTTCGATATTATTTTACGATATGTGGATATGTCGGATATATATGTATATATTTTGAGGCTATTATATTATTTATGATTATTATAAGTCTCAGATGTGCGGTCGGGGACCGTTCTGATTATATATATAAGGGGAAACATATTTTCGGTTTTGTTTTCAGATTTTCACCATACCAGGGTCCAGATATATATTGATGCTAGCTAGTTTAGTCGCCTGATCCCATGCGAGGTGACGACTTGACCACATAGGTCATATTCACGCTCGGTGGTCGACGTGTACAGGCAGCGTGGGATGCTCTAGAGTCTTGGAGAAGAGAGACTCTGACCCTTAGCCTTGGAGGCTCATCATTAAATGGTGGTAGTAACGTTCCCCTGTTTTATTATATGATATGACTAATGGGATTGGTCAGGATATTATATTAATTGGGTTTCGGGAATATTTTCGACTTTCATTTATTTAATAAATTCCCGAACCAGCGGGGCTGGATTTTTAATTACAAGAATATTTGGGAATGGGCCAATGGGATTAGTCCAGTTATATTTTATTTGATTATTCGATATACCAGTGGGGCTGGGTTTTTACTACAAAATGATTTGGGATTCGGCCAATGGGATTGGTCGTGGTATGTTACTATTTGATTATAAAAGTATTTATTTTGAAGGTATAAACAAAATATTATTTGTGTATTTGAGATATCAGCGGGGCTGATTGATTATTATGATTTTCTTAAACGTGGGACGTTTTACGAAAATGCATGCATAGTGGTTTTCAATTATAAAATATTGGGGAAGTAATATAATACTTTTTATATCAGGTACTATACGATATTATTTTTATCCACTCACTCTAACGTTTTTTTTTTTATTACTTTCCCCTGGGCCATTTGGTTTAAATCTCCCAGTGTGCAGAGTAGTGATCAGAAGTCAAGGGTACTCGAAGTCGAGACATAGTCATCATCGTGGTCGTTTCCGCTAGGTGGGATCTGTGATCCCTTATTCTTATATTTCTTGTTATATTTCCATTTGTAATTCTAGTTCATTTTGTTAGATTGCTCTGATTACATGTGAGCCAGTTGAATTAGATTTTGTGTTTATTTGTGGCGGTTGTTGTGATTTGGGGAGCAGGTGGCTCCAGGTGTTAAGGTTGGAACTGGAATTTAGAAATGTTTTGGTTGTTGCAGGTTTTAGGGTTGTCCATCTTAAGATTGACTTATCGAATTATCGATATAGTTAGTCTTAAGGTGGTCCCCGCAGGATCTTATCCGGATTTCAGGGTGAAATCCTGGGCGGGTCCTGTCACTTTAGGTCCATTACAGCTGATCCATGCTTCAAAAGTCCAAAGGAAAGCTTTCCTTGTGCAACCTGGAAACCACTCTGTTTCTCAGCAGTTTAATATTTTAGAAGCGAGGTAAATGTAAATACGATTTTTAATAAAACCTTAAAGATGGGGTAAATAACTAACATTATGTTGAAGGAAAAACGTATTATGTGCCTTCGTCAATGTAACGGACGATAGATAATTATGTAGTCATTATTGTCATTAATGTATTTCCTATTACCGTTGTAATACTCACCCTATATAAAGGGGATTATCAATGAAATGAGTAGACCAATTCCGATTATTCTACAACACGTTATCAGCACGTAGCTTTACTCGCTGAGATTTTTTCAGCCAAGACAAAAAAAAAAAACACTGACAGAAAAAGAAAAAAGAAAAAAACCCTAGTTTCCCCCCTCCGCCGCCGCCGCCCCTCGCTAGGCCTGCACCTCCGATCTGATCTGGACACCCAAAGCCCTGCGCTGTAGTTTCTTGATCGGCTCCTATCCGGATCGACCCCATCAAACCCGACGGCGCCAGATCCGATCCGGTTCGTCCTCGATGAAATCGTCCTCGCTGACAAACGACGTCGTCGTCCCCGGATCCAGTCGTCCCCGATCGTCGTCATGACGCCTAGCCCAACGACGCAAGAGACCCCGTCGATGACCTGCATAGACCTCAGATCAAAATTGATCTGGGCACCCATCCCTCGCCGGACGACGCTGCTCCTTCGATCGGACCACCACCTTCTCCGATCGTACCCTCCCGTGCCTCGTCCTACTCCGATCGACTTCCTCCAGTCGACACTGTCAACCACCGACAATGTCTGGATCGACGACGCCAACTCCGCTCGACCTCGCCCCGGATCCGATCGCCTCGCCCCGATCGCCTCGCCACAATCGTCCACTGCTCGGACGACCCCCGATCGCACCCCTGCTCTGCAGAGCCGACGACGGCTTGCCCTCCGCTCCGCGCCTCTGCCGCGACGCCTCCGCCGCTCCTGCCTTCAGATCGGACCCGACCTTTGCCGACAAAGCTTCGTCGGCAGAAGCTTGATCTCGACCCGGATTTGGACCTGATCCGACCCGGCCCAGCCCCTTGGGCCTGACCCAACCCGAAAAAAAAGAAGAAAAAAAAGGATTTTTTTTTTGGGGGTAAAATACAAAGGTAATTTTTGAAATTACCGCACAGTAATTTATATTTACTGTATAACTATTTACTATATATCTATTTACTGTTTTTCGAATTTAATAGTAAATATGAAATTTTTTTTTTAATTTATATAGTAAATGTGAAATATATATGATTGAAGTGACTAATCATATGAATATTGTTTGTTTTTATGTGACTTATCAATTACGATGCGGCGATTAATATGTGACGACTATTTGGAGTCGGAGATCGAGCAATCGCTTAATATGCAGTTTATTTGGCAAACTAACAAGTAAGATCTAATTAACGTTATCATTTTCATTAAATCGTTAATGATATAATGCTCAAACTTATCTTATTATATTATGACATATATTTATGAAAATTTGAGCATCATTATATGTCTATTTTATTATGTTAAATAATTGTTTTTATTTAACATGTTATTTAATTTGAGCATTGCTATGATAATGCAAATCTCATGAGCAATACAATATAAAAATGGACAAACCAATTATTGTGATAAAGCATATTCACGAAGTAAGAAAAATATGACCATTACAAATTTTGGTCTTGAGATCCAATTTTAATTTCTTGAAAAAAAAATTTCATCATGGATATTTTCTTGATTATATAAAAAGCAATGATAATGAAATTTCATTAGCTTTACATGCAATGAATATGGAAACATCAAAAAAATTTATTGTGATAACGAAATTTCACAAAGCATTTGATTTCCATAAAGTATATTGGTTTATTTTAGTTGTCGTGAATGTCATAGACCGCGAAACTAATATATTTTATTCTTCCTATATTTTACAGATGGTTTAACCATCACAGTTCGACTTTGACACATTGGGCTCTGAAGAACTTGAGTTCCAAATTCCCCTATTGAGCCAACAAAGGCTTGAACATGGTATATTTATACGAACTGCTTTATGTAAATAGCTAAATATATAATTTCAATATCTTGAATAACAACGTAAGGTCTGAAAAGAAATTCCCTGGAACAAATTATGCAAAGTAATGCAACAACCCTAAAACAAAGGGCAATGACGATGTAAGGTCTGAGAAAACAAAGGGTAATGACGATGTAAAGTCTGAAAAAAAAAATTATTATTTCTTAGAACAAATTGTGCAAAATAATGCAACAACCCTAAAACAAAGGGCAATTACCATGGACGTAAAGATTTCTATAATCATCCACAAGCAAGTGGAGATAATGTAACATTTAAAAGATGACATAGGGGACATGTCATGTGCAGCGAAGCACTCTGTCATTGTTGTAATTCAATGAACTATTGATACGTACATTATACGCTAGCAAAGAATTAGCTACGACTTTTAATAAAAATGAAGAATCATATAAATACGCGGATTTTGGAAAAGTATCTTCAATATCCAACAAGAACATCGAAAATGAATTTACAACTGAAGACATAACATATGGGAAGAATATGTCAAATGACACATCTCATTGCAGCTATTAAAAGAGCAAAAAGGATCTGGCTCAATCCAAGATAGACTTTGATTAGTCTACTTTTAAACTTACAAGATATCCTTATAAAGGCCATTATGCCTAAATACGACTTTTGGTCCTAAATTAGACTTTTGGTCTTAAAATTTCTCTCTCTAAATTGGACAAGACTAAATGTAATCGTTGGCATGTTAATTTTTTGAATCTTCTCTAAAGGAATTGAGATTATTCAAATTGTATTCATAATACACATGATTCAATTTTCTACATCTAACTTTGCAAAGTATTGCATAAAGTAAAGCAACATATCATAATATAGGCATGAAACAAAGAACCGTGTGTAAAGAAACGCACAATGTAATCCCTAAAATAATAGTACTGAAGAACAGTAACACTATATCAATAGTATATGATAATGATTAGTATATCAAAGAAAGTGATAATGATCAGTATATATTTTCCTTTGGGATTCATAATACACCTGCCTAATTGGGATTACAATACCTTTTCATTACAATCCCCATCGATTTACTCTAAAGAACTTGAGTTACGTTTCGATGTATATATTGAGCATATGTCAAATTGACAATTTATGCGATAAAAGAAAATTGAATTTTGTTTTCCACATTATAAAGAAATTTACGCCACGATTTTTCATGTGAAAAAGATACAAGTGAGAATTCATTTGAGCTCCTTTGCATTACCTCTAAATGACTGCGAATGTAAACGAGCAGTATTAGAGAAGATTATATGTCAACTTAGTAGGTTCTAAGTAACCGCTAATTAAATCCAACGTCATAAGAAAATGATCTTTTGGAATTCTGACATAGATTGGCTTTGATATGGTGATCCATACATTAAAGAAACTACTATGGACACCCATATTTTTGGATAAATAGAAGCAAACACCAGAAGAATATGGTTCACACACGAATCTGAGGACGATCAATGAACATTTTATCCTCAAATATTGTCATATAGGGTTGAAGACGTATGTTCAATTCCTAAATTTCGCCGCTCCCCCAATGTGGCATTATAATATATTTGATGCACAAGCATATGCATTTATACCTTATTATGCTTCTCCTATCCGTCATGATTTTATGGATAAAAGTACATCATTCAAAGCCTATTCGTTAAAGCAATTATGATTGAGATCATCATATGCAAAGGACACATGAGTTTCTCATTATGTTGTTATATTGAATCAAAAGAGGATTCAGTGGATCGATTCAACCAACTTGCGGACACCATAGATATTTTATGGTTTTGGTTGTTGTGTCGACACACTGGTCACGTGTCATGACACCATCCACAATTAAAATTTACGCTGCTTATGCTAGAAAGTCAAAGCACTTAGGCCAGGTTAATTTCCGTAGGTGTGATGATTTTATGGCTTATTATATGGGATTTGTAATGGACATCATATTCCTATATATAAAAACCCAATTGGTCTCACGGAAAACGACTACAGTAATAGTCTTAATATTGGTAAAGCACACCAATACTTCCGTTTTGGGTTATGCAATTTTTGCATGCAGCGTTACTTTTTCATCTATGGCCATCATCATTGAACCAATTTACACCATAGCTAGTGACTATGTGTGAGGATTTTAAAGGATTTCAAACGAACTTATAATCCTTGAGCTCTTTTGGATTGACACGGATCTACAATCCTTGAGCTCCATTAAATGTTTTTATGTGCCAAAATTGCGCCGCCACAGCGCATAATGATGGGTCCATTGAGATGAATAAATATTTATGCTGGATATGAACTTCCAGCTATAGTCCGCTATGTCGAAACCTTGACAGGCGATCTCTTCACCGCTAGATTTGCGGAGTGTCACTTTGATGAGACAGTCTTCCCGTCGTTAGGGGGAGATAAGAACAAGCATGTTCAAGTGGAACGACAGGAATTGTCGTGGTTTGTCCCCACTGTGTCTCATCTCGATCCCCAAAAATCACACAAAGTAAGGTGTGTAGATATCTTATACATTAAAGTGACGAGATCACATAAACCTGCTGCAAATATACCTGCAAGGATTGTGTTTTATCAAAAGGACATGGTACCACCCAAGAGGAATTGGGTATTGCACTGCCACCATGGATGGTGGCATGGTGACGCCATAAGTGGCATAAATGGTGTCACAGGCCGTGGCTCTCCAAGGAAGAGGGGGAGGCCACCTTAGGTTCGATACATACTTGTGTAAAGGAAGAAAACAAGTTTGGCACAACCTGATCTATTGATCAGTGATACTCAAATCTGTCTCATGAGAATATTTATGGATTGTGGTTATCATTGGGGGACGCCTCAAATGTTAGAACCAATCCTTAAAGTATAGAGATCTCTACAAACACATTACACTAGTGTACATGAGGACGTGGAATAATGAGTCTACTATCGAACCATACTTCGTTGAAAAATGTCAACTTAGTAAATTGGCCTAATGGAAAGAAGCGATCCAGTATAAACAAAGAGATAGGTATTTGGGCAGGTGACGCCGACACCGCAAATGTAAACCCTATCAAATATATCTTTGTTAGAATGCGTAATGAGAATAAGAGTATGCAAACTCACCTTATGGCGCAAGGTCTCTCAAAAACGCACTGGAATCGACTACGAGGAGATATTCTCTCGTAATGGACTACGATGAGACAAACTCTCGTAATGGATGTCATTGCACTCCACTACCTTGTCAGTTTGGTAGTTTCCGAAAAACTGAACATGCAGCTTACGAAAAGTGATCAAAACATATATCTCTATGGGGATCTAAATTAAGAGATATACATGAGGATCCTAAACGGACTTGATCCACCCAAATCAAGTGACTCTAGATCACATGAGTACGTTTGCAAAAGAAATTGAAACGTTCACTAAAGTGACTACTTGATTGGATAGAGATTGGTGAATTATGCCCTTGCGTGCTCATTATGGATATATATGAACTCTAAATGAAATAAGAGAAACTCAGTGTATTATCCTAAGTTGAGAATGAAAAAGATTTTGGGAATACACAGTCTTGAAATGGAACTCAAGGACTGTAATGATGGTGACCATACATCAATCGGCTTAGGCACTCTAAAGAATAAAGTGAGGCCTACATATACTCCCATGATCAGTCGAAGTCTTTACTATAGATCCGTTTTCATCTAAAGGAAGATGACGAAGAAGTATTGGGAAATGAAATTCCTATACAAGTGCAATAACGCATGATTGTACTTAAACATAATATGTAAGACTCGACCTCTCATTCGATGTAAATTTGTAAAGCTATGTCTAGCTATGCGCCTACGCAACGCAAACCGTTCTTTCATTAAAGATATGAAAGATTTGGGCTGATTCAATCTCTACATAGAATGTGACATGATAAAGAAATTATCCACGTCATAGCTAACTATGCGTAAAGAAAAACGCATTAAAGGTGAGATAAGAAAATCTGTTATTACAGATCAATTTCTAATCTCTTAATGGTTCACCCATACTCTAGACGAAGTTATGACTATTTTGTTATATGAAGGTCATACCATGAGTGAACCTGATGTTCAATATGATCCTATGTATTCGGCTCATGAACAACCTTATCCTCAAGATCAAAGTAAATCAAGTTGGATCTGAGGACGATGTGGCAAGATTTAGTTACTAAATCATTGCTCAAAGTCACATTTGGAAAAACATGTGAAAATGCATAAGTATGCTAATAAGACTGAAGCTCCCTTGATCAAATGAAAGAATCAGGGAGAAACCCATGATTAATGTAAAAATCAGGGGGAGGTGCAGACATCAGGGGGAGTCTAGCACATACATGTTGTTTTCAAATGTATTAGGTGCGTTGTGCTCTTTTTCTCCTTAGACCAAAGTTTTATTTTCTCCCATTGGGTTTTTGTTACTTGGCAAGGTTTTTAATGAGGCAACACCACATGCACCATGTTACCCCTGACTCGGCACAAGGGGGAGTGTTGAAGGAAAAACGTATTATGTGCCTTCGTCAATGTAACGGACGATAGATAATTATGTAGTCATTATTGTCATTAATGTATTTCCTATTACCGTTGTAATACTCACCCTATATAAAGGGGATTATCAATGAAATGAGTAGACCAATTCCGATTATTCTACAACACATTAGAATTATTTGTTACAATTAAAACTTGGCAGGAAAGGAAGCACAAGGAAGAGTACACAAATTTGTTTATTACATAAAACTAAAGATGGTTATTCAATTGAATAAGGGCTCCTTTGCTGAGGATAAAACTCAGTAAGGAGAGAATAAAAAGAGTAGCAGATACACTTTTATTTTCACAAGCTAGAGATGGTATATTTAGAGAAGAGAATGAGCTCATTTCTTTGTTGTAACCAATCTATTAAAACAGACAGAGAGAGAGGTTAAGCTTCCTTAAGCATACTTAAAAGAAATTTTCAATAAACCAAGTAAACGATAGAACTTTGCCTTTAAGAAACTTTACAAGTGGAATTATTTCCAGTCCTTGATAAGAGACCTTTAATGGACAAGGACACTCAGAAAATCATTTTATGCAGATGAAATTCGATAAGTCAGAATTCACGAGGAAGAAAGGAACTCAGGATGAAAAGGATCAAGTTCAATGCATAATCATACTCTGTTTGAAGAGAAAAATAATTGAAAATAATGGCTTTTATTCATGCTGTGAAAATTTCCAGCAAAGTATAATTCAAAACCAAATGCTCAAGTCTCACAACAAATCAAACAAAAGTTAAGATAGTTATATACATATTAATAAAAACTGCACCAATGCCTCAAAGAGGAAATCTTCAACAACAAATATTGTAATAAACCTTGAACAAGCTCTCCTTTTTGTAAAAGAGGTAAACCTGGAAACATGTATATTCTTCATGGCAAAATTTTGCTTGTAAAGGCTAAATAATAATATAGGGTTGTAGCAAATTCCAGCAAATTAAACCTAATACCAAGATGATGATAGCATACCATGAATGTAAATATAGAATAAGAACAAAACGTCTGCTAGTTGTTTAAGACAATAATCAATTGTCATCACAAGCGAAGATAAAAAATTGAAAAACCAGGAAAGAGCAATTTTTTTTAATTAATTCAAACTCGAATCATAACTCAACTTGTTTAAGTGGAAAGTTCACTGAGAGATTCCATATAAGAACAAGAAAATGAAAAGATAGAAGAGAAACAGAGTCTACTATACGTGCTTTACAGAAGAAGACCAGCGATAAGAGCATTAGTTCTTAAATTTGTTTTGAAAAGCTCCAGCTAATATCCAATTCAACGGCATGATCAAAGGCCGAAAATACGAAAGAAAACAATAAGATCGAATGATGATCATCCATTCCATAAATTACAGATCACCAATACTAAAAAAGAATCAACACTCAACACTCAAATTCGATAAATCATTGTCTAAACATTTGAGGTTTATAGAAACAACGAAACAATAGCACCCAAGTATTAGAATCTAGTTATAAAGAAATTTGGTTTTCCCTACCAATCAACAGAAAAGAGGATCAAACAACAGCAAGTTATCAATCCAAAAGTAAAATATAAATAAAATAAACTTAAAATTGTCATACTGTACTCCAGGAACATAAACCATTCATTTAATAGACTTGCTCTAAGACAAATTCAATAGGATAAAAGGAACAACATTTACAGATTGAGACACAGCTGTTGCGATTCATAATCAACAAATGAAACTACACCAGAAGTCTACAACAATATAACCTTACTAAATTCACACGAATGAATATAATCATCATGGTCATCATGCCGATTACCATATGCAATCAAAACGGATGACCCTAACAGAATATAATTTAGAATAGTATCAAGTTCCTAAATTTCTAAAATCCCAAAAGTACGATCCTATTTCACACCCAAAAATTTATATCCAGATGTCATATTCCCGCTCTGATACCATTTGTAACAACCCAAACAACCTTCTGAACTAGAATTCAGCCCCCAAATTCATCAAATTTAATCGTCTCGGCCTCACTCCATCGAAAACCCAAACTCTAAAATTTTGAATTTCAAATTTCTCTTTACCTAGATTTCGGTTCGATTCCTCTCGTGGAGAGGTTGTTCGGGTCGAGGCCTCCCTTCCCCCCTAGAATTGGGTCGATTGGTGGCTAGAGGAGTGAGTTCTGGTTCGACTATGTCGAACCCCCTCGAGCCACAATCGGTAGAATGGCAGTGATATGTACCACGCTGCTGCCATAAAAGAGAAGAGGAGGCCAAGCGGGTCCGAACGCTGCATCGAGGGTGTACGAACCGAGGGTGTCGCTGCATCGAGGGCGTACGAGCCGAGTTGGTGGAAAAAGGAGAGACCAAGAACAGAAAAAGAAAAGAGAGAGACTCGAAGGTTCTCCTCCTCTCCCCCTAATGGAACTTTATTACATGCACAATTTGTACCTGCAAAATAATCTCATACATATATTACCCTTCTTGTGTCGAGTGTAGTATTGACAAGTAGGGATCGTTTTATCCGGGGAAATCAAGGGCATTTAATCACACAAAGCATCACATATTAATATGGGGGGTTTTGGATTTATATCTAACAACTACTGATTTTTACGAAAATTAAAAGACTAAATTAATATATACATATGATCAACATCTCTTACACATAACACAAAACACAAAACACCACACAATATATAATTAATGAAATTAATCAAGGTAATTACAGCAGCAATATAACAATTAATCAAGAATCAAATTGGTTCCAATTTTAATTAGAGTCCTTGGCGGCTCATCTAATCGTTAAGACTTCTTTAGTATTTAGAATTATCATGGCGAGTAATCCTAAACATGGTGCTAATCTGTTTAAGAACACTTGGCATAGAAAGTAAACACGAAGAACACATAAGCACAATAAGCCAAATTGGAGACATGCAACAAGTATGGCGTCACCTCACCTTGATTTAACATGTATGTTTTCAGAATTACTCTAGCCCTTTGAACCAACATGAGGCAAATCAACTTTGCGCATAATCAACCTCATGTAGTATCCGGCATGTGAAGTAAATACACAAGTTTCGGCCATGATCAAGGCCGAACTCATGCATTAAGTTGTGCTGCATACGAATTCAAAAAATAAACCAACATAATTAAAGAACAAAAATCGAAACATGCTCACATACTGTTGACAGTAGCCGCAGAGAGGCTACAGTAGGCCCGCAGACCCGCAGCAAGTGCACCAGGGCCCGGCCCAAGGCTCGGGACCGGATCACCAGCACCCGGCCTCGGGGCCCAGCACTCTATCCAGCCTTCAGGGACCCTGGGGCCGGGGGCGCCAGCCTGCCAAGGAGGGCACCAGAAGGAACAAACAGAAGGGAACCAGTCCCACATCGAAGGGTAAGGTCAGCCCTTACCCTCAACCACCTATATAAGGGCCCGAACTACCCTCTTTATTAGGTAACTTATCTCTCTCCCTGCTTACATACGTGCCTTGGTTATATATATTCCAACTATACTAACTTAGGCATCGGAGAGGAGAAGACCGGCCCGCCCGGTATTCCCCTTAGTGAGCAGGATTGCAGGAGATGGAGTTGGATTCATCAAGTATCTACTAGACCCCCGGGTTTAGACAGAAATAATTGACGCCGTCTGTGGGAAGCTTGAACGAAAAGCTGTGTAAGCAACACCGTTGGGAAAGAACTCGGAAATGAGTCAAGAGAAAGGTACCGCCGAGGAGGGACGCCTTGCAGTAGTGCAGACGCTCACCTCCACCCCAGCCGTCACGCGGGAGCCGCGCGGCGACCGGGGCAACGGTCAGGAAGTAGGGAGCTGTGGGGGACCATCCGGCATGCCGGATCCCCACCACGACAGCTCGCGCGGGAAAGGCCAGGTAGAGGAAGAGGACAGTCCAGAGCGACGGGGCTTCTCCTTGACGTTCTCAGATGATTCAAGCGATCGATCTGAGAGCCCGGACCGGGACCCTACGTACAGCCCCGGCCATAGCAGTATGGCGGAAGAGCTACGGGCGATGGCCGCGGAGGTCAGTCGTCTGAGAGAGGAGAGCGACAGGGACAGAGCCAAGTCCAACGCTCGGTACGAGGAGATGGAGGCGGTGAATACTGCCCTGGTAGCCGCCCTGGAAAGGGGACAGCAGCGCAGTGACGCCATGGCCGAGGCACAGGCGACACTCTCGCCGATCCCACCTCAACACACCGAAGCAGGGCAATCTTCGGGCGGTCGGCCCGGTGACCCTATGCGAGAAAAGCCGCTAGCAGGCACAGGCCCGCCGAAGAGCACGACAACCTCCCGCCAGCCCGGCGCTTCGTCAGTGGATGAAGCTTAGACTCCGACCGCACGAGCGCTGCAAATGCTGGCTGACACCGGGTCGGACTTAAAGGCCCAAATGGAGGCCAACGAGAGAAGGGCCGCGCGGCCGATGGAGGGCGCCCGGTTTAATGAGCACATGGGCCCCTTTTCGCACCGGGTCATAGAGTCAGGAAGATCTGGCAACCAGAAGTCCCTCAAGCTCACCTATTCGGGATCCGGTTGCCCGTACCAGCATCTGGACAACTTCCGGTCCCAAACCTGCGCCAAGGGATACTCCGATGCAGTCTGCTGCAACATCTTCCAGGAGACTTTGTCTGGAGAAGCGCTCAGCTGGTTCTACGAGCTTCCAGCAAACTCGATCAAGGCGTTCGAGCAGTTAGCCGACCGGTTCGTAGGCCGCTTCATTCTCCGAGTCGAGGGAGCCCGGACGTCGACCATCCTCTTCAATTGCAGACAAGCCCCCAGAGAGGAGCTGAGAACCTTCGTCAACCGCTGGCAGACGGCTACGGCCGGAGTTCGGAACTTGGACAAAGGCATCGCCGAGATGGCGTTTAAGCAGGGGCTCCGAGCGGGCAAGTTTTCCTACGCTGTCCGGGTAGAACTCCCGCAGGGGTACGACGAGTTGATGGCTATGGCCATCCGACACGCTCAGGCCGACCATGAGACCTATGGGCACCACCTACTGAAGAGGAGGCGGGATGAGCAGCAGGAAGACCATCCCCGGGAAGAGAACCCTCCGCCCGGCCAGGAAGCCAAGCCCAGTCAGCGGACTGAGAACCGCACCACTCGGCCCTGCCGGAACGCCAATAGCAGAAACTGGCCACAGTGGCAGCAGAGGTCCTATTCTGATAGGCCCCAGAACGAGCACAAGCCGGTACCGTTCCACCAAGAGCGCCCCCTTGGCAATCATGCCAGCACCACCACCGGCCGGTCAAGAAGTCTTCACCGCTCTCACCACTTCCTATGAGGATATTTTGCTTGAGAACGGGAGCGTCATTCCCCCACCGCCCAAGAGAAAGTACCCGAAGGGGAAACTTATAACGGCGCAGACGGGCAAGTACTGCTCTTATCATGATGAGGCGACTCATCGAAAGAATCAGTGCTGCACTCTCAAGACGGTGGTGCAGGGTTTGATTGATAACGGCCAGCTCCAGCGGTATGTGGGGTAAAGAAGAACATACCCCGACCGGGAACGTGACCAGGCCTGGTAAACCCACTAGCCCGAGCGGTTAGTTTGGCATAGTTTGTGGTCCAACCGTTGTAAAGACAAATATATATGCAAACTACTTTTGAGAAAATTTCACCGGCTCTGCCAGTTCCAGTATATTCATATTCAAGCGAGTATAGAAGCAGTAACCGATCCGAAAAGATTACAAGGAAAAGGGCAAGGAAAATCCTAAGGAGCCACGACTCCGCCTTCAGCAGGCAATCCGCCAGCCTCTCCTGCGGCACCCTCGTCGTCAACCTCAGTTCCGGTGTTGACTCCAGCTCGGGGAAACTCGGCACCGTCGGTAAAAGAATCCAAGTCCGAGCGAAGCACTTCTTCCGGCTGCCCCTCCACCGCCTCCTGATGGATGTCCGACTGCTCATGGATATCTCCTTCAACAGCGGTCGGCATCAGGGAAGTATCTAACCATCCCTTCCCCGTCCATTCCGTGTACGCATCCGAGATGCCCTCTTCCCTGGCCTTCACCAGAAACTCCAGGAACTGATCGCTCTCGCGGTATTTGAGAACGACCCGCTCGTAGAGTTCCGGGTCATCTTTCCCGGCCGGAGAACCCGAGGCGGCGCGCAGAGCGGCAGCTCCCACTTGGAGCTCGTCCACCTTGGCCTCCAGTTCGGCCCGCTCCTTCTCCAGGCTCCGGTTCTGCTCCTCCAGCTTCTTGGCCCTCTCCTCCGATCTGGCCTTCTCCCGGTCCGAGCGAGACTTCTCCACCTCTAGGCGCTGTCGGATCTCCGATAAAGCAGTTATCTGTCTCTTCAGCTCCGACAGCTCCTCGCTCGCGTCCGGTTTGTACAAACTGTACAGCAGCTGCGCAGCAACAAAGGCAAGTTAGTCAAGCAGCAAAAGAAAACAAGCTACAAGCAGTATAGTGGTACCGTGCGGTATTTACCCGAAGGACGGATTCCTTGCATTTTGGGCGATTCCCGCCCGCCAAGGCTCCAGCAACCCCGGGTCTGTCCAGACCAAGGCCGGCCAAGTCCGCCGCCACTTGCCGGGCGAATGCACCATCTGGGCTTCCCCTCGGTGCCTCTGCAGGTAGGGGACTACTCTGCCGGGCAGCAGCAGCAGCCTTCTCCCCAGGAGCGCTACTTTGCGCACCGCTGGTTATCCTGAACCGTTTGGCCAGGTTCTCCCGCGCCGACTCACCGGTAAGCGTTACCAAAGCGGAGGAAGGAATGTCCCCGCCTTTCCGTTTCTCTCCCCGGCCTTCCGGAGAAGAAGATTGTGCGCTTACCCGGGGGGGACGAGCCACGTGCGGCACAGGCACCGGCCGGTTTGGGATCCTGTTCATCCCACCGGGAATCCTCACTGTCCCCCCGGTACTCTTGCCCTTTCCAGGCGCCAGAAGGCCCGCAGCATGATGAGTCTTCACCCGCTTCAGGACATAGGCGTCGTCATCCAAGTCCATGGCCCTCGGCTCCGCATGGGTCGTGACCCAGCCGGATCCCTCGTCCACCGACGTCCGCGAGACGATCTCGCCTTTCTCCCTCAGCTGGTTCAGGAGGTCTTCCCCGTCCATCGAGAGAGTGGTTTCGGGCTTGATAGTCGCCCGCGAAGATGCACCTGCAAGAAAAGTAAACAGTTAGTATTTTGGCAAAAGCTAGCACAAAGTATCACCGCTCAAGGGCTTCCTACGCACCGGGACCCCGCCCGAGTTGGCAGTATTCCAGCACTTCTCGTCGGATGAAGTTGGAAGAACTCCGTTCCAGATCGTCCCAACATCCGATTATGGTTAAGACCCTCTCATACTCCAGATCGGATAGCTTGTACGACTGGTCGCCAATGGGTTGGAAGGCGCCAGGAACCCGGTACATTCTATTCCTCGCCTGCCACCTCCCGCCCACCATCACCACCTTCTTCCTCCAGCTATTGTCTACCCATGAAGGCATATTGGTGATGATCGGTGGAGGTTTCCGGGCGTTGAAGGACAGGCAACCCCGGGACCCCTGTTTCCTTGAGTAGGACAGCCTATACAAGGACCGGAATTCGTTTACTGTTGGCATACTCATTCCGGACAAATCGTATAGGCAGCCGGGGCTCAGTAATCGCCTCCACTGAAGCCCAGGAAGCTGCGCGGGCGACACTTGCAGCGCACTCAGCATATACTGCACGAAATTTGGCAGCGGGAACGAGAGTCCATGCCGGAACTGATCCTGATGCGCGGCAACCCAACCTTCTTCCGGGTTGCAGGCTGACTCTCCAGGATTCAAGGACTGTAGCAGAACGTTATCCGGGATACCCCATGTCTCCCGGAGCGCTGCAATCTCTCCAGGGGTCATGCTACCCTCCGGTTTATCACACACCACAGCATACTTCCCTCTGCCAATAGTGTAGCTCACGGCCGGAGCACCCGCAAGGCGCACCCCGCGCGGTATTTCAGTCTCCGAGGATTCAGCCCCGGAAGATGAAGACGAGGACGGAGTCGAAACCCTGCTCCCGGAGCAGTCAGCGACTTCGATTTCCGGGGATTCCGAACTCAGCCAGTCATCCAGCCTCTCCGCATCATCCACGAGGGGACCTCTAGCAGCCGATTCAGAAGCCCGGTTAGAACCTGAAGATGACATCTTAACCTAGGGGAAGAAAACAAACCCTAGTGCTCGTCAGCAACAGGCTACAACAACGCCTTCTACGGCCTCTCCCCAAGTTCGCCGCAAAGCAGTTCCGCCAGCGGCAGAGATCCCTCCCATCCCCGCAAAACAACAAAACCAAAACAAGAACAACACCGAGGCAAAGAAATCAACAAACTTACCGATTAGTATGCTCAACCGAGGACAATCGGCCCTGGGAAAGCAGTGCGCAATGGTAGGGAGCGTTCAAGAAAACGGATCTCGTGGGGCAAGAAGGGCTCAGAGTGGTCGCCGGATTCCTCTCTTTCTCTTAGTTTCTCCAAAGCAAGAAGCAACAGCAGAAGGAAGAGCAGAAGAGGCCTTTTTATAGAGGGAACTGATGCCCTAGGCAATGGAAATCCCGCCAAACACACAAACAGGGCAACTCAAACGCCTGCGAATCCAGGCCCTTCATCTCAAGACCGCCCCCCACTAGCACGTGTCCCAGCATTGGTAAACTGCCCATGCCATCATAACTGACGGGACTGATGAACTTCCTCCTTAAATGCATGTCAGCCACTTGTCCCACACGCTGGCGACAGGAAGGTAGGAGCGGGAACCAAGGAGTCCGGCCCTCCTACTTCCCCATATTCCACGGTTGCACGCCACCTTTGCTGCAAGAGTAACCGGTCATGATTTCTCAACCGACTTGAAGACCTCTCTCGCGGTTATGATCATCCAACCTCTTGGAGAGTATCCATCCGGGTATGAACACCCGTCTTGATATCTCGCCCGGCACCATGGCAGTTCGCGGTTATGATCATTCAACCGGCTGCATGGCTTCTTCATTGCATATTACTGGGGGACTCGTCTCGATATGGCATGTCGCCCGGTCGAGTTCCGCCCGGTCCGCAGCAGTTCGCGGTTATGATCATTCAACCGGCTGCATGGCTTCTTCATCGCATATTACTGGGGGACTCGTCTCGATATGGCATGTCGCCCGGTCGAGTTCCGCCCGGTCCGTAGCAGTTCGCGGTTAGGTATCACTCAACCGGTTGCACGCCATCCTGCTGGAGACCTCGTTTCGATATGGCATGTCGCCCGGTCGAGGTCCATCCAGCTGCATCTCACTGGGGGACTCTTTTCGATATGGCAGAACGCCCGGTTGAGTTCCGCCCACCGGTTACGACGCATCCAACCGGCTCGAGAGCATATTCCGGGAATAAGACCCACCCGGCCCCATGGTATTTCACTGGGAGACTCGTTTCGATATGGCAGGACGCCCGGTCGAGTTCAGCCCAGTACCATGGCTGACCCCAGTCATGAGAACATTCGACCGGCTTGGGCTTTATACACCCGGGTGAGTTTACATCTAACCCATGTACGCTTGTCCAGCAGGATAAAAACCCTGCATCGCACCAGCTGCGGCAAAAGTGGGCTGCACGGCGAGCTTTGTCACCTCAACGCCACCCCCCTACCGGGAACATAGTTCACCCAGTCCCATGGCATTTCACTGGGAGACTTGTTTCGATATGGCAGGATGCCCGGTCGAGTTCCGCCCAGTACCATGGCTGACCGTAACCCTGCGGATCTGCGGGACAAGAGCAAGACAGATTTAAGTCCCCATTCAAGATTGCACTTGACCAGGAACTTGGGGGACTTGTTGACAGTAGCCACAGAGAGGCTACAGCAGGCCCGCAGACCCGCAGCAAGTGCACCAGGGCCCGGCCCAAGGCTCGGGACCGGATCACCAGCACCCGGCCTCGGGGCCCAGCACTCTATCCAGCCTTCAGGGACCCTGGGGCCGGGAGCGCCAGCCTGCCAAGGAGGGCACCAGAAGGAACAAACAGAAGGGAACCAGTCCCACATCGAAGGGTAAGGCCAGCCCTTACCCTCAACCACCTATATAAGGGCCCCAACTACCCTCTTTATTAGGTAACTTATCTCTCTCCCTGCTTACATACGTGTCATGGTTATATATATTCCAACTATACTAACTTAGGCATCGGAGAGGAGAAGACCGGCCCGCCCGGTATTCCCCTTAGTGAGCAGGATTGCAGGAGATCGAGTTGGATTCATCAAGTATCTACTAGACCCCCGGGTTTAGACAGAAACACATACAATCCCTGATTAGAAATCGCAGTACATTATGAACAAAGCCGAAACTTTAAACAACCATATAACAAATTCGGAAGTCTAAGTTTAAATTAATGAAACCAAATAAACATTCACAAATCCTTACAATCTTCATAGACAAAGTATTGTATTTATACAGAAAAATAAAAGCCATGAGAGTAGAGTGAATCACACTTTGAAAAACCTTGAAGAAAGCTTCGGCAATGGTGTGGATTCGGTGGAAGTGGAGGTGCGAATTTGATAAGGTGATGGAGAGGGTTTCGGCTTGTATTATTCTTTGGAAGTGTGGTGCTATTTTGGCAGAGCTTTGGTTTGTGAAAGTGAGAGAGAGAAGATATCTTTTTCTGACTATTACATGGCTATTTATAGAGGAAATAACCTAGAGAAGCCGGCCACAAACCAAAACCGGATTGGTTTAGGTTTACCTTGACTTTCTGAATTCGGCAGAATGACCTCCGTGCATTGATTACATCATAACTCTCTCTAGAAAATAGCTATTGAGGTGATTCTAACTGATATGGAAACTAGACTCCCGTGGCTTTCTATCCATATAAGGCTCGAACTCTGATTCATTGTGAGCTGTCATGGAGAGTCCGTGGAAGTTGGATAATGTGCACATGAATTTTCCCGAAATTAATCAGGATTCTTTTTCTTTCTCTTGTTATCCGAATTCTTTTCTTGTAGACTCTTTTTGGACTGATCTTGGACTTGAATCTTCTCATTAAGTTAGTGTGGACATGTTCAACAAGTCTTTAGGTCCATTACAGCTGATCCACGCTTCAAAATTCCAAAGGAAAGCTTTCCTTGCGCAACCGGAAAACCACTCTATTTCTCGGCAGATTGACCTTTCTCCAGTAAATCTGGCATAACGCCTTCCACAATGATCTGATTGGTGTGATTCCAAGTTCTGGAGAAACTAGACTCAAAGTGTTTTCTCCATATAAAAGGGTTTCCTCAAATTCCAAGTGAAACGTCCGGAATAAATTCTTGAAATCAGGACACAGTTCCAGGAAAATCTTGTTAGTCCCTAGATCGTTTTGTTCAAACTGCCAAGTTTCTGCCATCTTTTGGGTGACTTTTCGAGCTCCAATTGATCTGAAATTTTGACACAATACACTCCAGCTTGCCAGTTATATGCCTGCCAAATGTCATCAAATTTGGAAAAGAATAAGTCAGTCAAACACAGGCCTCAATATCACGAAAACAACATATTTTGCACTTTTTCTTCAGATTTCTATACTTAGTCGTTTTTCTGACAATTAAGCACATTTTCTCCAAAACTCTACCAAAGCAACACTAAACTATATTATGACTCTAGCTTACTCTAAATAGACTTAACAAAGCACAAATAAGGGGTAATAACACATTAATATCATCGCACATTTTCCTCCTATCAACTACCCCACACTTATCTTTTGCTAGTCCCTTAGCAAAACAAAATAAAAGACTCTACTAAAACTGCTGCCCCTAAATGACTGTCTTAGGATCTTTTAAACACATAGCTTTCAAGTTAAACATTCAAATGTAAGCACAATAATTCCAAGCATAATAGACATGTTTCATGGTATGAATAAGTAAGAAGTGAGAAAATCAGCATGTCAACATGTTAAGTTAATTTAATCTTCCTCACTAGGCATACTCTCTTCTTTTCACTCATGATATGACAATATTCACTCAAAGTATATGTAAGAGAATAGATTGTAAGACAACAAATAGCTTGCATATTTCATCAAATCAAAGCCCTTTGTGAATAATGTTATCAAGATAAACTTCATATAACAACTATGTGCACAAATGAACTAAAATCATAAGCTCACTCTTGAGATAATCTCCACATACAAAGTTCACCTATTTGAAGAATCATGAGAGATCTTTACAAGGGAATATAATGGGGCTCGGCATAAGGTATTCGTATTTAGGATAATTGTGAGAAAATGTCACCAAGACTTAGCAAAACTCAATACTCCTTATGACTTCACTCAAAGGGCCAAGTTTCAACTTGTTGGGCCCATTCTTCAATCTTTTTCGATCCCAAACATAGTGAAATCGAACAAAGGTCATGTATACAATGATCGACCTTCAATTTACAAACAAACTCCAATTTCACAATCAACTTAGCAAAAATCACTTGAAACCGTGCCTTTTTTTCATTTTTATTTCGGACTAACATTTTTCTCTTTTTATTTTTCTGTCCGAATTGTTTTTCTTTTCTTTTCTTTTAGGCACGACATTAATCAATTTATAAACAATGCTAAGTTCACCCCACACTTGTTTGACAACATCACTCCAAGTTACAATTCCACGATAATAAGCTTTACCAAGTCTTGAGAACAAAGGTAATGGTATAGCTATTCTAAGCATATGGAATGTGTATAAGGTGATGAAAGATAGGCTGGTAAGCTCAAAGGGGTTAAACTAAGGAGTCCCACAATGGGCACAAATTAGGCACATGCTTTATTTGGCTTTGGCGGTAATCCTAAAAAGATCTTCTCAATCACTTTCAAAATCAAGGCATAGTCATGAATAATAGTCTCAAAAATCATCAAGAGTAAGTTCTAGCATTCTAGAGTTCATTAAAAGCTATGGCACATAGTCATTGAATAATCAAAGAATGATGAAGTTTAGTATAAATTTCTTCCATTTATATTATCAATAACGCACAAGAAGAAAGAATCTGGCACAAAAGATCACATAGGATATTATGGAAACAATTTAACTCAAACATGCACGCTTTATTGTATGTCAATCATAATATCACATGTTCATACCAAGCACAATATCCATGAAACTTACAATTAATTCTTATGATTATGCAAAACAGTCATCTATGCATTCAAAGATATAATCATCATACACTTTTTTAGGGGCATCTATGACTCGATCTTAGTTAAAAACAAACGAAATTTTTTTAATTTTTCTGTATTTTTCTTTTTCTGACTCGAAACAAACTAAAATAAATGAAACAAAACAAAACAAAACAAAACACATGGAAACATGTATCACTACCCCACAGTTAGAAAATTACATTGTCCTCAATGTAGATCAAAATAATGTTGTAATTTCTAAGCACATGATAAATCACATATCTCCATTTATACAATTCAACCAAAAAGAGTTTAGGGATTAGAAAATGCAAACTCTCGTTAATGGCTCCTTCACAATTTCGATTGAAATGGGTTACCTCCCATGCAATGCTTAATTGTTTATAGTCCTTTAGCCTAAACTCTTCTCTATTCATCCGCTCGTAATTGGCGCCTCTTAGAGGTGTACATCCACCAAAAGTCGCTCCTCCAATTGCTCATATGAGGCTTTAATCGATTTCCATCTAAACTTGTTGCCGGTCACTTCACTCATAATCCGCATAGTGTCATCAGAGAGAACAATAATGAGAGCCGAAGTGGGAACCCAACAGGCACATTTGAGGACACAAGGTCCTTCAGCCATAAGATCTTTTGTAGAATTCAAAGAATGAGTTAGTATAGAGTTAGCAAATTAGCGAAAGTCAGAAGAAGTTAGTGTACCAATATACAACAATTAAGTAGAACTTAATTGCAAATCATGAACACAAGTTTAGAGTTTGGAGTCTCTTCTTGTAACACAAGTCGTCCTTCCCAACTTATTGAGAGTTCTAATCAATTGTTAACAATGTAATTCTTCACCTCTTCCTTATGATCTGCAACTGACAATCAAACTCTATAAGTATGTTAGATAAACAAAGACAAAGGCTCAACGAAAATTGTGTGTAGTTACAACATGTTACAGGAGACATACATACAAGAAATGTATAAAAGTTAGAAAGTTAGATTTAGAGTTAGTAAGTATGAGTTAGTAATATGAGTTAGTGAAATTATAAGAAACAAGTAAGGAAAAATTAAATTTACAAGATGTTAGAGTATAAATTACAAACAAGTATAAAAGTATATATCACAAGCAAAGTATAGGTAACACAAAATTTACAAGTATTTAAGCAAGTAATCGGTTTAACAAGCAACAAAGGATTCGAATTTAAACTTTACAAAATTTTCCGAATATATTAAGGCACATCAAGCATGTCGAATTCTTAGTGTCTAATTGCTTTTATTCACAACTTTAAAATTCGAGGTACGTGGAGCAGAGGAGATAACAGTGCAATGGGCTGAAACAGTCCAAGGTAGTGTCATGCTTTTATCCGATATACCTCAAAAATTAAAGGTAATGTTTTAATTCAAGCTTTAAGACGTACTCATGCGCAATCTACTTTAGGTTTCGAAGCTCGGTGGACGTGCGGCCTAGGTGATATCGTCTAGACACAACATTCCGTGGTTTCAGAAGGCTAGAACGAAAGTTCTACTATGGAGCAAGGCAAGACTCGTTGTTGGTTACCACGGAGAGCGAACTCCCTATCGCCCCCTTCACTGAGAAGAGATAGCTGTCTATGGCCCTTGAGATCTAGTTAAACAAACCTTGACATCCATAATAAAGACAAATGAACTAATAGGCGAACCTTTTTGCCCCTTACTCAGTTTGGAATATTGTGTTGACAGTACCACTATTGTCTAATAAAAGCCGCCCTCAACCTCATAAAAATGGATTTGCCAAGTCGTCGCTCGTATGCGTGGGGGGCCAACAATGGACCAATTCCATCATTGAGCAGGGCCCTTTTTCCCAGTCTACTTAAAAGACGGATCTACCAAGGCGTTATTCGTATGAAGGGTTAAGGCTATAAATTGACAATAGAGACCTTACCTATTCCTTCTTCCCCTCGAAACCAAAGTAAATAAAACATAAATAAACCTTTAAACTTCTAGCAATTTAACTAAGAGTTACAAACATATATCACATGATAAATCATATATTTCGGCAACATTATAAAACCTCAAATAAAACCCTAATTACTATTACAAACCGAAAAACTTGAAATTATACAAAACCAAAAATTAAACAATCTGAAATATAAACAAATAAACAATTGTTACAAAGTAACACTTCATGAAATTAAAAAATTTTAATTTCCCCGGCAACGGCGCCAAAAATTGATGGGACTTTATTACACACACAATTTGTACCAGCAAAATAATCTCATACATATATTACCCTTCTTGTGTCGAGTGTAGTATTGACAAGTAGGGATCTTTCTATCCGGGGAAATCAAGGGCATTTAATCACACAAAGCATCACATATTAATATGGGGGTTTTGGATTTATATCTAACAACTACTGATTTCTACCAAAATTAAAAGACTAAATTAATATATACATATGATCAACATCTCTTACACATAACACAAAACACAAAACTCACACAATATATAATTAATGAAATTAATCAAGGTAATTACAACAGCAATATAACAATTAATCAAGAATCAAATTGGTTCTAATTTTAATTAGAGTCCTTGGCGGCTCATCTAATCGTTAAGACTTCTTTAGTATTTAGAATTAGTATGGCGAGTAATCCTAAACATGGTGCTAATCGGTTTAAGAACACTTGGCGTAGAAAGTAAACACGAAGAACACATAAGCACAATAAGCCAAATTGGAAACATGCAACAAGTATGGCGTCACCTCACCTTGCTTTAACAGGTATATTTTCAGAATTACTCTAGCCCTTTGAACCGACGTCATGAGGCAAATCAACTTTGCGCATAATCAACCTCATGTAGTATTCGGCATGTGAAGTAAATACACAAGTTTCAGCCATGATCAAGGCCGAACTCATGCATTAACTTGTGCTGCATAAGAATTCAGAAATTAAACCAACATAATTAAAGAACAAAAATCGAAACATACTCACATACAAACCCTGATTAGAAATCGCAATACATTATGAACAAAACCGAAACTTTAAACAACCATATAACAAATTCGGAAGTCTAAGTTTAAATTAATGAAACCAAATAAACATTCACAAATCCTTACAATCTTCATAGACAAAGTATTGTATTTATACAGAAAAATAAAAGTCATGAGAGTAGAGTGAATCACACTTTGAAAAACCTTGAAGAAAGCTTCGGCAATGGTGTGGATTCGGTGGAAGTGGATCGAGGTGCGAATTTGATAAGGTGATGGAGAGGGTTTCGGCTTGTATTATTCTTTGGCAGTGTGGTGCTATTTTGGCAGAGCTTTGGTTTGTGAAAGTGAGAGAGAGAAGATATCTTTTTCTGACTATTACATGGCTATTTATAGAGGAAATAACCTAGAGAAGCCGGCCACAAACCAAAACCGGATTGGTTTAGGTTTTCCTTGACTTTCTGAATTCGGCAGAATGACCTCCGTGCATTGATTACATCATAACTCTCTCTAGAAAATAGCTATTGAGGTGATTCTAACTGATATGGAAACTAGACTCCCGTGGCTTTCTATCCATATAAGGCTCGAACTCTGATTCATTGTGAGCTGTCATGGAGAGTCCGTGGAAGTTGGATAATGTGCACATGAATTTTCCCGAAATTAATCAGGATTCTTTTCTTTCTCTTGTTATCCGAATTCTTTTCTTGTAGACTCTTTTTGGACTGATCTTGGACTTGAATCTTCTCATTAAGTTAGTGTGGACATGTTCAACAAGTCTTTAGGTCCATTACAGCTGATCCACGCTTCAAAATTCCAAAGGAAAGCTTTCCTTGCGCAACCGGAAAACCACTCTATTTCTCGGCAGATTGACCTTTCTCCAGTAAATCTGGCATAATACCTTCCATAGTGATCCGATTGGTGTGATTCTAAGTTTTAGAGAAACTAGCCTCCCAGGGCTTTCTCCATATAAAAGGGTTTCCTCAAATTCTAAGTGAAACGTCTGGAATAAATTCTGGAAGTCAGAACACAGTCCTAGGAAAATCATGTTAGTCCCTGGATCGTTTTGTTCAAACTGTCAAGTTTCTGCCATCTTTTGGGTGACTTTTCGAGCTCCAATTGATCTGAAATTTTGACACAATACACTCCAGCTTGCCAGTTATATGCCTGCCAAATGTCATCAAATTTGGAAAAGAATAAGTCAGTCAAACACAGGCCTCAATATCACGAAAACAACATATTTTGCACTTTTTCTTCAGATTTCTATACTTAGTCGTTTTTCTGACAATTTAGCACATTTTCTCCAAAACTCTACCAAAGCAACACTAAACTATATTATGATTCTATCTTACTCTAAATAGACTCAACAAAGCACAAATAAGGGGTAATAACACATTAATATCGTCGCACATTGCGCTCCTATCACCGCCCCTCCCCCCCCCCCCCTACTGAGGCGAGGAGAGAAGGAGAATGAATGATTGAAAGAGGGTGGGTACTAGAACCGTGCAGGAGCAAAAAGTCCAATTCAAGAACCATTTTGTCATGCATTTGGGACCCACACAATATAAATATATCTATATCTATATATATAATTATATATACACACTACCAATTAACGGCCAGATTGAAACACTACTTTCAATCTAATGGTCCAGATTAAATCGACTTTTAATTTATATTTTCTATTGACTTTGAAAATCTGGAATTTCATCTTACTGATAAAAATTCAATTAATATTTCAAGCATTCTCGGTATCCTTATGGGTCAAATATACTTCCCAACAAACATCGCTTAGCTCAACTCGATATAAATTTTAATATTTAGTTATTTGCAATTGCAAGTATATCTTAATTTACTTTTTAGAATGTACGGGGTATTATAGATCCAGTATAAAAAAAAGAGATAGGTCTTTGGGCAGGTGACGTCGACACCGCAAATATAAACCCTATCAAATATATCTTTGTTAGAATGCGTAATGAGAATAAGAGTATGTAGACTCACCTTATGATGCAAGCTATCTCAAAAACGCACTGGAATCGACTACGAGGAGATATTCTCTCATAATGGACTACAAGGAAGTTGAGGAGACAATCTCTTGTAATGGATGTCATTGCACTCCACTACTTTGACAGTTTGGTAGTTTCCGAAAAACTGAACATGCAGCTTACGAATGTGGATACAACATATCTCTATGGGGATCTAAATTAAGAGATATACTTGAGGGTCCTAAACGGACTTCATTCACCCGAATCAAGTGGCTATAGGTCACATAAGTGCGTTTGCAAAAGAAAATGAAACATTCACTAAAGTGACTGCTTGATTGGGAAGGGATTGGTGATTATGCCCTTGCGTGTTCATTATGGATATACACACACTCTCAATGAACTAAGAGATACTATATGTATTGTAAATCCTAAATTCAGAATGAAAAATATATTGGGAATACACAGCCTTGAAATGGAACTCAAAGACTGTAATGATGGTGACCATCCATCAATTGACTTAGGCACTCTAAAGAATAAAGTGAGGCCTACATATACTCCCATGATCAGTCGAAGTCTTTACTCTAACGATAGCTCTATTTTTCATCTAAAGGAAGATGATGATGAAGTGTTGGGAAATGAAATTCCCTATATAAGTGCAAAGACACATGATTGTACTTAAACACAATATGTAAGACTAGACCTCTCATTCAATGAAAATCTGTAAAGCTATGTGTAGCTCTGCGCCCAAGCAACACCAATGGTTTTTTCAAATACTCAAAGATATGAAAGATTTGAGCTTATTCAATCCCTATATAGAAGACGACATGATGGAAAGAAAACTATCCACGTCATAGCTAACTATGTGTAAAGAAAAACGCATTAAAGGTGAAAATCTGTTATTGCAAATCAATTTCAAATCTCTTAACAGTTCGTCTATACCTATACTCTAGATATAGCTTTTGACTGTTTTACTACAAGAAGGTCATGCTTAGCATAAACCTGATGTTCAATATGAACTTATGTGTTCAGTTCATGGACAACCTTATCATTGAGATCAAAGAAAATAAAGTTGGATCTGAGGACGATGTAGCAAGATTTAGTTACTAAATCATTACTGAAGTCATATTTGAAAAACATGTGAAAATGCATAACTATGCTAAGGTTATTGAAACTCCTTTGATCAAATGAGAGAATCGGGGAGAATCTCATGATTAATGTAAAAATCAGGGGGAGGTGCAGACATCAGGGGGAGTCTAGCACATACATGTTGTTTTCAAATGTAATAGGTGCGTTGTGCTCTTTTTCTCCTTCGACCAAAGTTTTATTTTCTCTCATTGGGTTTTTGTTACTTGACAAGGTTTTTAATGAGGCAACACCTCATGCACCATTTTATCTTTGACTCGGCACAAAGAGGCACTACCAGAAAAAATACCTTAGGCGACGAAATCAAAAAAATTTCGTCACCTAAGTAGCTCTTAAGCGACGAAACCATGTTCGTCCTCTAAGTAACATATTTCGTGGCCTAAATGGCCATTTAGACGACGAAATCTATTTTCGTGGCCTAAGTGACCACTACTTAGACAACGAAATTTACTTTCGTGGTCTAAGTGGACCACTTGGACGACGAAATTTACTTTTGTGGTCTAAGTGGACCTTCTTAGACGACGAAAATAAGTTTCGTAGCGTAAGTGGTCACTTAGGCCACGAATAAAAATTTCGTGGTCTATGTGGTCACTTAGGGCACGAAAGTTTTGGCTTAGGTGACGAATGAGAATGGGAAAAAAAATAAAAAAAAAATTGAAACGAATTCAAGTATAATTAAGACTAATTTTTGTAGTGTGTTATTTCATATCATTCAAGTTCAAGGATAATTAAAATTAATCACGATATATCTATATAATCGATATCGAGAAAGTCAATTTTATTTTTCATTCCATGTACGTAATATATTATTCATTAAGGAAGGATCGTATCGATATTGAGAAAGGTAATTTTATTTTTCATGGATTGAAAATTCATAGATAATTATGTAGTGTGTTAATACTTTAATGGTGTAAATATTATTTCATTCCATCAAAGTTCAAATGCTTAATTAAGACTAATAAGATACTGTACATTCACAAGGATCGATCAATATTGAGGGTGTCAATTTTATCTCATTCCATTAAAATTCATAGATAATTAAGACCTAGTTTAAAATAATTATATTTTACTTCGATTTTGATTTAGCATGTTAACGAAAAATCTTATATATATATATATATATATATATGCTTCGATCAATAAGGAAACATACATTTGAATAGCTTCGTAGTAATTGGATACATATATTATGTATATGTTCAAGAAGAAAAGATAATAGAGAGAACTTATCTTTTATTGATTGATAGAGAGACCTTTATATAAGCATTACAATAAGTATCCCGATAAATCAGGGATTCCTTATCTATTACAGAATCAACTATACTAGTCTAATTAGGTCAAGACACATCCAGGAAGTTACGGAAATAACCTTCCTATAACACTCCCCCTTGTGTCGAGCGCCTAATGTCTTCATGGTGCTTACCATGTTGCCTCACTAAAACCTTGCCAGCAAAACAAAACCTCTTGGGCAAAAATAAAATGCATGGATGAAGGGAAAAGACCACAACACACCAATACTACACTTGTGAATAACATGTGATGTAGACTCCCCCTGAAGTCTAACAAACTTAGAGCTCTGATATATGACGCATGCCTAGACTCTTCACATGTTTCACATGCATAGATTTTCTCAAAGACTTGGTAAACAAATCTGCAACATTTGCATCTGAACTCACTTCATTAACTTGGATGTTCAGGAATTCTTTTCGTTGCACATTGTAAAAGAACTTAGGCGATATGTGCTTAGTGTTATCACCTTTGATAAAACCTAACTTCATCTGCTCAATGCAGGCAACATTATCTTCATAGATACACGTAGGTTTATCGGTGGTAGACAATAGTCCACAGGAATCACGAATGTGGTGAATAACTGACCTTAGACAGCCATATTCTCTAACAGCCTCATGGAGGGCAATGATCTCTGCGTGATTCAATGAAGTAGCAACCAAAGTTTGCTTGGTTGATCTCCAGGATATCGCTGTATTTCCCATGGTAAAAACATAACCAGTTTGGGAACGAGCACGATGTGGGTCAGAAAGATACCCAGCATCTGCAAAACCAACTAACACGTTGTTGGGAGTCTTTGAGTAAGGGAGACGTCCAGAAAAGGGCACATTTGAGTGGCCGGACGCGTCGCCATCATCATCCTCCACGCCGCCCGCGCCAGCGGCAGTACCATGGTGTACCATGGCACTACTGAGGCAGCCGGAAGCGTCGGTGTGAGGAGGGTGATCGGCGGGATCTTCTCTCTTTGTGCTGAAGGGATAGAACAAGCCCAAATCAATAGAACCTTTCAGGTAACGAAACAGATGTTTGATACCGTTCCAATGACGAAGCATAGGCGTTGAGCTAAATCTAGCCAGTAAGTTCACAGCGAAAGAAATGTCTGGTCTAGTGCATTGTGTCAAATACAATAGTGCCCCAATCGTACTTAAGTATGGGTACTCAGCACCAATAATCTCTTCTTTATCCTCCTTCGGACGGAATGGATCCTTGTTTATGTCCAGACTACGAACGACCATGGGAGTAGACAATGGAGTACATGTATCCATGTTGAAACGCCTAAGCATCTTCTGCGTATAAGCAGACTGGTGAACCAGAATACCCTTGGTTCTATGCTCTAACTGAAGTCCTAAACAGAACTTAGTCTTCCCAAGATCCTTCATCTCGAACTCGGATTTCAAGAATGAAACTGTCTCTTCAATCTCACGTGAAGTACCGATGACATTCATGTCATCAACATAGACAGCTACAATGGCAAATCCAGAGTCAGTCTTTCTAATGAACACGCATGGGCATAACTCATCGTTCTTATAACCCCTCCCAATCAGGTATTCACGTAGACGATTATACCACATCCTTCCGGATTATTTAAGTCCATACAGTGAACGTTGTAGTTTAATTGCATAAGCACTCCGAGGTTTGGAGTCTTCTGATTGAGGCACTGGAATTCCTTCAGGAACTCTCATGTAGATATCGGTATCTAGATCCCCATATAGATACGCAGTAACTACATCCATCAGTTGCATACTCAGTTTTTCGGACACTACTAAACTGATCAAGTAGCGGAAAGTAATGATGTCCATTACGGGAGAGTACGTCTCCTCGTAGTCAATACCAGGACGCTGCGAGAAGCCTTGCGCCACGAGTCTTGCCTTATACCGCAAGATCTCATGCTTCTCATTGCGCTTACGAACAAAAACTCACTTATATCTGACAGGTTTAACGCCTTTAGGGATCAATTCAACAGCTCCAAAGACTTGCCTTTTGTCTAATGAATCAAGTTCTGCCTGTATTGCTTCTTTCCACTTCGACCAATCTGCTCTTTGTTGACATTCAGTCATAGAGTGTGGATCAACTTCGTCGTCATGGATGATGTCTTGTGCGATGGAATAAGCATATATATCATCGACGTGTGTGGAGGTTCTATACACTAAGAGACACGCGTTATTCAAATTGAGCGAGATTTCTTTGTTCTCTGGAGTCAACATTAGTCAGAGACAATCTCATGCGATGGATTCGCATCGTCGATGATGAGCGGATTTTGTGCCTTCGCTCGCTTCTTTCAAGGGTTTTTATCTCGAGAATTTTTCGGTCTCCCCCTCTTCCTGGTGGGAGCCGAGGCTGAAGCTGCTGCCCCTTCAAAGTCCATCAAGGCACCGTTGTGATCCGATTCAGCAACAGCAACGACGTCCCGTAGGGCGGCGCCGCCGCCAGCGTTACCCTCTCCTGAGGATATGCCGACGACACTAGGTCTTAGGGCAGCTGAACCGGTCCCATAATTCGGGACCTCCAACCATGCCGGTACGTTTGCAACAGGTACGTGTGATCTTGTCACTTTCGCAATATCAGTGAAAGCGTCGGGCATCGATTCCGCGACTTCCTGAAGATCGATAATGCATTGCACTTCCAGCTCACTTTGAGCAGTGCGAGGATCATGAAGAGACAAATCGTTGGGGGCACACCATGTCAATTCCTAACGTTCATTCGGAATGAGTGCATTCCTATCTCCCCCTAATGGTGGGAAGTGTGTCTCTTCAAAGTGACAGTCTGCGAATCGCGCAGTAAATAGATCGCCGGTGGTTGGTTCTAAGTAGCGGATTATCGTTGGCGCGTCATAGCCAATATAGATGCCTAAACGTCGTTGTGGCCATTTTGATACGCAATGGAGGCGTAATTGGCACCTAAACTACACAACCGAAAGTACGTAAGTGTGATAGATTGTGTTCAAAACCAGTTACCATCTAGTAGGCACTAAACGCATTGTTGGCAATGGGTCGGAAACGAATAAGCATCGCTGCATGCAGTATTGCATATCCCCAAGCAGAAACTGGCAAATTGGTTCCCATAACCAATGCCCTAGCCACTAGCTGGAGTCACTGAATGGTGGCTTCTGCAAGGCCGTTTTGAGAATGAACATGAGGAACAGGGTGCTCTACTTCAATCCCAATGGACATACAATAATCATCGAATGCTTAGGAGGTAAACTCGCCAGCATTATCCAACCTAATAGATTTGATAGGATGGTCAGGGTGGTTAGCCCGTAACTTGATGATTTGAGTTAAAAGCTTAGCGAATGCAGCATTTCTTGTAGACAACAACGCGACGTGTGACCAACGCGTCGACGCATCAACCAGCACCATAAAATACTTGAATGGGTCGCATTCTGGTTTGATTGGTCCACAAATATCACCTTGGATCCCGTGTAAGAATGGTATATTTTCAGTTGAAGCTTTGGCGAATGAAGGGCGAGCGTGCAATTTAGCAAGCGAGCAAGTCTTACAAAATGAGCGATGGGCATTGGAAATTGTTGTTGTGGCATAAGAGGACACGTTGGGTGTCGCCCCATGTCCCTGTGAAGGGTGGGACGACACGACTTGTGGCGTAAAGGCCACTTCCTCTTTGGCCAGGTGCTCGGCCCCGAAACCCTGTGAAGGGAGGGGTGGTGGCGAGTGTGGCATTAATGCCACGGCCTTGCGAGGAGCTTGGCTTCTGCGCACATCACGACGTTGAGTCGCGGTAAGGGGTTCTTCCAATCGCTTTTTCGACTTTAAAAATGGATGTCCATGGGAGTTCTTTAGAATCCGGATCATCATATCACGGCCGGGGTGGCCTAGTCGAGCATGTCAAAGCGTGTAATCATTAGTGTCACAAAAATTATCAGTGACCGCATATGATTCGAAAACACGGGCTGTAGTAAGATATAAACCATTGTCTTCAATGCACGGCATCTTCTCTAAGATACGGCGACGGCCGTTTTCTTGAGAAGTAATGCATAAGTATTCGTCACCATTCTTAGCATAGGTATCCAAGTGATAACCGTTGGCACGGAAATCCTTAAAACTCAGCAGGGTTCGATTTGTTCTCGGCACATAGAGAGCATCAATGACATTGATAACGGTACCATTTGGTAACATAAATTCAGTGGTTCCTCGCCCTTTGACAACCGGCGAGGTAACTATCAATGTTGTCATTGATGAACGATACGGTATTAAATCCGTAAAAAACTGCCTATTCCTTAGAATAGTGTGGGTAGTTCCACTATCAACTAGACACTCAACTTCACCGCGAGACATCTACAAAGAGAAGAAAACTTGGGTTAGTTTCTCGCGGGACACAGTCTAATCACTACACCACAGCATAGAGAAAGAAAGGGGATGAAATCCCATCGAGTGTATCACATGGCATTTGGATATTATAACTTCGACTTAAGTCGGAAAGTGCAAGGTTGAATGTTACATAACCAAGCAATCATCAGAAACCAAAACGAAGCCGAGGCTTCGCACATTGTGGTGTGGAACACCTTTGGTAACTGGGATAAAACGAGGACAAGCCTCCTAGGATTGGTGTTAAAACACCTCTCTGGCTGCACACTAGCCGAAGCTGTGGATGTCAATAGCACATGGTGCCGTGGCACCAGAGTGTGGCGAGTATCAAGCCTACTTCAAGTTAATGAACCGATGGAGGCTCGTTCGCTTCCCTTTATTTTTTTTATTGAGCATAGGTGGGATTATAAGTCTAAAATATAGAGTCAATGTAACCCAAAGATGGCATCACAAGAACCACGTGAGTTGTTAATACACGAACCTGATTGCATAAAAACATAAAATTTCTCACAATATGGGAAAACAGAGAAATTTTATTAAGTGTCAACTTGAATACATCAACTTCTAATTCCAAAATAAACAGACTAACATGAGTCATAAAAACATGGCGAGTGCCATTACAATACTTGATAAACTAGAAAAGCCAAATACATGGACTAATCAAAATCTGGGACATCAAGAGTTTGTGGTTGCGCCTTTGGTAAATACACATGATGAGCATAATTTGCTTCAATCATCTCGTCCTCAGCATAATTGTTTTCTTCAGACAAAAACTTCTTGTACTTCTTGTAGGCATTTAACATCTCCTTACTAGCTCGACAGTCGCGATGGTAGTGTTTGGAGGAACCACACTTGTAGCACGGAGCAAATTGGGCATTCCAATTATTGCTATGAGGTCTAGGAGGGTTTGGTACCGGGCCTAGACGGGGTCCGTGGCCGGTCCGGCCTCCCCCTGAAGGTGGTGCGGTTTCGCCACCTTCTTTCCTCCAAGTGTTGGAGCGTCGTGTCACTTTGTTTCCAGCATTCTGATTTCTTCCACGTACCGGATTGTATGGGGCATGGCGGCCTTTATTTTTCTGCTTTGAAGCCTTCCCATAATGAGCCTGTGGTGTTGGAATTGGCTTTGTACCAACAGGTCTCTGGCTACTATTGAGCCTAATCTCAGAATGACGCTCTTTTTTAGCCAATATTGCCATAAGGTCAGAGAATGTCCTGATTCTGCCTTCATCAACTAAGATCTTATACTGATGTCCGATGACATCGTAGGCCAAGGGGAATGTGTTAAATGTCTTCTCCAGAAGATCTTTATCGGTTTTGATGACGCCAACCGTGCCAAGATCCGCCTGTAGACTAATCATATCCTAATTGTATTTGTCTACTTTGTCATAATCCGAGAAACGGATTTGTTCTCATTTAAGGGTGAGCTCTTGAAGAAGCATGTCATGGACATTGTTGAATCGTTGCTGGAGCGTGTCCCATAAAATTTTGGGATCTTTTACTGACAAATATTGTCGCTTCAGAGTTGGGTGGATATGGCGCCTCAAATACTTGAGGGTCTGAGCCTTGGTATGGTCCCCAAAAGGGGTGTTGGCGGCTGCATCAGTCAGAAGGGCTGGAAAACCTTTACTTTGGAAAGCAATTTCAACATCGGAAACCCATCTATGGTAGTCTTTGCCTTGAAGATCTAAGATCTCAAAATCAGGGCGTGACGGTGACGACGACGACATCTACAAGAGAATAAAATGTCGGATTAGTATCACTCATAAAGAGGTACTATCAAGTATATATTGGAATTATAAGGGATATATTCGGTCACATAAGTGATATTTTTTTTTCAATGCAAAAGCATTTTTGATGCATAAACCGGCGATATCATATCGCACCTTCAAACAGTGGCGTACTCAGACATCCACAAAAGCATCTTTTTCTTTTAATTCCCTTTCAAACGCGATTCCCCCATGACCATCACTTAAAACTGCGACCGTAGGGGTGATGAATTCCCCATTCTAGGTATCATCGGCGATTTAAGAATGGCCGGAATTGGAGTAGAAGAAAGGCTAATAGTGCCTGATATAATATATCTTTAGTTCAAAAGTAGGAACTTTTAGAAAATTGTTACCTTTTGGAATTGATCAAAAGATCGAGTGCGTAAAGCTTGTTCTTCGACTCTTGTCTGATTCTCGAGCCTCTGCTTGCGCGAGTAAGCTGGAGGAGCTATCTTGAAAATTTGATGGCGAGTGAATGTGCTGGCGGCCAAGCGAATAAGCGTGGCGGCCGAGCGAATGGACGTGAGGCCGAGCGAGCGAGCGGGCGGGCGAGCGAACGTGCTGGTGGCCAAGCGAATGAGCGTGACTGCCGAGCGAGCGAGTGGGCAGGCGAGCAAGTGGGCGGGCTAGCTAGCGAGCAGGCGAGTGAGCGAGCGGGTGAATAAGCAGGAGGCCGTAGGGGGGGGCTGCGGCCTAGGAGAGACCGAGAAGGAGTCACACGGGTCGCGAGAAGGGAGGTGCGGCCGACGGAATGGATGGAAGAGGAGGAAAAACTTATCAGGGTTTTTCTAGGGTTCAGGGAGATTACGTGTTGATAACGTGTTCAAGGAGAAAAGATAATAGGGAGAAAACTTATCTTTTATTGATTGATAGAGAGGCCTTTATATAGGCATTACAATAAGTATCCCGATAAATCAGGGATTCCTTATCTATTACAAAATCAACTATACTAGTCTAATTAGGTCAAGACACATCCATGAAGTTACGGAAATAACCTTCCTACAACAGTATAAATATTATGTCATCCCAATAATATTGATGTTTAAAGACAATTAATTAAGAGTAATTATGACAATTTTAATGTAAATTTTGAGATCCAAGTAATTTTCCTTCGTATTAATAGAGGATCGTATCGAGAAGTTAACCTTCTATTTCATTCCATACAAGTTCGTAGATAACTAAGGCTAATTTAGAAAAAAATTGTGTGTTACTTTTTTTTTTTTAGCATGTTTAAGATATAGATACATGTATATATCGATAAATTTCTAGTTACCATAAATTAACTTCATAGTAAATTAAAATTAATTACCATAAATTTCTATTAAACTTTCAAAATATAACTAATTAGGGAACGATATTGATCGAGAAAGTCAACATTTCTATTAAGGTTCATATATTAACAGTAAGTCCAATATCGATCAGTAATATTGAAACGTTGAAAAAGATTTGTATCAATACTAATCTGTATGTAAATCTCATCTCATTCCATTGATGTTCAACGATAATTAAGACTAATAAAGATTCTGATATATAGACTTTGAAATCTAATTAATTAGTCTATAATTATTAAATTAAGATCGATATTGGGAAGATAATTTTATTTCATTAAAAATAATTTAGAAAAAAATATATGTTATTTGATTTAGCATATAAAAGTGGAAAGCTAACTAAGGATAATGAAGATTTGGTAGTAAATTATGAAATCCATTAAAAAAAGAAAATCGAAAAAAAAAAAAAAAAAACTTAGGCGACAGAATTTTCAATTCTTCGTTGTCTAAGTGGCCTCCAATAAGAAGGCATGGCGCGGATCGGCCATTAAGCTGTGAGGGCATCTAATCCAACGACTAGGATTAACCCAATTCATATCTCTATAAAACTCAACCTAGTTCTCCTACCTTCAGCCTTATCAAACCCAAATTCAATGTCAGATCTCAAATCCCACGCCTCCTATCTCCTCCTCCGCCGCCGCCACCGCCACTTCCACCGCCTCCCTCCCCTCCTTCGACCACTCAACCTCACGCGCCTTCTCCGCCAAACACGGCCTCGCCGACCTCGCCTTCTCCACCAATGTCTCCCACGGCGCCATCCCCGCCTCCCCGCCGATCCTCCTCGACAGCCGCGTCACCGTCTCCGAGGTCCACCTCTACGGCGACGTCGTTCTCCTCACCAACTCCAACCCGAATTCATCTCCAACTCCTCCTCAACTTCTGGATCGGCTACTTTAGTCAAGGTCGTTTCCTCTCTCCGCCTTGTAGTTCCAAGACGCACCGCCAGAGAAGAAGACGAGAAGTTCGATTTCTGGGTTTTAATCTTCTGTGTAATACATGTATTCAGCAACTTTTTTATGTTTGTTTCATGTCAAATTTCACTCTCTTGTGCTATCTCTGTGATGTTAATGAATCATTGATGTTCTTGTTTGTTAATGTGATCCAACACCATCTCCTTCAATTCAGTTTGAGTATTGGATTGATATGTCAAATTTGCTGGGTTTCTCTCAATCACATAGAATTGGGAATTTCAATTAAGAGGGTTTTTTTTTTTTTTAAATAATAATACTTAGGCGACGAACAAAAATATAATCGTCTCCTAAGTGGACGACTTAGGCGACGAAATATTATCTTCTCGTCGCCTAAGTAGTTTAATAAAAAGAAAAAAAAAATTACTAAACAACTAAGGCGACGAAACTTTTGATTTTCGTCGCCTAAGTGAAGCTCAAGCCGACGAAAATTTTGTCCTCTAAGAAAATTTGGTCGTCACCAGAATAGTTAGAAGACGAAAATATTTCGTCGTCTAACTACTTAGACGAAGAAAATTTCGTCATCTAAGTACTTTGGCGACGAAAAACTCTCTTAAGTGACGAAAATTTTTCGTCGCCTAAGATTTCCAGTGTTGTAGTGAGGAGTGTTGAAGGAAAAACACATTATGTGCATTCGTCAAAGTAACTGACGATAAGAAATTATGATATTATCAATCAAATGATGTAACGACTCAGTCAATCATTATTGTCATTATGTACGTTATAATTACTATTGTAATATTTATCATATATAAGGGGGTTTATCAATGAAATGATTAGACTAATTCACATTTTAATCGAACAAAAGTCGTTTTTTTTTTGTCATAGAAAGTAGCTATTCCGAGGACAACGGAGGCCTAAAGTCTGCAGTTCAATCAGTTGTATAGAGTCAGTTTAGGGAATTGGGATAAGCAAGCCGGAAGTCCCCATCTGCCTTTTCATTCTTCGGACCCTCTCTCTCTCTTGTGCCTCTCCAAATTCCAATTCCAGTTCCAATGGAGAAGGAGGTGCTCCCTTTCTGTACCAGCCTTCTCCGACGACCTTCAGCGCGCATAGAAACTGCCGTGTTCTCATGAGTGTCCTGCCTAATAGACTCGGAGTGATCAATGGCCTGCTGGGTTTAACATAGTCGGCCTTGAAGTAAGTCTTTTTCAGGTTTATGATCAGTATTGGGGTTGGCAATGTTTAGCACCATATCTGATAATTTCCTGCTTTTCTTCGAATTTGGGTTTCATATTGTTGTCTTGATTGTTTGGCAGCATAGTGGGATCTTTGTTCACGGTTTTCACAGAAGCAATGACTACCCCATTCCTCGAGTAGCATCTAATTTTGATGGGGTCTATTTGCTGCTGCAAAACTTCTCTTTTGTCATAGTCTCAAAAAGGTACTCCTCTCCTGCTTACATATTATATGGGCGCTTATAATCTTATGAAAATGATCCCTTTGTTTTATTTTTGAAGTTAGAAATATATATTTTGGTTATGTGCATAGATCTAATCAATTAGATAGTTAGATGACTTGTTTTCTGAAAGTATTAGTATCGTATAACAAACTGAAGGTCTGTGATTTACTTTGTGCATTGCATTACATTTCCAGGATCTGTGATCACAATTATACGGCAGCAGAGTTCTCTGAAACTATCTTTATACAAATGATGACAAAAAATATCTAGCTTAAATTCTTTAAATTATATGTGTTTTAGTTTGCCTTGGTTAGTTTCCATACGTACCGGTAAAGAGTACTAATCACTGAAGCAATACAGGCTACTCTTGCTTAAATTTCTCTATGAACTGCTGTCAATTTTAAATATTCATTTTACGATCTACTAACTTCTACCTTTTTAAGGTTGAGAAAATTAAACTCATGTATGTTCACCTGACATTTAAGTGACACTAAATGAAAATAATCAAACAAAAAATATAATTTGGTTTATATCAGAATGCTAGATGAACGATATTTTGGCATCCCACCTTATGTGTCAGCCTATGTGGATGGATATACACCACCCAATCAGAGTGTTTCACTAAATGACGTGGTTGTCCCACATAGGCTCCCATTCTTTGATGACCTTCACCTTGCTCTTTTCCATCAAAAGTTTTCCAACCTTGATCTTGTGGCCTAGAAAATCAACTTCTTCTTTGGCAAAGGAGCACTTCTCATTCTTCACATAGAGTTCGTTCTCCCTAAGGGTTTGGAACACTATGCTCGACATGCTCCTCCAAAGTCTTACTATAGACCACAATATCATCGATGTACACTACCACAAACTTATCAAGGTAAAGATGGAATACCTTATTCATCAACTTGCAAAAGGTAGTTGGAGTGTTGGTAAGGCCGAATGACATGAGTAGGTACTCGAACGACCCGTATCTTGTTACACACGCTGTCTTCGGTTCATCTCCGGGTCCAATCCTTATTTGGTAGTATCCCGAGCGAAGATCTAACTTGGTGAAATACCTCGCTCCTCCCAATTGATCGAATAGATCTGAAATCAAGGGAATTGGATACTTATTCTTGATTGTGATGTTGTTGAGCGCCCGGTAGTCGATGCACATCCTTAATGAGCCATGCTTCTTTCTTTGGAATAAGACTCGGGCTCCATACGGACTCTTCGATGGTTGAATGTAGCCAGCATCAAGCAACTCTTTTAGTTGCTTTCGAAGCTCCTCTAGCTCCGGGAGCGCCATTCTATAGGGCGACCTTGAAGGGGGATTTGCTCCAACCTCTAGCTCGATAGCGTGATCCACCTCTCTCCTAGGTGGTAACCTCTTTGGCAACTCCTCGGGCATCACATCCTCGAACTCCCTAAGGGCTGTCTCTATCTTGCTTAACAAAGGTTCAGACTTCCCTCCAACCTCCTCTTCCATCTTCAAGGTTGCTAGGAAAGTAGGGTCGCCCTTCTTCCATGCTCTCACGAGGTGCATGGCTGATAGGGTGCGTGTCTTCTCCCTTGCTGGCCTCACCACAGTGATGCAGGAAAGAAGCTTAAAGCTTCTGTTTTGGGGCTGGAAATAGGGTAGACACTAGAATAGAGGGAAACAAACCAGAAAATAGAGAAACTTGTTGTAGATTAGAGTAAGGAACGAAATACTTGAGTTCTTGGGCTAGAAATCCCAACAAAACTCTATATAAACTGATTTTAATCAACAATGAACTCCTACAAGACTCTCATCCTTAGATATTTATACTAAGCTATTGCATCCCTAATAAAGACAGCAATTAAAACAAAACCAGCAAGAAATCAGAAAGACACCACAGAATACCAAACAACTTAAAACTCCTATTTTAATTAAAAACTTTTGGATGCTCCTGCATCAATCCCACCGGGTGGGAAGAACTCGACTCCGGCGAGAAAGCCTTTAAAACTTCAGCATAAATCTCAGGATCAAGTTTCTTTAGCTCTTCCTCTGCAATCCAAGTGCTTTCACTAGCATGCTTGCCCAACCACTTCACTAAGAAACGCCTGTACTGATTGCCTCTCCTGGACCTCGCCTCCTTAACATCCAACACATCTTCAATAACATCAGGCCTTGCCTTAGGAAGTTGACGAGCTTGTGTCTCTGTTGAGACTGGTTCATCATCAAAGCCTGCAAAGGCATATAAATCTGACACATTAAAAATTGGGCTGATTTGAAGCTCAGATGGCAGCTCTATCACATATGCATTTGAGCTGATCTTTTTCAGCACTTTACACGGCCCAAACTTCTTCGACTTCAACTTATGATAGGTGCCCTTAGGGAATCTGTCCCGCCTCAAATGTACCAAGACCATATCTCCTTCTTCAAATTCTTTCACCCTTCGTTGTTGGTTAGCTGCTGATGCATAAGACTCATTGCTAGCCTTGATAGCTTCTCTCACTTCTTTATGTACCTTATTGACATGATCAGCAAAGGCTTCTCCATCATCACTAACTCTTGCCTCTTGAGGTAGTGGAACTAGATCAAGAACATGTTGAGGTTTTAAGCCATATGCTGCCTCAAAAGGTGTCTTCTTTGTAGAACGATTCACTGAATTGTTGTAAGCAAATTCAGCTTGCGGGATAATCTGATCCCATGTCTTCACATGACTTCCAACAAGGCATCTCGGCATATTTCCCAAACTCCGGTTGACAACTTCAGTCTGACCGTCTGTTTGAGGATGACACGTGCTAGAATACTTCAATTCAGTTCCAAACTTCCTCCACAAAGTCCTCCAAAAATGACCTGTAAACTTGACATCCCTATCAGACACAATAGAGGTTGGCACACCATGTAGTCTCACCACCTCTTTGAAAAATAAATCAGCCACATGTGTAGCATCTGAAGTTCTTGAACAGGGAATAAAATGCGCCATCTTAGAGAAACGATCCACCACCACAAAGATGCTATCATACCCTTTAGCTGTTTTTTGAAGACCCAACACGAAATCCATGCTAATATGAACCCATGGAGCTTCTGCCACTGGTAGAGGTGTGTACAGGCCCGTGTTTGGGATGTACCCTTGCCAAATTGACAAATCTGACATTTTTGAACCAGCCTACTCACATCTTTGTACATTCCAGGCCAATAGTACCTTTCATTTACCATAGAAAGTGTCTTGTCTCTGCCAAAATGCCCTCCTAACCCATTTCCATGAAGCTCTCTTATGATCTGTTCACGTAGGGAGCTTGCTGGGATGCATAACAAATTCCCCTTGAATAAGTAGCCTTCATGCAACTTGAATGGCAACATCTTCCATCCCATAGGACCCTGGACTTCAGCCATTATAGAACCAAAGTATGGATCAGTAGCATACTGATTTTTCAATTCTTCAAATCCAACAATCTGGGTGTTCATCACATTCAGCATTAGGGTCCTACGACTCAAAGCATCCGCTACTTTATTAGACTCACCACTCTTGTACTTGAGGGAGAAATTAAACTCCTGAATATATGAGCTCCATTTGGCATGCCTTGCATTTAACTTCTTTTGAGAGTTCAAGTACCTTAAGGACTGGTGGTCTGAGTACACCACAAATTCTTTATAGGCTAGATAGTGCTCCCAATGTTGAATAGCACGAACTAAAGCATAAAACTCCAGGTCATATGTAGAATAGCGGCATTTGGCATTAGATAGTTTCTCACTGAAAAACTCCACTGGTCTTCCTTCTTGACTAAGAACAGCCCCTATTCCCAATTGAGATGCATCACACTCAATTGTGAAAAGCTTCTCGAAATCAGGTAGAGCAAGGACCGGAGCTTCTGTCATCAATTTCTTCACCATTTCAAAGGCCCTTTGTGCGGAGTTTGACCACTCAAAAGAAGAATGCTTCAAGCACTCGGTGATGGGGCTCATAATAGAACTGAAATTGCGAATGAATCTTCTGTAAAAAGATGCCAAGCCATGAAAACTTCGAACTTCTCCCAAGGATTGAGGTACTGGCCACTCCTTGATGGCTTGCACCTTGCTTGGATCAGCTTGCAACCCATCTGCTGAAACAATAAACCCAAGAAACACAACTTCCTTGCACATGAAAGAGCATTTCTTCAGGTTTATATACAATTTCTCCTTGCGAAGGGCTCCCATGACTTGTCTTAAATGGACTAAATGCTCCCCTTCCGTTTGACTATATATTAATATATCATCAAAATAAACGACAACAAATAAACCCAAAAATTCTTTGAGTACCTCTGTCATAAACCTCATAAATGTGCTTGGAGCATTAGAGAGTCCAAATGGCATCACCAGCCACTCAAACAGCCCCTTCGGCGTCTTAAACGCTGTCTTCCATTCATCACCAATCCTCATTCGAATTTGATGATACCCACTCCTCAGATCTATCTTGGAGAACACCTTGGAACCCACTAATCTGTCAAGCATGTCTTCAAGACGAGGAATTGGAAACCTGTATTTTACAGTAATCTTGTTGATAGCACGGCTGTCCACACACATCCTCCAAGACCCATCTTTTTTTGGTGTCAATAATGCTGGAACACCACACGGACTCTTGCTTTCTCGCACAAATCCTTTAGCAATAAGATCTTCCACTTGTTTTTCCAACTCTACTGCTTGTGTTGGCGGCATCCTATAAGCAGGCAAGTTTGACAAAGCTGCACCTGGAACAAGATCAATTGCGTGTTGGATTCTTCTCATTGGTGGCAACCCTGGTGGTAGTTCATCACCAAACAGATCCTAAAACTCCATTAGTACATGCTGAATTTTTGGTGAAAAATCAGCAAAATTCAAGCTCTGCTCCTCTTCTGCTCCTTTTGCCACCAATGCAAACACCACTCCCATTTCTTGACTTGCAAGCTGAAATTCATGGCATGCCAAGAGGTTATTGACTTTGGTTGCCTTCGTGGTGCTAGTCAACTCCTCCTTAAGTGGCTGCAAAGTCATCTTCTTTCCATCGTTATGGAATGAGTAAGTATTAGCTCGAGTAAAATGAATCATGTCTTTATCATACAACCATGGCCTTCCAAGAAGTATATGACATGCACCCATAGGAACAATATCACACCAAGCTTCATCATCAACAGTATTACCCATAGTGAATTTAACTAGACAACGTGAAGTAACTGGTACCTCTTTACCCTTTTGAAACCATGAAACTTTGTAAGGATTAGGATGCTTCTCTGATGGCAGTTTGAGCTTCTCTACTGCTTCTTTGGAAATAATATTCTCAGTACTACCCCCGTCAAGAATCACGTTGCATACCTTTCCCTCACATCGAACACGAGTGCGGAATATGCTACGCCGCCTCCAATCTTCTTTTTCCACCTTTGGTGTTGTCATCACTCTCCTTAGAACCAATGACTCTCCTTCTACTGGTAGAAGATCAATGTTCTCCTCTTCATCAACATACTCATCATAAGCTGGTTCAAGAAGTTCAAACGCTTCCCCTTCAAACTCTGCAAAATTTACCCTTCTCCGAGGACATGCATAAGAAGAATGCCCCTTCTCTCCACAAGTAAAACACTGAATTTGGGAAGAATTTCCAGCTTTTGAGGTCCCTGCACCAGTGTTTTGAAACCCCAATTTGGCTACTTCCTTTCCCTTTTCATTCTTTTCAACACCCACAACATTCTTACCACTTGGTCTTGTAGATGGGCCAGCCAACTGCTCATTGCGAACTCCACGAGTTGCCACAGAGTTCTTTTGCCACGACCCCTCAAAACGTGCAGTAGTAGACCTTCTAGCTGCTCGACGTTGCAACCTTTTTTCTGCCATTAAAGCATACTGCCGAGCGTCCTCCAAGTTGTACAATCGAACAACTCCCATCTCATCTCTAATGGAAGAGTGTAATCCGCTGAGATAGCGAGAGGTCAACTGCTCATTGGTCTCATTTAATCCAACCCGACTAGAAAGACCATCAAACGTTGAGGAGTACTCTTCAACAGATGAACTCAATTGCTTTAGGGCATGAAACTTCTCATATAACTCCATTGCATAATCAGCAGACAAGAACTGCTTCCGCAACTTAGATTTCATTTGCGCCCATGTGTTGATTTTCTGCTTCCCTTGTCTAGCACGTTGCTCTTCAACTCTCTTCCACCATTGAAGTGCAATGCTCTTCAATTTAAGCTTTACAAACAACACCTTCCTCTCCTCTGCCATGGGCTTCCATTCAAAATAATTTTCCAAACTAACCTCCCAGTCTAGATAGTCTTCTGCGTGCATCTGTCCAAAAAAATCAGAAACTTCAATTTTGACTCCTCCACCACTCAAATCCAAGACACGGACCAACCGCTCTTCCAATCTGTCGCGATTTGGGCGTTCTCCATCTCTAGCACCATCATGGAAAGGGTTGTCAATGTCTTGTTCTTCCTCGGGATGACCTTCCGATCCATCTTCCGAGGTGTTGAGGCTGCCTTCCGGACTCTCCATACGGGCTCCCCTACGTCCCCGACCTTGAAGAGCTTGAACTGCTCTTGTCAGGTCCTCAATCATACGGCGCATCTCAGCCATCTCTGTTTGTTGATCCTCCGAGACTCCTCTTCCACGGTCTCTACCACGTCCCACCATTTTGCAAGCCCAGAGCGCTGCTCTGATACCAAATTGATGCAGGAAAGAAGCTTAAAGCTTCTGTTTTGGGGCTGGAAATAGGGTAGACACTAGAATAGAGGGAAACAAACCAGAAAATAGAGAAACTTGCTGTAGATTAGAGTAAGGAACGAAATACTTGAGTTCTTGGGCTAGAAATCCCAACAAAACTCTATATAAACTGATTTTAATCAACAATGAACTCCTACAAGACTCTCATCTTTAGATATTTATACTAAGCTATTGCATCCCTAATAAAGACAGCAATTAAAACAAAACCAGCAAGAAATCAGAAAGACACCACAGAATACCAAACAACTTAAAACTCCTATTTTAATTAAAAACTTTTGGATGCTCCTGCATCACACAGGCACTACGCAAGGCAACTCCCCATCTACCGCTATGCAGAAGATGTTGTAGAATAGAATGGGAAAAGCTCGTACCTTGTCCATGAATTCAAGGCCGATCACTACGCCATAGCCATCCACCTTGACTACAGTGAAGTCGACTTTCCCTTTCCACGCACCAATGTGAACCTCCACATCGCGTGCTACCCCAACAATGGGTGTGGCAGGTGTGTTCACCATCATCACACTGCCCGATTCGTTCGTGACTCGGAGACCAAGCTTCCTAGCTTCATCTGATGTCATGAAGTTGTGGGTGGCTCCGCAATTCACCAAGGCACGAGTCATCGTGTCATCCGCCTTGACATCGATGAACAGCGATCCGCTTGACTCCTTGTTTGCGGAACGCTAGCCTTCACGACATTCAGCAATCGGATATCTTCCTCCGCCTCGATCCTGGACCCTTGCAAGCCCATGGCTTTCAGAGCTTTCTTTTGTGGGCAGTCGCGCATCATGTGACGGCCGTCGCATAAGTAGCACTTTCCTTCCCAAGTCTTGCTTGCGGACTTGTCTTGCCTCTCAGTCCTCGACACCTTCAGCTTGCTTGACTCGAGTTTATCTCTCTTGTCTCCCCCACTCTTCTCACAGCTATCCTTCTTCCCTTTTAGCTTGGAGTCACCTTGGTGGCTAACCTTGAACTCAATGAGAGACTCGGCTGCAGCAATAGTTGAGACAGGGTCTGCACTTGTCTTCTTTACAGCTCGAGCTTGGCCCAATTTTGTAGTCCACTCATGATGTACTTGAGCTTGTCTTCTTCCGGCATATTGGGAACTTTAAATAGCAAACTAACAAATGTATTGACATAATCTTTGACGCTACTAGTTTGCTTAAGCCACCTAAGCTTCTCCTTTGCTTCGTATTTAGCATTTTGGGGATAGAAGTGAAGAATGATATCGTTCTTGAATTCTTGCCAAGTAGCGAGGGTAAACGTACCTTCTCCAATCTCCATGCTCCTGCGACACCACCACATGAGGGCATTGTCGGCTAGGAACAGGGTAGCCATTGAGATTTTGGACTCGTCATCGTCGATCTTGAGATACTTGAAGTACCTTTCCATATTCCATTGGAAGGTATCAAGCTCTTTAGCTTCTCTATTCCCGGTAAAAGGTTTGGGTTTAAAGGAGTCCAATACTTTTGTGTCCTTCGGCCCTTGCGACTTGTTTAGAGCTGCCTCTTTGCATAGCGCCTAATCTCTCTTGACCTCCTTCACTTCCTCTTGGAGTGCTGTGAGCCCGGCGGTAATGTGGTCAAGTCTATCCTGGACCTCCCTCCTAATAGTATCCGTCATCTTGTTGTGTGCGCCGTGTCACGCCCCGATCCTAAAATTAAATATGGGATCTCAAGCTTTTCCACAAATACCACAAGAGAAATAGAGAAGGTAAATAAATTTTATAATAACCAATACATAAAATCAAATGAAACTGGACAAAATACTACTTACAAGTACCGTAAAAAAATATAATAAAAGGAAAACAAGTTCAACCAAAGTTTCAGAGCCACCACCCTTACTACCACGATACTGAACTCGATGATCACACTAACAAGATTCAATAAATCACAACAACAAAGGACACCACATAGGTACACATTGCCATGCAACAAACATTTCACAACAATGCACCAAGAACACTAACCAAATCACCCACATGAAACATGATCAACACAATGATCCGAAAAGGTCAAGCTGTCATTGTCAGCTCATAAATCGTTTCAAGACGTCACTGCATCCCACAATTTATATATCATATGGCGATGCCTCTGCAAACCTGTTCACTAAGATAATAATAGGAATGTCATCGCAAACCTGTTAGCTATGCCTTGGTTTTATTTAGCCCGAGCTACCTAAGCTCAATGATTGCGCCACTTTATATGGTCACGTCATAAGTAATGTGCACATTGCCAACACCCCCGTTCTTATTGGCTAGAGCAATACTAAATATATATATACAATCATGGTTTTGATGCTCCTATGACATCAAACACCCAAAAATTATACATCCTTCCAGTACATAGAGCACACTTAAACAGTATAATTACATTCCAAAACATCAAGTATAGTTCTCTTCACATACATCGCAGTAGACATGCAATGCACTCAAGTTTCACAAGAACACGAAAGCCATTAAATCAAAGTGCGAATAACTAATCACCATCAATTGATAATGGGAATGATATTCAATTGAAATCCAACCATTCCACCAGCCCCAATTTGATAAAGAAATAACGTAAAATATCAAAGTCTCTTAGACCTCCGAACTAACACCTCACAAGGAACTTTTACAAAATTCATAACACTGTAATGAATGAGAAAATCAAAAATACCTGCTAAGGAACTATCACACCACTATACATCAGAAGTTTATACTAAATCATGAATACATTTAACGATCATTAAGAAAGCCAAAACCCCAAAAGAAATCGTCTAAAGCATTAGTTTAATTTATAACAAAACACATATCATAAGCCAAATAGTGACATCAAAGTCACAAAATTCCAAAGTAACAAAAATAGGAAATTTGACAAAATGAGAACAAAATCTAATGAGTAGAGGAATCAATCGAATCACACCAATAACTCGATTTAACAAGGCAGGAACCAACAAGAAAAACCAAAACAAACGATGTTATGAGAAACAGCAGCCACTCACAGTAGCAAGGGAAAACATAGATTAAAACATGAACAATTGAGCTAATCCAATCCCATATTATAGAAGACCATCAATTAATTGAAAGGTAGCAAGAGAGAAACATGAAATCGGAAAGTCATTCACAATAGAATCACTCTAGCATCATAGACCAAAGGAAGAAATCGACCAAGGAAAGAAAATAAAAATAAAGGAAGAATAGCCACTCACTCTGAGAAGATATTCACTCCTCACGGTCTCTCTTCTGGAAACGAAACCCACCCACCATACCTTCTTCTTCTTCTTGTTTTCTTTTCTTTTCTTTCTTCCCGCCTCCCTCTTCCTCTTCCTCTTCCTCTCTCTCCTTCTCTCTCTTTTCTTTCTTCCCGTCTCCCTCTTCCTCTTCCTCTTCTCTTCTTCTCTTTCTTTTCTTTTCTCTCTCGACCCCTCCCTTATCTCCCTTTTCTTTCTTTCTTTTCTTTTTTTTTTTGGTCTCTGCCCCCCTCCTCCCTATCTTCCCCAAATAAATAAATATATATATATATATATATATATATATATATATATATATATCCTAGTTCAACCCAAGTAACAAAATATCACAGAGTGGAAAAAAAAAATTAACAAAAGAAAACTAACTTAAGAGAAATATATAATTAAGCTTTAAAATCGGGATCGGGATTTCACACGCCGTGCATGCTCTCTCGCAACTCCTCCGTCATGGCTGCGAGATCTTCCCTCTTTACGACGTCCTCCTCAAGTCGAGTGTCAAACTTGACCTCAGCTGTCTCCATCTTTCCAAGCCGTGCACCTAAGGCAGCTATTTGGTTCTTGACACTCCTCTTGCCACCACCAACGACGGTTTGCTCCACAGAAACTCCTTCTCCGAACATATTCTTCCCCTATGTGTGGTTCGCGAACGAGCTTGGCTCTGATACCAACTGTCACGGGATGAGTACTTCGCTACTCCAAACACCGTGCGGCTTTAGAGTTGTTCACCTCCTCGATGACTCTAAGTCAGCCTAAACCTGCGACGTAGCGGAATGGAACCAACACAAGAATGCTAGAAAGGCGCAAAGTATGCAAGGCAATGCAAAGCAAAGCACTAGACACTTAGAGAATGTGAGAAATGAACTTTGTATTAGCTTTGTGTGTTCTTACAAGGCTTCCAAGGATCTAGCCCTCTCTTAGATCTCTCTATTTATAGCCTAGCACCTCCTCAATGGACGGCTAGAATTAATTTGATCTAATGGTTACAATTCTATCTCTAGAATGTACACCTAAAATATCTACAAGGAATGTTCTAGAGTAGAGCACTCTCCAAGCTTCTAGAGGATTCCTTAGAGCATTCTCCAAGCTCTTAGAATTCTCTAGATTTCTCCATCATGCTCTAGATTGCTCTTTTGAACTTGTGCGTTGTGTCATGGACTAACCTCACTCAAGCTCAGTCCATGACACTAGTGCTTTGCTTTGCATTGCCTTGCATACTTAGCACCTTTCTAGCATTCTTGCTTTCTTGTGTTGGTTCCATTCTGCTGCGTCGCAGGTCTAGGCTGACTTAGAGTCATCGAGGAGGTGAACAACTCTAAGGCCGCACGGTGTTTGGAGTAGCGAAGTACTCATCCCGTGACAATATGTCTTGTACCGGAATATTGCATATATACAATATATAATTTGGTTTTTAAGGGACTTTGCCTTGATATATCCTTGACTCCTTGTCGGGTTCAGTATTTTAGTACTAATCACGAAAGCGTTGTACAATAATCTGAACAACCCTTTTTCCATTGAATTTTTGTTCTTCTTTGAATTGGAGGATACTAAAAGGGAATCAGACATAATAGCATTTTTTTTTCTGTTGTTTTTTTTATGCTTGATGAAAATACCAGCATACATAACTTGATAATCAGAGAAAAGGAACACGACTTACCACTTGTGGCAGCATTGATGATATGCTGAGGTGTGGTATTTTCTTGTGCCATGAGTATATAAATCTTCTCGTCTGTCAGTTTATAACTTCTAGTCTGTTCTGGATTATGCTTAACTGAGTTTTTAAGCTAAAGAAGGTGAAGCATGCAATTTAATCATCAAGAATGTTATCTTTTTGTTGCTATTGCAGCATGAGATTTTCCAGATTTCTCAAAATGCCAATTGTTTCTATATTTTGCTTTTGTTCTCTTTTATTGAATATAACGGATTTGAGGTTTCTTTTTGGCTTTCAGCATCATAGTGATGCCGATGGTGGAAGGGCAAACCAGTCCCATGTTATGGAACATTTGCTCAAACATTTGATTCTAAGGTTGAAGGACACCAGCAATCCACTACCAAATCAGAGTCCACTGCTAATCTAATGGCTGCTTCTACTGAGCTTTCCTTTGATAAAGAGGAAGAGAAGATGGACATTGTATTAGCATACATTTTTGTTTTTTCCTTTGAATATATATATATATTTTACAATGAATTTGATTTTTTTTACTATATGATCAGAATATTATTGTTTTTAGCTTTCCCAATCAGCCATAAGTGAATGCTCACCAAACATGGTATAGGAGAAGGAGGTAGACATCACTAATCCTATTAAGCCAAGTCTTACCAAGGTTGGATATCTTATGAAATCTAATCAATGTTACCAAACACAGCCGAAGTGCCAGCGGTTAATCTTAGAATGAGTAGGCCTAGCCTGTCAAGAGTCGCCCTACTTCCGGCCATGTATTTAAATCTTAGAATGAGCATGACATGTAGTAGAACCTTTCATATGCTTATTTTTGACAGTTCCTAGATTACCAGGCAATGCAGGGTGATCGTCCAAAATTGATGCACAATTTAACCCTCGTTGTAGTGTCAATTGCAACATAGTGAAAGAGGGGTCGTTCAACGCCAGGGATTTGAGGGACGCTACGAAATCCACGCGATATCTATAAGATGAAAGAAAGAACTAGATGGTAAGGTTAGAGAAGATGGAAGAAAAACATAATATATAAATTGGGGGTTTTGGGATTTCAGATATCGAAGTAAATTAACAAAACTATAAAACGATGTAACAATGATGATGAATATGCTAGAGGATCGTAATCCACCACTAAACACAATCTAAATTCCAAACTTCAAATCCCAAGTTCTTTACTGTGTCATGTGAAAGAGATTGACCAAGTTACAAAACCAACAAGCGGGTTAAGTACCTTATATTACTTCCCTATGGTATCCTAGCAAGAACAAGCGCCATTACAAGAATTTTTTGAAAATAAACAACATAAAGATCACAAGCGGCTCCTACATTTAGCAAGCCTCAAAGCATTAAGCATCCATGAAAGGTTGTCAATCTAAGTGCACAGACTAATACAACAAGCATGTCTAGTTGCATTCCTTTTCCTTGGAACTCACCTTGGCGAGAGGCTTCACTACTTCGGTTAACATCACAAGACGATTAGGTGAATTTCTATTTAAACTAGCTCCAATTACATGCATAAATCATATGTTGGCCACCACATAACACATACATATAAAAGATTCGTTGACTCAGAAGCAATAAACAATCACACAACAAAGCTTAGAAACAAAGAAATTGTCTTATGGAATTTAAATCATAGTTTTGGGCTTCATACTAGCCCCTAACAAAAAGTATTTAGCTACTCATGTTTGTAGAGAAATCACACAAAAACATGGTGAAAATAAGAAGCAAAAACTGATAGACAAAGAGGAAGAATGGTGGACGGTGATGGATGATGGTCGTCGCAGCTGCTCCTTCTTCTCTTCTTGGTTGGTGTTCTCGTAAAAAAGAATAGCAAATAGGGTTGGTCGCTCTCTTCTCTATGATGATCCTTCGGCAGAGGCAGAAGTAGTCATTTTCCTTATCCAGACTGACTTTTCCTAGCTTCTTGGTTTCGACTAACTTCTTGGACTCTTTTGAACGTGAATTTCCCTTGCGATATCCTTCATATGTTGGCCTTTAATTTCATACAAAAACCTTTAAGAAAGTCTATTGACACGTTGCCCAAAATCAGCCTTGAAGTTGCCTTGCCGAAATGCAATGTCAGAATTTCCAACTTTGCTAACTTCACTACCAGATCGGACAGAATAGCCGACGAAAAAAATTTCGTCTACTATGCCAAATTTTCGTCGGCTATTCCTTCTGCCGACGAAACTTTCGTCGGCTATAATTCGTCGGTACAAGGGCGTCGGTAAAACGAATGGCCGACGAAAATAACGAAATCGTTGGCTATTTTTGAGTATGGCCGACGATATTACCGACGAAAATTCATTTTGTCGACCAAACCTGGGCAAAATATCCGACGAAATTCGTCGGATATTTTCGAGTATGGCCGACGATATCGTAAACTATAGGCGATGAAATTCGTCGGCTATTTGTTCTAAATATAGCCGACGATTTCATCTATTTCGTCGGTTATTTCGTCGGAATATATTAATATTTTAATAGGTATTAATTAGTTATAGCCGACGAAATAATGTCATTTTCGTTGGTTATAAAAGTTATAGCCGACGAAATTTGGTAAATTTCGTCGGCTATATCACTTATAGCCGACGAAATAATGCCAATATCGTCGGCTATTCTTACATTTTGGGGAAAAAAAATTAAATTAATTTCTAAATTACCATTCCAAGCAACCTGAAATTCACAATGACAATCCATGCATTTACACCAACAAGAAACACGTCTAAATGACTTATTACTTAATTTGTTCCAATATACATAAAATATAACTCTAATCATCACCTAAAGCACTAAAGTCCACCACGTCATCCCCAACATCCTGCTGTCCATCATGCTCATCATCCTGCTGAACGAACTCGGGAGGTTGAGGCATTGGAGGTTCAACTAACGGCTCAAATGGGGGCGGGGGTTCAAGGCCTTGTTGTTGTGCCGCGAACATAGAATACCACCAGTTTTGTTGGCCGGCGTAGTTGTGTCGCCGAATTCTCTTGCATTCAGCATGCCAACTGTACATATCCAAATGATACTGCTGTGTTCTGCGGTGTTGCTCCTGTGATCTCTGGAACTCGGCCGCCAATCTTGCATTTTCTTCTGCCAATCTCTGCATTTCCCCCCTCATCTGTTGACTGTCCCTGCCTCCCTTCTTTTGAGCTCCCTTAGTGCTCTTCAGGAGCCCTATTCCATAATTTCCCAAACTCCGGCAGTAGTATTGGTTTGACCGGTTTGGGAAGGCTGCGTCGAACATCCTCGCTGCCGTTTGGACATTCTATCGGTCGACCTGGCGCAGGGCTTCTTGCAGATCTGCCTCTGAAATGTTCGGTTGTGTCTCCCGAACTACTTCCTGCAACACTTCTTCTTCGGCCTGGTTCATCCTCTCCTAATTGAACGGGAAAAAAAAAAATTAATATTCTAACAAATATATAATTAAGTAAAATTAATAATTAAAATTTTAAAATCGTAATCAACGACTTACGAGCTGTTCTGTCGCTTGTGGATAAACCTTCTTGAACGTGTCCACGTACGAGTTGCTATCAGGATGATCTCTAAGCGCCTCCTCCTGATATTCTGAAAATGGCCTAGAACCACCATGATGGGGGGTTGTGTTACGGCGGCGGTTCGCAGAATTTATCCGAGACCGTTCCTTCAAACAAATAATAAAATATTAGAAAAATGCATAAAAAAATATTAGTGTAATAATTATAAAATAATTAAACTAATAATTAAAATATTAACAAAATAAACATTTATAGTTAAGTTTAGTATTTACCTGCATAAGTGGGTTGTTGAAGTCTACTGTCTTCAACCAACGCCACTCGTACACCCTGAACATGAACTCTCTTGGAGTACCCATACGACCATGTATGTCGTATTCGGCAAAGTGAGTACGGAGCTCGTTCTTCCACTCTTTGAACCTACGGAAAAAACAAAAGTGCATTAGAAATATGATTAATAGCATAAAATATTTCAAATTTTAAGATGAGGAATTCCCAACGTACCTCGAGTTCTGCATCGCGTCCGCCCAAGCCTGCTTGTGTTCGACAATCTCGAAGTATGCCTGAAAGATAATATTTTATTAGTTTTACAATTCTAACAATACCGAAAATTATTAAATATTACGATAAAGAAATTATGTTTTTTAAATTACTCACCGACGCCGCGTTGTTGACCTCCCTCTTAATCTCTTCCGGCACATCAGCCCACCGTGTCCACAACATAGGGACTCTATCCCTAATTAGTGCCCCCACGCAACCCGCGTAATTGCGGTGTTTTTTCCCCTGAACCTCCTGATTAGGGGGTTCGTTGATCTGGATCCTCCCCCTGCTCTCAACAGTTCTCCTGAGCGTGTCAAAACATATGACACCTCTCGTATTCCTGCTTGAACTGCTAGCGGCTGTCCCTATCACATAAATTAAATATTAGTGCATTAATTTTAATAAAACATTTAATTAATAAAATCAAATGTTACTTGAACTCGATGACCCGTCTGTCGACTTTCCTTTTCTCCTCGCCGAAATCAGTAGCTCAGGTCTCTCAAATGGCTCATGATAGTATGCCTCCGCAACAATCACGTACTGAGGCATATCAGGCCATATGGGCACACCACGCTCGTCGACCTCGGGTATCGCAGGAATGTTGTACGGGAGGTAGAGTTGATTTGGGAGAGTAGGCCCCTCAGTCGAGTCAGCAGCAGACGGCGTCGGACTCGTCATCGGCTCCCGATGAACCTCAGGTATACGGACCTGATGAACGTCTGGAGCTATCTCGTCCTCAAATAGCTGCCTACTCGACCTCGGAGCATCTGGCCGGAGAGGGGGACGTGAACTGCTCGACGGTCGCCTCACCGCTAAAAGGGTCTGGTGCCGAGAACTCACACTCCTCCGCGGCTGGAATGAATCCACACTCCTTCGCGGCTGGCTGGTGGTCCTCTCAGGCTGGCTAAGGGTCCTCTCAGAGTCTCCGGAACCGGCAAAACTTCCAGAACCCCTAGATCTGGAAGAACGACGGCCTCTGAATAACTGTCTGAGTGCATCGGCCATCTGGAGCTTGAGGCATTAATACATTAATTAATATTAAATTATATTACATTAAATAACAAATTCTAATTAATATAATAACCAATAATACTAACATATTTTAAAACATACTAACAAATTAATATTTAAATTTTAACTAATTTTAAATAATACTAACCATTAACATAAATATAATCATTTATATACAAATATAACTATATTTCATCATTAACATATATATACATACAAATAACCATTTATATATTAACATAAATATAACCATTTATATAATTAGCATACACTACCAGAAAAGGGGTTATAGCCGACGATATGGGAAAAAACGGCCGACGAAATAGTACCTCGTCGGCTATAACCCGTTATAGCCGACGAACTACTATTTCGTCGGCCACATCGTCGGCTATAATATTATAGCCGACGACTGCCGACAACTCGTCGGCTATAACTATAGCCGACGAAACGTTTTTAGTTATAGCCGACGAGGATGGTATTCGTCGGCTATAAGAGTTATAGCCGACGAAAAGTTTTTGTTATAGCCGACGAGGGGGGTATTCGTCGGCTATAACTCTTATATCAGATCGACCTTCTGCATCAGGGAGCTCATTCGTCGATGAAATCGTCCAAAACGCTCTGAAATCGTCCAAAACCTCGGCCATAAGCTTGAAAGGTACGTATATTGCTGTGTGTGTTGATTTAGTTGGTTATATGCAGAGGTGTATTAATTTAGAGTTTAATTAGAATAAATGTGTGATTAATTTGATATATATATATATATATATGTGTTGAGATGAGATTATTAATGGGTTGATATATATGTTGTATTGGTTAGATAGAATTGAAGTTTTGTTGAAGATTAGTGATTGATTAATGTTGATTTATAGGTGATTTTAGATGAATTTGATGAAAAAATGTATATATATTAATTAATTTAATTGTAATTAAAAATATATTGTTGGTATATATAAAAAATACATTGTGTTTAATTAATTAGGGAGATTGACGATGTTTTAATTAATTTAGGGATGCATGTGTATATATATATATATATATATATATGTGTGTGTGTGTAATGATGAATTTTTTAATTAATTAGTACGTACGTAGTACGTGCATATATACATATCTATATATAGCTATATTTATTTCTTGAATTTACAGGATGGACAAGAGTTGGATTACCCTTGGAAGATGGGATCAGGCGTATCATGATGGAGTTAGGAGTTTCCTGGATTTTGTGATGGCTAACTGTGGAGACACTACACTTCATTATTGTCCGTGTAAAAAGTGCAAGTGTGCCACCCCACGTCACCGGTTTTCCATAGAGACAGTGGAGCAACACCTGGCTAGATATGGATTTTGGGTCCTATACACTAATTGGATTTATCACGGTGAACCAGAGTTTGCGGGTCGTCATGATCATGGACAATTTGCCGAGAGAGGGAGTTCCTCCAATGATCCGACAACGAACTGGATCAACGATATGTTTCCTCGTGAGAGCGGTGTCTTTGAGGAAGCACCAGATGTGCAACTCCCACCTCCGGAGATGGAGTGTTTCCCTGATATTGAGCCACTCGAGCCATTACCCCGATCTCCGGTCAACACAAGTGGTATGGAAAAGTACAACAACCTGATCGCATTGCAACAGACTCCGTTGTACCCCGGATGCAGTAAGACTGTCCTTGAATCTGTCATGGGAGTGATGAAGATCAAAACGGAGAACAAAGGCACTGTCAAATCGGTTGATGATTGGCTTCGGCTATGGGGTGGGGCGATGCCCCCCGGACATCGGCTTCCTACCAGTCATCATAAGGTGCGACATATCCTTAAAGATCTCGGCCTTTCCTACATCAAGATTCATGCATGCAGATACGATTGCGTTCTGTTTTACGGGGAAGGACTTGCAGATCTTGAATACTGCCCATTATGCAATACAGAGCGGCATAAGTTCACTCCTAAAGGGAACAAGAAAGCTGTGAAGATACTTCGGTACTTCCCGCTGATTGATAGGCTTGAGCGGTTGTTCATGTGTGCTTTCACGGCCGAAGCTATGAGATGGTGGGCTGAGAGGAATGTGCCTGACGATGACACCCTTAGACATCCCGCCGACGGAGAGGCTTGGAAGAAGAACGTGTTGGAGTTTCCCGAATTTGCATCAGAGGTTCGAAATGTTTGGCTAGGGCTATCATCCGACGGTTTCAACCCTTTTGGCAAGAAAGAGCTTCAGTACAGTGTGTGGCCAGTTATTTTGATTCCGTACAACTTTCCACCGTGGATGTGCATGAAGAAGGAATATAACATGCTCACATTGTTGATTCCAGGCCCAGGTTATCCGGGAAAGTGTCTCGATGTGTATTTGAGACCCGTAATTGAGGAGCTTCGGTACTTGAGTCTGAACGGCCACCTGGTCTACGACCGGTTCAAAAATGAGATGTTCCGGATGCATGCCATGCTTGTTGGCACGATCAGTGACTTTCCTGGGAGGGGTATGTTGTCGGGCAGCGTCACCAGGGGTTACAGGGCTTGTTCAGAGTGCATGACTGTTGATTGCTCCAGTCCTCATTGCAGCAAGATTGTCCAGATGCGTCACCGTCGTTGGCTTCCGCATGACCATCCATTTAGGGACGATGCACAGGCTTTTGATGGGACTGAAGAAAGGGGCTGGGCACCGGAGCAATGGACAGGGGAGGAAATATTGGCAGTGTTGAATGAGTATGACTTTGGTCCGCTTAGCAATCATCCCGATGTGTTGCGCACGATTCCAGAGAGGCCGGATCGGTATAGGTTCTGGTCACACAAGAGCATCTTATGGGAACTTCCTTATTGGGCCAGGTTGGCTACCAGATACTACCTGGATGTCATGCATATAGAGAAGAACGTGGGTGAAGCCGTGGTTGGCACAGTTTTGAATTGGGAGAAGAAAACAAAAGACACCCCCAAGGCACGCGTTGATCTGAGAAATATGGGACTGCGGGACCATTTGTGGTTGAGAGAGGGCAGGAGCAAAATGCCCCAAGCTCCTTACACCGTCACCAGGGACCAGAAACATGAAATCTTTGGATGGCTGAGTAATGTTAGGTAACTTTTTATTAATTAGGCATGTATTCCCTAAAGAATCCATCTGTTGTTGGACGACTATATATGCATGAAATCTAATTGTTGTTAATGGCTATGCAGGTATCCTTATGGCTATGCGGGTAACATAAGCAAGTGTGTTAACTACCGAGACAACAAGATGTACGGATTGAAGAGTCACGACTGCCATGTACTGCTTCAACGCCTCTTCCCTATTTTCATTCGAGCGTACTTGGAGGATGAAGTGGTTGAGCCGTTGGTGGCGTTGTCAAGATTCTTCCAGAAGTTATGCGCTAGAGAAGTTAGAAAATCAGACCTCATGAGAATGCATGAGGAAATCGTTTTTATCTTGTGCAAGTTCGAGAGGATATTTCCCCCAAACTTCTTTGACATCATGCCTCACCTGATGATCCATCTTCCCCAACAATTGTTGCTTACCGGTCCCGTACACTACACTTGGATGTATCCCATCGAAAGGTACATGTTATTCATAAATTTGATTTATACATGTTTTTAAATAAAAGTTGCATGCTCTTAACACGCACTTGTTAACCTTGCAGACAACTTGGAGACTACAAGAAATATGTGCACAATAAATCTGCGCCTGAGGGGTGTATTGCTGAAGCTTACATTGCGCATGAGTGTGTAACGTACGCCAAGTTGTACTTGGGAGCGATGGAGGACCCCCCACAACATCCAAGTCGAGATGACCCCGAGTTCAACCTATCTATCGTCCCCAACTCTGTTGTACCATACGGAAGCTTCAAGAAAAAGGGTGTGGACAAGTTGCCTGACCATGAGGTAGGGATTGCCCACTGGTGGGTTCTAATAAACTGTCCGGAGGTACAATATTGGAAACGTCACCATCTTCACAGCAAGGAAGTTCGCGGTGATGTCGAGTACCACAACACGACGTTTGCAGACTATTTTCCACAATGGGTAAGTGTATAAATATATATATTAGATGGCTTTCTTTTACAGTTCCCTATTCTTTAATCATAAACACACCGAGTGATTTGAGTTATATTTTTCAGCTGATGCAAGTGGCTGCGAGGGGTGGTCATACAAATTACTCAGAGGAATTGAGGCTGTTGTCGATGAAGCCGATATCTTCCACAGTCCGCCCAATGTGTGATGTCAACGGCGTTAAGTATATATGTGAAGCTAGAGACGGGGAACGCAAAACACAGAATTGTGGGGTGATGGTCGATGGTGCAGAGGGGGGCGTGGATTTTTACGGTGTCCTACAGTCAGTTGTTGAACTCATTTATGGGAACCGCATGAAAGTCCACTTGTTCAAGTGTCGATGGTTTGATACTAGGCCGCACCGCACACGGATCGATCAGTACGGCATACTTTCGGTGAATACCGCCACTAGTGTGTATGAAGACGACCCCTTTGTTTTCGCCACAGCGGCCAAAAAGGTCTTTTATCTTGACGATCCTTTGAACAAAGGCACGTGGAAGGTAGTTAACCATGTGTCTCAGCGAGACATATACAGTGCTACCACACTTGGTGTGAGCACAGAGTGTCAAGAAGCGACCGCATACCAAGAGCCGGACGCCGGCGACATTCCGGAATCCTCCACCATCCGCGATAATAATGTGACGCCGGGCAGAGTGGTCCGACTTCCTAGGGGTCAGGTGCCCATGTATGATGTTAATCCGAATCGTCTATATCAGCCCGACGATGACTCAGACGACGAGTACGAGCACCGGTTGCCAGATATTAACTACTATACTACGTCTGACTCAAGTGATGAGGATGATTCTGATTATCATCCTTAGTATACTATTTATGTATGTATTTGTGTACGATGGTGCATGCATGTATGAAAATAATTTTTGTCCTTAATTACCGTTTTTCGAATTTATGGGAAATTGTATTGATTTGTTTGTGCGATATTCAGGAATTTATCAGGTGAAATAGGCAATTTTCAGGCCCTAAATGGCAAATTTTCAGAAAGATCAGCGTTATAGCCGACGAAATGGACCATAATTCGTCGGCTATAATGCCCATACTTTAGCCGACGACTTGCAATTCGTCGGCTATAATGCCCATACTGTAGCCGACGACTTGCAAGTCGTCGGCTAAAGTATATTGACCGAAACCATACGTAGACCGTTCAAATGCAAAAGTGTCGTGAAATAAGATACGACCGAAATATTGAAATACGACTACGGTTGAAAAATGGGAAGATTCGGACAAAATCTGTGTGCCGAATGTTGCGGTTAGGTGTTTTTTACTTCCGTTTTCCTATGGGTAGCCTGACGGCCGGTAAATATTTGGAGGAAAATTTTTATACGGTTAGTTGCGTCGCATCGATTTGAAACTATTCTCTGTTGAAGGTCAGGCCAAAAAACGTCATCTAGACGGGCCAATTGCCGTTTTAAAGCGTTTAGAGGTTTGACCAAGCAGTTTGACCGATCCGATCGACCCTTTAACGTTGTCAGATCTAGTTGTATTTTTTTTCATACATGTATTTAATCTTAACGGTGATATCTGACGGTTGGAATAGATTTTCAAAACTTTTAGATTCGAAATCGGAACATATGCACTAATGTTCCTTAACTTATTTACCAAGTGTTTAAGTGAATGTATAGTTTCAAATAGTTACCATACGTAGACCGTTCAAATGCAAAAGTGTAGTGAAATAAGATACGACCGAAATATTGAAATACGACTACGGTTGAAAAATGGGAAGATTCGGACAAAATCTGTGTGCTGAATGTTGCGGTTAGGTGTTTTTTACTTCCGTTTTCCTATGGGTAGCCTGACGGTCGGTAAATATTTGGAGGAAAATTTTTATACGGTTAGTTGCGTCGCATCGATTTGAAACTATTCTCTGTTGAAGGTCAGGCCAAAAAACGTCATCTAGACGGGCCAATTGCCGTTTTAAAGCGTTTAGAGGTTTGACCAAAACTTGACCAGGGAATAGCCGACGAAATCCTGAACTTCGTCGGCTAAACTCTTGCGATCCACGCCGTTTCATTGTCCGCCGTTGGATGGGCGAGATCTGACGGCTGCTGAGAGCGTAAAGTATAGCCGACGAGATTCATATTATAGCCGACGATGTGCATATTATAGCCGACGATAGACTTAACTTCGTCGGCTATAACCGGCCCGCAAAGCCCAACTTCGGCCCGGCCCGGATTTCGGCCCGGCCCGTCAGAGTATAGCCGACGAAATTCGTCGGCTATAACTATAGCCGACGAATTAAAATAACATCGTCGGCTATAGTCCTTCGATTTAAACCGAAACAGAGGGCGCCTCCCTCATTTTCCAGAAACCCTAAATCCCTAAATCCCCACTGCCGCAGCCGCCCGTCCCTCCCCGACGCCGACCGACCACCACCGACGCCGACCGAGCCTCCCCCTCCCTACCCTCCCCCTCCCCGCCCCCTCCCCGTCGTGCCCGACCCCTCCCCGACCCGAAACCCCCTACCGCCGCCGCCCCGAGCCGCCGCCCCGAGCCGCCGTCCCGAGCCGCCGTAGCCGCCCCTGCCGCCGTAGCCGCCCCTGCCTTGCGTCGCCTCTGCCGCCCCTGCTGCAGCCGCCCAGCCGCAGCCGCCCCTAGTCGATCCGAAACCCCCTGCCGCCGCCGCCCCTGCCGCCGCCGCCGCCGCACCGCACCACCCGTCCTCGTCCAGACTGCACCACCATGTCAGGTAGTCCCGATCGAGCCTCATTTACGGTTTTTATTAATTTTGTCGAATTTTGTGAATTTTAGGGTTTTTGTGAATTTTTTGTGGAATTTAGGGTTTTTTTGAAATTTATGGAATTGTGTGGATTTTTTGTTAAATTTGTTAATTTTGTGGAATTTATATACTAATTTTGTGGATTTTTTGTTAAATTTACGGTTTTTATATACTAATTGTGGAATTTTGTTGAATTTATATACTAGTATACTAATTTATATACTAATTTATATATAATTAGGTATAAATATTTTTTTTCATTTTTATGACGATATATATATATATATTTTTCGGAATATATATATATATATATATATATATATAATTAGGTATAAATATAGTTATGTATATATATAATTAGGTGTATATATATTTAAAAAAGTTTTTTATTTTTTTGTGAAATTTAAGGAATTTTGTGTTATATTTCGGAATATATATATATAATTAGGTATAAATATATTTAGGTACGTATATATATAATTAGGTATATATACATTGAATGATGTTTTTAATTTTGTTTTGTGGAATTTTTGTGCAATTTATGGAATTTATATACTAATTGTGCAGGAAACCGGCGCTTTGTAGACCGATGGCTTGGCAGACGGACCGAGAGCGACCCCGACGCTCAGGCAGGATCCAGCCGTGGGGGGAGCGGATCCAGCGGTCGTCGGGGCCTAGGCCGGCCTTTGAGTCGACGAGAGGAGACGTTGATGGGATTGACGCCGAGCGATCCACGTGGGGGCTCCTCGTATGAGTCGACGGGAGCGGGCCCTGACTCGAGTGTCGGAGGAGGACGCAGAGCCACCAGACCCCAGTGCACTTCAGCACTGTTCCAGGATCGGCAGCCGACCCCACCGCGCGCCGATCTGGACCCTCCAGAGATGCTCCCTGTCCCCCCACAGCGACAGCGTCCACAGCTACGGGGCCCACCGTCAGGGGGAGCAGGCCCCTCAGGGTCCACGCCCCGTATGTCTCCGCCATCGGGGATGTACATGGTCCAGTTCCTCCCTGCCATCCCTGAGTACGACGCCAGGGGGAGGCAGATTTGGAGGCACGACCGGCCTCACGAGATTCCCTGGGAGGAGGCCTACTTCTACAGTCCTTTCGACTCAGAGGACTGCCGCGGCCTGTGGGCCGTTCGTGAGAGGGACAAGCAGTACAACGACGCAGGTAATTGGTTAGTTTAATTAATTATTTACATTGTTTAATTAATTATTTAATTAGTTAGTTTAAATAATTATTTAACTATGTGTTCATTTTAACAGGCGTCCTCGTCAATAAACCCGCGGGGACGAGACGGACCAGAGGGCCAGCGAACATGTCCACCCTGGAGAGGGAGCTGGCCGGTGGGATCAGAGAGATCCTGCCCGGTCCCGGTGAGGATGGACGCCCGATTGAGCGGAGAGACACCACCACCAAGTACATCAACGCGACGGGCATGCTCGTGCGGGACAGGGTCCCACTGTTGTGGCCCGACTGGGGCTCTGTGCCCGATGAGATCAAGGCGCGAGTGTACAATGCACTGTCGGTGAGTTAAATATGATTTTTATTATAGAAAATAAACAATTATGAATTCAGTCCTTATAACTATATAAAAATATTTTCTAATTAATTTATAATGTTGCAGCAATGGTTTAGAGTCCATCCTACCTTGGACTGGTGGAGAGACGAGCAGCTGAAGAACAGGTTATGTGTTTTGCTTTTTTTTGTATAAATATATTTATTGGCAGTGTACGAATATATATATCTAACAGTTGTGTTCTGTTAATATAGGTACTCCGAGTGGAAGAACGAGCTGTCCACGCACTACAGGACGTACCATGTGGAGCAGCGCTTGGGGCGAGCTGCAACCCCCCACGAGTTCCGGTACAGGGAGTACGAGTGGCTATGGCTGGTAGCCTACTTCGGGAGCGACAGGGTCTCGGTAAGAAAATTTAGCCTGGTAGTATATAACTTTTTAATGTTATTTAATAATTAAATTATGTAGTTACTTAATTCAATTAATTAGTTAGTTAGTTAGTTATTAGTTATTAAATTAAGTCAGTTGGTTAGTTACATAGTTAGTTAGTTCGTTACTAAATTAAATCAAATTAAATTAAATAAAATTAGGTAGTTAGTAAGTTAGTTAGTTACTAAATTAAATTAGTTAGTTAAGTAGTTACTAATTAAATTAGTTAGTTAAGTAGTTACTAATTAAATTAAATTAGTTAGTAACTAAATTAGTTATTAATTTTATTTTGGTTAGTTCCTAATATTTTAATTTAGTTACTAATTTATATTTGCGTTTATATGTTTGTTGTTATAATACAGAAAATCTCGCGGACGAACAGCGACAACCGCAGGAGGAACGAGCACCCCCACCACGGCGGCGCCCGCTCCTGGAGGCAGTGGGCAGAGATGGCGAGGAGGGACCGACCGCTGAGGCCGTTGTCGTGGATTCATGCGCAGATATATCCGGGGCGTCCCGACCAAGTGGTAAGTATTCGTCCATCTTAAATAAAAGTGTTTCATGAAATTAATTTATATATATAATTTTTAATTCGTTTATTATATTTTCTTGTCAATTAGGCGGAAATAGATGCGGAGACCGACGCGATCACCTTCGGGATCGCGCGAGACACTCTGGGAGACGGGGCGTCCGACGAGGCGATCGCGGAGTTTGCCTCCACGATCGACACCCTTGAGCCGCGCTTGGCCTCTCAGATCATGCACGCGGCGGTAGGGACGGGGAACAACTACTTCTACCAGAGAGGCCTAGGCGCGGCGGGAGATGGGGTTCTCAAGTTCACGCCGGCCAATCCCAGCACGCAGCGTGCGGCTTCGACGAGAGGAGACTTGCAGACGCAGCTGCAGAGGACTCAGGCGGAGTTGGCGAGGGCGGTGGAGGCGCTCCAGCAGGCGGAGTTGGCGAGGGCTGCGGAGGCTTCGGCGCAGCAGGCCAGAGACGCATCTGTGGCGGAGATGTACCGATGGATGCAGCAGTCTTGGGAGGCCCAGCAGGCTGGACTCCAGCCCCCGCCTCCGCCACAGATGCCCCAGTTCGTCGTCCCCACTCCCCCCCCGCATCGGAGTACGCCAGCCGATCAGGACAGCCATAGCCACCGGAACTCGAACGATCCGGTCGACGACGCTACGCGTTTAGGGGGTGATGATGAGTAGATATATATAGTGGGTTAATTTGTACAGTATGTAGGATATTAGGGATGGATTGATGTGGATATTTGTTGGATATTTGGATGTTTGTTTGTGCATTTTCTGCAGCCCCCGAAGACGAAGAGAAATTGGGCCCGAGTAAAATTTTTTAATTTTTTTAAATATTTAGGGGTTATAGCCGACGATATTGGCATTATTTCGTCGGCTATAACAGTTATAGCCGACGATTTTTACCAAATTTCGTCGGCTATAAGGGCTATAGCCGACGATGTTTACCATATGTCGTCGGCTATACCCTCCCGGCTTCAGGCAAAAAAAAGCCGTTCCTGGTACCGGCGATTGTTATGGCCGACGATAGTGTCGTCGGCTAAAACGGACGTATAGCCGACGATAGTGTCGTCGGCTATACTTCGGGTTAGGGGCAGTTACGTAATTGTTAAAGCCGACGATCTTCTCGTCGGCAATGTTCGAAGTATAGCCGACGACGCTTTTTTCGTCGGCTATACCTGGTGTTTCATAAGCCGACGACTTACCCCGTGTGTCGTCGGCTATACTATAGCCGACGGAGCAATCCCGACGAGATAATAGCCGACGATACTTCGTCGGCTATGACTATAGCCGACGAATTAATGGAAACGGCCGACGAGATGGCGTCGTCGGCTATGACGCCTTTTCTGGTAGTATAGGCTACCAATTTATATATATAATTAATTTAACAATTTATATATAACAATTAAAATATACATTAACATATAACCAATATTAACAAATATATAACAATTTATATAATTAATCTACAAATTTATATATATAATTAATCTAACAATTTATACATATAACCAATATATATAACAATTTAACACACTTAAATATCTAAATTATATACCTAAATTATCAAATTAAAATAAATTGAAAAAAAAAAAAACCAAAAAAAACCTTCGGATCTGTTTTGGCGGAGGAGGAGGAGGGGAAGGACCGGAGGAGGCCGGATTTTGTCCGGATGGAGGAGGAGGCCGGATGGAGGAGGAGGGGAAGGAACGGCACCGATTTGAGGAGGAGGAGGACGAGCAGTTCGGAATGGAGGAGACGCACGGCCGATTTGAGGAGCGGAGGAGGAGTTTTTGCGGATTTAGGGCTGAAAAAGTCGGGCTGCTGCGGCTTTAAGCTTTTATACCAGAAAGAATAGCCGACGAAATATTTTAATTCGTCGGCTATTCTTTGAATGTCGTCGGCTATTCTATGAACATCGTCGGCTATACTTTGGAAGATCAACAGCCGTCTAATCTGAGCCATCCAACGGCGGACAATAAAAAGGTGCGGATCGCAAGAGTTTAGCCGACGAAATATAATTTTTGTCGGCTAAACTGAGAGAATAGCCGACGATTTAAAATATTTCGTCGGCTATGCTTTGGAAAATCAACAGCCGTTGGATCTGAGTCATCCAACGGCGGACAATAAAAAGGCGCGGATCGCAAGAGTTTAGCCGACGACATATAATTTTCGTCGGCTAAACTGTAGGTCAAACCACTAAGTCAAACCTCTAAACGCTTAAAAACGAAAATTAGTCTAGTTAAACGACGGTTTCTGGCCTCACCTTCAACAGATAATAGTTTCAAATCAATGAGACGCAACTAATCGTATAAAAATTTTACAAAATTGATTTATCAAACGTCAGGCTACCCATAGGAAAACGAAAGTAAAAAACAGTTAACTGCAACATTCGGCACACAGAGTTTATCGGAATCTTGTCATTTTTCAACCGTAGACGTATTTCATTATTTCGGTCATATCTTATTTCACAACATTTTTGCATTTGAAGAGTCTACGTATAGTAACTATTTGAAACTATACATTCACTTAAACACTTAGTAAACAAGTTAAGGAACATTAGTGCATTTGTTCTGATTTTGAATCTAAAAGTTTAGAAAATCTATTCCAACCGTCAGATATCACCGTTAAGATTAAATACATGTATGGAAAAAAATTCAACTTCAGCTGACAACGTTAAACTCTCAATCGGAACGGTCAACCAAGTGAGTCAAACCTCTAAACGCTTAGAAATGGTAATTGGACTGTCTAAATGACGTTTTTTTGCCTGACCTTCAACAGATAATAGTTTCAAATCGATGAGATGCAACTAATCGTATAAAAGTTTTCCTCAAAATATTTACCGAAGGTAACGCTACCATTAGGGAAACGAAAGAATAAAACCTTTGACCGTATCTTTCGCCACTCAGATTTTATCGGAATCTTGTCATTTTTCAACCGTAGACGTATTTCATTATTTCGGGCATATCTTATATCACAACATTTTTGCATTTGAAGGATGAAGCAACGGTTTATCGTTAGTGATAGAAAATGGAATATGGTCATTTTTTGGTTTTTTTTTTTTAAAATCATAGCCGACGAGAGACCCGTACTCGTCGGCTATTCTTTTGTCGTTTTCTGTCTAAAATAAAATATGTATTTTTTAATATAGTTATGGCCGACGAAATAATGAATTTTCGTCGGCTATTATGAGTATAGCCGACGAAATAATGTGTTTTTCGTCGGCTATTATATGAAAAAGGTAAAAAAAATCAGTAGGTTTACACCTCTCGTATTCCTATTTCCTGTTCATATATAACCAAAATTGAACATCAAGAAAACAGAAACCCAGCAGTCAACATATTTCAAATTTTTGTTTAAGGGGTTTGAAACCCATGCCAGCCTAGCTGGGAGGCTCATCCCCACGCCCGTTCATTAGAAATTAGTGGATTACAAATGAAAGGATTACATCATCTAAATTACTTAATCCGGCGGATTGTAATCAGAATCATCGGATGAGTCTTCTTCTGTTTCTGAATTGCTCGATAGGGGTAATCTATGTCTTTCCTCACCACTAGAGTCCTCGTTAGTTTCTTCATTTGGATCAACATCAACAAGCAGTGGCTCTTCACGTCGAATTCGCACCGGCGAGTCTAGGCGAATAAAAGAGGAGTCAGGAATACCATTTGAGTTGGGCTCTTGATACGCGGTGCCACCTTCCTCGTTCTCTTCAGCCACTCCAAGTGTAGACGCCCGGTAAATGTTGCGATGGTGGATAGTGTTGACTACTTTCCACGGGTCACCCTTGACGAGATCATCAAGATAAAACACTTGTTTCACACATGTGGCTAAAACGAACGGGTCATCCTCATACCATGATGTACTAGTGTTCACAGAAGTTATGTCGTATCGATCGGTTTTCATGCTCTGCGGCCGTGTGTCAAACCATCTACACTTGAAAAGGTACACTTTCATGCCTTCCACATAATGCAGTTCCACAACTGAATGGAGAACACCGTAATAGTCAACTCCATCATCCCCACCATGTGCCATAACCCCTGAATTTTGTGTTTTCAGTCTGACGTCTCTCTCTTCACATCGAAATAACACACCATTCACCTTGCACGTCGCATAAACTTTTGAATAGACCGGCTTCATCGCTAGAAGTCTGAGTTCGTGCGACCAATTTGGGTGATTATCATTTTTAATAAGGTCCATCTGCAACCATCAGAATCAACTATAAATATGAATAATTATACACAATAATATATAAATATGTATAGAATAATGTTAAAGTTACGTACCCAGCGGCCGAAATACTCTGCGAATGTCTGGTTGTGGTAATCGAGATCACCTCCTACTTGTTCACAGTTTAGATGTATGTTCTTCCAAAACTGAACTTCTAAACAGTTAATTAGTACCCACCAATGTGCAATGGCTACCTCATAATCTTTCAACTTGTAGGAAACTGGCATTTTTCCACCGAGTATAACAGATGAGGAAATTAACATAAGGTGTAAAATACGTACCTTTCCATCGGATACATCCAAGTGAAGTGCACAGGACCGGTAAGCAACAACTGCCGAGGAAGATGGATCATGAGGTGAGGCATGATGTCGAAAAAATTTGGAGGAAATATCATCTCAAATTTACACATGATATGAACGATGTCTTGTTGCATTTCCCGGAGGTCAGATTTTCTCACTTCCCGTGTGCATACCTTCTGGAAAAATCTTGCCAACGCTACTAACGGCTCCACAACGTGACGGGGAAGGAACGGCCGAATGAAAACAGGGAAGAGATGTTGTAGCAGGATATGATTGTCATGACTTTTCAACCCGTAAAGATTGTTGAATTGTCTGTTCACACACTTGGCTATATTTCCAGCAAAGCCTGAAGGATACTTGGCCCGACTTATCCAATGGAAAATTTCTGATTTATGCTCAGGTTTGACGGTGTAAGGAGCTTGAGGCATTTTTCTCTTCCCTTGTTTCAACCATAATTGTTTTCTGATATTCATGTTTTGCATATTAGTGCGAGCCTTAGGACCGTCTTTCGTCTTCTCCTCCAAGTTCAGCGTTGTGCCCACCACACTTTTAGAAACATTTTTTTCTATGTGCATAACGTCTAGGAAGTGACGGATCATCAACTCACACTAGTACGGGAGTTCCCACAATATGCTCTTATGTGTCCAGAATTTGTACTCCTCAGGTCTTTCAGGTATTTCCGCTATAATATCGGGATGATTGCTGAGGGGCCCAAAATCGTACTCATTAAGCACTGCTAAAATTTCTCTTCTGGGAGGACCACAGTGTTCTTCGGTTCCATCAAATGCGGCGGACTCGTAACGCCAGTGGTGATCCGCCGGAAGGAACAACGATGACCCATTCTGCATATCTTGTTGCAATGAGGGGTGCTCCCATAATCGCTGAGGCACTCTGGACAAGCCTTGTATCCCCTAACAACGCTGCCCGACAACATCCCATAAGCAGGAAAATCACTGATGGTACCAATAACCATGGCATGCATCTGGAACGTCTCCTCCTTGTACTTGTCAAAAGTGGGATGACCAACGTCCCACAATACCTTAAGCTCTTCAATCAATGGTCTCATATACACATCGAGACATTTCCCTGGGTAACCAGGCCCCGGAATCAACAACGTCAACATATTATATTCTTTTTTCATGCACATCCACGGAGGAAGGTTGTAAGGTACCAAAACCACCGGCCATATACTGTATGAAAGACTCATGGTGCCGAAAGGGTTGAACCCGTCGGTTGAGAGCCCGAGCCTGACGTTTCTGACATCTGACGCAAAATGAGGAAACTCATTGTTTATATGCTTCCAAGCCGCTCCGTCAGAGATGTGTGTCATGATATCCGCGTCTCCCGCGTCCCGCTCACCGTGCCATCTCATAGCTTTTGCGGTGGTTTCTGACATGTACAACCGCTCAAGCCTATCTCTCAAAGGAAAATACCGAAGCACTTTCACAGGTTTCCTATTGCCTGCTCCCGTCAACTTATATTGGTCAGAATGACATATCGGACATGCGTCAAGGCTAGCACGGTCATTCCCTTCTGCATCTTTACCCCAGAAGAGAACGCAGTCAAATACGCATGCATGGATCTTAATGTAGGAAAGCCCTAGATCTTTGAGGATACTTCGGACCTTACGGTGATTGGTAGGATTACGATGACCCTCCTCCAACAACGAAGAAGTGTACTGTAGATATTCATCCACATGCCTGATAGTAAATTTTGTCTCGACTTTAATCCTCATTACCTCCATCACACTTTCAAGAACTGTCTTCTCAGAACTTGAAGACACAGGGGTCTGTTGCAATGCAATCAGTTTGTTGTACTTGTCAAAGGCAGCAGTGTTGACAACTTGTGGGAAAGGCTGCACCGGGTCATGCATATATCGTTCCCCACGTACACCGCTTTTAAAAGGAAACACGTCGTTGACGAATGCCATTGTTGGATCGTTGGATGTACTACTACTGCCCGCCTCAAAAAACTGCCCATGATCATGTGATCCATCTAATGATGGCTCACCGTGATATATCCAACGTGTGTACTTCGGCCAAAACCCTTTACTCTTTAGGTGCTCCCATACTGTCCTAATCGGAAATCGACACATATCACTGCGACACCTACATTTATTGCACGGGCAATAATGGTATTCATTCCCGTTTGCATTTTCCTCGACGAACTGCAAAAAATTCACAACTCCTGTAGTGTATCGTCGGTCATGACTTGGAAGCGAAATCCAACTCTTATCCGGATCCATATATATATAGCCTGAAAATAATATATATATATATATATATATAACTTTAATTAATAAGAAATTAATTAACACATGCATATATATATATATATATATATATAAATCATTAATAATTAATTACATTACAATATATATTATTATCAACATCAACTCATATATATATATACCATTAACAACCATTATTTAAGTTACACTATATATCAACCATTATTTAAGTTAATTACACTATCAACAACCATTAATTAACATATATATATATATATATATAATTAAACTCCACACACACACACACACACACACACACACACATATATATATATATATATTTTAACACTAATTAAAATAACATCAAATTAAAACACATAATTAAACTCTAACTTAAAATCAACTCAACTACAACTCAAAATCAACATATATACATACATTCTAACACTAAAACAACAACAAAACAAAAAATCACTTACTAAATCAAAATCACTAAAACTCAAAATCAACTCAACTAAAACTCAAAATCAACATATATACACATATACGTACCTATATATAGCTCCACAATGTAAGAGAGGACGGATTTCAACAATACCCACAGATTTTTCACTCTTTCTCCCGTTTTTTTTTATTTTTTATTTTTAAATGAGCAGCTGCTGTCTATATCTGAAAATATATAGACTTATAGCCGACGAAAATGTCAATTTCGTCGACCAAAATTTCAAAAGTTTTCGTCGGCTAATGTTTCAGAGAAAGGCCGACGAAAATCCAAAATCGTCGACTGAAATATGAATATAGCCGACGATTTTTGTTTATACCAACGAAAAAACAGTATCGTCGGCCATTCTATAGAATTACAGACGAAAATTTTTAGTCGTCGGCCGTTTTTTTTTTTTCGTCGGGAAAAACCTTTTTTCTGGTAGTGCTTTCTATCCAAATTTGGAGCATCATAAATGGATAATAAAACCACCGATTTGAGCTATTCTTGTGGCTAAACTGAAGTACGAATTACCATCTTCAAGTATGGGCAGATAAATCACAGAGATCAGGTTTATAGATACACGGAATTCTCTCTCCAAAACCGGAGAAAATCTGCCAGCAGAAATTGTCTTCACAGCAGCACCTCTTTGGCTTGCATTTCTGACTTCGTCTTTGTGATTCTGGGAAATCTATTTAGCTGTTGTTGAAGTAAAACATACAGGCTTGAAGTACATATAAACTTCTCCACCAAAACTTCATCGAAAAAATCCCAAATTGAACTCCAAAAGTGCAAGAAAATAAGGGATAATGCAGTTTTCAGGATTTTTCTTCTACAAGAGTCATTTTGCAGCTATCCATTCTTTGACTTCCAGGCTCTTGCTGATCCAATTGGGCATTCAAATCTTTACATATGCATCCATACTTCATGTTTCATGCTTCGGTTGCATCAATTAAGCTCCCATTCTTCCATAATTTCTTCTCAAAATACCTAAAACAAATAGAACTTAATAATGATCTTTTTAAGGGAAATAACTAAGTAAAGTGCAAAAGTTGAGATATTATAACGTCACATTTTATACTCCTATCACATGATTGCTTGTGTTTGGAGTTGGAATGTAATCCTGCACTCCGACGTGGGGACTGTTTCATTGAAGATTTTTTACAATCTAAACTAGTTTGGAAGAGGTAAGAGCTATAAACATATGACAATATGTTGGAACTTGGAAGTAATTTACATTATTATTTTTTAATCAGGTAATTTACATTTCTGATGCTTGATCTCCTTTCTTCTAGTTTGCCCACTTCTCTTGACTTGTTTTGTACTATGTTACACCGAAAACTTGATCCGCAAGGTAGCAATTGTTCACTTAGGTCTGAAAGTGAAGGTGACTAATCTCAAGTAAGAACTAGAAGATATTGAATTATTGATTGGCCTTTCTCTCTCAACTTTCAAGTATAAATGTAGCTATATCATATAAGTGACACTCCAAAACACCACTCAAGAAAAAAACTATGCTCTCTCTTCTCCTAGGTTTTGAGCGACCGCCGCCGTGGATGGGACACAATCACACCTTATTTCATCTTCGATGGAGCCAAATCCCGAATCCTTCAAGGCTATTAGAAATCTCAGGTATGGCTCTGGCCACCTTTCATCACTTTGTTCACTCGAAGTCTGGATCTGGAATTCTCAAACTCAAGACTATGGTCTCCAATCTGGCCGGCTCACCATTCACGCCGGCAGGTGTTGGTTTTGAAGAGGCGGCTTTGTATAATTGCCTTGATGAGGGGTACATGGGTTGGCGGCCTGGATTAAATTGCAAACGCAGGCGTGGTTTCAATGGCTATGTGGATTCATCTCTGCTGCAGGTTTTGTTGCTCGATAGCGGAGGCAACATTGACGTTGACGAGATTGGCTCGGAGTCAAGTTGGTTGTGGGTTATTGTCACAACCCAAACTTGAGTTATGACTAAAAATTTGTTTAAAACTGAAATTAGAGTAAAACATATTTTTTTTTTCATTGATCTAAAATCTCAAGAAAACATTCCAATTTCTAAAATAAGAGTTATACAGTACTTTACAAACTCAAATAAGTATTTCACTTGCAAAGTTTACAAAACAAGGCAGAGCACAAGGGAAAATCTCAGGTTAACACTTCAGTCCTAACACTTATACACAGTACAGAAGAAAAAACAGTAGCCCTGACATGGTGATCAACCACTAAAATGTCCACTCATGGACTTCTTACCTGAAAACCAATAAAATGACATAGAGAATGAGCTATACAAGCTCAGTAGGTATAATAAAACAATTGGTATCTATACTTAGAATAAAAAGGAAGTTATAATCATAATCAAAATAGATTGCAAGAGTTGGAAATAAACTCGAATTGCTACTGCTGAACAATTGGAATGAAATCAAGAATAAATCATGACAATAGGATGTTTTTCTGAATAGCGACCAAATCAAAATATCAAATTTGTACTGCATAGGAAATAAAGAGCAAGTAAACTGAAATCCAATACTTTTTTTGCTAAAAGCTCAATTATAGTTAAAATATATCATCGTCATAAATCCAATAAAAGTCAGCAACACAAAACCAAGAAGTCTTTCCTTTGTAAATTGCATCAACATAAAACTCTTTCCGTAAATCCAACTTTCAGGGAAATCCTGGAAACCCTTCACTTTTCCAGTTAGCGCCCATTGCTCGCATTAAGACCACCGAGCGCACCCCGTACAAGCGGACCCTGATAAGGTTTTGGGTCTTTCACCCTAGGGAGACACAATCCCTCCTTAACTAATCCCGGGCCTTGATAGGAGCACAATGTGTGACGATATTATATGCTTATGCCCTCATTTCTGCTTTGGTTAACCCTTATTTGTCTAAGATAGAGTCGTAATATAGTTTAGTGTTACTACCAGAAAAATAAGTTGTGCCGACGAAAAAAAAAAACAACGGCCGACGAAATGATTTTTCGTCGGCTATTCCCAGGAATGGCCGACGAAAATTTTTTTTCGTCGGTAAAAAAAAAAAATCGTCGGCCATTCCTATAGAATGGCCGACGATTTTTATTTCGTCGGTAAAAAGTAAAAATCGTCGGCTATACTCCAATAATGGCCGACGATTTTTATTTTCGTCGGCTATACTCCAATAATGGCCGACGAATTAATATTTTCGTCGGCTATAAAACTTTTGGAGTATGGCCGACGAATTTTACAATTTCGTCGGCTATAAGTCTTTATATTTTCAGATCTAGCCAGCAGCTGCTCATTTGCAAAAAACGGGAGAAAGAGTGAAAAATCAGTAGATATTGTTGAAATCCGTCCTCTCTTACATTGTGAAGCTATATATAGGTACGTACATGTGTATATATGTTGATTTTGGGTTTTAGTTGCATGAGTTGATTTTGAGTTTTAATATATGTTTTGATGTTATTTTAATCCTAAAGAGTAATCGGTTTTGATGTTATTTTAATTAGTGTTAAAAAAATAATGATGATGTTAGTGACAGTTCGGGTAGCATAAGTCCTCTTTCTCGTGCTTCGATAAAAGGAAAACAGAATATCTGACGGTTTCTGGAGCTTTTATCAAAACAGAATGATGATCAGAAGGTCATCCAGGCTACTAAATTGGTCATACCGAAAGATCCTTTTTTCGCAGTTATCTTGCAACCATTCAACTTCATTAACTGTTATCTGGTGAGGATTAAGTAGTTAATGAAGTCGAATGGTTACAAGATAACTGCGAAAAAAGGATCTTTCGGTTTGAACATTTTAGTAGCCTGGATCACCTTCTGATCATCATTCTGTTTTGATAAAAACTCCAGAGAGCTTGGCATTCTGTTTTCCTTTCATCGAAGCACGAGAAAGAGAACTTATGCTACCCGAAGTGTCACTAACATCATCATTATTTTTTTATTTTTTTCATAGAATAGCCGACGAACAATGCATCATTTCGTCGGCTATAATAATAATGGCCGACGAAAATTAATTATTTCGTCGGCCATAAGTTCTTTTAAAATAAATATTACATTTATGGCCGACGAAAATTAATTAGTTCGTCGGTAAAAATTAAAAATCGTCGGCCAAAGAAAAAATTTCGTCGGCCATACACATAGAATGGCCGACGATTTAAAGTTTTTCGTCGGCTATAAACCTATGGCCGACGAAATAGCTTTATTTCGTCGGCTATACTATATCATGGCCGACGACATAGCTTTATTCGTCGGCTATAATTCTATAATGGCCGACGATTTAAAGTTTTCGTCGGCTATATAACTTTGGGAAGAATGGCCGACGAAGTGGGCAATTTCGTCGGCTATAAGTCTTTATATTTTCAGATCTGGACAGGAGCTGCTCATTTAAAAAAAAAACGGGAGAAAGAGTGAAAAATCTGTGGGTATTATTGAAATCCGTCCTCTCTTACATTGTGGAGCTATATATAGGTATGTATATATATATATGTGTATATATATATGTTGATTTTGAGTTTTAGTGATTTTGATATAGTAAGTGATTTTTTGTTTTGTTGTTGTATTTTAGTGTTAGAATGTATGTATATATGTTGATTTTGAGTTGTAGTTGAGTTGATTTTCAGTTAGAGTATAATTATGTGTTTTAATTTAATAATGTTATTTTAATTAGTGTTAAAATATATATAAATATGTTAATTAATGGTTGTTGATAGTGTAATGAACTTAAATAATGGTTGTTAATTAATGGTATATATATATATGAGTTGATGTTGATAATAATATATATTGTAATATATATGTGTTAATTAATTTATTATTAATTAAAGTTATACATATATATTATTATCAGGCTATACATGGATCGAGATAAGAGTTGGATTTCGCTTCCAAGGCATGACCGACGATACACTACAGGAGTTGTGGATTTTATGCTGTTCGTCGAAGAAAATGCAAAAGGACCGTACCATTATTGCCCGTGCAAGAAATGTAAGTGTCGCAGTGATATGTGTCGATTTCCGATTAGGACAGTATGGGAGCACCTAAAGAGCAATGGGTTTTGGCCGAAGTACACACGTTGGATATATCACGGTGAGCCATCATTAGATGGATCGCATGATCATGGGCAGTATTTTGAGGCGGGCAGTAGTAGTACATCCAACGATCCAACAATGACATTCGTCAACGACGTGTTTCCTTTTGAAAGCGGTGTACATGGGGAACAATATATGCAGGACCCGGTGCAGCGGTTCCCACAAGTTGTCAACACTGCTGCCTTTGACAAGTACAACAAACTGATTGCATTGCAACAGACCCCTGTGTGTTCAAGTTCTGAGAAGACAGTTCTTCAAAGTGTGATGGAGGTAATGAGGATTAAAGTCGAGACAAAATCGACTATCAGGCAAGTGGATGAATATCTACAGTACACTTCTTCGTTGTTGGAGGAGGGTCATCGTAATCCTACCAATCACCGTCAGGTCCGAAGTATCCTCAAAGATCTAGGGCTTTCCTACATTAAGATCCATACATGCGCATTTGACTGCGTTCTCTTCTGGGGTAAAGATGCAGAAGGGAATGACCTTGGTAGCCTTGACGCATGTCCGATATGTCAGTCTGACCGATATAAGTTGACGGGAGCAGGCAATAGGAAACCTGTGAAAGTGCTTCGGTATTTTCCGTTGAGAGATAGGCTTGAGCGGTTGTACATGTCAGAAACCACCGCAAAAGCTATGAGGTGGCACGGTGAGCGGGACGCGGGAGACACAGATATCATGACACACATCTCTGACGGAGCGGCTTGGAAGCAAATAAACAATGAGTTTCCTTATTTTGCGTCAGATGTCAGAAACGTCAGGCTCGGGCTCTCAACTGACGGGTTCAACCCTTTCGGCACCATGAGTCTTTCATACAGTATATGGCCGGTGGTTTTGGTACCTTACAACCTTCCTCCGTGGATGTGCATGAAGAAGGAATATAATATGTTGACGTTGTTGATTCCGGGGCCTGGTTACCCAGGGAAATGTCTCGATGTGTATATGAGACCATTGATTGAAGAGCTTAAGGTATTGTGGGACGTTGGTCATCCCACTTTTGACAAGTACAAGCAGGAGACGTTCCAGATGCATGCCATGGTTATTGGTACCATCAGTGATTTTCCTGCTTATGGGATGTTGTCGGGCAGCGTTGTCAGGGGATACAAGGCTTGTCCAGAGTGCCTCACCGATTATGGGAGCACCCCTCATTGCAACAAGATATGCCGAATGGGTCATCGTGTGTTCCTTCCGGCGGATCACCACTGGCGTTACGAGTCCGCCGCATTTGATGGAACCGAAGAACACGGCCGTGCTCCCAGAAGATGGACAGGAAGAGAAATTTTAGCAAGACTTAATGAGTACGATTTTGGGCCCCTCAGCAATCATCCCGATATTGTAGCGGAAATACCTGAAAGGCCTGAGGAGTACAAATTCTGGACACATAGGAGCAATGTTTTAAAAGGCTAAGGCGTAGCCAAGGCGTTTTCAGGAGAGCCTCACCAAGGCGTAAGCCTTGAGGCATAAGGCGTAAGCCTTACGGCATAAACGATTTATACAATTGCTATTATACAAGATCACTACAAACTACAAAGATTAAAAGAAAATATACCTTGGAATGTTTCTTGTGGCATTCGTAACATTTTACTACTTTCTGCTGCAACTAACAAAGAACACAAACAATTAAGTTTTACTGAAAACATAAGCATTCATGTTACAATCTGATTATTCGCACCCACAGGCAACATTAAAAATGAGAAGTAACTTTTCTGTGTAATACAAAGCAGGTTGAATATAAGAATAACACCTACTTATAAGGTTCACTTACCACTGATGGGAGCAGGAGAGTCAGCTGATGAAATTGGGAAGTCTTTTGTGGCTAGAGGTCCACTGTCCTTGGAAACGACCTGTAAATTGAAACAATTCATTAGTAAACTTCAATCGAAATAACAAGAAAACAGAAAGCATATACGTGGGATGTTGTGTGCCGTGTGAGTGTGAGTCTGTGTATCTAGTTGGTTAGCTCCAACACAAGGAGAACTTATATTTAGATTTTGAAAGAAAGGGAGAGCAATGTGTTAAGATTATTAGTGCCACAGAAAAGTGGTATGTGATTAAGGACTTGATCGAGCACATCGAATATTGATTCCAGCAAGCCCTCTAACTCTGCATTTATGGGGTTTTCTTCATCAAATACATCCATCCAAGTGAATAAAATGATCAAATAGCAACCTTATAAACACTCAAGCAAAGTGATGAGGAAACTGGATGGCAGGACTCTCTAGACATATTGCTAACCAATCAAACATCACTTTCTTTGCCTATGTCAGTACTCTTAACAATTGTCAAGACCAAAAAGAGCACTCACCTTGACAATGTTGTTCAAAGTCACATTAAGACAACAAGCAGAGCGCGAAGGAGAAAACACGGCAACCTGATCAAAAGCATTCATTAGCCATTCCCATGTTGCTGATTGTGACATTAGTATCTAAATCACAACTCGCTAAAGATAAATTAGCGTTTAAGGAAACATGAAACTCCAACTGTAAATGAGACATCAGAATCCCACCTTCTGCAGAACCAAAACCGCACCTACAGAAATGCTCTTTCCAAACTCTCCCTCGGAAATCGCTCTGCGGTGGATGGTAGCACCAATTGTACCTGTAGGATCCTGAAGCCAAAAACTTCAGCCACATTTCTATCTCTAATGCCACAAAGTGAACATTTCCGGTCTAGTTCTTAGTTCACGAAATCTAAGATCAGCAAATAACCACAGAAAAAAGCACACATTTATATACACACTCACCTTCAAAGTCAACATGAGATCACCAAGACCATTTGGGGTGCAAGATTTGATCATAGCAACAACCTAATCAACCACCGAAACACATATCACATCAATCAGTCACTCAATTTAACGAAAGCTCAAATTTTTACAACCCTAATTTGCCTAATTGTGATTAAGGGTTTCCAATTTTTCTCAAACAGCTCCCAATTCTAAAATTCAAAATCCAAATCCGAGATCACAAAATTTCCAATTGATAATAAGAACGACGACGTATCGGAAACTACCTTAGCTACTCTGTGAGTGTCAAGCCCCTTCTTAATGGAGCCCAAAGGGGCCCGAGAGCCGCCGCCGCCATAAACTCCTTTCGAATCGGAGAGCGCAGAGCCAAGAATCGGCGGCGAAATCGTCATCGTCCTCGTCTTCGTTCTCGAAGACTCTCCTTATGACCTCCGGCCCGCTCGCCTCTGCCGCTCCGGAACCAGCACAGATCCGTTCCACTGGGTTGATTTCCGGCGGACATGGGGAGCGGTTGCTGACCACCGCGCTGTGCTGGCTCCGCCACTGCTGCTGGGAATACCACTGCTGCAATTGCACTCTCCCTCCCCCTAGGAATTTTTTTTTGCAGTTTCTTTCTAGGCGGACGCTTTTGACGCCTCCGGGTGCGTTTTTTGCGCCTTCAACGCCTTAATCAGCGCCTTTGACGCCTCTGCGCCTAGGCAGCAAGGCTCAGGCTTTTTTCTTAACGCCTCGCGCCTTTTAGGCCTTGAGGCGCGCCTCAGGCGCGTTTTTTAAAACCTTGCATAGGAGCATATTGTGGGAACTCCCGTACTGGTGTGAGTTGCTGATCCGACACTTCCTAGACGTTATGCACATAGAAAAAAATGTTTCTGAAAGTGTGGTGGGCACAACGCTGAACTTGGAGGGGAAGACGAAAGACGGTCCTAAGGCTCGCACTGATATGCAAAACATGAATATTAGAAAACCACTATGGTTGAAACAAGGGAAGAGAAAAATGCCTCAAGCTCCTTACACCGTCAAGCCTGAGCATAAATCAGAAATTTTGCATTGGATAAGTCGGGCCAAGTATCCTTCAGGCTTTGCTGGAAATATAGCCAAGTATGTCAACAGACAATGCAACAATCTGTACGGGTTGAAAAGTCATGACAATCATATCCTGCTACAACGTCTCTTCCCTGTTTTCATTCGACCGTTCCTTCCCCGTCACGTTGTGGAGCCGTTAGTAGCGTTGGCAAGATTTTTCCAGAAGGTATGCACACGGGAAGTGAGAAAATCTGACCTCCGGGAAATGCAACAAGACATCGTTCATATCATGTGTAAATTTGAGATGATATTTCCTCCAAATTTTTTCGACATCATGCCTCACCTCATGATCCATCTTCCTCGGCAGTTGTTGCTTACCGGTCCTGTGCACTTCACTTGGATGTATCCGATGGAAAGGTACGTATTTTACACCTTATGTTAATTTCCTCATCAATATATGTGATATAGTGTTAATGTATTATCATAACACTTTAAAAACTTGATTTATAGGCAACTTGGACAATACGGTGGTTTTGTCCAAAACAGATCCGCACCTGAAGGATGTATAGCTGAAGCATATATTGCGCACGAGTGCGTTACCTACATGAAGCTGTATTTCGGAGCGTTACAGGAAAGCATACCGGAAGATGTACCTTCACAGTTCAATCTTTCCATACTCTCCGACGATGTTGTACTCGGTGGAAACATGCCAGTTTCCTATAAGTTGAAAGATTATGAGGTAGCCATTGCACATTGGTGGGTACTAATCAACTGTCCAGAAGTTCAGTTTTGGAAGGACATACATCTACGCTGTGAAGGAGTAGCACGTGATCGCGATTACCACAACCAGACATTCGTAGAGTATTTCGGCCGCTGGGTACGTACCTTTAACACTATTTTATACGTGTTCATATATTATTGTGTATATTTATTCATATTTATAGTTGATTCTGATGGTTGCAGATGGACCTTATTGCAAATGATAATCACCCAAATTGGTCGCACGAACTCATACTTTTAGCGAGGAGGCCGGTCTATTCAAAAGTTTATGCGACGTGCAAGGTGAATGGTGTGTTATTTCGATGTGAAGAGAGAGACCTCAGACTGAAAACACAAAATTCAGGGGTTATGGCACATGGTGGGGATGGTGGAGTTGACTATTACGGTGTTCTCCATTCGGTTGTGGAACTGCATTACGGGGAAGGCATGAAAGTGCACCTTTTCAAGTGTAGATGGTTTGACACACGGCCGCAGAGCATGAAAACCGATCAATACGGCGTAAGTTCTGTGAACACTAGTACATCATGGTATGAGGACGACCCGTTCGTTTTAGCCACATGGGTGAAACAAGTGTTTTATCTTGATGATCTCGCCAAGGGTGACCCGTGGAAAGTAGTCAACACTATCCACCATCGCAACATTTACCGGGCGTCTACACTTGGAGTGGCCGAAGAGAACGAGGAAGGGGGCACCGCGTATCAAGAGCCCAACTCAAACGGTATTCCGGACTCCTCTTTTATTTGTCTAGACACGCCGGTGCGAATTCGACGTGAAGAGCCACTGCTTGTTGATGTTGATCATATTGAAGAAACTAACGAGGACTCTAGTGGTGAGGAAAGACATAGATTACCCCTATCGAGCAATTCAGAAACCGAAGAAGACTCATCCGATGATTCCGATTACAATCCGACGGATTAAGTAATTTAAATGATGTAATCCTTTCACTTATAATCAACTCATTTCTAATGACCGGGCGTAGGGATGAGCCTCCCAGCTAGGCTGGGTTCCAAACCCCTTAAATAAAAATTTGAAATATGTTGACTGTTGGGTTTCTGATTTTTTATGTTCAATTTTGGTTATATGTGAACAGGACATCGAAATAGGAGAGGTGTAAAACCACTGATTTTTTAGGTTTTTTTTTCAGAGAATGACCGACGAAAAATGCATTATTTCGTCGGCTAAACGAACAATGGCCGACGAAAAATGCATTATTTCGTCGGCCATAATGTATTAAAAAAATATTTTACGAACAATGGCCGACGAAAACTAATTATTTCGTCGGCCATAATTTATTAAAAAAAAATATTTTACGAACAATGGCCGACGAAAACTAACTATTTCCTCGGCCATAACTTTTTAAAAAAATAATAATATTACGAACAATGGCCGACGAACATTATATATTTCGTCGGCCATAAGTTTTTAACAGAAAACGACAAAACAATAGCCGACGAATACTAGGTTTGATTTCGTCGGCTATGATTAAAAAAAAAACAAAAAAAGAGCTGTTTCCATTTTCTATCACTATCGACAAACCATTACGTAGACCCTTCAAATGCAAATGTGTCGTGAAATAAGACATGACCAAAATATTGAAATACGGCTACGGTTGAAAAATGGGAAGATTCCGACAAAATCTGTGTGCCGAATGTTGCGGTTTGCTGTTTTTTACTCCCGTTTTCCTATGGGTAGCCTGCCATAAATTAAATATTTTGGGGGAAATTTTTATACGATTAGATGCGTCGCATCGATCTGAAACTATTCTCTGTTGAAGGTCAGGCCAAAAAACGTCATTTAGACGGCCCAATTTCCGTTTTACAGCTTTTAGAGGTTTGACTTTGCAGTTTAACCGTCCCGATCGAGCCTTTAACGTTGTCCGATAACCTTGGATTTTTTTTCATACATGTATTTCATCTTAACGGTGATATCTGACGGTTGAAATAGATTTTCCAAACTTTTAGATTCAAAATCGTAATATATGCACTAATGTTCCTTAACTTGTTTACTAAGTGTTTAAGTAAATGTATAGTTTCAAATACCTACTATACGTAGACCCTTCAAATGCAAATGTGTCGTGAAATAAGACATGACCGAAATATTGAAATACGGCTACGGTTGAAAAATGGGAAGATTCCGACAAAATCTGTGTGCCGAATGTTGCAGGTTGCTGTTTTTCACTCCCGTTTTCCTATGGGTAGCCTGACGGTCGGTAAATATTTTGGGGGAAATTTTTATACGATTAGATGCGTCGCATCGATCTGAAACTATTCTCTGTTGAAGGTCAGGCAAAAAAACCTAATTTAGACGGGCCAATTTCCGTTTTACAGCGTTTAGAGGTTTGACTTTGCGGTTTGACCGTCCCGATCGAGCCTTCAACGTTGTCAGATGTAGTTGGATTTTTTTTCATACATGTATATAACCTTAACGGTGATATCTGACGGTTGGAATAGATTTTCCAAACTTTGAGATTCAAAATCGGAATATATGCACTAATGTTCCTTAACTTGTTTACTAAGTGTTTAAGTGAATGTATAGTTTCAAATACCTACTATACGTAGACCCTTCAAATGCAAATGTGTCGTGAAATAAGACATGACCGAAATATTGAAATACGGCTACGGTTGAAAAATGGGAAGATTCCGACAAAATCTGTGTGCCGAATGTTGCGGTTTGCTGTTTTTTACTCCCGTTTTCCTATGGGTAGCCTGACGGGCGGTAAATATTTTGGGGGAAATTTTTATACGATTAGATGCGTCGCATCGATCTGAAACTATTCTCTGTTGAAGGTCAGGCCAAAAAACGTCATTTAGACGGCCCAATTTCCATTTTACAGCGTTTAGAGGTTTGACTTTGTAGTTTGACCAAAAGTATAGCCGACGAAGTTATATTTCGTCGGCTAAAGTCTGGTGATCCGCGCCTTCCCATTATCCACCGTTGGATGGGGGAGATCGGACGGATTCTGAGGGACGAAGACTATAGCCGACGAATTATGTAATTTCGTCGGCTATGCCATACCATGGCCGACGAAAAATGATTTCGTCGGCTATGATATAGTATGCCCGACGAAATCACTGTATTCGTTGGCTATACTATATCATGGCCGACGAAATAGCTTTATTTCGTCGGCTATACTATATCATGGCCGACGAAATAAAGCGATTTCGTCGGCTATACTATCAGGTATAAGTAAAATGCAGCCGAACCCTAGCCTCCATTTGCCCGATTTTCCCTAAACAATCTTCCTCCTCGAATCCGGCCCTCCTTCATCCGTCGATCCTCATCCCTATTCCGGCGGCCCGGCGCCTCCTCCTCCTCCTCCTTGGTTCGGCAGCCCGGCGACTCCGATCCTCCTCCTTGGTTCGATCCGCCGCCCCTCCTCCTCCTCCTCCTCCTCCCTGTTCCGGCAGCCCCGGCCGACCCTCCTCCTCCTCCTCTCTGTTCCGGCCGCCTCCCCCTCCTCCTCCTCCCCGATTCGGTACCGGCCGGCCCCCCTTTTTATTTTTATTTTTTGTTATTTAATTATTAATAAATTAAATTATGGTTAATAAATTATATATAATTGTTAATTTAGATATAATTGTTAATTTAGATATAATTGTTAATTTAGGTATAATTTATGTATTTATATGTTAATTTGTGTATAATTTATGTATTTATGTTAATTTATGTATTTATGTTAATTTAGGTATAATTTATGTTTTTATATTAATTTAGATATAATTTATGTATTTATGTATTTATGTTAATTTAGTTATAATTTATGTATTTATGTTAATTTAGGTAGAATTTATGTATTTATGTTAATTTAGGTATAATTTATGTATTTATGTTAATTTAGTTATAATTTAGGTTTTTATATTAATGTATGTAATTTTTAGGTTTTTATGTTAATTTAGGTAATTTTTGTAAAATTTATTTTAATTGTATATAATTTAGGTGTAATTGTATAATTTATATGTATAAATTGGTTATTATATAAATCGGTAAATATTAAAATATGTTAGTATTATTGGGTATTATATTAATTAGAATTTGTTATTTAATATAATATAATTTAATATTAATTAATGTATTAATGCGTCTGGCTTTAGATGGCCGATGCATTTAGGCAGTTGTTCGGAGGTCGTCGTTCTAGATCTAGAGGTTCTGGAAATGCCGCCGGTTCTGGAAATGCCGCGGGTTCCCCAGACTCCGAGAGGACGGCTAGCCAGCCTGAGAGGACCACCAGCCAGCCGCGGAGGAGTGTGGATGCAGCCCAGCCGCGGCGGAGTGTGAGTGCTCGGCACCAGACCCTTCTCCAGGCGGGGCGGCCGTCGAGCACTTCACTTCCGAATGTCGGTCCCTCTGTGGCGCCGAGGTTTAGTCGGCAGCTGTTTCACGAGGAGATAGCTGCCGACGTTCCTCAGGTTCGTATGCCTGAGGTTCATCGGGAGCCGATGCCGATGCCGAGTCCGACTCAGTCTGCTGGTGACTCGACTGAGGGGCCTACTCTCCCAAACCAGCTCTTCCTCCCATACAACATTCCTGCGATACCCGAGGTCGACTATCAGGGTCGGCCCCAGTGGCCTGATATGCCTCAGTTCGTGAGTGCTGCGGAGGCATACCAGCAGCAGCCATGGGAGAGCCCTGACCTCCTGATTTCGGCGAGGAGAAAAGGAAAGTCGACGGCAACCGAATCATCGGGTTCAGGTAACATTCGATTTTATTAATTAAATATTTTATTAAAATTAACGCACTAATATTTAATTTTATTAACCAATCGTTGTTTATGTGATAGGGACAGGCGCTAGCAGTTCAACCCAGAGGAATACCAGAGGTGTCATCAGTTTTGAGACGCTCAGGAGAACGGTTGAACGGAGCGGGAGGATCCAGATTGACGAAGCTCCTAATCAGGAGGTTGGGGCGAAAAAGAAACGCGACTACTCGGGTTGCGTGGGTGCACTCATTAGGGACAGAGTCCCTATGTTGTGGGCTCGGTGGGCTGATGTGCCCGAAGAAATCAAGATGGAGTTGAACAACGCCGCGTCGGTGAGTAAATAAAAAAATTTAATTTAGTTATCGTAATATTTAAAAATTTTCGGTATTTTTATAATTATAAAACTAATAAAATATTATCTTTCAGACATACTTTGTGGTTGCGGAACACAAGCGGGGTTGGGCGGACTCTCAACAGAGCTCGAGGTACGTTGGGAATGTCTTATTTGATAATTAGAAATATTTTATGATATTAATCATATTTCTAATGCACTTTTGTTTTTTTCGTAGGTTCAAAGAGTGGAAGAACGAGCTCCGTTCCCACTATAACGAGTACGGCAACCGTGGTCGTATGGGTACTCCCAGAGAGTTCATGTTCAGGGAGTACGAGTGGCGTTGGTTGAGGACCGTAGTCTTCGACAACCCGGCTATGATGGTAAATATTAAACTTCATTATAAATGTTTATTTTATTAAAATTTTAATTATTAGTTTAAATATTTTATAATTATTTCAGTTATATTTTTTGATGCATTTTTCTAATATTTTATTATTTGTTTGAAGGAACGGTCTCGGATAAACTCGGAGAACCGCCGCCGTAACACAATCCTCCATCACGGCGGTTCAAGGCCGTTTGCACAATATCAGGAGGAGGCGCTAAGAGATCATCCTGATTGCAACCCCTACGTGGAGACGTTCAAGATCGCTTATCCACAAGCGACAGACGATCTCGTAAGTCGTTCATTATGATTTTAAAATTTAAATTATTAATTTTACTTAACTATCCATTTGTTAGAATATTAATTTTTTTTCCCCGTCCAATTAGGAGCGGGTGACCCAGGCCGAACAAGAGGTGCTCCAGCAAATAGTTCGGGAGACACAACCGGACATCTCAGAGGCAGATTTGGAGGAAGCCGTGCGCCAGGTCGACCGCACCAATATCCAAACGGCGGCGAGGATGTTCAACGCAGTCTTCCCACACCAGTCCAACGAGTACTACTGCCGGGGTTTAGGAGGTTCTGGACAAGGGCTCCTGAAGACCACTAAGGGAGGTCAAAAGAAGGGAGGCGGCCAGACCCAACATATGAGGGGGGAAGTGCAGCGATTGGCCACAGAATTGGCGACCTCGTCCCAGACAGTAGAGGAGCTGCGCCGCAGACAATATCAGTCCCAGCAGTATCAGTTGGATATGGTCCGTTGGAATGCTGAGTGCGCCAGAATTCGGCAATACAACAACGACGGCCAGCAACAGTGGATTTATGAGATGTTCGCGGCACAACAAGAAGGCCGTCCACCCCCGCTCCCGTTTCAGCAGTTAGTGGAGCCTCCAATGCCTCAACCTCCCGAGTTCGGTCAGCAGGATGATGCGCCTGATGCTGTAGATGATATCCTAGACTTTAGTAGTTTAGGGGATAATTAGGATTATATTTTATGTATATTGGAACGAATTTAATAAAAATGGTGTTTAGACGTGTTTCTTGTTGGTACAAATGCATGAATTGTTTTTGTGATTTGCAGCTTGCTTGGAATGGTAATTTAGAAAATAATTTAATTTTTTTTTTCCAAATGCAAGAATAGCCGACGATTTTTGCATTATTTCGTCGGCTATAACAAGTATAGCCGACGAATTTTACCAATTTTCGTCGGCTATAACTTGTATAGCCGACGAAAAGTGCCTTATTTCGTCGGCTATAACTAATTAATACCTATAAAAATAGTAATATATTTCGAGGAAATAGCCGACGAAATTTTATTAAATCGTCGGCTATAGTTAAAATACCATAGCCGACGAAATTTTATTAAATCGTCGGCTATAGTTAAAACAGCATAGCCGACGAAATTTTAGTAAATCGTCGGCTATAGTTAAAACATCATAGCCGACGAAATTTTGGTAAATTGTCGGCTATAGTTAAAACACCATAGCCGACGAAATTTTATTAAATCGTCGGCCATACTTAATGGATTTCGTCGGCCATACTCAAAAATACCCGACGAAAGTCGTCGGCTATTTCACCCACCTTTGCCCGACGAATTTTTTGACTCGTCGGCCATACTTAACTATAGCCGACGAAATTTTTTTTTTCGTCGGCCATTGGTATTACCGACGGCGTATTACCGACGACTTATGGCCGACGAAATTTTCGTCGGCAGAGGTTATAGCCGACGAAAAAAAAGAATGGCCGACGAAATTTTTTTCGTCGGCTATTCTTCCGTATCTGGTAGTGTAATTTGGTAGAGTTTGGCGAAAAGTTGGTTAAGAATCCGAAAAATGACTAAGTTTGAGAAATCTGGAAAATAATGCAAGTTGTCTTTTTCGTGATTCTGAGATGAGTAAAAATGCGATCTATCCTTGTCCGAATTTAATGAAATTTGGCGTGCTTATTATTCACATACTGAGGAATGTTGTGTTAAAATTTCAGATTAATCGGAGTTCGGGAAGTCACCCAAAAGATGGCTGCAACTTGGCAGTCCGAGCAAACCAATCCAGGGACTTCCAGGATTTTCCTGGGACTGTGTCCCAACTTAAAAAATTCATTCCCGACTACTCACAAGGAATTTGATCGAACTGTTTTATTTGAAAGTATCTATGTGTGTCTAGTTTATCTGAGATTTGGAATCGCATCAATCGGAGCCCCGAGGAGGGAGATATGCCGGAATTACCCCAGCAAGGTCTTTTCTGCCGATTCCAGGATGCTACTGCCTCCTTTTCGAAATAATGTTTTCGATGGACCATATGGTGTACAAATGCATATGTGAAGATGGTCCAAGCTTAAGGAAGGTTAGAGGATGACACCAAGCCATGGCATTGAAGAAAAATACGAAGAAAGAAGTTTTCCTAGTCAAGCTAGGAAAAGCTGCCGGAAAAGGGCAGATTTGTGCCAGTTTTGTAATAGGCCGGTTGGGGCATTTTCCCATGGATCAAGTTCACCAAATGAAGATGTCAAGACCACATATGAAGTCCATGAAGATGTGAAGCCCAAGCCTTGAAGAAAAATCAGAAAAAGAAAACCTAATTGAGCTATGAAAGGAAGGTTTACAAAACCTTATTCTACTAGGTTTTGTGATTGCCTTGTGCAACTAGGGCTGCCGGCACTCCTATTCTATATATATAGCCAACTTTTACACAGAAAATGGGTCACATTCCAAAGCAAAAATCTAGCCAAAGCCCTACCTAAATTTTCCCAAGAATCCTACATAAAAACCCTAGCCAAAACCACCTTCCACACACCCAAAGTTTCTGCCGAAACTTTGGTTTTCTGCCGAAACTTTGCTCTCTTGCCGAGCAGTAGCAGCCGCCTCCTCCACAAGCCGCCGGATCCATTCACGACGAAGTCTTCAAGGTTTCTAATGTGTGATCCACTCCCTTCTCTTGGTTTTGTAATTTTTGTTGTAGCTAATTTAAACTTTGTCTATGAAGTTAACATGAATTCTTGGTTTCAATTTGTATGTCTATGTATGAATTGGATTGAAGTTTGGTTTTATAATTTGCATGATCAATTTGTTTTCTTTGTTTTTAAGTGGTATTTGGATGTAAGAATACAAATTGCATGTTAAAAGTAAGGAAAATATGAAGTAAAGAGATAGGATAGGATTCGGCAAGCATGTTCACTCTGATTCTAGTAGTTCGTTCTTGGTTTAGTCTTTAAATCCGTGTGCCGCAAAGATTGGTACTTAGCATATGCGCGATGTGTTTTGAGTATTGGTCTTATATCTGTCAATTTAAATAGGATTTAGAGTGGTTTAATCGACTATGCATGTTAACAAGAAGTGGTGACGCCTTACTTGATTGATATGTTTCCAATTTAAAAGACTTTTGTGCTCAATTACTCTTTGTGTTTGTCTTTGACGTTGAGTGTTTTCAAACATGATTAATATAATTTTAGGATTCGACGTTGAGTGTTTTCTAAAATACTTGAGAAGTCTAGGATGATTAGATAACCGTTGAGGCTCTAATTAAAATTGGAACTAAGTTGGATCTAGGATATTGTGTGCTCTTGCCGTGTCTTGTCTCATTAATTTGCTATGTGTTTTGAGTGCTTTTGTGTTAATAATTTGTGGAAGAATGTCGACCAACCTTGTAAATAGTAGTCTAGAATGTATTTTCAGCCTTATTTTCGTGTTCTTAGTCTTAGGGGCAGCCTTGCTGCCGATGCTTATACCTCCCCCATATGATGTTTTCTAATGTGAATTTGTGAATATTTTTGTCTAACAATCTCATATTTCAGGTACCCTTAATCCCCGGCTAGAACGATCCCTACTTGCTTATACTACTAACGATTTTTTGTAGGGTTATTATTGTGTGCGAGCTTAGTCTCACATCAGGCCTAACCAAATAAAACGATTTAAAACCAAACTATCATTTAGAGAAACCTCTGGTTTCTCTTAACCAAATCTGTCGAGGATTTTCAATAAGAACTTGAAATGTCTTTTCTTATAAGAGATTAAAATTTTGCTAGGAAGAAACTCTTTGAAAATAGCTCTCTTTTCTGTTAGGAAACATGACTATAATAAATCAAATACGTTACTGGAATATCAGATAACATTCAAATAACCTTGAAATACACTTACCTTTAAAACAGGAACATAGATGCAGAAGAAAAATCAAGGTTGATGGTAAAGTATACTCAAATCAGTTTCTCAATAGGAACTAAACATTATGGAGTAAATAAGAGCCTGTAACAATGGTCTTTAGTAAGTAATAAGAATATAGTTCGCAGAAAACTGCTCAGGAATTACAAAATTTGATTCTGATAGGTAGCAAGACCAAAAAAAACTGTAAAACATTTTAACTAGTCAATAGGTTACTAAATCAATTGGACAGAAAGCCTGGTAAAAAGAACATTTATTAAACGTCAACTTTTGGATAAGCAAGCTTGGACATAGAAACAAAGTAAGAGAAAGCTGGAACTTAAAACTTTGTCGATAAATAAACACATACATGAAGAAACAATACTCGTCATAAATCTAGCAAACGTAGAGGCCGGTAAGACCACGAAAGAGCTTTAGCTTTGTCTAAAACTTTTAAAATTCAACAAGTAATATACATACTAGTACATACCACAACATTGTTCTGTACAAAATAAATAAGTAGATATAGAGCTGAATCTAGACATTTTTGAAGGAAATACAGTACTAAAACAACACAAGAATTATAAGTAAAGGACTTGAAGATTAGATTGGCTCCAGAAATTCACTAAGCTTTCGTTAGTTAATGGATGGATTAGAAACTTTCCAGATTCATAGTAAACACATTAAAGAGAAACATACTAAAATATCAGGCAATTTGGAGTTCAAGAAGTGAGGCAAAAATTGGACACAAACTGACTGGAAGTGTTAGGTTTCAGAAGAATATAGTAGCAGCAAGGTAAGCTTAGAAAATTCACCAAAAATTCTTTTTAAGTCCAAATGAAAAAAAATTAATTCTAAAATGGCCATCAGGAAGTATAGTTTCACACATAAAAAGAACAAAAATTAGTTCGAATAATTAGGCATTCAAAACGGATCAAAATTCAAGGAGGTTCACTGAAAATTCTGGGAACATATCCAAATGCAAACCAATCTTTGAAAAATCACTGAGCGTTTATTTTTCAACGAAATCAGCTGAAAACTCAGATCAATAGTTAACAAGTACAGGATCAACATATCAAAATTTTAGAAAATTTAGACATTAATATGATAGGTAAATGATGCTCCAAAGTGGTTGTGCAGAAGAAGTCAAATTCTGCAGAATCTCATAAATAAAGTTCTTTCAGTAAAGCCAAGCGTTTAAAAACAAAACTTGTTTAAGTGGAAAGTTCACTGAGAGATTACATATAAGAACATGAAAGTAAAAAAGATAGAAGAGGAACACAGTCCACTATACGTGCTTTACAAAAGAAGACCAGCTATAGGAGTAATAGTTCTTAAATTTGTTTTGAAAAGCTCCAGCTAATTTCCAATTCCATGGCATGATCAAAGGCTGAAATTAAGAAGAAAAACAATAAGATCAACTGATTATCATCCATTCCATAAGTTACAGATCACCAATACTCAAAAGAATCAACACTCAAATTCGATAAATCATTGTCTAAACATTTGAGGTTTATAGAAACAATGAAACAATAGCACCCAAGTATAGAAACCATATTAGAATCTATTATAAAGAAAATTTTGTTTTCCCTACCTCAATCTTTCGATATTGGCAGCCAAACAAACCAAGAGAAATCGTGCAAACCCTCCAAATACAAGAACCCAATCTACTATAGCAATCCAGCCACAGGTTTCAGACCTGAACAGATGAAGAAACTTTGAAATTATAAGGCAAAGATCTCGCACAATAATCCCTTTAGGCTCGGCACAGCTTTGGATAAATGAAGGAAGGTTAATTTGTCGGGAACAAGGAACAAGAGAGAAGAGATGAGGTTGAACTGACGAATTTTGCTCGAGAGAAATCAGAAAAGAACACGTGAATAGAAAGGAGAAGGCAACGTGTTCTAATTTGGGTTGTTTTACTGAATAGCAACCAAACCAAAACTTAATTAGAGAAGCAAATAAATCAAGCAACCTATTAAGAAAATCTAAATCGTCACAGTTATGGTAGTTGGTGGATCGGATGATCCACCTTATGTGGTGGTGCATCAGCACTATGGAGTTCAACCGGAGTTGTGTCCGGTTTTGAATGATTTCTTTGAATTTGGGACGGTTTTTGGAATGGTTTCCAACGACCTATGGAGCCGGAAGAAACTGGCTTTTGCCGATGGGATTGTGGTCGGACGGCGGCTGCGTCGAAGGCTCGGCGATGGTGACGGCGTGGTGGTTGACGTCCTTGCCCCTAGGGTTTGGTATGGTTGGGCTGATAAGGATTTGGGCTTATACCAAGTCCAAATGTATTAGTTGATTGATGTGGGCTCTTCTTTCGGGATGGGCTAGGTTGGATTGGGTCTTTATGGCCCATAGTCAAATATAATTTTGAATCAAGGGCAGACTCAACTCATGGGTTGTTACCCTTTATTCCAGCTTCTCCATGAGTGATTTGAGTATGTGAAAATAAATGTGCCATAAACGATCTTCAGAAGTTGGATATACTTTTGATGGTTGAATTCTTAGGTGCAGCTAGGTTCTTAATTGTCATAGGGAGTAATTCTTATTGTCGCCCCTATTGGGGGTTTTATTCCTTATACTGTTTACTAAGCAATATATTTTTGTCAACTGATTCAAAAAAAAAAAAAAAACTTTCAAGTATAAATATCCCAACTTAGAAACAAAAGAAAATCAAAATTTGATCAAATTGAGGAAAAACCACTAGATTACAGTTTATTCCTCTCAGCTACTTATTCCACTGTGGTTTCAAAAGATTCAAGCCTCCCACTTATTGTATGGTATGCAGAACTCGGTAATTCACTTAGCTTCCCAAATTTGCGTTCGTACGAGTCCAAGAGCTCCGACCTGAAAAATAGAAGCAACCAATGCATTGCTCACACAAAAAGTTAGAATATATATCTCTAACTATCTAATAATTAAGCATATTGTAATTACTTACCAATATGCCAAGCACTGGAATGGGGTATACTTGCCATAGATTTCTTCTGCATCTTTCATGACAGTATTTTTGTTGCAGTTTCCCCTCCCATGTTCCTACAATTATGTTGATTAACTTAGAGAACAATTTGGTTGTGGTATAAGTAAGTATGAAGTGCGGTAATGGGTACCTCCTTCAAATGCCTAATAGTTTCAGTGTCTGCTGGAACTCTGTGATAATATCCAACGCACATCAAAGCATTGGCGGATGCAAATGAACCAAAACCTTTTATTCGCATGAATTTCTGAAGCAGAGCATCTTTGTCCTCAAGCCCCTTATCAAGTTCATCAAGTCTAATCTTTCCACTCTCCACATCTTTGGCAAGTTTTAGAATGTGTTTTGCTCGATAGCCAAGAATATTTTTGGTAACTTCTTTGAAAGTCTCCCCATCCAGCCTTGCTAGGTCTCCGGAGCTTGGAAAAGTACCCGAAACTCTTCTACAATTATCATCACTTCGATCAGTATCTATTTCTTCTCTCTGCCTCTTTTGTCCGCTTGATCTCATGCAAGGCTTGGTGCTTGGCTCAAATTCAAGTTCACAAAGTGCTCGAGCCATTTTCAACGAATTCGACCACCTAATATCAACTATTATTAGGTAGTATCATGAAGAGTAGTGATAGGGGGCCTTAATAAGATCTAAGAATTTTGGCCTTAATCCTATGTGGCATGTCACCTCATCAAGACACATCATCAATATAAAAAACCATGTTATGTCATATTAGGGTTAAAATACAATCTTGTCCTTTCAAATTCAATGGCTCTAAATTATTTTGTCATTTTTTTAAAATAAAAATAATTTTAAGAAAAGAAAAATATTTTTCAAGCCATCTTTTTTATTACACTCGTTTTTAAATTTAAGCACCAAATATAATTTTTTTAATTATAATTATTCAAAAATATAAATTTAAGTGAATATACATACACAGTCCCATTCAAATACGGACGTCCGTACGGTGCGGATCCGGCGTTTCCGGCCACCGGCGAGGCGGCGCCGGCGTATCCGGCCGGTGGGCTGTGCTCGCCTCGACCCGACGACCCCTTCTGTGCCGGCCCGGGCTCCATCGCCGGCCGGGAGCCGGCCGGAATCTGGAAAAAACCAGAAACATGAACTTTACTGTTCATTTTCCTGGTTTTCTCCAGATTCCGGCCGGCTCCCGGCCGGCGATGGAGCCCGGGCCGGCACAGAAGGGGTCGCCGGGTCGAGGCGAGCACAGCCCACCGGCCGGATACGCCGGCGCCGCCTCGCCGGTGGCCGGATACGGCACATCCGCACCATGAACAGTGCGTGCGGACGTCCGTATTTGAATGGGACTGTATACATACATATATATATACACACATATACATACATACACACATGCATATACTATTTTTAAAAAATAGTACTATTTCAAAAAAAAAAAAAAAATTCAACACACTATATCAATGTCCAAATAAACTTCATATATATATATATATAATTCATCTAAAAAATTTGATACAAATTTATTTTATCTATTTTTATTTTTCTAAAATTCGATGGATATGTGTGTGTATGTGTGTGTGTGTATATATATATATATATATATGTATATATATATATAATTCTAAATCTAAATTTTGATTAAGAGTCAAAAAAAAATTTAACATTGAATTTGATTCACAAAGATAGAATGTTTTAATGTCAAATATCGTAATTGTGTCAAGAAATAAATTTCATGTAGTCAACCCAAAAAAGGTAACAAAATCATCTAAAATAAAACATAATTTGGTTGTAATTGTTGCCCAATTTACAATGACTATTAATTAGGTAGTTATGAGTAAATTATATTTCGTAATTATTGTTTTTTTTAGTCATCGTAATTACTGTTTTGTATTAAGACAATAATACATTACATTTGGTGGTGTTATTGAAAGTACATTGAATTTGAAAGGACAAGATTGTATTTTAACCAAAATATAACATAACAAAATTTTTGATATTGATGATGTGTCTTAATGAGGTGGCATGCCACATAGGATTAAGGCTAAAATTCTTAGGTCTTAATAAGACCCCAAAACATTTTTGTATCAGGAATCAGTAAACAAAGATAATAACACAATCCGGTTGGCAAAAGGAAAGTAATGACACTGCAATATTTAGTCAATCGTTACAATAGAACTCCAAGAATCCAAGATATGGTAAGTTTATTTATAAAAGTAACAACAGCTTACTAGAGGTGTTAATTCTCGCCGCCGTAAGATAAGGTAACAAAAATACTATACGAAAATAAATTAATATACATTAGAAAATATTATACATACTTGCAGTTGCATAGCAGAAGGCACTTGACAAGGTCTTCAAAGAGTGAGGGGGAACGAAAAATTCTACCAGAACTGGCTTTGAAATGGTCCTCATTGTCGTCCTCCTTGAGACTAATGATCTTTTTGTGATAATCTCTTACATTTTCCTCATCCTTTTGGGAAATCCTAAGCATTCGACAAACTTGTTGTTTTATAGCATACTCGTCTTCTCTGGAAATGCGGTTTGGATTGACGTTGTGGATTCGGAGCACAAGAGTGTTCTTAGTACCAAAAATGCAAGGCTTAAAGATGGAGACAGTAACGGAGTTGGTCGAGTCTGCAAGTCTCAGCGGACGCTGTAGGGTTTTTGAAGCTGGATTCCAACGATTTGGAGCCATCATGAAAAAGCCATGATTGCATACTGCTTTTACAAGATCAAAATCACTCTCTTTCAAATCCAAATACAAAGTGAAGCCTTCTCCACCAGCAGACATTGTTATACAACTGAAAATCAGTTTTTATCACTACGAAGTTGATTACAGTTTCATTGGACAATAACTAATTTATATAGTCAAATATTGAAGCGGTAGAACAGCTAAATAAACTCATGATTGTCACAATCGGTGGTGAATTATTGGCATGTTCCTAATTCATTATCTGACTTCCTATTTTGCTTCTACTCTACCAATCGTCACCTCCCTTTTTCTTCCTTCCTTGTTTGCCTCCGTAAACAAATCTGGAACTAGATTGAGTCTGAATCTTCATTTTATACGTACCATTAATTATATCAGAAACAACTCAAAGGTAATGGACATATCAATTATCAATTACAATTAAGATCGAAGAATCCGTTGTTAATGGCTTTTGGATATGATTTTGGAAAATATCAATTTAGGCCAAAGAGAACAAAACTGGTAACTCGACTCTAGCTAGGACCTCCCTTATATCTCTCTATACAGACATTCATTATGTTTTACTAGAATTACAAATAAATTAGCTCTACAAATTCATTACAACAATATTATTTCCATTTTTCTTTTGGCTTTTCAATAAGAATATATATATATATATATATATATATATATATATATATACTAGCCACTCATACATGTTCTGCATGTAATCTTTTAATCTGAAAAAAAAAAATTAAATAAGATGGTTATGCAGAGAGATAGTGGGAGAGAAATATGGGACGTGGGATAATTGTTTTAATAATTTTTATGAAAATCTATTTTGTTATTGTCATATTTAACCTTGTGATTAAATTGTTTTCTAAAGTATTTTAATTTTTTAGGGTTAAAACTGTAAAAAAAAAAAATCAGTTATGTTGTGCAAGACCTCTTCTCTTAATAATAGTATATATCAATGGTATTGTATCATTGTATGTTTCCAGATGATCAACAAACTGTGCTATTACACAGAGATACCAAAGCGGGTGATCCATCCATGATCTATAATCTTATTACTGCTGTGGTTTAATTGTTAGAATTGTCTTTGGTCTTTGTCATTCTAACTTGCTCTGCCCAACATTTATCATCACCAATTTCGATTTTGATCATTTATTCTCTCTAAGGTCCTTGTTAGCAAGAGCCCTGAATATTGACGAAATGAGTTAGCTCAAGTGGTAAAAGAGCCTCATTACCTACGAAGTAGGCTATTAGGTCCTGGATTTGAGTCACGACAGGGATAGGTGTGAAACTCTTACATCCTCTTTTTTTAAAGAAAAAAAAAAAACCCCGGATATTCTTACTATATGATCATCAGTAATTTTGTGTTCTGGTCTGGTTCAGCCAATTGAAACGTGGCTACACAACCTAGCTGGTATGAAAATAGAAAATGTGGGAAAGTAAATCATGTATATATTGCTTTGATTGTAAATTGACCAAATACAAAATCGAAACTCGTCAGCACTACATCAACAGTAGGGAAAATGTAACAAGTGTTTTGATAGACAGACATGTTTGTAGCAATTGCTGCAAAAGTGTTAATTGCTAGGAGAATTCCTTTAATTACAAAGATGTACAATGTGTAATTACAAAGAAATTACATAAATACAAATCTTATTTCATTAAGACTATGATGTGGTAGACCTCAAAATTCTCACTATATATACTGTTGCAATATACCATACCAATCAAACCTAAACACATTGTTGAGCCTTTAGCTTGCAAGTACTCTGGATAATTCGGCGTTACCTCCACAGAGAGACAACTTGTCAAAGAAGAGGAAAGTAGGCAAGTCGTTGTCCACTTCGACTTCAATTCCAAATTCTCCTCTTAAGGATGAGTATTATGATGAAAGAATTAATGTTCCTGGTTTTCGAGTGTTTTTCAAGGAAGATCTATTTGATAGCAGGTGGCTTAGCGATGATCAACTGAAGAGTCTTGAACAAAAATGGATTAAAGTTAAAGAGAGCAAGGTCGCATTCAACTTAATTGAAACTGAATTTGAAGCAATGGTGTATGGAGATAAAGTTGAGTCTGGTTTCAAGGAGGATGCTTCATTGACTTGTGGCGTTTTTCAACTTTGCCTTTATTTGTTTTCCTTTTTATTTGTATTACTGAGGACTTTGAATCCCTTTTTTTTCTTGGGAGCACATCTAATGTGCCAAATATCCCAGTGCTAAAAAAAATAAAATTCAAATTCAGAATATTTGGATAGACGAGTTTTGGATAGATGAAACACTTGATGTAATTCTAGATCTCCTCATTTAGGATGGTTATGCGACATTACGAGGTTTAGGTATTTCCACCAATTCTAGCCATATTTTAATTAAATTTTAATCAAAATAGTTAAAAAGTTATTTTGGCTAGCCACTTTACAAATACGTCTGCATCAGTTCTCTCTACTTTAGTTTGATTTAAATTTAAAATATTTATTAAATGAATAAAAAGTTATTTAAATACATATATAAAATATATATATATATATAATTACATATAAAAAATGTATTAAATTTAAATATTTTAACTTTTAGCTATTATGCTCTCTAAATTTGGCTAGCGAGATAGCTAAAAATTATCAGGGCATCTCCAACAGCTTCTCTATTTTTTTTGTAAAATAGGGAAGCAAAAGTCAGAATCTCTAAAAAAATTATGCTCCAACTCCAAGAGCTTCCCCATTTTGGAGATTTTCACATTTATTACAACTACATTCATATTTATTTCAACAATATAATATTATTTTATTTATTTATTTTCAAACATACAATAAATACTATAATAATAAATTTATTTATTTTAAATAAAATTCCATATAAAATTCTATAATTAATGATTACTTTTTAGTTTTCTGTGTCAAATTGATTTGATCATTAATTTTTTCATTCTGCAAATTTTCCTTTCTCTCTCTACAAATATAGGGATGCATATATTCTCTCTCATCAAAATCTCCATTTTAGGGAATGAGATGGAGAATCTGTTGGATGAGATTTAGAGCCCAAAATCTCTAAATTTAAGTAAAATCTCTATTATAGGGAAGCTTTTGGAGATGCTCTCACATAGTTATAATAGAGAATCTGGTATAGCTGTTATTTTTCTCAAAAAACTAAATAGTTCTCTAAAGTATTTAAGGAGTTATAATAAACAGTCTGCTGAATAATGAATATGCTCTTATGTACCCTTTGTGTTTTATCTTAATGATAATAATAACTGCATATAACGGGGTTCTTTACCCATTTTTTTTAAAAAAAATTTTTTTTACTGCTTTAAATTATTTTTTTTTAAGTTGAAGATATTAGAGGATTTATTTTTTATCACTGGAACGGGGTTAATAAGATTTAAAGTTTGATCACTGCTTTATAACATCCACAAAAGTTTGAAAGTTGATCCCCTCGTGACATATTTACCATGGTAAACATTGATGGTGATTATAATGATTGCCACTGATTCTGTTGCAGCAGATATTGCGGGAGTAATGGCATGCATGTGATTTGGCTTACATTTGGATCCTAATATATATCTTGGAATCGGATTGTTTGGAGTTAATTGAGGAGGCTTGAAATGCACGGAGGACGGGGATGGTTGATTGATTGTACAAGATATTTAAAGCTCTATAATTTTCTATACCTTTCCTTTTTCATATTTTAAGGGTGTCCAGTTCAAGAGCAAATAAGCTTTTTATTTTTTTATTTTTTATTTTTTTATTTTTTTATTTTTTATGACAGCAGTAAATAAGTTTTAGTAAATTACAAAATAGCACCCGATCAAATTTAGAAACACAAATAACTCACTTTTAATAATTTTTAAACAAAAAAAGACATTTAGTGGACCAAAAACTGATTGAATAATTGATGTTAAAATGTCACTGATTTCGCCAAAATTATAATGTTGTCACTCTACTAACGAACAAGTTTCTCTCTTCTTCTTTTTGAGTTATTTCCGGCAATTTCAAGTTTTCTGGCCAAACCGTCGACAATTTAGAGAAGATTCAAACTACAAAATTATTCTTTATTTTATGGGGTTTGATTTGAGTATAGTGTTGCATATATTTTGAGTAACTTTGAAATTTCGAATTTCAACCACCACGAGCCACATTAGCAACATAGCAGGATTGACAGTAGCAGTTTGCCTGAGAGTTGACAGTAGCAACTTATCTCAGGGTTGACAATAGCAATAATCTTTACAGTCGACAACAATATCTAACTTCACGGTCGACAATAGTAGCTAGGTACTCTAATAACAGTAGCAGCTAGTTTATCTATCGACAGTAGCAGCTAATTTATCTATTAACAATAGCAACTAGCTTCTCTATTCACAGTCGCAGTTAGTTTCTCTATCCACAGTAGCTGTGATGACATTGACATTGACATTGACCTGACCTGGTTAGGGAAGCTAGCAAGTAGGCAGGTCACGCATCTCACATCGCCCAGGGATAGTGGATGTTGTGGTTATATATGCAGGGTTAGCTCCATACATAGAGACACATTTTGGGTTGGGAACCCAAGAGCAAAACCGTGAGGGTGGGGCCCAAAGTGGACAATATCTCAAGTGTATAGGCTGGGCTGTTACATATGATATCAAAGCCTGTCTCCGGCCGGAAGTGTGCCGACGCTGACGTCGGACCCTAAGGGGGTGGATTGACCTGATTTCTTGACCAAACCTGGCTAGGGAAGCTAGCAGGTAGGCATGTCACGCATCCCACATCGTCCGGGGGAGAGTTGATGATGTGCTTGTATATGCAAGGTTAGCTCCATACATTGAGACACGTTTTGAGTTGGGAACCCAAGAACAAAACCATGAGGGCAAGGCCCAAAGTGGACAATTTCTCAAGTGTATGGGCTGAGCTGTTACGTATGGCCGAAAGTGTGTTGTGATGACCTTGACCTGATCTGGCTAGGGAATGTAGCAGATAGGCAGGTCACGCATCACACATCGCCCGAGGAGAGTGAATGTTGTGCTTATATACGCAGGGTTAGCTCTATACATTGAGATGCGTTTTAGGTTGGGAACCCAAGAACGAAACCGTGAGGGCGGGGCCTAAAGTGGACAATATCTGAAGTGTATGAGCTGCGCTGTTACATATGGTATCAGAGTCTACCCCCGGCCAAAAGTGTACCGACACGGACGTCAGACTCTAAAGGGAATGGATTGACCTAATTCTTTGACCTCACATGGCTAGGGAAGCTAGTGTACTTGGCAGGTGGCATGACTAGGGAAGCTAGTGTATTTGGCAGGTGGCATGGCTCTATTCATCTATCAATATCCTTTTGAAAATTGGTGTTCATCTATCCCTATTTGATTGCTACTAATTTGTATGAATTGTTTCATCATCAAATCAAATAAAGACACAGAGTTGCGTAAACTTATAAATGTATGGTGTTGTTCAAAACATATAAATGTCTAAAACAAGAATTTATGCGGATTGGATTGTGGTTTCTCTTTTAAAATTTCAGGTCAAGGTGGCTTTGGCATTGGCCTTTTCCCAAGGAATGACCCACATGAGCGTTGCAAGAAAGCAAAGTAAAGTTGCTTCCACGTGTTGGAGGCCAAGAGCGTCGACTGGAATTGGACCCGACTAAACGTTATCCACTTTAGAACAGCTTGATTCATTTTAGTCGTTGATTAAACCCAAGGTTGAGGACATTCCAGACAAACGTTCTAGAAAAGAGAACCACTCCTTCCTTCTTTATTTCATTCCAAGTTTCCCTTTGCTTCCCAAAGAAATTCTCTCTCTTTCTCTCTCTCTCTCTCTCTCTCTGGTTTGGATCCATGGCGGAGGTGGTTGTGAGCAAAACCAGTCTGTTCTCGTCATGCCATCATCAGAACAACATGTCTGTGTTTCCCAAGACTCCAACAAATCTCTCCGTCTCATTCTCACCCAAGACCGACTTTCACGGCAAACGGATTCGGCTTCAACGACCTGGCCGACGCTTTCCCACTCCGCAATTCCGACCCATCAATTCTTCACAGCTTCAGGTTTGTCTTCTATCGTTTCCATGCCCCGAACTACTTGATTGGATCAAAACTGTTCTGATTTTGTTTTGTGCTTTTGGGGGAATCAGCAGCCGGGTTTCCGAATCGGTAAAGCGCGCAAGTGGTGGGAGAAGGGGAACCAACCCAACATGAAGGAGGTGACGTCAGCACAAGACCTTGTGGATTCCCTCTTAAACGCAGGAGATAAGCTCGTCGTGCTCGACTTCTTCTCTCCCGGTTGTGGTGGCTGCAAAGCTCTCCATCCCAAGGTCTGTTTTAATGGCATCCTGTAAATAAGTATATCAGTCTTGATTGTTGCTCATGCTCTTTACTTTGTTTGGCAGATATGTCAATTTGCAGAGATGAACCCAGATGTTCAGTTTCTTCAGGTGAACTATGAGGAACACAAATCCATGTGTTATAGCCTTAATGTTCATGTCCTACCCTTCTTCCGCTTCTACAGAGGAGCTCAGGGTCGTGTATGCAGCTTTAGCTGTACAAATGCCACGGTCAGTGTTCTCTAGCCTCTCTAATGGATCCTTAGCAAAATGAAATATTTGTTTTTCATTTTTATTTTATTTATATCCATTTAGATGAATGTCTCATCATTTTCACCTCCTACTAAAACTAATTGTGGAATTTGTTTTACTCCAAATAGCTAGAATTTAGTTTTGCATTCCATCGACACCGACAGTTTTAATCCACCAATCGATTCTGAATTTGAGTCTTAGTGGGAGATATGCACGAGTGTATCTCTTTTCTTGATTTGGAAAGATTCCATTCTATATTCTGAACTATTTTTACATCATATTCACCTTTGGCCATTTCTCTCAAGTATGAAGTATCTATGCAAGTATGCTGTATTTCTTGTGCTTTGATCGGTGGTCCTGAGCTTTCTGTTTTCTGTTTGGTTGTTTTCTAACTTGATTGTGGTGATGAACGTTGCAGATAAAGAAATTTAAAGATGCGTTAGCCAAGCACAAGCCAGAATGTTGCAGCCTTGGCCCAACTAAGGGGCTGGAGGAGAAAGAGCTCCTTGCTCTCTCTGCTAATAAAGATCTTGAATTCACCTACACCCCTGAACAAGTTGAACCTGTGCCTGCAAAAGCGGAAGAGGAAAGGATTGTGACAGCACCATCTCGTTCAAGCCCGGAATCTCTTCCTCTGCCTTCAACAACATTGAAGTCTGGTAAAATCTCAGAGGAGAGGAACACGGTCAGTGCTGGAAGATGATGCTATGCAGTCAGGTTTTTACCGTCCATCCCTATCAATAGAGCCCCTGTACAGTTGTGTTGTTTTCTTGCTGTAATGTAAAGATACATGCTAGTAATCAGGATAATAGTGAAGGTTAAGTCAATACTGTGAGTTGTAGCAGGCTTTTTGGATTTGTTTTTGGGAAATCCTTTGCCTGAAATTTGCGAGTAAATTTGATGAGCTACCGATTGTACAATTGTTGGTTTGCTCTGTTCTACTGTAATTGTGTAATATAAAATGCTTATTCTTCCCTTATTCATTGATGGAAGAATTAGTGGAGTGTATATGCAAGTACGCAACCATATTTTGATGACTAGCGTTTGGACTCGTGTATTTTCATATTTTTTTCTGACAAAACTACCCTCTCTCTCTCAAGCAGATCTGCGTTCCAACGACGCCCTCCGGCAGTCCTCCTCCAGTCCCTCTAGCAGTCTGCCGCCGGCCGCGACACCTCCGTCCTCGCCAAGTCTGTCGTCGAAGACATCGTTGCCGCCCCCCCCCCTCCCGCCGCGCCTCTGCCGTCTGCTAGAAACTCACCTTTCACCTCATTTGCTCCACACCGCCGACCTCTGGGACGACGTCTGCACTGGCGTCCTCATCGATCTCGACTTCCCCGACCCTGATGTCAACGCAACCATTGTCTCCATCCTCGCCGCCATTCCCTCCTACCGCCTGTCCAAGCTCATCACCGACTCCAAGAGCCAAATCACCAAGTGTTTCGACTCCCCCTCCGATAACCTCTGCTTTTCCATCAGCGAAACACTAGGCTGCATCCTCGCACGTCATAATCTCGTGACTCTGCAAGAAGAACGTCAACCTCCTCTAAATCTCATGTTTCCATTTATTAGGATTTAACCAAAGTGATGTGCTACTCTTCCTTTAAAACTGTTGTATTGGTGTTGATTGATGTTCTTCACATTTATTAGTTAATCATAGTAAAATTTGATGATCTAGTAGTTGATTCGGAGTAGGTGCAATAGAGATCTGGTGGCCGAAATCAAAGTTCTATTAGGGAGCAGTAGGGGTCTATTGAGGGGTAGTATGGTCTTATGGGGATTGGGGGACAGTAGGATCTTATTAGGATTCTACTTGGAGACAATTATACTAGGGGTAGTAGATGATCTATTCGGGGCCAATAAGGAGTTTTATTGAGGAAATAGTAGGGGTCTATTGTTGGTGTGGGGTTGTAGGGGGTCAACAGTCAACCGTTGTCGGTCGGCAATCCGGTCTTGGTTGCCGATCAATGGTCAAATAGTTAACCCTCTATTACCTTAATAAATGTCTATTTTGGATTTATTTAATTAATTAAGGATATAATCATCTTTTTTTTTTTTTTTTTTTTTTTGAGTTGATGAGAATTTTTTCAATCTTATTTGCTAGTGGAAACAAAAGTTCTAAAATATTGTGATCAAAAGGTTTCTTGCGGAACTCTTAATCAAGAATAGAACACAATGCTAATGGAGAAACTAATTGGTATCAAAACTGATTGATTAATTAACTCAACTATTACAATTTATATACAAAACTGATTTTTCAAATTAGAAAACTAATTATAGCAACTGGTTCTAAACCTTACGTTACGTATGGTTTAGAATGCTTATTTAATATAAATCATTTAAGTAATAGGTTTACTATTATCAGATAAATAATATGATATAGAGTTTATATCATATTATATTATGTAAGATCCACCTGGATCATGGCTCCCCATTTTGAAAAAGCTGAAGCACCTGCGAAAGCTTAGAATTCCAAATGGGGGAATTCTTGAATTCCTTTCTTCTTGCGAAACCATTTGGTCTTGCTTGGCAATTGACCTTTTCTTCCAATCCGGTAGGATTCTACTGTACCACGTCGAGTCGTAGTAACTTTCTTTTCGAGAATACAATCTTCCGTCAGTGGGTCTTCCCTCTCAAACAACAAATCGTCTAGCAGGGGAAGTCGGGAATCCGGAACAATTTCGTCATCTTCTAATAGTGACGGTTCAAAGGGTTTCAAGTACTCGGCATTTATGACCGAATACATATGCATGTAAGGTGGCAACTCAAGTCTAAATGCATTCTCTCCGATTTTTTCCAAGGTTTTGAATGGCCTATATCGTATCGGTTTTAATTTCTTACCGACACCATGTAGTCTTTCCTTACTGAGCTTCAACCAAACCATATCACCTACTTGGAAGTTATGTTTGAGCCTATGTCTGTCATGTCGTTCCTTGTATCGCTATTGTGACTTCTGTAGTTTCTCCTCAACTTCTTTATGGATCTTTGAAATGCGCTCCAAGAGTTGTTGTGCCTTTAACCTTTTTCCCTCTTGTTCACCATTCTGTGTATCGGCAACTGAGAATGCCATATCAAATGGACTTGAAGGTAGGTAGCTTAAACAAACTTCGAAACGTGACTTCAAAGTAGAACTATGAATTGCCCTATTAAAAGCAAACTGTAAATATGGTAAACTCGTATCCCAAGTACGAGGATGCTTTGAGTTATATCCTCTGAGTAGATGTACCATGGTTCTATTTACCACCTCTGTTTGTCCATCCGTTTGAGGATGAAAAGCAGTATTGTGTTTCAACTTTGTATCCATCAATCCCCATAAAGAATTCCAAAAGTGACCAAGAAATCTGCTATCTCGATCCTAAATGATAGAGCAAGGTAACCCAAAATGTTTCCAGACATTTTGGAAAAACAATTTTGCCGCACCTTCTCCTATGACCGTCTTCTTACAAGGAATTAAAAACACCATTTTGTTGAATCTGTCCACGACAACAAACAAGTAATCGAACCCAGTGGTGGTTGTAGGCAAACCATCCAACAAGTCCATGGAGATACTTTCCCAAGGTCTATTTGGTACTGGAAGTGGTGTATACAACCCTAACTTTCGTGAAGGTTTTGAGGTGTTACATAACACACAACCTCGAATAAAACGAGAGACATCCTCATGCATTCGAGGCCAGTAAACATGACATTGCAGATTAAGGAGGGTTTTGTCAACTCCAAAATGACATGCACACCTAGAAGTATGAGCATCTCTAATCCACTGCAATCGGTCGCCATTGTTAGGAATGCATAGTTATTGTCCCTTAAACATTAAGCCATCTTTCATATCGAATTGGCACTGTTTCCCATGTTGTAGCTTATCTAAGAACCCTTTGAATTCGGGATCTTCATCATAACTCTTTACGTACTCAGAAAGCATCGCAGGTTGAAGTTGCATAGCCGCCAAGGAAACAGAATGTTCTGGAGGTCTAGATAGCATATCTGCCAACTTATTTGTAACGCCTTTCTTGTACTTGATAATGATATTGAATTGTTGCAAGTAAGACATCCACTTCATGGGTCGAGCTTGTTGCAACTTGGATTGTGTTTGCAAATACTGCAGAGGCTTGTGATCTGAGTGCACTATAACCTCTTTTCCTAGTAAGTAGCATCTCCAGTGTTTCACACACTGATGTAACGCAAATAACTCCTTATCGTAGGTAGGATAATTTCGCACTGCAGCATTAAATGTCTCAGAATAATACTCAACAGGTTTTCCATCTTTCTTCAAAATTCCACCTAAGGCGTAATTACTAGCATCGGTTTCTACCTCAAATGGTCTTTGTAGATTTGGCAAGGCTAGAACCGGAGCTTCTGAGATCTTATTCTTAAGTAATCTGGAGGTGTCTTCATGTTTGTCTAAGCATTCAAACTTTCTCCCAGCCTTAGTCAATTCAAATAAGGGCCATAAATTTGGGAGAAATGACGGATAAACTTACGAAGATATTGGCAAGCTCGCATAAAGCTGCGCACTTCAGTTACCGTACGAGTTTTAGGCCAGTCTTTGATAACATGTACCTTTGACGGATCAACTTTCAATTCTCCTTCACCAACTATGAATCCAAGATACACTAGGGAATTTTTCCCAAACTCACATTTCATCATATTCAATCTCAACTGCGATTTTTTCAGTGTCTCCAACACTTTTTCTACATGGTCGATATGCTCTTCCCACGTAGGACTGAACACCAAGATATCGTCCAAGTAAATAATGACAAAATCATCTATATATGGATGAAGTACCTCATTCATGAGCCGCATAAATGTGGCCGGAGCATTGCATAAACCAAAAGGCATGATTAGCTACTCAAAGAAACTTTGTTTGGTCTTAAAAGCGGTTTTCCATATATCTTCTTCTTTGATTCTGACTTGATGATACCCATATTTCAAATCTAGTTTGGTGAACCACCGAGCTGACTGTAGTTGATCCATTAAATCATCTATCCTTGGTAGCGGATATCGGTTTTTTATAGTGATTTTGTTGAGTGCTCGAAAATCAATACACATCCGCCAACTGCCATCTTTCTTTGGCACCAATAATACTGGTGAACCACAGGGTGAGCAACTTGGCTTCAATACTCGTTATAGGAGCTCTTGAACTTGTCTCTTGATTTCCTCGCTTTCCTCCAACGAGTGACGATACATGCCCAAATTAGGCAATGGAGATCCTCCAACGAGTTGAATCTCATGCTCTATTGGGCGTTGAGGTGGTAGGCCTTCCACATTCTCAAACTGTTATGAGAATTTTGCTTGTAACTTCTCCATATCCAGCTTTTTCCTAGGAGTAAGCAGCAGAGTAGACATGACATAAGTTGTAGGAGTGCTTTCTAGTGGCCGCACCACTAGCAAGACAAACTTCTCACAAACATTCACCATCCTTTTAGCTTGATTAGCACTAATCAAGCTATTACTGAAAGAGGTTTTGCTGGCATTGATGAAGTACTCTACTCCATCCTTTAAAAGTCGATACTTTTGAAGTCGTCGATAAAACACTGCATCACGATCCCACAGGTACGGACTACCAAAAATTACTTGGCATACATCCAATGGTACCACCTCACAAGTTACTTCGTCAATGTATTCTCTAGTTATGGCAAACTTGAAAGTACATTGCCGAGTAATTTGTGACTCAACGTCCTTTTGTATCCATCCCAATAGATATGGTTTAGGATGAGGAGTGGTTGCTAACCGTAACTTCCTGACTAAAGCCTCTGAAATGAGATTCTTTTGACTTCCCGGATCAATTATAGTGTCTATCAAATCTTGCTTCACCTGTATGTGAACATTAAACAAGTCTTCGCGACCTTCTGGATGGACTACCTTCTGGGTCATGAGAGTTAACTTCGCATCTGGTTGCTCCATTTCAGGGATCTCCACAGTCTTGTGAGCATTTAATACATTTTTGTAATCTTTTCTATCACTTCTTTTCTCTTTTACTCTATCCCAAAGTTCGGGATGAAGAATGTAACATGTTTCTTTCGCATGATTTGGCTTGTTACAATGCTCACACTTTGTCTGCTTCTTCCCAGAACTTTGCTCCCCATTTCGGCTACTACTACTCCCAACTTCAAACTTCTTTGAATTCCCCTTGTCCTCCTTTTTGTCAACTTTCTTGTTCTTAGATTCGATGGCCGTTGCCATTACCAAGGCTTCTTCGAAGTCTTCAATATTGAACATTCGCAACTCTTTGCGAATATATTCTTGCAAGCCCCCGATGAACTTCATGAGGAGTTCATGGTCGTCCAAGTCTAGGTCTAGCACCAAGCCTAATTTTGAAACTCGGCTCCATAATCTTGTACCGACTATCCAAAAGTCTGCCCCAAATGCTGCCACTTAAACCATCTATCCTCTTCGAAGCCAGTAGGGTAAAACTGCTTTCTTATGGCTCGCTTAAACTTTTTCCACGTCATAGTCGTTATGCTATGACGCTTGTTATAAGCCTTCCACCATGTCAAAGCATGCTTGATCAACTTTAATGTTGCAAAGTTGATCATCTGACGATTATTATACTCATAAATAGTATACTATGTATCCAATTGGTCAATCCAATTATCCAACTTTTCGGCATTGGTAGCACCATCATACGTCGGAATATCGATCTTTACATCTATTTTAAGACCGTTCATGGAAGTTTTGGCCTTACCAGTTTTATCAGTACCCGATTCCTTCTGTTGACTTTCATCGGCACCAAAATCCTCCGCAAATTCCTGTTCCTCTTCAGAATCTTCCTCCTCACTAGAATCCACATTTTTCTTGGCTTTTCTAGAATTCTTAGAGGTCTTCCTTCTGGAATCTTCTGGAATCTCTTCTTGGGATTTCCGTGCAAAATCCTCAACCAACTTTGTCATTATTGCTGTCATATTCTCCATTTGTTGCGTCAACAACGCAATCTTAGCATCAGTTTCTTCTTGCCCTGTCATTGCTTTCTTTTTCTTCTTTTCTCGAAGAGCTTTTTCTGAAATTAATGGTCCTTCAAGTTCTTCACCCGAAACCTCGACTTGTTTGCGAGTCGAGACCATAAACCACAGGCAACAACAGAATCTATTGCTCTGATACCACTTGATCAAAATGTTTCTTGCGGAACTCTTAATCAAGAATAGAACACAATGCTAATGAAGAAACTAATTGGAATCGTATCAAAACTGATTGATCAATTAACTCAACTATTACAGTTTATATACAAAACTGATTTTCCAAATTAGAAAACTAATTATAGCAACTGGTTCTAAACCTTACTGACGAGTCGCCGAAGCGGCACTTCAATGATAAACCCTACAAAAGATCGTTAGTAGTATAAGCAAGTAGGGATCGTTCTAGCTGGGGATTAAGGGTACCTGAAATATAAGAATGTTAGACAAATAACACGTATATGCAAACAATGTCACACTTATTGACATATATATACACATGGTTTAAAAGGGGATTTGGATTTGATTCTAAAGGCCTACGGCATGGATTTAAAAGACATAAAAATAAATCCTAAATTACTATATACATGTGGTCGACATTTTTCACACAAAACACTTATAAAAAACTATCATAACACATAGAAAATCACAAGTAAGACTCCCGGCCAGCATGCAACAAAATACTCGACTTAGTTCCAATCCTAACTAGATTCCTTAGTGGTTTCTCTAGTCGACTTAGACTTCACGAAAATACTTAGAATTAACTTAGTGCATAACCCTAATCTTTAGCTAACCGATTAAAGACACTTGGTGTAGAAAATAACCAATTAACCAGTGAAGCACAAAATCTTTTGTTGGATACGTATTAACATGTATGGCGTCACTCATCATGCATAGGCACACAAGTTTTAATGAAATACTCTACTCCTAGTGCAATAACACAAACCAAACCGACTTAGTGTTCTAATTCGACCTATGTTATTTACGAGAGATGAAACTAACCTAGACGAAACATCATGGCCTATGACTACGCCTAACCCTCAATCTCATGTGGCACAGGAAATCATGAAACTAACCAAGTTAAGAAAAGAATTAAATTGTGAACATGCTTCCTAAAGACCTACCTACGATTTCTACATATTATGTTTACATGTTATCATTTAAAAACCTTTGAAAACAAAACTTGATAATGTAGCAAATAAAACCAAGAAACGAAATCATATAATATATTTAACATGCAAAACCAAACATTCATATTATTCATACATAGACATAAAAATAAATACCCTAAGAACATAGAAACTACATAGACATAGTGTAATAAAACCATAAGTTTACAAGCCGAAAGGAGTGGATCACACATTTAAATACCTTTGAAGAACTGTGTTGATCGGATGGAGGATAATGGAATTCAGAATAGATTTTTAGGATGGTGGTGAAAAAGGGTTTTCGGCTTATTTTCTTATATAGGACTGAGGGTAGAATACTTGGAAAAGTTTGTGACTTGTGTTTTGGCTAAAGATGTGACAAGTTTTCTGTAAAGAGGATGCCTCTATATATAGAGGAAGAGGCTGCAAGGGATCGGCAGAATTCGTTGTGCAAATCGGCAAGGAAATCAAATCCTTTCCGGTTTTGGTTTTGTTGCATTCTTTGTTCTTCTAGGAATTGTCTTTGCCGATTTTCTCTTGATTAATATTGTAGATTTTTGCCTTCACTTCTCCTTCAAGAATTCGGCATCACCTCTCCTCAATGGACTTGGAGAGTTTTCCCTAGTTGCAGCCGACATAGCTTTCCTTTTCCTAGTTGGATTAGGTTTTCCTTCTCATGCTAGGATTAGGCAAATTCTTCTTTCCTATTTCAGAACTTTCTTCTTTTGCCAAATTTTCTACTCTTCAAATGAGCTCAGGAACCTCTCCTTGTTATGCAAGGAACCCTTGCTTGCAGCTAGAACACATTACTTTTCTTGGCAGGCAGTATGTTGTTCTTCTCGACAGGATTGATCTTGATGCCTTGTGATGAGCATAACTCTCTCCGCAAGAAAGCTTTTGGTGCGATTCCAAATTATGTAGAAACTAGACTCATAGAGCTTTGTATGCATATATGGCTCGCACTCTAGTTCCTTGTGAATCGTCCTGCAGAAATTCGGGAAGTTGGGTGATGTGTCCAGGAAATTACTAAAGTTACTGGATTTGCACCGATTTATGCTTTGTAATTCCTGGCATCTTCTTTTGCTCCGATTGGTATAACTCCTTTCATTTCTCAATCATTAATATGTCTCCTGCATATAAGAGAAAAAAAATCCATCAAAGGTATAGCCGGCGCTTTACAGATCCAATGAAACATCTCTACAACTCTTTAAATCGGCTTTTAGCATTTTTTCCACATTTTTATCTATTCTTAGCACGATTTTGATGTAACTCTACCAAATACTCATGACTCTATATTATGACTCGATCTACAACATTAAGGGTTAAGCAAAGTACAAATGGAGGTAAAAACATATTAATAATGTCACATTTTATGCTCCTATCACTTACGTTGCGTACGGTTTAGAATACTTATTTAATATAAACCTTTTAAGTAATAGTTTACTATTATCAGATAAATAATATGATATAGAGTTTAAATCATATTATATTATAGTAAATTACACAGTAGCACCCGACTAAATTTATAAAAATAAATAACTCACTTATAATAATTTTTAAACAAAAAAGGACATAAGTGTGGCTCAAAATCGAGTGGACCCAAAACTGATTGAATAATTGAAGTTGAAATGCTTAAAATACCACTAATTTTACTAAAATTACCATACTGCCACTCCACTAACTGACAAGTTTCTCTCTCTTCCTTTTTGAGTTATTTCCGGCAATTTCAAGTTTTTCGGCCAAACCGTCGACAATTTGGAGAAGATTCAAACTACAAAATTGTTCTTCATCTCATGAGCTTTGATTTGAGTATAATGTTGCATATATTTTGAGAAATTTTGAAATTTTGAATTTCAACTACCATGAGCCACAGTAGCAGTAGCAGTAGCAGGTTTTGATCGGTGATGAAGTTCCATGAAGCAGTAGCAGTAGCAAGGTTTTGATCGGTGAAAAAGTTCCATGGAGCACTATATAGCAGTAGCAGGTTTTGATCGGTGAAGAAGTTCCATGGAGCAGTAGCAATAGCAGCCAAAAAAATGAGATTGAAGAAGTTCCATGGAGCGTGATTAGGTAAAGCCGTGAACCTTCATGTGAGCGATTGACACAGTCACATCAAATATCATTTTTCTTCATCTTCAATCGGTGAGTAGCATAGTAGTACAAATTTTGATTTGATTTGATTTGATTTTAATTTTTTTTTTTTGAAAAACTGCGCAGTAGCAAAAACTGGACTTGTATGAATCAATTTCGATAACAAATTCACTAAATTGACAGATTTTGTGGCACGTTGGAGGCTGTACTAGCTTTCTTTCATGTGAAGTAGCACTAGCAGTAGCAGTAGCAGCCAACGAAGGAGCTGGTACTGAGAGAGGTGATGAAGCTGTAGGAGCTACGACTGAGAATGATGCAGCTGAAGGAGCTGCTACTGATATTGGTGATGCAGCTGAAGGAGCTGCTACTGAGAATGAAGAAGCTGAAGGAGATGCATGCGATTGAGATTGGTGATGCAGCTGAAGGAGCTGTTACTGAGAAGTATGTGAAGAATTGGACTGCAATTGCTTTACGGAAGATGATTTCAAATTTTCTTCTTCTTCTGGTATAAAAGATGGGTAAAAATGTCAAATTGCTAGTGAGATGTGGCAGCTTAATAACATTTTGTACTAATTTCTAAATTTTATTCATAAATTGCTCAATTGGGGCAAGTGAGTTATTTGTAAGACAAATTATTGTCATGTACCTACCTGTAGTTTGTTAATTATATTATGTAAGATCCACATGGATCATATTGGCCAGTACGTGGTCATTGACCTTTTTTTTTTTTTAAATGTAATTTAATTTTTAAATAATTTTTTTAGGAAGACAAATCTCCTTCAATTTGGTACTAGTGAACACAAAATTATTTGGGAAATTATGATTGGCTTTAGGGCTGTTGGCTAAATTGACAAGGGAGAACGTGCACATTACCCAAATTCTTACGCTACGAGTACCCCTATGATGAAATTTGACTTGTCAATCAAGATCCATAGTAATGAAAAATCCATTAGAAGTTTTATAACATGACTGTATCAACTATTCAACTCAACATACAACACTTCAACTAGGTATCGCGACATCAGCTCATGTGTATAGCGTATCTCAAAAACATAACTAATAAGATGCTAAATTCAAATAATGAGCCTAATAATCTCCCATAATCAATAGAACCTAGTTTAAACCAACACAACTATCCATCTAGCAAGGAACATGGGGAATAACCCTACAAACTACAACTATCCAGCGGGAGCTCCGAGTTTTTGAAGGAAAATGAAAATATATGAGTCGAAGCATGGTGGCTCGAGTTATCATGTTATAGCTGTTATTGTAGTGACCTTTTTAAATACGTGAGAAACTTAAAGTTCATTTATCAAGTAATGTTTACGTTCTAAATTACGAGTAATGAGGAAAGAATTTTCGTTTAACTATTTGCTAGTTATTTTGATGATAAGTAAAATGATAAATGTTTTTTTTTTTAAATCAGATAAATAACTCATGCTACGGCGAGTCATTTGGGAGGCTATACTACTAGACAAAACTTTTTTTTTGGAGGGTAAAAAAATAAAATGGTACTTGTGCTATTGCGAAAGGTACTTTTTGGTACCTACGAATTTTTTCTACCTGAAATGGTACCTCAATTATTGCACCGTTACCTAATATGGTATCTCCGTTAGTTTTTCCGTTAAAGTCGTCTACATGGCATGAATAAATACCCAAAATGGTACCCAAGCTATTTCAAAAACATTTTTTGGTACCTATATATTTTTTTCTAGTACTTCAAATAAAATCTCTGAATTTAGTTTATGATACCAAAACATATACTAGTTAAACTCATAAACAAATAATTATTAATAGTAATAAAAAAATATTATTATTCTGATATATCAATATTTTCTTTTGTAAAAAAAAAAATCTACAAATTTGTTCTGTTTATAGAGGAAATCCAATATTTAGTAATGGAATAATATACTTTTATAATAATAGTATTTATAGACACCTCTATCTCATACAATACAACATATAACTATATATTTGTTCAAGGAAGGTTAACTCAGTAACTTCCGTGGTGTGTCTTGTCCTAATAAGACTAGAAGTCTAGATACTCTATTAGATAGGGAATCCCTGTTCGCCAGGGATACTTGATGTAATGCCTATATAAAGGCCTCCTTATCAATGAATAAAGACAGAGAGATTAATCAATCTATTTCTCCTACAACACGTTATCAGCACATTGCTCTAGCCTCCCGTCTAATAAGCCCTAGAAACCCTAATTCCGAATTTTTTTCGAAACCCTAACCTACCGTCGGCCGCCGATTCTTCTCTTCGGCACCGTCGGCCTCTTCTCAGCAGCATCTGCGCTGCTCGCCTGCTCCTCCTCTGCCGTTAGGCAGACAACCCGCTCGCCAGCAGCTCTCCCTTGCGTGCTACTTTTGCACGCATCCGCCAGAAGACCAAAATTGCTCGCAAGCCAAGCAAGCGACCCGCGAATCCTTATTCGTGGTTGAGAAGAAATCAAGAAAAATCGAAGAAAACAA